>JAEIFZ010000115.1:19296785-19907857 GCA_018904035.1 Zaprionus ornatus | reverse complement strand
GTCAAATAATAATAATTTTGCATTTGACATCTATAAGTACATATTCAAAATTGAAATTCAGTTACCATCTTTATAGCTTACAAAACTAGAATCGAATTAAACCAAAGACATTTGTATATATCGGGTATTCATTTTGTAATTGTTGGAAAAATACATCAGTTATTGTTAAATATGTATGTATATGTGTATGTGTGTATGAGAGTATCGTCGTTTCTCAATTGAATACATGTAGATAATGATTCGTTTGATAGATTCTTTCTACAGCTAAGCGTTATTTGCTCCAAATGTCGAATTTTCGAATTTGGATACTTTTAGCTAAGCTAGTCTAAAAATAGTGATTGTTGTTTGCATTTATCTCAAATACTTCCGTATAGTTCCTAACTTCGTAACATCCTAACAGCCTGCTTACCGAACTAAACAGCCCCATAACATTGCCTAAACATAACGCCAACTCTTTGAGTTCATTTCGAAGACTGAATTTTGTACTAGCCGATTGCTATTTATGCTGTGCTATCTTCTTTTACTCCCTTCCCTACAATAGCTACAACAGGAACCATGCTGTTTACTTAATTCTCGCTTAAATCTTTGATTGCCTGCAGTATTCGCTTGACATGACCAACTTTCACGACACCCAAATCTTTAAGGTCGCGACGTCCCAATGTAAGCAGCTCTTTTCCACGTATATCATTCTTTAGGAAACTATCCACATATTCCGATAACTGCATTGTCTCCAACCAGGTGACCACCTCGTTGACACTCCAATTGTTAGCGGCCTCACGTGTATTGGTAAGTGGAGGCTTAAACTGTTGCTGACCGGCAGTGGAACCGGAACGAAGACGTACCCAGAATGGACGTGACTTGCGGCGACCATCGGGCTGTAGATTAAAATATGTATAATGAGAATTCACTACAATTAATAGAGCTTATTGCTTACCTCTTCGTTGGGAGCCAGCACATTAAAGTAGGCGCGCAGTTTGCCATCGATACACTTTTGGACTGAGCATTTCTTTAGCTCCATTTCCATATTGGCCAGAGCTGCGCTTAGTTTCGTCTCCAAATCCTCCCGTAGTATTAGGCTATGCCCACGATCACGCAGCAAGGTGCAAGCATCATCGTACAGTTGACGCGATGAGTCGATAACCTCCACTAGTTTGGTACGCAAAGAAGGACCCTCCAAGAGTTTACCTTGGGGATGTATGGACTCAAGTGCCTCACTAGCACGACAGGCGACCTCGTAAAGATCATGTTGCAAGGCCGGGTGAGATATAATTAAGAACTTGACCCATTTAACCAACGAACTAACTGCCTCTATGAAGTTGAGCAGTACATAGCACTCCCGTTCCGAAATCACTTCATCGGTGGAGGTTGTGTGCTCCGATGCCGTTGATGAGGCATCCCGCTGTATGGAAATACTATGCTGACGTTGTTTTTCTTGCCAACTCTTGAGTGAGACCTCCAAATTGCGATTGCGGCAAAGCATCTGTACGCGATTCTTATGCAGAATGCGAATCATGCCCGGGGGCTGTAGCCATGCCTCACCATCGACTTGAATTGGGATCTCCTCGTCGCCCAATATATTTATTTGTACGCTCTGACACTGAGCAATGCGATGATGCTGCAGATTGATCAATCGTGATGCCGCCATTTGCACTGATCCAAAAACGGCGACCACTTCAAGCACGCGATCATCGAAGCTGGGTGTTAAAAAGATATCATCCTTCTTGGTACTGCTGCCCCAGAAATTGGTGCCACCCATAAAGCTGGGTATATTCAATATAACAATACCCTGCAGCTCTGGTAATGGTATACGCTGGCCATCGCATTCCAGCTGTACGCGCTGCTCTAAATTCTTACAGGTCTTCTGTAGCAGCTGCTTGGAACCGAGTACACCATACCACATATAATTGCGAGCCCTAGAACGACATTTTTCTGGATGCTCCTCGCGTTTGTTATGAAAGTCCAGAGAGATTTTAGCATCGATACCAATGCCAAAGTAATTGTTCATGACACACTTCTCATGGTAACCAGCCAAGAGAGTTTCATCGGGATCCATTAAAGGACTAACTGCAGCGCAAAGTGTATCTGCGTTTGCAAGCAGACACTTCGAGATAAATCCGGTGCCATTGGCAAGATCTGCAATAGATCCGTTAAATATGATTAATAAATTTTAAACAAAGTTATTCTTTTTATGTTTCTTACTGGGCCAGTTGGGCAATCGAACTAGAGGATTTATAATCGGAAGCTTGCGATTTGCTTCCTCCGCCGGCGTTTTCTCTTTATCCTTGCCTGGCTTTTCCTCTTTGTCTCCAGTGCTCAAGTGCTCAAAACCGAATAGAGTGGAGCCCATGAAAAGACTCGACTTGGAGCCTTTAAGTGTCTGTAGATTCGGCAAAGCTTCGTTCGGCTGCAAGAGAGAAAGGGCGATTAGTTCGAGTTAAGGTTAAAGAGTAGTTGGTGTCAAAGAGCAACTGGAAAGTCAGCACTAACTACAATACAAAGAAACATGTGGATGTGGTTGTGTGTGTGTGTGTGAGTGACAGTGTGCGTGTGGGTGTGAGCAAGTGCCAGTGTTGTGTGATATCGTACGCAGGGTTTTTAAGAAGAGAGCAGTAAGTTGTTTTAGAGCTTAAGAGACAGCGCACTACTTGAAAACAAAAACCATAAACCAAGTTAGTAGAAAGCAGAGGCTATATGTATTTAGCTGTTGTTACGGAAGTTATATTTAAGTGTTGATTAATATAGTTTATATATTTGGGTATTATGCAATACTACTACTGATAACGACGGCAACACGTGAGTGGAACGCAATTCAAATTATAAACGAACGGCGCAGGTGCTGGAACCATTAAACTGAAACTGGACTTTGGCTTTTTCAACTGACACTTTGTACATAGGACAAATTTTGCATATAATTTGGTTATTGGTTTTTTTTTTAGTTTTTAATTTCTCGTTATTTGTTTGCTGGGGGTACACATCGAAAGAACGAATGAACGAACGCAGGAACGAAGGAGGAGACCCGATCTCTGGTTACCAGCTTACCAGCGGAATCAGCGGCCTAATTAGCGCCAAGGTAGCAAGTCGAATATCTGGTTCGGCGACCACAAAGAAACGCACACTAAACAGTCCATAGGCGCGTTTTGTGTTATTTTTTTGAGTTTTCTTCTAAGGAAAGGCATTTAAAATTTGTGTATAATTTGTGTTTTCTCGTTTAATTCTAGGTGATAATTATATATGTAGTATAGTACATAGAGGATGGTCGATTTAGGTGTGTTTAGCTTTATCGTTATGTGTTGCTTTAAGAAAAATATTCGGCTATAAGTCTTTAAATGATAAATGAAATGAGTTATACAAGTAATTGACATAATTTTGAAATACGTACCAATTGATTGTGCTTTGTAAAACATATATAGTATTTGCGTAAATTTATATATTTATATGTTTAATATTTGTTGTCTTTGCTGTTTACTCGTATTTTTGGTTGAGTGGGTTGTGATTTGAGTTCAACTTAAGTGCTACGAGCTCATATATAATATAAGATTATGCAAAATATAATATAATCGCTAGAAAATAAAATGTTATTGCTCATTTCGCTTTTAAATCAAGCTGATGAGATTATTAAATATTACAAGATAATCTGAAAAACACTTGAATGATAAGAATGATTAAAATAAAAAATTAAAATATTTCTAACGTAATTTTTACTTTATGTCCTTGTAAATTACACAAATAAAAAAAAAACGGAAAAAAATGAGAATAATAGAACAATTTTGCAGCTGTTCGAAAGTATTCCAAATTAGTTTGGAATGTCGCGTCAAGGATACGAAAAGGAAAACAATTACCTAATATCGCATTTGTGTGTTTGAATCATTTTGGAATCTGCATTCTCATTGCTCATTGCTCGGTTGACACATTTGTTTTTGTATTTTGTTTTTTTTTTTTATGCTCACTTGCTGATGCAGTGCCAACGTATGTAAATCAAATAATAAGCAGGAACTGATCAGCGGGACTTACCTTGAAGAGACTGCCACAGCTAATTCTACGACTAGCCGCTGGTGAACTGCTGAGGAAGCGCGCATGCTCGGGATCCAATGTTAGATAATTTGGATTGAAACCGGAATGACGGCGATCTTTATCCTTGTCAAATTCACGCACAGATAAGCTGGGCGCATGACTCGAATGGCGACGGATCTCCGCTGAGTTGAGCGATCGCACACCTAGCAGACCCGACGACGTCATCAGGATGGATGACGTCGATGCTGTGGGCTTAACAGAGTCACCGCGCAACGGTGTTGGTGGTCTTACAACAACACTTATCTGTGGATAGTTGGGATTTACATCATCAAAGGATTCTTTCTTACACGACTCATCAAAAGTAATGCGCTTTACATCTTGTCCATTGCCCGATTTCTTCGTGGGCGATGCCGACGAGGCCATTGCCGATTCAAGTGGTTTCTGTGTGCTCGTTGTTTCAATTGTCGTAGTAGTTGTTGTTGTTGTAGTATCGTTTATTTCTATTTTAATTGCCGTCTGCATAGACAGTTCATCCAGTTCGTCGCTAGTCGTAGTCGTTGTTAAATTTGGATAGGCGTTTGATATAATCGAGTTTGTGGGTGTGGTCACCTCTTCGTTGGAATTGCCCTCGTTGCTGTTGCTTCTGCTGTCAAGCATAAGCTGCTGTTGAGATACGATTGTTGTAGTTGTAGTTGTTGTGGTTGCACTTGGTTTCAATTTCTTGAGTGAGATGCGCTTTTTGGGACGCTTCAGTGGATAGTCGACAGGAACAGGATATTTTATAGACATTGTTTGGTTGATTGGTTAGACGGTTATTTGGTTGGTTAGTTAGTTGGTGGGTTAAGTTGGTTAGTTAGTTAGTTGGTTGGTTGTCAAAAGATGTCAATTGATTGGATTGAGGCAAGCAAGTTAACGTATTTGATTTGTAAATTTGTCAACACACGAAAAGAAAAGGTGAAGAAAGAAGCAAACGGAGAGCAACAAAGATATTACCATAAGTGGCCAAGTTTTGAGCACTTCCGATAACGAAACATAGCTAATAGCTCTATTTTTATATAAAGTATTTACTTATATACAATTTAACTACTCATAATGCTACAACACCTTCACATACCTTGAAACTCTGACGCGCTATATCGTTACCTTCCACAAACTGCGCCAGACTGCAGAAGCGCGGCGGCTCCCTTATCTTTTGGTCATCGCAACGATTATCAATCTCAAAGACAATGTTTTCGAATCCAAATTGTTGTGGATTATCGTCACTATCCATACGTGCCAAATTAGCTTTACGTGGTGGCGACGAGTTTCGCCTTAATGGACGCGGCTGCGATTTAACCAATGCGCTCATCGACTTCTTACGCGGCGGTTTTGGTGGACCAACATGCTCTGAGCAAAGTGTGGTGGTATCATCCGTGATTGTGCTATCCTGCAATGCATTGGTTATATCATGGCCAAGTACAGAGCTAATGTCATCCATTAGACTTTCGCCAGGCATGGCCTCTGTCTCGTCGCTCGTTTCGGGTGAGTCAATGTGAGTAAAATTGCTTGCATCGAGATTCTAAAAATCCTAGATTAAATATTGAACTTCTTAATTTATATTTCTGTTTACCTGTAAAATATCTCCCAAGGTTTGACCACACTCGGGTTTATCGAATATTTCCGAGGCCACGCTGCATTCCTCATTGCTTATGGCCGATAGTACATCGCTTGCCTCGCCACCTATTTCCTCCGACGATGATTGTTCCTGCAAGTGTGAAAAAGAAGACATTATATGAGGTGCTAATTGAGTGCTATCCCAGTGGCACACGTACAGTGTTGGTCTGGGCGTCGGTATCAATGATTGTTAGGCTTGCGCTTGTATAAACATTTTGGGATTGGGGGGTTACGACAATGCCGGGTACCTGCAGGTTACAAGTGTG
This sequence comes from Zaprionus ornatus, assembly GCA_018904035.1. Taxonomy (NCBI): domain Eukaryota; kingdom Metazoa; phylum Arthropoda; class Insecta; order Diptera; family Drosophilidae; genus Zaprionus; species Zaprionus ornatus. The sequence goes on along the minus strand of JAEIFZ010000115.1, from coordinate 19,901,927 downwards.
TACCAGGGCGCGATGTGGCTGCAGTGAATCATATTTTTCGTTTGCATCCTGTTTATCGCCTTCGATAAAGCTGCTTGCAACGCCACCTGCTTCATCTTTGCTTTCATTATCCTTCTCCTTATCCTTATCTTTATCTTTGTCCAGTTCGCGTGTCATGTAGTAAGTACGTTCAAATACCTCAATGGGCCTGTAGTCAGATAGAGGATCTACAATTGGCTCCCCAGTTAATATGGGCACACGAAGAAAGTCTACTTTGCGCTCGGTTGGTGTATTATCACCACCATCGCTACTAGGTGAGAGACGATTGCCAGCATCATCAATGTTGGCGCCGCCGCTTAGCGACAAGCGACCTATCCGATAGACTTTCTCCCCGTTGGCGCCCTCCTCTAGCTCCTGTATGACTTCGGGCACGCCTGAGCTGCGACGACTGTCAGCGAATTGACGCGGCGCCGGCAAATTGATGCTGTTGAAGAAATTCTCATCCACCGAATCGCGGCGGGTGTCCGGCAGCGGAGAGATGCAAGTCAGACGCGATGTCTCCATTGTGGGTGAGATAATATTGATGGGTGGTATAATGGGTAGAGGTGAACTGCATGGCGTCGATTCGCCTGAGTTGACTGGTATTTTGAGTGCCTCAAAGGGGGTAATTGATAGCTTTCGTTGATATCGCTTCGGGCGACCTGGTTCTGAATGTTCTACGACGTTATAAATTGCACGCTTAACGCTATTGGCCCGCGACTGCAGAGCCTCTTTTTCGCTGGAGCGAAGCGAGCGACTATTTCGACGTTCCTTTGAGTTTATGTGATCCTTTTCAAGTTTTTCAATTGAAATGTTTGGATTTCTAATGAACAAAAAACATACATTTAATATATCGTCAATTGCAATACTGAGTTTAGGAACTATTATGATTACACGGCTATTTTCTAATAACGGGACAAAGAACAGTTATAAACTTACAGTAGCGATGGGCGTGGTGACGCAGTTGAGAGCGTACTGCGCGTTATGAGACTGCGTATAGTGGCTATCAAGTCGTCGCCACTGTGTGTGCCCAGCTCTTCTTCTTGCAATGCGTCCAGCAGCATGGTTAGCTTCTGTCGTAGAATGTCACATTTGATGGTCAACTGCTCATCATCCTTGTGGTGCTCGCAAATGCGCGACACAAGCTCGTCCACTGTATCGCACAGGGTGCGCGTGGAGGTCATGAGCGTGTGTGTATCGTTGGTCTCGACAATAAAGCGCAGATGATGATTTGCCGTTGTCACCATGCCCGTTAGCAATGCTTCTTGCTCTGTGGTTATTGACATCTTTGGTATTTTGGGCACAGTGATTGCCTTTTCAAATACCATTATGCTCCAACGATCCAGCATTTTGGTACTGGCCGATTCGTAGCGCTCTAGTATTTGTGGCAAGTGCGTGTCATCGTCACAGCTGGAGCCCCAGCCGAGGACTCTGGCCAGATCATTGCCAGTACCCAAGGGCATGACAGCCACTTGGCATTGTTTCTGTTTAAATATATGTATGCATAAGGTAAATGCTTATGTTTGATTTAGAAGAGTGCGTGACTTACGTGCATGTTGAAGCGATCGATCTCGCTGAGAACCCAGCCAACCGATCCATCGCCTGAGCAGACGAGTATGCGAAACATTTCAAAGTGCCGAAAGAGACGCAAACCAAGACTGGGACCGGTTGAGATCAAGTCGAAGACCTGCGCTGGATTCAACAGCTGCTTGAAACGCCGTAAGAATTTGACACCTTGATTATCGCCCGACTTTGAGTTCACAAAAACAAGCAGAGGAGAAAAGTTTCCCTTTGGACTGGCCACATCCCAAGCGTCATCTGTGCTTATTGAGTGTACGCTGGTCGGTGGCACTACGGACAGTTTAGCTGGTCCAATTGGGCAAGCAATGGCCATTTGGGGACGACATGCAACATGCACGGTGTCCCTGCACCAAAGACAACGCCAATCCTGAAGACGCAGCACTGATCCACAGGTTTTCTTGCACACAGCACAGATCGCAGACACGGGTAGATTTCCTTCCATCCACTGGTGGGGCATGATAATGCTGCCATCGGGCTGCTCGATAATATCCTTGCCCACCGTGGCCAACGTCGTCCACTTGCAATTGGCAATCGCCTTGGCGGCACATCGCTTATGCACCTTGCACTTGCACACCTCGCAGCTGAGACCATGCGAGGTAACGCCGGAGAGCGCATCCCGGCACACGTTGCAGTAGGTCGGACGCGCATGCGATGTTGCATACCAATGGTGGTGATTGGACAGTATGTCATGTTGATCAATCAGAAAGCTATCCCCACGGGGTCGTTGCGGCGTGGTTGCCGTTTTCAAGGATCCCAGCCAATCCTCCATTTCACGCCTGGACTCGGCACAAAGCACGAAAGATCGAGATGGTGTGATAACCTGAAATGACCAAACATTCCATATTTAATAAGTGATTCAATATAAAAAGTATAACTAAATTTATTAGATCCTCTGCAAATTTAACCAAACTCATCGAAGATTTTTGTGCATTGCACTTTAATTGATGTTGCAGAAATCGATAGCGCATATGTCGATAAATAAACATGTGACGCGGTATTTAATAACTTTACAAGAGATATTTTACAGCACTGTTTTAAAGTAAAAAATCACTTTTATTGGACACATTCAAGCATTAGTATCCTTTTTATACTAATGTTTTCATTTTAAAGTTAGTAATTTCTATTCAAATACAGTTGGCCTGGTTTGCTTATTAGTAGTGTAATCAAAGAAGGGTCTGCTAGTTTCTATGGCCTCATTAGCATGCAAATAATTCTTGTGCTAATGGCGATACACAGTCAGCAGCAGCGGACACACCTACAAATGATTCCGCAAAACAATGCGGCAAGCCCATGGCAATGAAGAGCTCGGTGTGGGCGTGTTACAGCCCTTTCAACATTCTATGCAGGGTCCTATACGGCTTGCGAAGCACGGTCATAATTAATATACGGCCTTCTTGCCAGTGTACTGCTTTAGGTATAAGGTAATAATAATGATACCTTTGAAAATCATATTCATTATGATTTGCTTGTTGTGTATTGCCTAAATTATAGCACACATGTCCTTCAGTCACAGCCTTGCTGCGTAGTTGTTACTCGTTGCTCGCAGTCAAGTTTAGTTGAGTAAATTATGAACGAAAGTTTCCTATATGAAGGTAATGAGGTTATTTAGGCCCAGTAATGAGTTTCTGTGAAATGAATTTGCAGAATATCTAATATCAAAATAAAATACCTATGTACATACATACATATTCTCAATTATATTAATGGCTTGCCTTCTGACCAACATAGCTTAATGCTAGTAATCATGATTACACAGGTACACTTATTTAGGTGTGTGTGTACCTTAATAATTTACATACTATGCTCGTGTTACAAAATTGTATGCAATTGTACATATGTGCATGTAAGTAAAGCTGACCCATTTAACGCCAGTTGACGTGCTACATGCCAATGTCATAGCTGAGTTCGACTCAACAACAGCAGCAAAAGCAGCAGTAGCAGCAGCAAGAGCAACAGGAACGACAATGGCAGAAGGCTTCAACAATGCATAGGAGAGATTGAGCCCACGTCAACATCATAATCTACTTGCAATGACCGCATAAAGTCGTGCTGTCGTTAGACTGGCAGCTAAAGTTAAATAATCCAATGCCAACCAAAGTGCTGAGGTCAAAAGGATGACAAAAGTCAAGGCATCAATGCCCAGCAGCAGGCAGGCACAGCAGGAAAATGGACCAGTTGGACTGGAATTAAATTCCTAAAATGAGAGACACAGTGGGCAACTTTACAGAACCTTCGAGTAGACTGTGTACAATGCAATTATCGATTATTGAGGTGTGAACTTTCGATGTTGTGGTTACAAGTCATCGCAGTAATTGACATTTGCACGCAATAATTACATATAAATTAACTAATTGCCAATGGTATTTGCTTTCTGGTGCAAGAGGAAGCAGAGAAATGTTGCAATTAAGGTGACCCAATGCCACAATCTAACCACATCACTAATATTTGCATCTACTATCGTTTTGTTGTGGCTTCCTTATGTCTACGTAGATATGGCGCCTCTTCACTTAGGCTTTCTTTCAATTAGTCCAGACTTGCACGTGTCTGCTCAACTGTCTGCCTGCTGCGTGCTGCCTGCCTGTCTGTGGCACCTGCAACATGAATATGCTTTTAAGAATGGCTGGCGCGTGCGGTTTACTTGTCACTCACTCACTTGCTCCACACTCCCACACCCATTCGGAAGACAACTCCCAACCTTTCCGGTTCACTGGTGCTGGCTTGTGCCTAATGGGTTACGAGTGCTTGCCATTCGATAGTTACCAAAAGTTGCTACTGACTGAAGAACTCATTCAATTATCTCACAGAAAAGAACAGCTGAAACTTTCGAAATCTGCATTTTCATTAAATTGTACTCAATTCGCGAGTTTAATGCATTGATAGATTTCAGTTGAATTAACCATAAAAAAGTTTTAATCTTTAACATTTTTTTGTAAATTCTTTCAGTGATTTATTTCCTTCATGTGTTGAGGAATTTTTTAAACTTGTATAGCTTTAAGTTTGCTAGTTTTGAGATCTGCTTCTTGATATTTACACAGATTCTGCAATAACGAATAATTTAAAGCAAGAAAAAAACTGTGATTACCTAGAATTGCATATAAGAACATGTATAGTATGTAGGTAAGTATGTATTGTTTATAAGCCCGTAAGGGATTGTTAGTCGCAATTGTAACTCGGCTCTCTTTCGCCTGTTTGGAACATAACAGGATTTTTACTTTTATTTTTCGTTCTTCCACACTTTATTGCCCAATACGCATAAAGCTTTTTTTGCCAATTGAAAAATTTTTCAATAAAATGACAATAAAATATTATATGTCCACAGGGCACATGTGGCGTTTATTGCTGTCGTTGCATATATTGTTGTTATAAAATTTCATGATTTTAAAGCATTAAGAACAAAAATTGTAATCATATAAATGAGAAATTTATTTTCAATACTCACAAAGTTTTTAATTCGTTTTTGAACATACTTTTAAAAAAAACTGTCCTATAAATGTTTTTATTTTTCATTAAAGAGTAATACACACTTAAAAGTAGCTATATATAGTATATGGAAAATTATTGGATCGAGATTCGGGAAAGCGGACGGTAGCTAAGCATCAGGGATTATGTTATTAAAATTCTGGTATGCTGGAGAACTTGTATATCCCTCATGTGCCTTCAATTGTTGGGATAACTGAGTTTGGCTTCCGGCTACAGACACAAGCCACAGTCATCGGTCGGGCCGGGCTGGTCTGGTACGCTGTGCACTCCAATCAAATAAGCAAACAAAAACAAACTGCCTGAACGTTGAGATGAGGACGACGCACTTGCTGCCAGAATTCATTACGCAGAACCTCAACATGGGCGGCTCTTTCGCTTCATTTGCCCAAATATTCATGAGGTGGAGGGACGGTAGCAGCCGCAGCCGCAGCAGCAGCATCAGCAGAAGCAACAGTCGAATAACGCATACGCCGCGTTGTCCCCAAACGCGCAAAAACATCACAAGCGTTTGCCAAGTACTCGGAATGGGAATGTGGAGGGGCAGGCAGCAGGGACTGGGAATAATTGTGGAATACTTTGCTGAATGTTTCTTAGCCGTCTTGTATCTTTGTTTCCCCCAGTGCACGTACAAGTTTCCTGCATAAATGTATCAACACACGCACACATACATACAAACATTTATGTATGTATTCTGTATTTCATTATCACGCTGAGCCGCCCAGCGCAATGTTGAAATTACTTTTGAAATTTTAATGTCCGCCGGCCATCTCGAAAAACTGTATATGACGTGTACATTTTGTGCGCATAAAAATCTCATATACCATAAAATGTTTCATGACGCAACTGAGGCATCTCAGAACTGCAGCCCTAGAGGTGTCTACATACACCTGCATAAATACATATATTTAGGTATACATGTTTTCGCTTAGTTGTCGGTGCCGATTTCCAAAATAAATCATTTTCCAAGCTAATCTTATAAGCTGACTTGGAGGTTTACGGAAATTTAGAATAACATTTCATGAAGACAGTTCGTGAGACCTTTGGCGACACTTACTACGTAAAACATTAAATTTTGTGTTCAGTTACATCAACATTCTCAAGTACATGACAACATTTTTACGAACTTTCCCTCTCAGCTATATTCCAAAGTTCAAGGACTTCTTGAATTCAGAATGTATGTGTGTGTGTGTGTGTGTTTGTCTCGCAGCATGCTACCTGGCGCAGAAGCCAGTGCCAACCAGAAGAACTGTTCCACTTTTTGTGATTGTTTCAAATTTTATATGTCAGTTGCTGACAGCGCCGCAGGACAATCGTCGCCTCATACTTTCCCAAGAGGATCTAAGAATCCTTCGTTTTTGCTGGCATTTTTTCTGAGAAAACAAAAGCCTTTTCGGGTGGTTGAACCCTGACCGAAGACTGACAAGTACATTGGGATAATACATACATACATATATACTCGTATATGAGGCACAAGAAAAATGTGAACTTTTGCGAGCATGTTATGTATTCTACTTATACAGCAGACTTTACTAATTGGTTAGTTTTGTCAGAATAACATTTAGATAAAATTTGACAAATTGTCAACTTGTCATGTTGACCTTCTTTCGTCTCGAGCAATATTGCACATAATCTAAGCATTCAACACGAGCTTTATACAATTAGGAAAATGTCAACAACTGACGTTGACATTTTATAACCAACACCAGCAACAACAAATTAAGAACAACAACAAAAGCGTCAACAACAACATCAATTTTCAATTAGGAATTTAGGAAAAGTTGCCAAACATTTTGTATAGCATTCAAATGTTGCGTAATTAAGAAAACCCAATTTGACAGGGTGGTGGTTAGAAACTTTGAAATTGGAACTGTTCCCCAAAAGAGATTTGTGCCAAGCATCACTGAGTTGGCTTAAGTCGGAGCAGCTGCCAGTTATATTGTTTATATACTGTTTATTTGCACATTTCTTGGGCCTGTATAGAGTGTGTACACAACGCCAATTGACGCTCAATTACTATGTAGATTTAGATGAACAAATATTGCGCATTACGCATACGCCGTGTGTGTTGCGTGTGTGTGTGCCGCGGCGCAATTAATAAGCGCTTTCGCTCGTCCTAAATAATTGATGCACACTCCTCTGGCTCACAGTTGTTAAGTTTCAAGCACACTCAGGCAATCAATCAACTTGATTCACACACATGTGAGTGAATGGCGGTGTGTGTGTGTGTGTGTCGTTGCGGGGAGTCTTCGTATTAAGTACATGGAAATTGTACGCTCATCTGCGCGTTAGGCGGGGCATGGCGATAATTTAGCCAGGGTCGATTGCTTTCCGTTTGTTGATTGACATCGATATGCAAATACCAAGTCATATACATACATATGTATTAACGAATATATACACTCACGCCCAAATACATACTTTGTTCAATATCCACATAATTGCTAAGTATCACACACACATGCACTTAAACAAAGTGTTCGCACATTGAAATCCTCCCAATTTTAATTAATTAAAATTTCCCAGTCCATTGCAGTGAATTCCTTTTATGACTTTATCGAGATTTTCGAGGAGTATAATGTGACTGACAAGCCGTAATTATAATGCCCTCGAAGAATAAATGAAATGCGCAAAGCAAACAACAAAACGGCAGCAAGAAGCCAAAATAAGTCGACAGCTGAGACCGCTTTTTGGGGCAGCATTTCGCTGTTTCGCATTTTTAGATTGATGAATAAAAGTGCAAAAGTACACAATGCCTCAAAAACGGACAGATTTGCTGGGCCGATAGAAAAGAGGGCATTGTTCGGCCGTCTCTAGCAGGAGCTGGAGCAGGTGGTGGCACGAAGTTTATAACAAAGGTAAACAAATTTGTTACAAATGCAAATTGAAAATTTTTGAAAGGCTTTTAACTGAATTAAATGAGAGAGAGAGAGTGATAGAGGAGGCACCAGATACGGTTCATAAAATATAAATAAATACTTTTCTATTTTGTGTATTTAATTTAATAGAAGTCGATAGCTGTTTAGCTTTTCGTCTCTGTTAAGTTAACGCTAAATGTGCTATATTCAATTCTGTTGACATGTATTTGCCAGCAATATATTCTCACTTGAATACTTTCATTCATATTTGCCTTAAAGCGAAGATTTGTACTACACATGAGTAAACACGCTAAGCTATTGACGCAGTTTCATATTTGATCCTCTTGTGCGGAAAAAGAAACTGAAACCACACGTGGTTGACACAAAGATACTAACGAACAAAGGGAGGAAAACAAAAACATTCGTCTTAGATGCATTCAGAAATTGCAATCCGTAAGCGGTATGTTTCAACGCCTTAAGTCGCATTAGCTTTAAGTCTGGATATAAACTGCTTGCAATCAGGCCACAAAGAGCTTGTTAACAAGACATTTTACCGCAAAACACGCAGCGGTTGTCTCGCAACGTGATGGCTTTGTGTGTGTTTGTGCCAGTTGCAGGTACGTGAATTCAATGTTTCGCATCATCCATACAAATGTCGGAAGCTGAGGACTTTTCCTGTTTACGTTAAAGTCTTGTATATCAGTTTAAAGCCCTTCAGGGGCGAAATGGCTCAGCAAAAAGGGGGAAATTGATTTATTTATATGATTTTTAGCTCTGTTTTTCCTATCCACTGGCGATATACTATGTGCAAATAGCCTTTTATAGTTTTGTTTCAAAATGTGAAAATGGTTTTTATGACAAGTTGATGATGCGCATCAGAGGCAGTTATTGCATGAGATTTTATACCCCGTATTTGTTGAGGCAGAAGAAAGTCTGTTTCGAAATCAGTTTTTAGTCAAGTGTCAAATGTCAAATGAATGTTTTTAGCTGATAAACAAAATAGTATAATATATATATTAGTGTGTTAAAAAAACTTTCTTGTGAACAATAAAGGAATAACTCTGATTAAATATGTCTGTTTATATTATTCACAGATTTACAGAATTCATCTCTGTAACTACAGGGTATCGAGTAAATCAAAATTCAGAATTTATTTCATTTATCTGCATTTGACATGTCAAGGGAAATATTTTCCACAATAAACAGTATTCAATATACCAATGCAATATTTGACCATTCGGGCAATCAAAAAGCAATAAAGCTGGCTATTAAAGTTGTTAGTAAACAAACGGTAAAGATTGTATTGAAAGTACTCAATTTAATTAACTCAATGAATCAATAGAAACCTAAATTACTTTTACTTAAAATACAAAACGTTTATCCTCAGCAATATAATTGCAATGTGTCTTATTCAAGCACCTTAGACGCTTTAGGCATTTATCATTATCTGATAAAAGCAAGAGTCTTAGGGTTGCCCTCCTCCTTCGTTTTCATTTGCGTCAATGTCGTCTCTCTGGCATCTCTCTTTTCTTCGCATTGTCTGCGGGGTGTGCTACCAAAAGCTTCTTTGGTATTCAGCCGATAAAAAACAATAAAAAACGGCGACGGCGTTGTTGGCGCCGCCTTTGCTAATATGATTTTCTAAAACTCGAAGCTCGCAAAGGCTTGCGGGCATATCCCTTTGCGAGGGTCGGGCATATTTATTATTAATATCGAAAGTATATAAGTATGTACTTAGATGTCGTTCTCTTATGGCGCACATGCACGCAAGAGCTCCAACACCAACAGCAGAAGCCAGAGCACAACCTAACATATATACATATACATACATACAAATACATACGTCGGTACGTGTGTCTATGTGTATTCTGTTTCCCGTAGCCGGCGAATAAATGCGCTAATTTTGCGCATCAAATGCTGTGCATTCGTGTATAAAGAAATGTAAATTTAAATATCTAGATTCAAAGCCAGCTTGGGTTTGCCACAGTCTATGTGTGTGTGTGTGTGTTTGTGTGTGTCTTTTATAAGGAGTTTCCTGTGCCTGCTTAGGCTAATTTGGCATGCAGACCGCGTCAAATCTAAACATTTTGCTTAGATTGCGCCCTTTTGTTTCTGACAGTTAATATCGATGGTATTCCTATAGAAATAAAGGTCCCTTCGGCTGCTGCTTCTGTAATTGGGCATAAAATCATAAGGTTCACCACGAGCAGGGTTTCTTTTTTATTTATTTTTATTTTGTTTTGGGTATTCTATTGTATTTGGATATGTACACGTATTTGCATGAGGCCAGACAATGGCAAACAGGAAATGAGCCTGCTTATGTTACATTTGACGGGGCTGACATCTTGAGACATCCTTTTGGGCAAACATACTGTATATTATATTGCTTTATTTACTCTTGTCTTTCATCTTTTGACACTTCATAGATACATATACACTATGCACACACACAGACACACATACATAAACACGCACAGTTAAGCACTCACGCACTTGGGTGTGAACTTAACAACTTGCCGTTTGGCCAGGATATTGTGAATATATATTTTGTAAAGCAACACTTGGCATAATAAAAACATATTGCTGCCGAAAACTAATTGGATAAGTTCGTTGTGAAACATGGGAACCAAATAAAACATTTACTTTACAAGCTGAGCAAAAAGTTTGCACATTAAATTTTAATTGTTTTCTCCTCTGCTTCGCGAATGTGCGAATTGGAGTTTGTTGCACGTGAAATACAGACTATTCTACCTGTTAGGGCATAGGTAATTGCAGTAATAAATTCTTGAGTAAATTTTTATTGCATAATGTTGCCATTTTAATTTAACATTATTTTGTAGTACATGATATTTAGCACCTTAGCTTGCTTATTCTACTGTTATATGCATACTCTATTCAATTGGAAAAGTAGAGCGAAATAAGTTATTTTGGGCATTCTAAATATAAAATTACTTCACTTAACTTAATTGTATTATTAATTACAAATACTAATAAATGTATACTATATTAAATAGTTTTAGAGGTCAAACCAATTTAGTTGAGCCAAAAAAATAAAGATTTTTTGTTATGTTTTTGAAAACAAAAATAAAAATGATATAGAAACAAAACTAAGAGATCAGAAACTTTGCAATTTAACAAATGACTGATCTATTCATACATAAAAATTTATTTCGCTTAAATCGGATTGCATATAACTAAGATACAATGTTTCAAACCTAAACAAAATGTCAAACCTATTCAGTTGAGCGGCACTGTATATTTATGAAGAATTCATTTCATTATGGACTTGTAAATAGACTTACCTGAAAACTGTGATTTACCTTCCGGTATTTGCACTCGAAGTAGCACAAGTCACGGAGGTCAATTTCATCGAATACATCGCACTGCAAATACAATTAAGAAATTGCAATAAATGGATTAATATTTAATTATGTCGCATTTTCGCATCAATATTAATACTTCAATTAAGGGATAAAGAGTAAACCGTGCCGTTATTATTACCAAACTAATTAATTAAAAGCGACAACGAATTTAATAATTATCTTTAAAAATGTTTCATTTTATTTTCTCATTTGTTTTACTCTTACGAAGGGTGTTTTCCTTTGACATTGGAAGAGGCCAGAAAAATAGTTGGCAATTTTCCATGGGCGTCTCCTTTGCTTTGCGCCGGACCTTGCTTAATGGAAAACACAAAGATAGCCAACGGCAATTTTTATGTTTTCCTGCCTTGTTTTGGCCTTGTTAACTGAACGGTGTACGCTGTGAGACTTGGTCTTGGACTTGAGTTGAGGATTTGGCCTGGGCATTGATGGAAGTATGAGTAGTACGAAGGACACGCATGCTTCGGGGCCCTCTACGGAAATTGAAATGTTTCACTCAGCCCGGCAAATAAATGTGTATTTACGAGACAACAAAAGCCAAAACAACTCGTTGGCATACGAATACATACTCCACACTCACACACACACACATGTACGCACACACACACTGGCATTGTGAGTAGCAATATAATAGAAGTGTGACAATGGAAAGCGAATCGAAAAACTCACACCAAGGTTTACATGCTCAAGCAGTTCTTGAGCTTGCAGAAAATTGGTTTTCTTTTGCGAAAGTGGTTGGAAACGTCCCCGTTCGGTTATCTTACTTACACTTTAACAATAAGAAGATACGAAGACACGCAAACAAAGTTTTCTTACAAACCGAAAGAAAAATATTCAATTTTTATTTTCGTTCGTCCTCAGCCAGTTCGATTAATATTTGAGTATTGTTTGCTTTTTAGTTTGCAAATTAAAGTTTTCAATTTGTTTTGTAGTACTCGAGTATTTGTTTTCGTAGCTCAAGACTCACGGGTTCACGAAAACTTTTGTGGTCTGAAACTGCTCATAACATGTTACGCTCCGTAGACGCTCTCGCGAATGCCATCGATTCTCTTAAGTATTCTTTCATGGTCTCCCCACTGGAATTTATATGTTCGATGTGGAATATTCTCATGTCTGTCCGTTTGGCAGCTGGAGGAGCAGGACAGACTCGCTGCTGGACGAATGCGGCTTTTGTGTTGCGAGCATTTGGCTCACTTGTTTGTATTTTTCAGTCACTTCTTGCCGGCTTTGCATAATTTATTTACTTCGTCTTTTAATAATAATAATTTCAGGACCTTTTTGACTTGTTATGCTGAGTTTCTTACTTAACTTTAATACTATTAGAAATTCCAACAATAGTCCTGCTGTGCCGAGCTACAGCTGATTATGTTCTTTTGTGTTGTGTTGCTCTCAAAATGACCAAGGACTCGCCTTGCATAACCTCAATAAACTTTGTTCCCATCTACTTTAAACGTTCTACGGCAACATTATCCCTGTTCACCAGCCATTTAAAGCCATTTGGTTTATCCAAAAATTCTACAGAGAATTTTCAGCTTGTAGCTTAAGTGCTTTTAAAATCATTTTCGGATCGATATGGCCCGCATATTTGGCGTCCATTAATAAGGACTTAATTTTTGTGTTGAGCAACAACAACAACAACAACAACAGAGTGCACAGCATAAATAATTGGCTGTGAAAACAGATCCCTAATGAACACAATACTTAATTGATTGAAAACTCGGCAATCACTCAAATCGGAAATGAATATATTCCCGGCGGTTTGGAGGGGAAGGGGCCACGATAGATCCGAAGAGAACAGTGCCTAGAGCAGAGAACAGAGGACAGAGGACAGAGCGGAAAAGCGGCAGCAGAGTCGGCTTAATCCAACAGAGTGAACATTATAATAATTATACGTATACATACAAATGTGGGGGTGTGGCATGTTTGTGTGCTTGTGCACATACCATGTATAGCTGAAAAGGATGGGCGGATTGCTGGCAGCAATTCGGAAAATTGCACGGAAAACGCTCGACGGCAAACGTCAGTGTCAGTCAAGCATCAGTCAGCTGCAAAAAGCGGTGCGAGCATGGGTTGAGTGAACCGTTAAATGGACGTTAAGGAAAATCGTTAAAAAACAAAAAAAAAAAACACAACAAGGATTTCAAGCGCATTTGGCAGTGTTCAATAGGCGGCAAAGGAGCGGCAACGCAGGGCGTGGCATCTGTGGTATTTCCTTGCTGCCGCTGAGCGATTGCAGCTTTAATTTCAACTTGGTCTTTTTGTTTTTTCCGCAACTTTCGCTGGTTTCTGCTGGTCTCGCTTGTTTGCCCATTGCCTTGGGCCAGACATTTGCCGCTCGAACGGATACCATAAATCTTTGCCAGGCGTTATTTGAGTTCTCGGGGAATCATTAAGAAGCTACATACAATATGTATACTGTACGGGTGTGTGTGTTTGTATTTGTGCTCGCGGCAGCTGCCAGCGAGGGGTGAAAATTAATAAAAATCAATACATAAATACGCGTAATTAAAAAGTAACCAAACCGTTTAACGCCTCAATTGCGTATGAAAGCCAAAGAAGGCATGGAGTTATAGTCAGTTATACATTAAGTTATAAAATATGGATGGAACAGGATAGCGTTATTGCATTACTGTTAATTATATTAGAGGCAACTGGCAAGCGTATTGAAACTTCGTTAAGTCCCTTTCGTTTTTTGTGCTCACAAAGCCCTTTGACCTTTGCGAAACGAGCCTGAAACGAATGTAGACATTTGCAGGTCAATCACAAGCACATTAAGCAAATTGGTACATTTTTTCCGTTGGCCTGCAGGCAATAAGCCCAAGAGAGGTGAAAAACTTTGATTGTATTATGCCGAGATTTCCCACACCTTATCGGAGGCAGGCCGTCTTGAGGGGGGGGGGCAGACCAGAGTCCGGCTTCGGGCATAATCATTAATGTGCCGCACTTTTCGTCTTCGAACCAACCACCTGGCGCAGGAAGTTTCCACACAGTTTTTGCCCTTTTTCTCCTTTTCGAGTATTTCTTCTTTTTGGTTTTTGCCACAGCTTGCAGGAAAACTTTCGGCCATTCATATCAATTTCTTGGCATTACTTTTGCCCCGAATATTTCTGTTATTTTTTTGCCCACTTCTTCGTATTTGTGCGAAATCACTTAATGGTGCACGCATTTCGCGACGCGAAAAGGAAGCAGGGAACTTGAGCAGCGCAGCTGCCATTAGAATTTAGCACAGTTAAAAAGTGCTGACCTCCCGGTTGAGTGCTCTGATAAATGCGCAAAAGTAATTGCGAATAATGTATTCAAAGTGGCACATAATAAAACGCATGCTTAAGACTCTCGGGAAATGGGACTAACAAAACTGGATACCGATTCTATGGCACTGCTCGAATAGCTGAAATAACTTTGGAGCTTAGGGTAATTGCTTGTTCAGTTGATACCTTTTGGTAAAGTTTGATAAACCGACGGCTCCGTTTAATAACAAGATTATGCTTGAGAATGAGTTATTAAATGATTAGAGTTCTTGCCAGAGTTTGGCATCTAACAACTCGTAATGCCCTTTGGTTTAGTTTTCTTTTGATGTAACTTATCCCATTTGTTTACACTCTGGCTTCCACACGAATGCGCCAAAGTTGTCAACAAAACTTTTTCCTCTCTCGCATTTTCTGGCACAAAAATAAAAAAAGGAGCAACAACTTTAGAATTTCTTACAATAACTTTTGCACTTTGTTGATGCAATTTTCATATTTTATGTTGCAATGACTTGCACTGAAACTTGAATACAAAACTTTGCTAAGCCTCCTGATGGACTCAAACTCCTCGAAGAAAGAGTGCGATAAAAAAGTTGAAATAAACATTGAAAAAAGTTGTATTGTATGTTTGCGCCCTAAGCAGTTCTTTCAGGTGGCCAACAAAATGGAAAATGTAAAGTGGAGAATTGCAAATGGCAAACGACAAATGGAAAATGAAAAATGAAAAATGGAAAATGGCATGACAACCCTTAGAACACAAGAACAAGCCTCTCACGGGACGGCAAATAATTTTGGGTAGATAGCTTCGCCTTGCTTGCTCATGCCTAATGCTTTGACTGATTGAAGTTGAAAGGGAGACGCGAGTTTGGGGAACGAATGGGAACTGGGTGTGTGGGGAGAATAAGTGGAGGGCGTATTACATTCCATTTGGCGTGTTAAATTTGCGTGGCAGTAAAATTGCTGACATTCTAATGGCATTCACTTGGCCCGGCCCTGCCCTACCTAAGCTAGTTATTAATGTGCCATAATATTTATATTTATTTATTTGTCACACCCAGTAAATGGCATCTAGAACGCAGAACCTCCGCGCTGGTAATCAATGTGCGCATAATTTAAATACACCCACGAAATTATAATGACGGTGTAATTTGCAAAAGTTGAATCTTACTTCCCACACTCCTGTTTAAAATTAGAATTTCTATTTTTGTAGAGCTTTTCGGAGGGTGCCCCAAATTGGCATTTACAAGACACCAAAATGAGCAGTAAAGGTCAGAACTGGATTGGCTTGAAAACATTTTAGTCTCACGTCCTTTAAATAACGATTTTGCTTACAACAAATTAAATTGAACATGCAATTTAGCGAAAAGCAATTGAAGTTCTTAAAAACTTAATAAATATTTTATGGGAATATTTGATTAATTTTACAAAGTAACCTAAAAAGGTTCTTGGCACAGTTTTTTTTTTAAATAAATGAAAATGTCAATCAATTTAGCGAACACTGCGTGCTGCAAGTTGAGTTCCCAGCGAAACTAAGTAAATTGATTTCTGCGCGCTGAAGAAAATACAATTGAAAATGTTGAAGTCTGCTTGACTAACAGATATCCTGTAAACAGATATTCTAAGTTTCTTAATACTTCTAAATACTTGTTAGATGAAGTTAAGATGGGATTTGAAGTGTATGCAATAAATTAATGTGAGAATGACATTTTAAGTGAAAAGTACAATAGGCACACCACTCCAAAGCTGACTGCTACAATCATCAATCGTCTTAGAAATGGCAACTTCGTGACAGCAGATTAATTATAACCACTTAAAATATAATAAAATTGAATTCAATAAATAAAATACTATATAATAAATAATAGATAAGACTAGTCATAAAATTAAACTTTATTGTCTGCCAATTCTTATTGTAATTAGATTTAGTTTAGAATTAATTAACTAATATTTATAAGTTGCCCGACGGGTAATATAAATAAATATAAAATTTGATACAAAAAAAAAAAAAGTGTATGCAATAAATTAATGTGAAAATGACATTTTAAGTGAAAAGTACAATGAATCTTGGCTCACTTACGATAGACCTAGTAGGTTCTTCTAGGGTATTATAAAGAAGTAGACATTTAAAAGATGCCAGCGCCATTGCTTTCCCAGGCACTATGTACACTACCTTACTGTACTTTTACAAAGGTTGAAATGTCAACAGTTTCAAGCCACTCGAGTGCACTCAAGGACCCATTTGCACGCTGCTCTACTCAGCTGGCAGTTCTCTATGTCGGACGTCACGCTACTTGGCATACATCCACATACATTATGAATATGTTTTTCAGTTGATGGCAAGGCCATTCCACAATTTGGCAACAATGAGTGTGATTAATCAAACCTATGCTCTTGTGCCACATGGTGCAGTGGTAAATGTAATATTAATGTTCTGTAGCCAAATATCGAAATTACTTTCTGTTCTCGACGACACATCTGAACTGATAATGAAAATTAATTGCAGCACGGGCCGTAAAATTGAACAGGCTTGAATCTTTATTATAATTTATGAGCATACTTAGAGCAATGCACAATATATATGTATATACATTTTTGGGATCTGTAAGGCTCATACATGTGCATGCGTGTCATTATGGAACAGCCTGGGAGCCAAAAGTGTGCCAAGAAAATGGAAATCACAGTGGTTTCCATTTTGTTGTTGCTTTCAGCAACGTTTTGCAGACTCTCGCCCCGCTTGCGCCGAGATCCAAGTAGGCCCTGCCCATGTATTATGCGTGTCGAGTGTGTGTATGCTCTTGTCTAGAGGACCATCGACATAAAACCGGCGTACGTTCAACTTTACCCTTTTCGCATAGACCTATGCGTAGTCGCCAGTTTGTGTCTGCATATGTATGTATTCGTGTGTGTGTGTGCGTGCGTTTTACTCAGCGAATAAAAATCCATAAATAACACTTAAGTAGTGGCAGGCTAACAAAGAAATATGCTCGTATATCAGTGTGTATGTGCGTGTGTGTGTGCGTGTGCGTGTGCATGTTTCTGCGTGTTTCTCTGCCCTCGGGCACAGGCAGGGCCACAACAACAGTAGTCCCTTTAAGCCAAGTTTGATTGCCCCAAGTGTGGTCGATGATTTTTTGCTTTACGTGCTTTGTTCTTTGAAATGGAAATGGCCTTGCCATCAGCGCACCGTTAGCACTTCATCCAGGGGCAGACGCTTTGAAGTTTTCATTTCGAGAGGCGTTTCCATCGACACTTTTTCAGTTTATTCTTTTGCTTTCCTCTTTTTGGATTTGCACGCAAGTGTCTTTGGCAGCACTAAAATTGATCCACTCGAAGAGAGTCAACTTTAAATTCACTAAAGCCAGAGAGGGAACATTTAAATAACTGCATGAAGAAACAGATCCAGTATCTTGGGTGCGTTGGAGACTATATCTCTGTATAAGTCATAATATAAAATTCTATGTCATACATATTTATTTAGTTTATAAATCTAATTGCATTAATAATTCTTACGTGGCTTGGCAGCCCTGCCTTAATTACAAAATCTCACATTCCCATACACATCGTATATACATATATGTATGTATAAAATATTTATATTTTCGAAAACATCGTGGCACACATAATCCGCACAGCCAGTCTTGGGCCTGCACTGTGATTTATGCAACATAATTTATGAGTCTCATTTTGTGGGAGCAAAAAAAAAAAAAAAGATGTGAAAACGAGTCCTCATCGTGGTACAACATTTTTCAAATAATATTCTTTGCTGTGCGACGTCGACTGCGACGAAGAGACACAAAATCCACATGACCTCGTTTTGTGTTTGATAAAATGATGTTTTTTTTCCCCCCTGCTCGGCTTGGCAAGCTGCCTGATAATGCTGGATGCCGGAAATCCGGACAGGAGCGATCAGTAGCCACAATGGCAACTGACAGCCAGCTGGCAAGCCATGTGGGCCATGTGTGTGTCCAATTTGAGCCGTTCGTGCAGCGTTTCCCCTCTTTCCTTCCTTTCACTGTTTAAGTGAACATACTCATTTGAATTTCAAAAAAGGGTATTTTAGTTTTGAACATTATTTTGTTAGAGGTATGGGAAATTTGTATTATAAAGCAAGCGGACGCGCAGCAAAATGATGCAACTCTCACACATGTGAATTGGGTATCTGCCCGACTACTACTGTTTTTTTATTACTGTCTGGCACTCTGCTGCCAGCTGCCTAAAACATGCGCATTAATTTTGCAAAAGGGTAAAACTTTTCTGCTTTCCTTGGCATGTTTGTAGGCTTGACTTTAGGAAGACCTCGAATTATAAATAAAACAGTCGCGTTGAAGGTTCTCTTAAACTAACGAAAACTAACTCTGTTTTACCTGCATTGCCTGCATTGAAATCTGATAAATAAAATGCTATGCAAATAGAAAAAGCCTTGTATTCACAATTAAACTCGTTTTACATAATCGACTACGTTTCAAATTACTATTGAAGTCATTAATTAAATCACTATAATGAAATTAACCAGAACGAAAGGCTAACTATGACATGCCGAAGGTTCTATACTCTTGCAGTGGCTTATATTCTTGGATTGTCTATACTTGTTATACATATAAATATTATCAATTCTCACTTTGATTGGCATTGATAAGTTCAGTTATTTCTATAATCAGTTATTTCATATAAAAACCTGCATTCCGGCCGATTGTTCCTATGGCAGCTATATGTTATAGTGGTCCGATTTTGATGAAATTTTATATGCATATTATATTTATAGAAAAAGTCCAATGTAGTAAATTTGGTTACAATATCGCAACAAATAACAAACATCGGACGATAGTTTGTATGACAGCTATACGATATATCGTTTCAATGCGGCTTGGTCTGACTTATTTACAGAGTGCCGCAATAAGAAGCATGTGTGCCTAGTTTCATTAAGATAGCTCCAAAACTGAGAGACTAGTTTGCGTTGCAACAGACGGACACACGGACAGACGGACACATGGACAGACAGACAGATATACGGACATACAGACATACGAACACACAGACAGTGCTAGTTCGATTCCTTTGTTGATGCTGATTCAAAATATGTATTTGATGGGGTACGAGTTGTCTTCTAAGGTGCCTTGCAAAGGTGCCTGGCCAAAATTAATATACCCTCTGCAAGGGTCTTAACATTAACAACGTCACGGAAAGTGTGTCGTTCGTATTGTCTGTAGAATATGTAATGAAGTACAATATGATAGACATCCGTTCGATTTTCATGGCTTTTCATTGCCTGACTAAGCAATGTGTGTGGACAGAGATTAGAAGTAATTTTATTTAATGTCGTATATAAATCGCTTAGTTGGTTTTTGTTTTATGATTGGCTGTTAAATAAATATACAGAAAACTTGGTCTCATCAAAACTACATAAAACGAGGGAGGGCAAACAAAATCACGTAGAAATCCTTTGAGCCTTCAACTAATGGCTAAAAGCTGTAACAAACACGTAGTATATGCTTGATGGCCGTGCTGGATTTATATTTAACATAAATCCGTGCATAAATTTTAACGTCACGTAATAGGTCGCAACGTAACGCAGACACAGCATTAACCTTAAAACGTAACACGTCAAGTCTAGCTACGCTCGTCTTTAGTGACTGCCAACACCTTTTTACCGTGTGCTGCTAGTCTTTAGTCTGTGGGTTTTCGGCTTAGATTTCCAGTTTGGGGGCAAAATGTTCGATATATGGAATGCGGGCTGGGCTGTACGGGCTGTGTAAACAGTTTGAGCCATTTCAACTCCGGTCAAAGCGGGATCAGCGAGGTGTTAATGGTTGCGCGTTCATTTCTGCTAGACATGTTGGCAACACTGTTTGCCCTCGTTGCGTGTGGGAGCTGTAAGTAAAGTTTACTTAAGCACCCACAATATTTACTTTTCAGCATTAAAATTGAACAGTTTTCAATATTGCTGTTTGCGTTGCAGGAAGGAAAAAAGCAATAAACAACTTTGCACCTACACTACTGTAATTAATTTGTTGCAAACTGCTGTTGCAGCTTAACTTTTTGTATCTGCATTTAAATGAACACGTTGACAAGGTTTTATTTAAGTTTTATCATGTTTCTACCTTGTACTGGCAGAGTATATAAACAGATAACTTGATATCAAATAAGTTTAATAGAAAAGGCCTCTAATAAACTGAATCCATTAAGAGCAATTTGCAAAACCATCGACTAATTCAGTTCTCAAGTGCTTAACGAAATTTGATATAAAAAGTTAATGCTATTGACACAAATTGAATTGTAATTTCGAATAGAAGCTGCGTTCGCGTCAAGCATGACACTCGAGTCAAGTGAAATATGATTACACATATATATAGTACCATAAAGTCCAAGGAGAAGTGATCAAATTTTCTAAATTTTGATTGATTTACGCAGCTTAATAAATCAATAATATCACCCTCTGGTAAAATGTTTGCCATGTCAACGAGCGTGTCAGGACGC
Source organism: Zaprionus ornatus (assembly GCA_018904035.1). NCBI lineage: Eukaryota > Metazoa > Arthropoda > Insecta > Diptera > Drosophilidae > Zaprionus > Zaprionus ornatus. The sequence goes on along the minus strand of JAEIFZ010000115.1, from coordinate 19,880,894 downwards.
AGACTTCAGCTAAATGCCCGTATAATTGAAAGCTGACCGACCTCGCACTCTCCAGATGTGTCGCTCAACACCTATTTCGGTTGTCAATGATTCATGTTACGACCCTCCCTCCTTCCGCCAGCTCAACTTCCAGCCATCGCACACTGATGCCCTCTTGTTCCCATGTCGCATAAGGCGTACCTTTGTCTCTTTTTGCGAGTCTCCAACAAAAAGGTTTACTTGGGTTGTGCAATCGCTTTTGGCATTGTCCCATTGCCTCATTACCTATCGAATTTAATAATGTGCGTATAAAGGATCTTTTCCTTTCGTTTTTCTTTCACTAATACCTTGCTGTCTTTTCTTTATTCAAAGCAACGTGCTGAATATTTTCTTCTCGCACGAGCGCCTCGATTTTCCAGGCAAAACAAATTAGGGGAACAAAGTTATTTCAACCTTTTTGGATGTTAAAGAAATTTCCGTTTTCTTGCGATTTTCCTTTATTAAAATTACGTTTGTTCGCGTTTCAACTTTATCGTTTTATATGAATGGAATTAATTTTTTTAAATTATATAAAAGCCGTCGGCAAGTTGGTTTGGGTTGCTTTGTTCATAACTACCACTGGAAGTTCTGCTCTTTCTGCATTAATAGTTTTCAGGAATTCATGTACAAAAATAGAAAATGCAATATAAGCTGCATTGGACGTTATTCTCTGGAAAATCAAATGCCAATTCTGCTTGTTGAATATAATTGGCTTTGATCCCACGCCGTTGTCTTTGAATATGTACCTGGAAAAGTCACTAAGCTGTAATTCATCGTATTGAAACTTGAAACTGTTATATAAATAGGATAAACTCGCTTCACTATTTGTGGAAACCAATTAAGGTGGGCTTGTATTGCCCCAAGTCGAAACCTTTTTACAGATTCATTATCCATTTTCCTTTAACTAGCAATTATATACGAATGAGTAGGCCAAGGACCAGCATTGGGTTATTATTTAAAATGAATGTGGTATTCATTTAGGTTATTTATAGCATTCGTTCCCGTGTGGCATTAATGTGGGGTCGGTTCGCAACACTAGAAGTGGCCGTCAGTTTTAATTAAATATCGATATCAATCGTATCATAAGTTCAGAGTATTATCGTATGAGTGAAGTTGTGATGCAACTCTGCAATCGCAGTATTTTATTTTCTTAACAATCTATCAAAAAAAAAGTCGATTTGAGAGTGTCAGTTGTGTCGGTTGTGTGCTCAAGATCATTATTTTTTTTAATTATTTAAAACGCAATTTAATTTCACAATTAGTAATAAACCATAATGTTATAAAACTAAACTAAATTCTCAGTGTTTGAATTAAAGTAAACGAGACGGAAATCGACATCCTACATTAGGCCATCCTACATTAATGTGACACAATAAATTTCCAGCAGGAGTCTAAGACAATGACCTTGTTCCTTCTGAATGGATGATTGAGTTGTTTGGTTGAGTTGTTTTGTACACGTATGCGGGTTACCTGTGGCTATCTGTGCACTCATTAATCAAGGTTGCATGTCAATTTAGCCACACATAACTCACAATTGTATTGGATAGCCAGCATGCTGGCAGCAAACAAGCTCATGGTCATGTTTTTCCCCTTTGATTTTACGCTCATAAAGTGGCGAGTTGGATATGCTCATTGTGCAACCTTGAATGTCATATGGCACCTGGTGAGAGGGAGATACAGAGAGGGGGAGTGGGAGATAGAGGGTGTTCATGCCACAATTTCAGCGGCCATTTCATTTCCTACAAATGCAGTGCATTTCTATCATTGAGACTTGCCTCTGCCTTGCCACACATTGTCGACTTATGGGTTTCCATGTGGCTGGACACACTAATGAGAATCTCGAATGTGATTCAAGAGGCCTGAATGTATTCGATGCACACTGTGTTGTGCGCACTGAAAACTCGGAAATTTCAACACTTTTTCTTTGAAAATTGGACAAGTTTCGCTGCCATATCCTGTCAACATACTGATTATCAGCGTGAAGTTGTTGAAATAGATTTTCGGAATGCGCCGCTTTGCTGCAGAATAGACACATTGACATTTATATTTTCCGCCATTTTCTTGTCGCATAAGTTTGGCTGGCCACCGCTTCCCCCCCCACTGCTGTATTTCCTTGCACTTCTTCACGTGTTCACATGTATGTACATATGTATGTATGAGAGCACATACACTTTTAAATGTGGCGACACACACTTGAACGTCAGCGTCAACGTCAGCTTCACTGTCAGCCACAGCGTCACCGTCACCGTGAATGCCATGATTGTTGGTTTTGTTGCTGCTGTTGTTGTTGTTGTTGTTGTTTGTAGCTTTTGTAGTACATTTAGTGCGCTTGTTAGCCAAATGCACCCTTGAGGCCATGTCTGAATTTGATACGGTTTTCGCGTGCTACCTCGTTCCTACCTCCCATCACCTCATGCATCCTGCACTTATTTAAATAAACATACACACACACACACACATGCAGATGCTCTTATAAGCGGTGCATAAGATGCAGGCAAAGGATTTGTTACTTATGCAACTCGTATACGCGGTACTTGCGTGATTATTGAGACGCCACCAAAGCTCTTCTTGCGTACGACAACTAGATTGTCGGCATTTAATTTGCGTCTTATAAGGCGATTACGAGTATAATCATATACGGGAATAAGCTGCAATCAAAATGCAAATTCGAATAAGCGCGCCTTGCATAATGCACTTATAATGATGCATAAACTGCCAGAGCAAACGAACTGCGCTTTGCATCATATGATAAGCTCAATTTCCAAGAAAAATCAAAGCGATTGCGATTGACGTTGCAGCTAAAACAAAGATTATTCAGTTCGAAGTGTAGCATATATATGTATATATTCTCGTATATGTATTCTACTTAGTTCAGTTCCGCTGCCGTGTTGACAGAGCGAAATGTGCCGACGGCTTCCGGCCGTCAGTGTCATGATAATAACAAACACATACTGGAAGTACTGGAACTAAAGCCAGCATCTCGCTGCGGCTTCCGCCTGTTCGTAGAATGAGAAAAGTTCTCTTTATTTTCCTTATTTTCTTCACTTTTTTTTGTTTTGCATTGAAATGCGTGCGGCATACAAACGAGAGATTAGTTGCGCCTCGAGCGTTAACAACACACAAAGACGGCTCAGTGGACTGGAGCGGAGGGGCAGAGAGGTATAAATGACGGCTTAGTTTACACGACATAATCATGGGCGCAGGTCGAGAGGGGAGAGGCACTTGACCATTCGAATGGTCAGCTATGTATGGCCTGCTTTTCTTCTTTTGTCATGTTCGATTCGATTATTGGCTATGCGTGACAACGTGTGGTATGCGTAATATTTCGAATAGGTATCTGCGAACTTTTCAGATCTTATGTGTTTTTCCTGGTACACTCTCTCTGCCATTGCTTTTATTTATTGCGCACAATTATTTATTTCTTGCCAATCACATTGCCGTTTGACAACTTTGACAGAAATTAAATGTGACTATTATCCCTGAGCCTGAGATCCGTATACATGCTGGCATTTCATTTATTTTCATTTCATTGTCATGGTCTTGAGAGACGACAGATGCGCGTAATAAGCTCATGAATACTGAACTATATGACAGAGCTGAAAGGAATTCTGCGAAATAGTAAATCATTTACAGTTTTGAGCTTCTTCTTCGTGTTACGTGTGCACAGAATAAGATGATTTGGTAACAATTTCAAGTTACTCTCTGACATCGCTAAGCTTTTCTTGCCTTCAATTCACAATAGAAATAATAGGCTTAGCTCGCTGTATGATATAGAAATAGTTTTCGTTGTCAACTCCGTGAATGATGATGGTAATTCTTCTGTTTCTGCGTGTCACGTCGCTCTGAATGACAGACAAAATATTGAAATAAGTTGAAACTGCCATATATAGTAGACACATACATATACATTTGTAGAATACATGTATAACGGCGTCTCAAGGGCTTTATTCTGCACACGTGCAGTAGATAAACAAGTTCATTAAGTGCAAAGCAACTCGGAGTCAAGGGGCGCACAGTTTAGGCCCAAATTATGTCTATGCTTGGGCCATAAAGTTAATAAGGCCGCAACAAGGATATGCAAAACAGGCTTCAACATGTGTTCTCAATGTTTATGGTGATTAAACTAGCGTCATCTGTTGCCAGCCAGCTGAGTCAATGACAACACGAAGGACATCGAATAGCTTTGGCGGAACTTTTCTAAATGCCCAAGAACAGGGACGGGATGAAAGGTTGCCTCTTTTGAAGAGCAAAGCCTGATACGATTATAGATTATTAAGTTGCAAGTTTAAAAGGAAACTTTGAAAGTATATTCTGTGAGACAAATAAGACATTATTGATACAAAAACTCAATTTAAAGTGTATATTTTCTTAATAAATACTCGAAACATCACTTAAGGTAGCTTAAGCACAGTCAAACCTGCTTGCAGAAAATAATAGTTCAGTTGTTCAACACGTTTGAATCTAACTGGTGGCATTGATGAAGAACCATCATGTTTTTGGTTCAATTTGCGGTTTTTAGTTTTCACTTGAATCCACAATGGAACAAAGAAACAATATGATTCTATAGAGTATACGAAGAACTCATTGCACTGGAATTAATATCAAATTTATGGTTTCATTTTATGCAAACAGTTGTCTCTTTTGTATTCACGTGTATGTGTGTGTAACATGTGGTCGGGCTCTTTTGTTTTTAAATCAATGCGATTCCCTTCTGACCCGACCCACATCAAGGCTCTGCCATCGATTTTGCTCAGGCAGAGCGACCGAAAATGTAGAGCCCTTTTTTTTTGGCACGTGACTTGACGTGAAATACAAGAGAATGAGCAGAAGGAGGTGCCAGCGACCTCATATGGTTGTGTGGCACATAAATTAGGAGAAAACAAATACGCAAGTGCGAGAAAGTAGCAGAATGTTGCAAATCAGCACGCAAAAATTATACAGCTTACGGCGTACAGCTGCGTCTCTCTCTTGCAGACAATGAAGGGGATTTTTGTATTTGGGGACTTGTTCATAAATTATGCCGTGCTCGGGATGAGTATGCGTGCAGTTTTGTAATTTTCTTGACAAAATATTTGCCAGCTTTTCATTTGTTTTAACTCTCTGTTGCAATTTACTCATGTGCAAATATTGCCACATAAAGTGCAAGTCAGCAAGTCAACTGCTTGACTAATTCTCACCCTGTTCGGCCACCCGCAAGCTGATTGCTGTCTGCTTCTAGTTAACCATTTAGCAGAGCACTCATACGCAACGTTGGCCAACGTACATCTTTGTATGCGTGCGGTTGCGGTTGCTGTGTGTTGCATGAAAGCCATTTGATTGTGCAACGCAATTAACCGCAGGATTAGCTGCAATTACTGCATGCGAGCAAAGTTTATTTATAAAACATAGCATAGAATTATTTATATCATTCTATTTTACACCACTCTATTTATATCCTTGACTTATTTTATCATTTCGACTGCATACTCGTATATGCAACCCCAATTCGACCTTGTGCCGTATTTCTGCTTACGTATGCTGTGAATGTTGCAAATGTTTGTCATTGTAAAGTTTATAATTGTTTTAATGCGCTTAAAGTAGAAACATTAATGGTATTTACGCCACATTAAAACAATTTACCAGAGTTTGTGAAATTCCCCTATCGCATGCAGTATAATTTTAAATAGAACTCAAAATTAATTGTGATCGAAGGGATGAAGCTAATTGAAATGAAAATACAATACGATGTTTTCGCCAACGCTGATGCTTTATTCAATTAGTAAGTGGGCTCTTGTATAGCATTTTGTAATTATTTCAGCAGTAATAATCATTTTGTATCACTTTACCGATTGCAATTGACGTCATTGCCTCCATCTCCTGCATCCGGGCAAAACGAATACCGATGCAAAATTCCATGGAATTACAGTGACTTATTTGCTGTAATTGGATTTTTAATTATCCGCAATATTTACGCATTCGATAATTGTGTAAATTATTTATCAGAATATGTTTTCGTTGCAGACCACAATTTTTTTTTTTCCTTTTTTTTTTTTATTAAGCAGATTACAATTGAAACAACTTTTATTACGTGACATTTAGCTTATCGTTCGTCCAAATCATTTGGGTGCGCTAGTTAAATGTTTTGACGCTTTAATTGCTGGCATTAAATCAACAATTATCATTATAGCAAGAGTCTGAAATGACATCGGACTTGCCTCTGTCTAAGGACACGTAACGCAACACGCTGCGTGCAGGACAACAATAAAGAGAAGTCCGTGTATGTGTTGGCAATTTTATTGCTCTTTATTCGGCCACGAACCGAATTAGCCAACTCGAATCTGGGCAACACACACACACGCACGCACACACACACACACTCAGGTATCCCAAATGAATAGCCATAAAATGGGGGCTTAATCTCCTTCTTTTTGCATAAGTGAACAAAACGGAAATACGGATATGACAGTGGATAAGGGCTCGGTGCCCAGCTAGCTTCCCTCTCCCCCCGTCATTTAAATTTTTGCAGTAGAGTAAACAATATAAACGTGTAGCTCGTAGCTCGCTCCTCGCCTGCGTGGATACATGAGCTGGCCGAGAGAGCGGGCTAAGGAGGTGAGAACAAGTGGACACAGTTTCTACCATTCGCAACACGTAGCGTGCATGGACAATAAGGGACATTATGCCTCTAGAGCTGGGTACTATATTAACAGGAGTTGAGATAACAGAGCAAAAAAGTACAAAGCACTGCACTACAAGATACTTCTCACCTGGCTAGAGAGAACATATGTTTTTTCCCTACCTGTTTCTCTATTTTGTTGGGCATTATTTCCATTTACACTCGCTGAATCTACGCTCTTTGTCTGTGTCTCTGGCTGTGTGCGTGCATACAATTTCGGGTAATTATCTCGGTATAAATGTCACTTTAGCTGATTGTTTGGCATCTCCCCAGTGCGCCACCCTGCACACTGTGTAGCATTACATGTAGCTTTAGTGCCGTCTGAAACCCTCCTTCTGTCTGTGAATATATGTTCACTTCTCTGTGTCTGGTGTGTGTGTGTGTGTCTGTCTGTGTGCTCTAGTAATTAGCCACAAAGTGCTATTGTGGTCATTGAAGGATGAGTCGAGTCGAGTACGTTGAGGCGTCGAGTCCTGACGGGCCAGACACAAAAGGTCAGTGTTCGGTATTCAATTTATGAGGATAATACTCTTACTGTGCGAACTGCTCGCTGTCTATAGAATTATTATCCTTACTATGTGTTAATGTCTTAGCTTCGCAAATTTCTGCATGAGCTAATCCATTGCAACGATAGATAAGAGATACTACTCAAGTTTACTCAGTATTCGTAAGAACAGGTGGAAGTTAAGTGTAGATAGGTTATTATTAGGTTCCAGGAAATGCGAACCATCATTAAAGCTACTCTTATTGTTCTAGAGTAATCAGAGACTGGGCTGGGAATATTGTTGAATTAATTTCGCAGTCTACTTTAGTTAATTGGTTTGTCAAACAACAGGATTATCTTATCGTTTTGCCGCAGATTTCCTTATGTAGTACGCTATTTAAAGTTTGCACTGTATATTGACTAAATAGAAATATTTCTCTGCAGTTATTGACATTTAGGTTGCTGCTTTTTTATACTCTTGGACCATTGAAAATGGTCAAAAAAGGGTATACTAACTTTATGCAAATGTTTTAACAAACGTTTTATTTATAAATTAATTATATTGACATTGATTGAATTTTTCATTTTGCGTGTCTTTTAAGTCAAAAATTCAATAAATCAATTAAAATTTTAGATATTTAATTTTAGCTCAACTTTTTGAATGAATTTTATACGGTTGCTGTCTTTTTTAACAAATGTTTTATTTATAAATGAATTATATTGACATTGATTGAATTTTTCATTTTGCGGGTCATTAATTCAATAAATCAATTAAAACTTTGGATATTTAATTTTAACTTAACTTTTTGAATGGATTTTATACGAAATTAACTTCGACAAAAGCCATCGCTAAAACTTAAACCCCTTAAAACCCGGTAGAGGGTGCTATTAATAGGGATGTTACTTAAATACGCACTTTGAACCGTACAATAGGTAAATGGAATAAACTTACCCCCAAAAAAGTTGAAATTGGATTTGTGGCAACTAAGTCTTAAGCCAAATGTGTTTCACTGTTGCTTCTTAGTTTATCGGGTTAATAAAATGATTTTGTAGTTTTGAGTTCACATTTCACCGCAGGGAAGTCAACTTTTTGTTCCCCTAAAATGTTTCGCACAGTTTTAGTGTTTTTTTGTGGATTTCTTTTTAAGGATGCGGGACTTATTTTGGGAAAAGCGCTTAGGGAGTTACTAAAGTCAGATTATTTTACTTTTCGAGTATTTTAAATTAACTGGAATTTGGTTTCAGGGCTAAAACAAATTTTGCTTTTATAGTTTAACTTATGAATTTAACTTGGGTTTTTTAGATTTTTTTTTCAGTTTTGAAGTTGCTTCTTTTATTCTATTTAAGTTATGTTGTTTCACGTTGCTTCGTTGAGTTTACACTGAGCTCGTCTTCGGCGTGGCGGTTGCTTTTATTGGCCGCCAAGCGAAACTCACCACAGACAGGCTGGCTGGCTGCCTAGTGGGGGTGTTGAAGGATACAAATATTTACAGGTGCGTGTTGGGCAGAGGGGTTGCTCGAGAGCGCCCTAAAAGCTTTCACAGTACACTGTGGTCTCAATACACTGAACGAAAAATGCGTTTGATGATGATTTAAATGACTAAAGTTGTATTGTATTTATAAATTTTAATATGCACTATTTAAAGGTGTTTCTTTAAAGGTGTTAATTTAAAGAGTTTAACGACTATATTTATGTATATTAAGTGTCAGGGAAATAGTATTATTAACGGTTTGAAATATTAAAGTTAACTATTGCTTTTTGAAATTTGTTTTAGTGTCTTATAAATTATAATGTTGTTGTTATTTAATAAAAAAAAAATTAATATATATATATTTAATATATATATATTTAATATATTATATTTATTATATATAAATTATTATTAAGTATTTTATAATTCAATTTGCACTCAAAAGATTAGCCTGTGCAAAGCGCAGTCTGGCAACGCTGCTCAAAAGCTGCCGGCCTCTCTCTTAGGCAAAGCTTTCACGTGTCAAAACAAAAACCTTCACCCACAAACACACACTTACTTATACATATACATGTACGTGCTACACATACAGTGAAAGAGCGCACATGTTAACACAAGCTCGAGTAAGCGACGTATTTGTTGTATTTGCTTTACTCAGCTAAAATTTACAACTGTGGTGAATATGAAAATGATGTTTCTGTTGTTGCTCGTGTGCCGCGTGCCGCGTGCTAGGTTTTACGCAGCCCAAGCGGAAGAGGAAGAGAAAGAGGGGAAGAGAATATGGGCGAAACCCAAACAATCGGGCGAAAGGAACGAAAACAATGCAAACAAAAATTTGCGCTTTTATGAGCAAAACGCCATCAACGCAATGAAAATGAAAATGAACAAGAACGTGAACGTGAACGTCAACGTAAACGTGAACGTAACGTAAACGGGAACGTCATTTTGGATGAAACTGCCATAGCTCATTATTGTCATCGTTTGTCGTTTGCCAGTGCTCGACTCTTCTCGACTCGTCTGTCTCTTCTCCTGTCCGTTTGTCTGTTTGCCTGTTTGTCTTTTTTGTACGTTTTATCCCTTTTCGGGTCGTTCTTAGTGCTCTTTGGGTTTAGGCTCAGCCGTTTGCCGGCAACTGCGCCTATTTGTGTTGCTTGTGTAGTTTTCTACTTTGTTTCTTCTGCTTCTTCTGCTCTTTTCTCCCTTTTCGTCCCACTCGGCATTCCCAGGACATTACAAATTACGATAAGATGGACGCCAAGCAACAAATTACCAACCATTTAAGCCACTCGGGTTGTGGCAGGCGCAACGTGGCGTATGCGTAATTATAATTGAAATTTCGTGCCTAAGTTTAATGAGTTTCTAAGCACTTGGGCCTTGTTTCCCCTTCAGCTCGGATGCTGCTGCTCTTAAAAGTGTTTGCCTCACGATATTAACCTTTTAATAAAGTCTTGTCCACATCTATTTGTTGAGCATGAAACAAGTTGTTTGTAATCCAATGCGAATTGCAAGCAAACACCTCGAGCACCTCGAGGTGTAGCAGAAAGTGTTCAGCCAGTGGGCTATATTTATACACAGAGTAAATCAGAGTTTCCAAGTATTTGATATAACTTGGCATAACCAAAGCAACTACAACTGAACTGCAACAGAGTGCATAACAATCTCGTGGCGTCCCTTTGCTTATGTAAGCTCCGAAGTAAGCGCGGCTAAGTAGGCAACATTGTTGGCGACAGGGAACGTAATGCCGACATGACGTACGCGAAATGCTTTATTGCCATTCCATAACGGAACTTGTCTGAGTCATAAAACTGCATGACGTAGTTCCGTTTGACATCATCGCAGTTGATGCAGTTTGCTGCAAAGTGCGTAGGTCCTTTTGTCGAAGAAATGTTTTGTCTGCGCAGCGTAATCAAATTAAAATCAGTGCTGCACGTTCCAGCGCAGGTTGCAAGTGGCAAGTGAAGAGGAAATTCAACCCCGAAGTGGGTGCAACCTTATTACAAAATTCCTGGAACCTGCAGAAATTGCAGGACAGCTGAAAGTGGAAACAATAAACTGAAATTACGACGCTTTCCCTGTAATAAATGAACTATTCTTCTCTTTCCCAATAAAATTGTGTATTAAAATAGACTTGTAGTAAACAATTCCTTGGTACAAGTTGCACAAGAGTAGAATACATTAAGAGTTTTAATGATATCTTTAAATGTGAATACGTTGTTTTAAGATCTCTTGGTTTATAAAACCAGACATTCAATAGATTATGAATTATTACAATACTAAATTCGATTTATATTTCACCTTAATTCAGACGAATGACTGACAGTCTCTTTGGCAGCCCTGATGTGATTAGTCTGGCCTGCCATATGCTCCTCCCTTTTTGTTTTCATTTATTCTGCTGACCATCATCGAATACTGATGACCCATTCGGCCGTCAATCGGACAGCAAGCGGATGTTTTTACTGCGGCCAGCAACTGGTATCAGTAACAACTGTAGATTGCTCTGCTAATTAGCTTCGTTATGGTGATTAATGAGCGCAGCGCTCAAATAAACAATTAGGCGTAAATTCTGCACTGAAATTAGAGCGGACCTGTGGGCATCAACTCCTCCTCTGCCTTTCTCTCTCTCGCTCTCTCTCTCCCTCTCTGTGTCATTTTGCTGTGTAACTTAATATTTCAAGAGCAACATTATTTGCGTTGCACTTTGGAAAATTTCACGTAAAGTGCTGGGAGGCTTCGATGATTCCATTATACAGGATTTATTATTGATGCACAGCGTTGGGGGCGCTGCACGCAATAGACCAATTTGGCTCTTTGGAAACCGTCGATACATGGTATGGGCCTGGATTCTATTAGGTTTTGTCTTTGTTTGCTTTCAAGTCGCGATAAAAGCGTTTTGTAATTGTCTACTATGATGTTTTAGGGAGCTAAAACGCAGCTGGTCCCGGACGCAAAATGTCAAAGGTCAAATGAACGGATATGGCGCATTTGCAGCAGTCTGTGCCCTTTCGAATTGAGAGGAAATCGCATGAGCCGCAAATGAAATGATGAATGCGCAAATCGGCAGCTTCCTCTCCCCCACCCCGACTTTCCTAATTCCCTTTCTGTTCCGGTTGCAGTGTCGATATGCATTCGATTGGCAATTAGACGTCATTAATGCTACAAGGTTAATGTATAAATGATACAACCAGCAGCATGTTCCATGTGGCCAAGGACAAACAGAGTTGCAGGCTGGCGGTGATTGGTTGACAGTGTTTTGACCTATTTTGTTGTCAACGCAACGGCAGTGGCAAAGTGTGAAAAATTAGCGATATTCATTGAGAAAATTTTGTTTTTTTCAAATTTATTACTTCATATAAAAAAAAAAAAAAAAAATTACTTCTTATATGCTGAACTTACCTTTCCGTGCTTGGCATAATATAAAAAGTTGCGTTTCAAGCGAAAGTATCGTCTGCGCCATCGTTGAAAATACCAGTTTTGTTTGAGCAGGTAACCCTCCTTGATGATGGACTTCTTTAAATAGAAAGCAAGGGAAGGGAAATGCATGAGATACGGTTAAAGCAAGTGTCAGCAAAGTGTGCAGAATTATGTTTGACTGTAAAAACACACTCAATCCCAATCAAATTTGCACAGCAATTAGACGCCAACGAGTGCTGCAAGTGTCAAGTCAAGTCAGTGAATCAGCAAGACTTGCCCGGGCAGCAGCTGGCACGTTGTCCGCCGTTGTTGCAATTCTCAGCGGTATGTCAATATTAATTGGCTGCAGGATAACAAAGCAGCACTAGCAGCTGCAGGAGCCGGGTGTGGCGTTCATGTGGCCAACAATCAATTGTGCAAACAAAAGACTGTCATACACACAAACACCTAGTCACCTACAAACACACACACACACACATTGGGGCAGTTTGTCAGCTCGTTGGCTGGGCTTTTATTTGATTTCACTGCGCTGGCAATTTCTGATTGCTCACAGAATATGAAAGTGTAAATAAGCGTCAAGCAAACTGCGACCAAATTCACGAATAATCCACGCCAATTATACGACAAATAAAGCCTTTGATTAGAAACGTTAAACCTTTCTACATTGTTCATGTACATAGTCATAGTCTTGCCCATTCTGATTGGCAGTGTGGTGTCCATTTACGGGGGGGCAATCACAAGTCGCTTTAATTGAACGCCGCTCAAGTGTCGGACAATTGAACTTGTTTGCCCGGGAAATCGGACACTCTGCCGCAAATATCAGTGACCACGTTGTGAAATGTGCAAATTGCACGAAATGCAGCGCAAAGAGCCGCAGAGGAACCTACGAATAAAATGGATTTTTCTTTTTCTTCTTTGCATTTTGAAGCGGATACGGAAATGTTTGTCTAACAAGCAGTATGGCTGGCCTTGAGCAGGAAGTTGATTTGCGCTGCGCCAGCCTTGAGTGGGAAGTTCCTCAACTGGTTTTCTTTTATGGCTTTACTGAACGCCATGGCCACAGCAAGTGCTAAAATGAGCAAAGGCTTTTGTGCAATTTTCAAAAAAAAAAAAAAAACGAGCGCAAAACAGTCGAGCGCACTGGACAGTGGGATACCCTTCCACCTCGTATTCGCTATGTGCTAGGCTCATACTTTTTAAAATAACTTATATGTTTTTTGCCCGTTCGGATTGAGACTTTAACGATCCATAAATATTATAGTTAGCTAAATTGGTGTAAGTCATAGATTTGTCGCGTTTGCAAATCGACTTGTAAAATTTAGATATTAATTACCGGGGCGGTGGGTGTGGCTCCTGGCACTTGAAATGAACTTGATGTGCGGACAAATGATATAAACCTTTTTGCCAAAGTTGCAGTCTTTAGCTTTTATAACAGCTGAGATATAGACGTTTCAACAGTCAGACGGACAGATAGACAGACGGACAGATAGACAGGCGGACAGACAGCAGAATATATAGACGGATAGACAAAAGGACAGAAAGACGGGCAAACAGACAGACGGACAAACAGACAGACGGACAGACAGAGAGAGACAGATACACAGATATACATACATACAGATATACAGACATTCAGACAGACATACAGACAGATAGACAGACAAAAAGACAGAAAGACAGACAGGCAGAAAGACAAAAAGACAGACTGACAAACAAACAGACGGACAAACAAACATACAGACTAACAGACAGACAGACAAATAGACGGACCGACAGACAGACGAACAGACAGACAGACGAACAGACAGACAGACAGACAAACAGATAAACAGACAAACAGACGGACCTACAGACAGACGAACAGACAGACAGACAAACTTAGCTCAATTGACTTGTCTAGTGATCCTGAACAAGAATATACCATATATACTTTATGGAGCCTCACACGCCTCCTACTGCCTGTTACATACATTTACAAAAAGTTAGCATAACCTTCAATGACCGATGTTCGAAGAGTATAAGAAGTTGGTTCTTGAAGCAAAAGATTTCTATTAAAAAGTTATTTATATTTCTAGTTAAAGTTAGATAAAGGAATCAATAAGAAAGATTGGTATATGAAACGTAAAGAAATGGTTAATTTACCTAAAATAAACCATGCTTATTTAAGTATAAATTCCAACTAACAATTTCATCTTTAAATAATTAAAACCTGTACTTGAAACTATCCCTTGTATTTTCCCATACTTTCTAGCTGAGGTCGATGAACCCAAAAGCCACAAGACATTTAGCGGAATAAATTGAAAAGTTAATATTAATGTTATCCTGTCTATCTTGCACACGCTCTTTCACAGTCACCTTGTCTCTCTCTTCCTTTTCGTGTATGCTTCCCCTTGCTCTGTTGTTGCCGCCGTTGGCTTTTTGGTTTAAATAAAAATCAAAGTTTGCCTTTTTCGTTTCAGATCAGCCTACATCAATCAATCATTTTTCATTGGCCACACAATGGCCGTCTGTCATGGTCCAAATCAGCCAGAGCATCACGTATACGTCAAGTTGGCCGGGCAGCAAAAGAATGAAAAGATACTGAGTGTGTACAAAGCAAAACGAGGTGTATATGATAAGCCTGTTTGAAATTTTTTCTCAGCCTGTTATTGATTTTAAGTTCATGCGGACGTTGCGTTGCGGCTGAGTGTGTTACAAAGATAAATAAATGCCGGCTCGAACAGATACGTATACCAGATTCTGATACAGTTACTGATACGATTCACTGTGATTCCTGTTGTTGTCTTTGCTGCTTTGCCGAACGTCCAATGTAAACATAAAGTTCAATTCGTGCGGATTGCTTTACGCCAAGTTAACCGGCGCGCCTTGATTCTATTATCTTTTGCTTTTGCTGCCAAAGGAAATCTCTCTCTCTCTGTCACTGCTTTATTTACGAAGGGCCAGCACAAAGCGTGCGCGTAGTAGCATTAAATAATATCGGACTGGAAATTATATGGAATTGCTTTGAAAGTCACGTGAGCCCAAAGAGACACGACCAATTGACTGTGTAAATAGTCGTAAATATTTTAGACGGCGCCAAAGTTTCATACACACACACACAGAAAGAGAGACACATACATACCTAAACCGTACACGTGTCTGCGTCTGAGAGTCTTGTGTGTATCTTGAAGATACTGCGGCAAGTCTACAAGTGGCAGACTGTGTGAAAGAACAATAACAACAGTTTTGAATCTCTTTGCCGGTGCCGAAGCTGCCGCTGCCGCTGCTGTGCTTGCCTTGTTGCTCGTGATGTATACGTTTACGTTTACGTACACGCACACACACACACAAGCTTAGAAACATGCATATATATTTTAAATGGTTGCCTCTGACTCACAGTCTGCCACGAGGAGCACGCTCAGCAACACACCAACAGGCATGTAAATAAGGCAGCCTGTGTTAAAGTGAAGCGCTGCTTTTGGTGCTCATAGTATGGCAGTTTATTAAGTTAACCTAACTATTTAATGTATTTAATGTGTTGACAGAAAACTTTGGTTGTTTGTAATGTGTAATTATTTAAAAGATTGTTATTATTGAGTTATAATATATATTTAATTATTTAATGCTTTGACTGTCATGGATAGTTTGCTTTGCTTCACCTACAGTATTTCTTGCTTTACCTTTTAAAACAAGTGTTTCTAAATAGTTGCGCACAATTGTAAACTTTCACTTATGCTTCGGTGTGTGCACGTTTGGGTGTGTAAGTGCATTTTTTATGCTCCTGTTGTCGCTGTAAATCTTGTTGGCACACACTGCAAAACGCGACCATCAGACATTAAGAAGCTTTTGTTTTGCTCCGCTTATTGTTTTGCTCTTTGACATATGTAAGGCCACACACACGCACACATACAGATACACACACGCTTCGAATGGGGCATGGCCCGCACGCTAATAGAGCACTTGACTGCAGCTTGTCACAATCAGGCTAATGTGTTTTGCGGTGTACTGAAAGCCAGAAAAGAAACAAAGAAGAAATAAAAAAGAGCCAGGAAAACAAATAGATTACGAATGTTATTTGCTGGGAAGGCACTAAGTGAGACGAGGGGAGTGACAAATGTGCACGGGTCGCAACGAAAAGGGTTGCAACTGGGAGTTATAATGCCCAGGATAAGTGTATAGCATGCACATTCCTTTGGACAACTGAGAATTAAAGGGAGCAGCGAGCGGACCGCAAGTGCAACGATGCGTATGATTAACGTCGAATGATTGTTTTATTCATACGACTTATTGTCCATCTCAGCTGTAGCTTAACGCCCCACGATGCCTGAAGAAAAGGTCAGAAAAGGCTAGAATGAAGGAAGGAAGGAAGAAATAAGGCTAACGAAACCGTAGCACAAATTACTTAATTAAGGCACATCGCTCCGTTTCAGTTGCTGCTATATTTGTATGTGTCTGTATACGAGTATAGCATGTTATGTTGCATTCTTGGCGGGCATTTTGTGGCTTTCACATTTTCTGCGGCTTTTCTTCGTTTCTTTTTCATTTTATTTTACGGCTTTCGCTTTGCAACTATGGCAACTTTTAATTAAAATATGTAAAAAGCGAAGCGTGAGCGTTGCGTTGCGTTGCCTTGCTTTGCTCTGCTTTGTTTTTTCCCACACTTGGTTGGGTTTTATTTTCCACTCGTAAATTAATTTCAGCTTTATTTTTCTGGTCAGTAAGAAGTGAAAAGAATCGGGATGTAATTAAAGAAGGGAAAAAACCGAAACAACTTTGTCAGACGTGTCTAATTAATATGCAAATGGATAGGGAAAATGAGATGGGGATCTCGTTTAACATTGATTCCTTTGAAATATATATAAAACCGTTGTTTAGATAATTGACAACATAAATCTAGCTTTATGAAGTATAATTTAGAACACCTTATTACTGTAGAAATGAGGCTGCTTCTTTGATCCTGTTGCGCATAACTGCAGTTAATAGATATGTTGACCCTTGACCCTCATAATTTACCCGCAATCCACGGTGCGAGTTGATTTAGTTGCTGTTGCGGAATGTCTGTTTCTGCTCTAGTCATTAAAATATTTACTAACCTCTTGAACCCAACAACTGCGAGTTGACCTTTTGCTACAGCAAAAAGAAAATCAAAGCGCGCCTGACCCCCCCCTTCCCACTTCATCACGCACAAGCACACACACACAGACACAGAGAGAACGAGAGAAACAGGGCACCCGCATACACGCCAGAATGCGTTTGCATGGCAGGCATATAACTTCCGCTCCAGAAACTTTGCTGTTGACGTGCTCCACTGCATCGACAGAGTCAATTGAGGATGCCAAGGCCAGTAACAAAGTGAGACGGGAATACTTACCAATTTGTTGTTGCGTTTCGTGGACATGCGTCGATGAAAGATGCGCGCCGGTTCCGTTTCAATTTCCGACTCTGACTCGGACTCATCACCATCGCGGCTAATCGCAATGATCGGTATGATGGGCACCGGTGAAACGCTGCCAGAGCTGCAGGCGCTACTCTGGCCACTGCTGAGGCTGAGATGCCGTGGACTCAGGTTGTCCACACGCAGCGTGTTGGGTTTTAGGTTGTTCATTGTTGTTCGGGATGTCGTTTGAACTGTCACTTCTAGTTCGTTGCTGTTGTCGTTGCTGTTGCTGTTGCTGCTGCCGTTGCTGTTGCTGCTCTCAAGTTCTTTTGTGCAAATACTTTGGCATGCTTTGGGGCGCAGTTTTGCGTTACACGTTTCACGTTTTAACTGTCACGTTGCTGGTCCAGCGCTCAGTTAGTTATATAAAGCGGAACCCTTTGCAGAGCTGTCGACAAGTAGCCGCAGGTGGCCGGTTGGACTGCCCCGCATGTTGCCGCTTATGTAAAACGAACACGCAAACACACTCACACACACACACACACACACAAGTTGTGCTATTCACAATCACAGACACATACAAACACAGAGGAACAAAGCGAGTCTTTCACATAGCAACAGACACGCCTCCTGCAATGCCGTTGAACGGGGATTAACTAACTTTTGCCGCTCTTGGTTGCATTTAAATTACAATATATTTATTTCTCTTGAAAGTGTATAATCCTTATCACTCAAAGCACAGAACACAACTTACAGATTAGACGTATACATTGTATGTTTATAAATTTAATTGTAGAACACTAACTAGACTCGAAATTGGAAATCTAATGCACGTATTCATTAAATAGACAAATACTTAGAAAATTACTAGCAAAATACAGTTCACAGTTGTGTGGAAAATAATTGATTTGTTTATTGTGTTTTCTAGCTACCACAAAAACTCTCAAGTAGTGAGTTTATTAATGCATTTACTGCAGTTGAAATTTCGTTGCGGACTGATTTATATTTGTGTGTGCCACTAAGAAGGGGCCTGGCTTCGATCTGGAAAAAAAAATTGGAGCCTTAGATTTAGCCTGAGCCTGAGTCACGCAGCGTACTGAACGAGACCGCAACCCTCACTGCTAGCAGGCAGCGAGCGCCGCGTTCTAGGCGGCGAATGTGCGGTATCCTGGCAGGGTTGCCAAAAAACACAATTGCAAATTTAATACTACAAGTAAAATATTCTAAAAAACTTGCCTGCAAAGAAAGTACGATGCAGACATATTGTTGCAACAAATGAAAATAGGTTAGTTATACAGAAATTATTATCAGCATTGCAATATTTCTTTTCTATTCTCTATGAAAGAACTCTATAGGAATTTTGTTTAACTTGACAACCCTGCGCAGTGAGAGCCGAACTGTTTTAGCTTTCGACCAACAAGTTTAGTGCTCTCCTCTTTGTTGTTGCCTACTCGCACGCACGAAGGCACGAAGGCCCCAGCTCCTGCTCTCTTTCTCTCTCTCTATCTCGTTCTGTCTTTATGTCACCCGGACAAAGAGAAGCAATGGAAAATATTTAAAAAAGCGGCCGCCAAAGCGAGGCTAACGGTAATGCAAATGAAGCGAGCAAAACAAAAATACACAATCGGTGTGGCATGCAAAACGAAGAAGAATACAACAAAGTAAACAAAAAAGGCTGATAAACAAGAGAGAGAGACAGGGAAGAGGCGGTAGCAAAATGTGAGAGCAGGCCTAATAAGGGAACAACGGCGGCCTCGGCTCGGGAGCTCGGCGGAGCCCAACAAGTTCGCCATCAGGCTGAGCATTTTATTTGTGGCAAGCTTCTTCTTGTTTTTATTTTTTTGGTTGTTCACTTTTCCGGTGTTGCGCTTTGCTTTGACTTTCGTTATTTACTTTGCTGTCGACCTGCCTACAGACACACATACGCACACAAGCACGCACGTTGTTTGCCATTCTTTTTGTTGCTATTCTTATTGTTGTTGCTGCTGGCCCACAGGGCATTACTCCTTGCGCTTGGCTGAAGCTTATTTGGCAGGTCTTCCACGCCCGCGGCTTGTTTTACATGTGTGTGTGTGTCGCACTTTGGTGTATTTGGCTTATGAAACTTTTAAATTTAATTTGAACTGGAAAAACAGTTCAATTACTGAGGTAATATTTGTAGTTAGCATGAGCAATTGGTTTTTACACAGTGCCTGTATAAAGTGAGAGGTATTTACTAAATATCCCTTAATTAATAAATAAGAATTTATATAATCAATTAAACGTAAATTTCAAATTGGTTTATTAAAAATGTATTACAGTATCGTCTCAAAAATTCTGCAGATACCTACAACCCAAAGCAGTCGGTTGACAAATAAAAATACTATAAATAAAGACACGATCATTCGAAAACTTCGTGCTGCAGTGTTAGGCAACGTCAGAGTTGTAAGGATTGCCAGTTTGGATCATCTTGGATGGAAATCAAATTTAGTTCATTGAAATGGATTTGCAACTTATTTTTTCTCAAAATGGTTTTCAAATGCACTTTACCATACATTTATTATCTTCATTGTTACCCAATAGTTATTTATATTTAATAATCAAATTAACATTTTCACTATACAGAAAATTTTTGGAAGACTCGGAAAATGCTTTTCTCTTTTGATTTCCATCCTAGGGCGCCAATCGCTCGTAGATCCAGCCGTTTTCTCCGGAATGAATTAACTTGCCATCGACTTCAGCCTCAACGCCGTCGCCACGTCGGAAACGAATGCGATCGTGTAGTCGATCTGTCTGTCCTTGCCAGAATTCAATTACACTTGGACGCACCAGATAACCGCCCCAGTTGGGCAACGGCACCTCGCCATCGGCACCCAGTTTCTGTTTGATGCCTGCCTCCACCTCGTCAAGGTAGCTGCGCGATGGAATGGGCTTACTTTGAGGACTGGCCGCAGCTCCGATCTGACTGGCGCGGGGTCGCTCATGGAAATACTTGAGTGACGCGGCCTGTGGTATCTTCTCAGCCACGCCCTCAATGCGTACACTGCGACGCAGTGGCAACCAGTAAATGGCGATTGCTACATTCGGGTTACTGGCAATATCATCAGCCTTGCGGCTGCCGTAGTTGGTGAAGAAAGTGAATCCCTCAGTGTTGGCCTCCTTGACGAGAACAAAACGATTCGAAGGCTTGCCCGAAGCATCCACTGTGGCAAGCGCCGCTGCATTTGGCTCGAGTATCTCCTTGGTGTTTAGGGCATCATTTAGCCAGTCACGGAACACGCAAAACGGATCTTTCACCTTTATGTTCTGCTCTAGAAAGGCTTCCTTGCGCTCACAGTATTTTAAGCGCA
Organism: Zaprionus ornatus; assembly: GCA_018904035.1. NCBI lineage: Eukaryota > Metazoa > Arthropoda > Insecta > Diptera > Drosophilidae > Zaprionus > Zaprionus ornatus. Next base: position 19,860,169 of record JAEIFZ010000115.1, on the reverse strand, counting down.
ATGCTTTAAAATAAATATCTCAGTTTTTATGATAAAAAGCCGGCAAAAATTCAATAACATACCAGAAAGTTGCTCAATAGACGCCCCTTCGCTCATCTTACGCACGATTTTTAGAAAACTCACTGTTTTTCAGGTTTTGCAATAATTAGTTGGGTTAATAATTTAATGTTATCGGAAACGTACTTGTTGAAGGTCAAATTAACTTGTAAAATCAAGTGTGTTGTTTATTTCATTAATCCAATCTTGAGATATGATAATAGAAATCAGCTGTTGCTGGTTAGTGTTGCCACCCCGTTAAAAAGTGATACAAAAAATACCAAATGAAGAAGACAACTGTTGGGCAACGGTTGTCCATCGTTGAGTGTGCTTGCCATTCCGGCGCTTTAAAAGTATGCAACATTCATAAAAATACTGCTCCAATATACTATTTTGCCAGCCCTGCCAGACAGCCCGCAAATGCTAAGGAAAACAAAGAACGCACACACACACAAACATACCCAGAGAGGAGAGTAGGTTTTGGCTTTGGTTTTGTTGTATTTGCCGCTGTCGTGACATCCTCTGTCGGCTTTCGTTGTGCCTGCACCTTGCCGAGCACGATGATGAACTGCGAACTGTGAACTGTGAGCACAGAGCAAATTCAACACGAGTGGCTGCTGGACGTGTGCGAAAGCAAAGCAAAGCGAATCGAGTACGGAGCGCAAGCGAGAAATTATAGAGAAAGGCTGAAGCGGGGCGCATACATAAAAATTAATGCAAATTCAAAAAACAAATTGCAATCCATGAAGACGAAAAGTTCAACGACTCGATAAGCAACAGTTATTTATTGTTTATGCTACTGCTGCTGACGTTCTTATCGATATTTCTGTCTGTGCGTGCGTTAACCATTTTGCGATTTGTATAAAGTAGCTTAAAGGCGAAAAATAACAAGAACAAGAGAACAGACGCAGGAGCAAGAGCAAAAGCCAGAACAAGAACGAGAACGAGAAGGAGAATCAGCAAAGGGACACGAGAGAAGCTTTGGATTACTTTTGGATATTTGGAGGTCGCTCGCTCGCTGGCAAAGCGTTTGGCAAATTTCGCATAGTAGTGAAAAAAGCGTTGCAGACATTGGCTGCATGTGTGTATGCGGCAGGACAGAAGTGAAAAAATGCAGTGCAGCAGCGAAAGCAAAAACGAAATGCAAATGGCTTGATAGGCAACTGAATATTTAACATTTCAATTCAATTGGAGACCGAAACAAAACGAACGTGATATTTTACAACTGTGGCCTGCTTTTTAAGCGCAGTACAAACACACACATACACACACCATACACACATACAGACACACGCACACTGACACACGCACAAGAAGTTTTAGATACGCTAAATAGTTAGACAGACACACGAACACACACACACACGCACATACGCACACAACAACTATATAGCAATATATGCCCATTGAGTGCCTTATATCATTTGATAATAATCCACAAGGTGTCTACTATGCCGGACAGGAGCTATCTGGCGTTGTTGATCTTCGCGTCGATGCCACGAAGCGTATTAAAGGTAAGTACAGCGTAGACATTTGCGAAACCGGCTGTCCCTTTTCCTTTCCCTTCCCTTCCCTTCCACTTCGCATTCTGCTCCATGACTCACACGGCGTATGAGTAATGTTCCGCACTAATCACATTTGAATACTCAAAGGACACGCGCCGCTCTCGCTGTCGTTAATGTAATGGAGCACTCCACATTCATATATAATGTTCATGCATATATATCAGAAATAATGCGCTTGGTGCCTGCAAATAATGTTTTCCAGTTTAAATGTTCTGTGCAATTAATTGCTGTCGCATGTCCCTGCTGAATTGACCAGCTCGTTACAGTTGTTTACCAGCTGCACGGCTGGAACTTTGCCCCTGTTTTCCTTTTTTTTGTTGTCTACATTCTACTTGGCTCACTGCTTGCACTTTGTTGTTGCTGTGGCTTGCTACCATTTTGTGTGGCGTCTGTTTTGGCATGCCGCCATTTTTATTTATCCATGAACTCGTTAAAGGCGTGGTAAGTGCAATCCATTTCTGTAGTTGTTGCTGTTGCTATTTGTGTCGTTGATGACGTTGATAATGTTGTCCGTGTGCAGTGCATTTTAATTTCGTAGTCATAATTTTTGTTGCCTTTCACTTGATTAGTTGGGAGGGGAAGAGAGTGAGAAAAGTGGAAAGCAATGTACGTAAAAGAGGACATTATATTTTCAGCAAGTGTTTCTACCATGAGTAACCCTGGGTTTTTTTCTAATATATGTAGTTTATATGTATTTCCTTTTAGCCTTTTTAAAGTGGTAATCATTAAGTACTGACTGCTTTTTTTTACATTTATATATCTATACATTTTCTCTTTTCAGGCATACATGTCACCGTCAGTGGTTATGCCAAGATACGCTGGATAAAAAAGGGATATCCTCGGGATAGTGAACGCGCCATGTGTCGTGCCTATCGATCGTACCTGTCATCAAGATCATATGTGCTCGGCTCGTGCAATAGCACCTCGTGCATCGACTGGCTGGCCGGGGAGTACTCGTACACGTTTCATGTCATACTGCCCGACAATCTGCCCACATCCTTTGACGGCAAGTATGGCCAGATACACTACGAGATCATAACGACGATAGAGAGATCGGGTCGCTATCCGAAAGTATTCAAGCTGCCATTTACCGTGATACAACCGTTGGACCTGAATGCCGATGCCATCTATAGGGTAAGCTTAACAGGCTTTAATGTAATCAGCATTGTGATCTAAACTTGTAACAATTTTATAGGTGCCGCTGGAGATACTCGATCGCAAGCGCTTCTGGAGCTTTTGTTGCCCAACTGGACCGCTGACGGTAAAGTTTTCTACACCGTATTGCGGGTATGCGCCTGGCCAGAAGATTCACTTTGTGCTGTACATAAACAATGAGTCATCGATCGATATAACCGAGTGTGAGGTGAAGCTGAAGCAGGAGGTTAGCTACGAATCACACGATCCGCAGCATGAATATCGTTACGATAAGCATCTGATAGCTTTAAAACAGTTCGGCAACGTGTTGCGCTGGTCGAGAAAGGTGTACAGGGGCTATTTGGATCTGCCCTCGATACCGCCGACATCGGTGAAGCCGACATGTCCCATTAGTGTTAACTATTCGATTAAGATAATTGTGAATCCAACGGAATTCCATTGGAAGGTGAAATTGAAAATACCGCTGACCATTGGCAGCATACCCATCATGGATGGACCCGAGGCTCTGCTGCGATTCAATCGCCAGCAGCAGCAGCACCAAGTAGTTAGTCAAAATTTTCAAATGTCCACGCAGCAAAACCAACGGCAGCGTGATCGTAACTCCGTTCCAGGGTCGCGGCGCTTGAGCAGCAATAGCAGTAGCAGTAGCACCACCAACAACAACACGAACAGCAACAACAACAATCATGGAGGACAGTCAACACAACGCGCGACAGGTGAAAGTGCAACACTGCCGACCAACACAAGTCCCTCATCAACGCCAACGACTGCCGCCCTGAGGCCTTTGGCCATGCCAGCGATATTAGTGACCAGCGATAGCGATAATCCGCCAGATTATATACCCATGAGTAAGTTGAGAAAGTTGCACAAGCCTAGTGTAGCCAGATAACATTAAGGAGCTTTTGGCTACATATGTAGTTAGCAAGATATATTACTACCTCTCTTATATCTCAACCCTGTTTATCTGCTTCTATACTTTCGAGATATTCTGACTTTATCTCATTTTCAATTCACAGTGCCGCCCTCTTACGAAGATGCCATGGCTCTGAGCGAGAAATTCAGCGATGATATAGAATTTTTGACAAATGTTAGCATGAGCAGCATTATGTCCGCTCAGGGCGATGTAACAAGTGAGCGTGAGCCCTTTAAACCGCGTTACCCGGTCTATTACGATTATGAGACACCGACCATACCGCCCGGTAGTGATGATTCCACTGAATCCGACACATAAACTCAAAATTGTTACAAAACTAAGAAAAAAAAAAACAAACCTACAAACAAAAAAAAAAAAAATCCAAAGCAAAACTAAACAATTGAATGGCTGAGTGGCATTTTATTCCATTTCTTTCTTTTATTCCATTTAATATAAAGTAGCTAGAACAATTTTTAAAATTATTTATAAAGATCTGCAAAGTGTTGAGTTTTGAATAGGTTATAGCCTTGCCAATGTCCGATTTATAAGTAAACCTGTTTTTTGTATGAGATTTAGATGTAGTTTTCAAATAATATCATCAAAAGTCCTTATTCTATCTGTCCGAATTAAATACTGCATGGAGTGCAGCAGATACTTTACCTTAATTAAGAACTAAGTTTATTTCTAATAAAACTCAGTTGAAAAAAATTATTCCGATGCAGAGATTTGTTAGCATTGAACTTAGTTGTAATTTGGACTCTTGCTTGGTTTACCTTTGTCTGTCAGTGACCTTTAACTATCAGCCATATCCAGTTGTAATTTGTCCGTTTTTGACCTCATACAAAGTCTGGATCAGTATTTTAAATTCTACTCAACATCGCGCAGATTATATAGAATAATATTTATTCTCTAAAACTAATCTTTAAATTGCACGTTATATTTAAAATTTACTAAGAAAATCGATTTATTCCTTATTCGATAATAAGTATGTATGTCTGTATGTGTATGCTCTGTTGTTGATTTTATTCATTAAAAAACTTTCAAATTATATTCAATAAAATTAATACTAATGTTTACATATGTCAATATTGAAAATTTTCGAATTAGTTTAACGCGCGGTTAGCAAATAAGTTTAAACCTATTCAATACCATTAATTTCATAGTATATACGAGTTTGTTCGAGCTTTATTCAAATAATTTGTTTGCATTTTTCTGAATAATTAATTCTAGCAATAAGCCGACCTCACGGGTCTAACAAATATACTCAAATTGTAAATTTATTCTCTTGTTACCGCCCCCAACACATGCAACATTTTGTACCGTCTTTTGGCCCGATTTCATCATAATAGAGACGCTCTACAGTGAATCCAGGACCCAATTTTGCTTCGCAGTGCAGCAGGAATCGGTTTTGGCGACGGATGATGATACAAGCAACCACGGAAGAACAAGCTTTCACAGCTGCGAAAAGAAATGATAATTATCCGGCTGCACTGAGGAAAGAGAACTCAACAACAACAAGAACAACAACAATTACATATTTAACCAAAATCAAAATAATCTTAAAACCGTTGCGCGAATATATGTAGGTCTTAAGTCTGATCTGAACAATTTTGATTAACAGCCGGTTGACTAACCAAACAAGATATACAATATAAATATATATAATATATATATTTTGCAGAAACGCATACACATATTCACCATGTAGGGTATTTAAAAACTAATCAAAATCTATTTCCGAAATGCAATTTCCAAAGAAATAATCCGTTTTGTATTAATTTCTTCTTTGTCCTTTTTTTAATTCTCCAAGTCTCCTTTTATCATTTATTCAATTTCCTAATTATCGGGAGCTATCCCTTTGTCAGTTAACGATCCCGTATTTCTGAAGACGAGTCCACAATTTACGAACTTGCACTGGCAGCATACGATCTATATACGAAGTAATGAATAAATGAAATTAGAACAACAATTACAGCATATTTAGCAAACATTTAGTCCTAAGCGAAATATAACAATTTGCACAATTTTACCAAAAGTGAATTAACATTTTCAATGTTTACAATGTCTATGACAAATTTACACAGAACTAAAATTAGCCAAAAATCAAATACGAATAGTTTGATATATATATTGATTTTAAGTGCGACCCTAACTAATTGAATATATATGTATTGTATTTGCATCGGAACATCGTAGTAATCACTCAACAACATGATCGTAGATATACATATGGAATACCTAGTATAATTGTCAAATTTTTACCTTAGTTCTCTCTCTCTTGTATCTCTACCCGTATTATTATGAGCTCATGTGTACTTCCTCTGATTTGAAACCAGTCTAACCAGATATACTCTTAAGAATACTCTGTCTTCAATTAATTGAAAATAAACCAAAAAGGAGCAATATATATAATTATATGAATACCCCACAACGACAAGTTGCTTCATTTGATTGCAATAACAAAAGGGAATACAAATTGTGTGCACTCAACTGGATTCGGAACTTGACTCTGTTTGGGTAAGAAGAAGCTTGTTTATAAGTCGCAATAAGTAAACAATAATAATGAAAGAATGCAACCAAATTCGGATACACTTTCTACGTCTCCAGTTTTTGCTTCCAACCATATAAACATTTGAGTGTTTAACCCAAGTATGGTTAATCTTCTTTTACTGTGTATGATATGATATGGATAGATTTGTGGTGCCAATACTTACGCTATCATTCATAGATCCACTTTGGATGTCACTTCTGCCAGGCAGCCAGTTCGAGCCTACGAAACTCCTTTTTTTTTGCGCATTAGAACCAGTTTTCTAAGCTGCTGCATTTGGAGTTGATTCAGGTTGGCGACGCAACAGGTTGTCGCTCGAACCGAACAAGTAACATTGCAGGGTATGGCCACAAGGCGGCGCTCCAGCTAACATAATCGCTGGAGAAATAATCATAAAACGTATCTAAATATAAGTCTTAGAAGCCTTAGGCGCAGTCGTAAAACAAATTTATCTTTATTCGGCTCTCGGGCTGATTTCACGCCGCCTTCTCCTCCACTGAAACATTCGTGGGGAAGTCAGAAGGCGACAGAAGTTGTCGCAAGTCGCCGGCAACAGTTGCCGTTGCGTTTCGGTTGTCGCTGTCGACACTTGTACGCCGACGCTTGTACAGAACGGACTGGAGATTCGCGTGTTTGCGTGACGAGAAAAAAGTTGTTGGAGTGCAACAGATTCATAGTGAAATACCCTATAATTTACATAGAAATGCCCATTAATTGTCAGTTCAATTTGTCACGCTTGTCTGCAGTTTTTTACACTGGCGAACAAGTTTCGGGCACGCTCACGCTGACAGTTGCCAAGAAGAAGCCGCTGCAACTGGAAGGTGAGTTTGATTCTCATTTGCCAAATGGATATGCTGTGTTTGCCGGGCTGATAAGATGCCATGGAGCTGTTTTTGACTTGGCGAACTCATCTTCACTTTCTCTCTCTGTTGAAAGGCATCAGCATCTCATTGATTGGCCTGAGCACGACCAGTTGGCATGAGACCGACAAGAGTTGGACGCAAATCGAACACAATGATAGCACTGGAAGCGCAGAGCCTGTGCAGATCCAGTATGGAGCCAGTAAAACGCACATCGAGCAGACCCAACAGCTGGCAGAGTCATTGATCTTGCCGCGGGGCAGCACGCAATTGGGCAGCTTCGAGTTCCAGTTACCTAACTCTGTGCCAGGCAGCTGCCGTCTGCCCCACGGCTCCATTGAGTACAGACTCCAAGTGAGTCTGGAGCGTAGAGGAAAGTATGAAAAGCAGTTTCAGCATCGTTTGATCGTTAGGAATCGCATTGAATTGCTCGAACTGAGACCTGCCCAGAGTGAGTGCAGCACATTCAGCCTGAGCTTGCCACGCAGCGTCTTTGTGCCGGGACAGCGAGTTGCCTATCAAGTGCAATCAAAATGCTGTGTCCAGCTGGCCACTCGTCTGCTGCAGTGCATCACGTATGCGAGTGAGCAGCCTTTGGTCAAAGTCAAGAAGGTGGAGCGTGTGCTCGACGAGAGCTGCGAACTGGAGGATGCACTGCATCTGCCACTGACTGCTCCCTTTATGACCCAAATGCCAGCTGAACTCATTGAGATCTTGTATTACCTGGAGACCTTGAGCAATGACGGTGAGACCTTGCGTTTGCCATTGTTTGTCGGCACAGTTGCGCCACCTGTTGACAGCGTGCAACAACCAGCCAACCAGACTTGCCCTTCCCTTGGATTCGTCAATCTGGGTAAGTGCCCCTACCCACTTTGTTTATCAGCACCTTCACTTAGTCATTTCAATTTCTATTCAACTGAAGCTCTTTGTGAAAATGAACTGTTGTTCTCGACAATCAATCAGCTACTGCAGCCCCACAGCTGTTCCAGGGAAATCAACGCCTCCAGTCTTGCAGCCAAGCACAGCGAACACCTCAAATTACTGCGGCATCAGAAGAAACAGTCTTACGTGCGATTAGCTGTACGATTTTTCTACAAACACCTTTTACCTGCCAATTAACAGAATTGTTGCGATCACGACTAACAGTTACCACTTGATGATAAGGTACGGACAGCTTGATGCCGATTAACTTTTGCGATTGTTCAGTTGCAAATTGAGAATCTTTTACTGAAAGTGCGGAGTATAATTTTAGTTTTAATAGAGTAAAAGACTATGTATAACAGAAATTAATGCACATTTTTGTAACATGTGTAGTGTAAAGTATACGATATTGATAAATAAATATAACGATACTATAGACTATTGACTTTGGGAAGAGGGGAATGATCAGTTGAAGGGTCATTTGTAATTTTAACGTGTGTATAATATATATTATAAAAATTACTGGGGTCGAAATACCTTAAACTCAATTTATTAAATATAAAAGGTTATATTCTTGACAGTATATGAGTACTGCATTAGTTTTCGAACAGGGGATACTACAGTCATTTTTTATAACCAACCTATATTTAATAGACATAAATGTTTTGACTAAATAGCAATTATCAGATTTATCCTATGGAATTTAATTTAATCATGTACGTATTATAATCAGGCTGCTCCTTAATAATATCCGAAGCCATATGCCTTCGACAGGTCAAGGCGAACCCATGGCCTGCAAGATGATGATGTACAGCACATTGAGTAAACAGTGCGTGGGCTGTGCACGGCCACAGCGAGGACCTCAAAGTGTTCAATATTCCAGTGGTTCAATGAGGCACAAAACTGTCTTGCCACATTATGTGGCAAGAAAATGGTGTAGAACGCATTAGAATTTAATTTAACGTTTATTGCCGCCAAAAATAAACGCTGAGTACCTATGCTTGTTGTTGTTGTTTTAATTATTATTGGCTTTAGTTGTTTGGCTTTGATTTCGCTTTTGGCCAGAAGAAAATAAGAAATAGATGTGCGAAAAAAGCAACTATAGAACGCAGCTGACCTCGCTTTGGTCCCGTGGCGACGTTGTTGCTGCTGCTGTTCGGGCGAACAAAGAAACTGAAAGGGGCAAGCAACAAACCGTTGCTCCATTTGAGAAGGTTTCGTTTTGAAATATTAGACCAAAGGCAGCAGCAGACGGCGGCCACTAGACAGTTACACAGACGCATGGCGCCAGCATATCGATTCGCGTCCTCCATCCCTCGAGCCAGAAAAGCGAAAGCCTCGCGGATGCTGTATGCGTGACAGAGAGAGAGAGAGAGAGAGATGGTGAGAAAGAGAGAGCGAGCAGTTCCGCAGCAGAGACGCACAACAAAGGAGCTCAGTGCGCGTCTGGCTGTGCCAAAGTTCGGTTCGTTTTCAGTTTAGTTGTCTCTTGTTTTGTTCCTTGTTCCGCTCCAGTCTCCTCTGCTCTGTTGGATGATGTGAGCTGCCAAGTGAAAGCCAGTGATTCCTCCAGCCGTCCGCCATGCCCACCACCTGTGTTTTCCAGCTGGATCGCCTCAATCCGGTCTACAACAGCGGTGAATACATAAGCGGACGTATTTTGCTGCGCACGGACAAGGTGAAGCGCGTGAATGGTAGGACAAAGGAGCAGCAGTAACGACTCCACGCTCCTCACCCACACTCCTTACTACATTTGCAGCGGTCTATGTGACCCTAGAGGGCGAGGCCAAGGTGCAGTGGTCGATGAGTGGCAAGAGTGAAACGTCCAACTACTCGGGACACCAGCAGTACCTGCACACGCGCACAAACGTCTTCGACAACTCGCTGTTCCGGGCGGGCGTCCATGTCTACGTGCTGACGTTGCGCATTCCCCCGGATTGTCCCAGCACCTGCAAGGGACCCTATGGGTACATTGCTTACAACATCTCACTGACCATCGACAAGCCGTGGGGCTTCGATGAGGTCTTTCGCAAACCCATCAATGTGGTGCAGACCCTGGATCTCAATTACAATTCCGAGTTTGCAGTAAGTTCGAGATGCATTAGCTTGGGGCGTTAGCTTGAAATCTGCCAAACATCGATGCTTTTTGTATCACCTTAGCTGCCTGTGAAGGACGAGAACATCAAATATCTCTGCCATTGGCCCTGCATCTCGGGACCCATCAGCTCCAGCCTGGCACTGCCTGCCACGGGGTTTACTCCACTGCAGGAGGTGCCTTTCTGCGTGGAGATCGACAACCAATCGCCGCACTATGACGTAATTGGCCTGGAGGTGTCCATCAAGCAGCATTTTGTGTTCCTCTCCCGCAAACCGGTGAAGCGTAATTTCTACACGAAGACACTCTGCAAGGAGCTCATCACAGATCGCACGCTGCGACTGTCCAAGCGCGTCTACGAGTCAAGTATTTGTGTGCCCATGGACACGCCTCGCTCCACACTGAATCCCAATTACATCGTCTTTGTGCACTACACGCTGCAGGTGAAGTTGAAAACGGGATACTTTCACTACGATACAGATCTGTCGGTGCCCATTGTCATTGGCACCACGCCGCTGCAGCATTTGCGGGCAACGGTGCGCACTCAGCAGCCAGTGAGGCGCACCACGACGCCAGAGCGACAGCGCCTCATCGAGCGAGTGCAACCACGGCCGGCAACAGTGACTGAGGAGACGACACAGGAGACGACCGAAGCAGCGGCCGATGAGATGCATCAGGTGCTGGAGGAAGATGAGCCGCCCTCCTACGATAGTTGTTGTAAGTGGTGATGTTTGTTAGAGTTGACCCAGCTCCCTCTAACCTCTAACTTGCCTTCCACAGTGCCACCTTCATTCAGTTTCGCCACCCTGGGCGGCAGTCAGCAGACGCTGGAGAGTCAACCCTCTGTGCATCAGCGCATACAACTTCCCAAGTTTCCGGGATTCAGCACCTTCATTGGCACCGCACCGGCGCATGGACCCGGAGTCGAGGACTCTGGCGTGGATATGCGGCACTATCGTTCCTATGGCTCACTGAACACAGATCATACGGGGCGCAGTCTCGATACATTCGGCTCGCTCTGCGGTCCCCTCTCCGAATTGGGGGAGGCCGAAAATGAGTCGGGTGAGCCGCTGGCAGACCTCAGCGCTTTGCCGCAGGTGCACGAGGTTGCTCCACTTCAGCCTCATGACGAGCATCAATTCTAATCGCAAGTGTCTTAACCAAATCGATGGTGGTATTATACGTAAGCCGATCTAGCATCGTTAAGTCCTAAATAGTTCTAGGTATTCCTGATATAATATGTTTAGAGGCTATCATTATCCGTCTTAGCTCACGTTTATCCTTTACTGCCATCCAATTTAATCGAAGCGAACTTATAATGTGCCAACAATGATTTTATTATTCAAAGGCTTTTTACCTGCAAGAATATTCGAATTATTATATATTACTAAACTATATTATATAACTATTTACAGATACTTGTATACTATATACCAGTTTGATGGTGTACTTTCTAGTCTTAGGTTTACTCATGCGTTCATAATTGGACAATAAATATGTATACACTATGAAACTTTTGTTTTATGTGGAAATATTAAAATACGTTGAGAGTCATGAGATTCTGTTTATTCTGTCATTCAGACAGTTGTCATGTTATCATTAACTAAACACATCTTATCTCTTCAGAAAAAAAATACGTAAACTACTGTGGGTTCTAGCATCAATACTTGAAGTAGTTTTCTATTTTTACTTCCCATAACTATAGTCTGTTTTACTCTTGCTAACTTTGATCAGTAGCAACTGTTGACAAACTGAAATCCATTTTTATTTGTGGATTAAACTTTGAAATATGTTGCTAGCAACGCAAACATTCCCACTATAGAACGATGAGATTTGCATAGAATTCCTTAGGTTTTCGTGGGCTAAATTTAGAACTGTCTTTCCAGTTACTGTAAGCTTTGAATTGTTCTAACTAGCAAAAAATAACAAATAGATTTGCATAGGGGAACTTTTTGTGGGTTCGCTTTGATTCGCCTATAGCTATGCTACGCCTGGCAACTGTCGCACGTCGGCGTAACTAATTTAATTAATTTTGCTAATTGTTTATGACATGTGTGTTTTGTGGAACAATAAGTGCTCGGCAATTGCACCCGTAGAGACGCCAAGCCAGCCACACTGGGCAACGACTTGCAGAGATAAAAGTCCGATTAGATAAACATTATAGTAATAACATAACACTCGGGTAGCATGGGGCATAACGTTGATAAGGCGTGCCACGATATCGCTTAATAGGGCATCCATTTGTCAACAAATGGCAGACAGCAAGCAACAGTCGAACGTTAAACAGTTCAATATTCCACAGTGCTATGAGCCAACTCTGCGATATCCGATTGGAAAGGCCCAGTGGGGTCTACTATTCCGGTGAGACGGTCAATGGCTACTTCAATCTAACGCTGCCGGAGCGTGCCCTTATAAAAGGTAAGTGTTACTCGTGAGTCACGATCAAAGCCGTCGGCTGCCCCGTTGATTAATCAATGTGTGAAGCATGAATCATGCGCCCATTGAGAGCTTCAACTGATTATTCAGTTCGATAAGCGATTGCAATTTATAGTTCGATTTCACAGATTGGCTGAGAAAGTTATAATAAAAGAATTTATGTATACATATATTACATTTATTAATGATTTATGATAGTTTATGAAAGTTATAGCCTTACTAGTTATTCCTAGTCCATCTACTCTTTTCACAAAAATATAAAGTACATAATTACATACATATTTAAAGACACCTATATATATTTAAAATGAAAAATATTTGATCACCAACTTTTGTCATTTTTATCGATGTTCGGTATTGTCTAATTATTTGATATATGTATGTATAGTATATGTATGTTATCTACAATTACCACTAACAATAATCGATTAATCTATCGGAACTAATGCATATTCTTTTTGTTTCTTGCAGCTATTGCGCTAGAGTCCAATGGCTACGCTTGCAGCGCCTGGCTGCAGCCACAGCAGCAGCGCACTCAGAAGCCCAAGAAAAAGCCACAGGTACCGAAGCCACCGATCGCTTACGAGAAACGTGTCGATTACTTTGCCAAGGTTGACTACTTTGTGGGATCGGAGGCGGCGCTACCACAAATTATTGATGCCGGTAGCTACAGATATGACTTCAGTGTGCAGTTGCCGCCGACTTGTCCCAGCAGCTACGAGGGTTCACATGGACACATACGCTACACGCTACAGCTGATGATCCATCGCAGTGCCGAGCAGCCGGCGGAGATGGCGCTGCAACGACAGCTACAGGTGGTGCAACGCTGCGACACGACTCAGCTGACTGGCCAATTGATGGCACCCTCTGAGGTGCAGTCTACCGAGGAGACTCCAGCCCTGAAGTTCTGGCTGCGTCCACTGCAGCTCCAAGTGGATACTCCCAGATCTGGGTACGAGCCTGGCGCCAACATTTCAATCCACGTGAAGCTGCACAACCAGCAGCAACTGCCGCTAAAAACACTGATCTACAAGCTCAACCAGGTGAGCAGCTATGTGGGCCAACAGAAGGATAAGTCAAAGCGTGTGTCCACCAAAGAGGAGCGTCGCAATTTGGTCAGCAGCAGCCATCAGTTGGACGGTCTACCACGCCAGGAGCTGCTCCACTTTCAGCATCTGCACAACTTACAAGTCCCACAGACGCTGCCTACTATGAGTAGCTCGGTCTGTGCCTGCCTGCAGCTCGGCTACGAGGTTGAGGTTGTGGTGCAGACTACCTACTTGGATCGATTCATTGTTGCCAAAATGCCCATTGTAATCACAAGCCCCGCCATGCAGGACTGCACTAAGGAACACGCCATGGCCAGATCTCAATTGGATTTGCAAGCTGTGGGAGTGGCCAGTGCGCCCAACCAGACACCCGATCCCAGTACCTCCACAATGACGGCACCCAATCTATGCGCCTCCACCACATCGTTGGGTAAGTTAAATTCTAGCTTATTTTATATATGTATCCCACTAATCGGTACCCTCAATGACAGCTTCCAACTTCCGTGAGGCGGAATTCATGATGGCCACCAACCTAAATAAGAAGGATAAACACGCCATGTCAGGAGAAAATATAAATTTCAGACCACGATATCTCTACTATGAAATGGAACACGCTGGAACCGAAAAGATGCTGTAGTTAACATATTATATGTGCATTATTAACATAACATTTATTTATGTATATTTGCATTTTATATTTTCTATAATATAGAATAACAGGGTAAGAAAAGAGGATTTTCGAAATCGTTTAAGGCCCTTAAACGTTCTTAGAAAATCAAAGCCAAAGATAAGATAAGTTAGGTTTGTAAAAATTGTATTTATTATACGTGTGTATGTATCTTATATTTTATTTCATGATAAATCATGCCACCATATTTAGTGGGTTTTCAAAATAAACTTAAATGGTATACGAACAGGGAATATTATTGTTAGATATAAGCGCATTAAGCGCAGCAAAGAAATACATATTGCATTGAAGGCTAAAATATCATGGCACAAGCGTATGTTCTGGTTACTAGTCCCAATAAAATGAGGTATATAAAAGTTATATAAGTCCACTACACATCTTATGAGTTCTGGTATGGAGCAGTGGGATTATGTGGCAGTGAGAGCAGTGGAACTTGGGGAATATCACTTGGCGCTGAGGGTGCAGAGGGAACGGCGAAGTTTGTATACATTGGATATCGAGGTATGAAATCATCGGTGCGATTGTGCTCATTAACATCCGTATCCACGAACTTATCTCCAAAGTTTGTAGCTTGCTCAAACGAAGGTGGTTCTTTAAGAAAGAAAGAAATAATATTATACTAACACTATCGATCCTTTAATTATTGGAATAATTAGGATAAACTTACTGCAGTTGTCATAGCTTGGAGGCAAGTCTGCGGCTGCTCCGGCCGGAGTGTCTGGTGTCTGAGGTATCCATTGGGCCGCATTCGCGGGATTCTCGGCACTTTGTGCCAAGGGTATAGTTCCCATTATGATGGGCATTTCAATTTCTGAATCTGTATGGCAACCACCCGTTTTAATTGCCATTGCAATGTGGTACGATACGTTGATAATGCGTTGAATCCGCGAAGATGGCGGGACTGCTGGTATGACCAGACTGGCATTAATTAAACGCTTCGATAGACGATTGACCTTTTCGGCCATGTACTCCTCGGAGAGAGTATTCTTCTTAGTTTTTGACTTGTAATGGGGCAAAGAAGCCCTAAACTCATAAATTTGAATCAGGAAAATTTGAATACCCTCCAAGTCGTAGCCATGGGACTGGTTATCAATATGAAGAGTATAATGAATACGTTGACCAGGCGCATAGCCACCGAAGGGTACTGTAAGGGTTGAGATAACGGGTCCCGAGGAGCACGGCCAGCAGCAGAAGTACTTTATGTCCTCAGCCTTAAGAGGAATCTAAATGTGGAATTCAAGAGGTAAGTTTTTGGAACACGCATCAAAGACCTTAAGACTCACCAGCATTTCAGGATACATGTTAAGATTATAGGTCTGCAATACAGTTATGGGCTGCTTGAAGACATTATTGAATCTCCATGAACGATCCAAAACAAGCGACACCTCGTAGGCAATCTTTCCGTATTTCTCCACACACGATGTTGGGCACTCCAGCGGCAGAGGTATAAGGAAAGTGTATGTATGAATTCCCGAAGGCAGTTCGCCTTCACCGAAAACATTGGTGCGGCTATTTAAATATGATTCGGAGCCCCGAAAGTATTCGGTATACGATTCGGACTTGCCATTGCGAGTTCGCGTGCGATGCTCCTCCCAGCGCACTTTCGCCTCGCCCTCAAACAAAATATAGACGGCTATTGAAACAAAGATAAAGGCAAAACATAAGCAAGCTTAAAGCAGATAATTGAGCTTTTGTTTTTGCATGTTTTGCTTTGTACTGCACATCTGTTTTGCCTGCACGTTAGAACCAATGTTCCGGTAGACCAGAGAACATCTAAATTCAATCGTATATATACTATATGCACATAAAAAATATTGTTTGCTTAGCTTTTCTAAAGTGCAGTTATCACTCGTTGAGAACTCATGAGCTTTTTAGCTTGTTTCTCTCAGAGCAAGAAATTGAAACTCGTTTATCGCATCCGAAATTATTTTGAGAATTATCTGCCTGCTTGTTGCTTCTGTTAAAATGGTTGTCTGTTTTTTATATACGTTTTTCGAATATATATTGTATTTATATGCAACTGACTGTCTCGAAGTGCGTGTCTTAACGCGTGAGTGTTTTGTTGAAAAAAAAAGATGTTTTATATTGTATAATTATCATGTCTTATTACCATTTACTGATTTATTGCTGGTTGTATTTAGAATAATGCGACCGTTTATCGTCTCGCCGCTGTAGTAAATCGGGTCGGGTCTATCAAACTCAAACACACAATTTGAAGGCATTGCGGATTTAAATAATTGCACTTATTAGTTCAAAAATAAATTTGTATCTGCGAGCACAGATAATTTTAATATAGCGACGCACGCTCAAAAACCGCGACGCTGAACTGTCCAAACACAAATGAAATGTCGAAGATTCCGATTCCAAATGCTCTCATGCCGAACGCTTGGAGAGCAGAGGAGCTCGAGAGAGCGGAGTCTTTGTTTGTTTGTATTAATGCGTGACATCATCGTTTGAGAGCGAAAGCTTTTCGTCTGTGCTCCCAGCAAAGTTGGTATGGGAATACAGAAATGGGAGAGCGTACAGAGTACTCACTCATATCAAGAGAGTTTGTTGCTTAGAAACGTTTGTTTATAAAATTCACGCCGTTGTACATATGTATGTAAGAACAACAGGTTTTTAGCTGTTACCGGGAAATCAGCTGATTGATAAGACTGTGATGTGCCAATTCTGCAACACTTATACTCGATATTTGCATGTATATCGATTGCAGTACAGCTTGCGTCACAGAATTAAGACAGGCTGATTTTACTCTTTTTGATTTTTATTAGTTATATTGAGGTTTCTTATTATTTATCAACTCGATTTATTCATTTTAATGAGCCGAAGGTGGTGCACTGGGCCTATGAGAATGAGATAGAAGCGGAACCTCTGAAGCATCTTCTGGTGGTGCTGAGGCTGTAGCAAAGTTTGTGTACATTGGATACCGTGGTATAAAATTGTCGGTGCGATTGTGTTCATTTACATCTGTATCCACGAAGTGGTCTCCAATATTTGTTGCCTGTTCAAACGAGGGAGGTACTGGTGGGAGAAATATAGATTTAAATTGTAGAATAGAGTCTTAAGTTGTTGAGTGGTAAACTTACTGCAGTTGTCGTAGCTTGGAGGCAAATCTGCAGCTGCTCCGGCTGGAGTGTCCGGTGTCTGGGGTATCCATTCTGCCGCATTATCGGGATTCTCTGCACTCTGAAGCAACGGTATGGTTCCAATAATAACAGGAATTTCCAATTTCCCATCTGGGTTGCAACCATAATTAACATCCAATACAATATTGTAGGAAATTTTTATAATGCGTTGGAACCGAGAGGTTGGCGGCACTGGTGGTATAACCAGACTGCCCTCAAACAAACGTTTTGTTAAACAGTGCACGGGCTCATCGTGGTAGTTTTTACAGAGAATATTCTTTCGCGATTTCTTATTGTCATAGGGCGAGGTAGCTTTAAACTTGAAAGTTTGAATTAGGGAAATATCAATTTGCTCCAATTCAAAACCATTGGCCTGGTTGTCAATATGTATGGTATAATAAATTCTTTGACCAGGCGCATAGCCGCCAAAAGGTATTGTTAACGTCGTGATGACAGTCCCAGAAGAACAGGGCCAGCAGCAAACAAAATTTACGTCGTCAGCCTTAAGAGGAATCTACAATTGGTATTTAATAGGTCAGTCTGTGGAAGTAGGGTTTAAGACTATTATAACTCACCAACAATTCGGGATACATGTTAAGATTATAGGTCTGTAGGACAGTTATGGGCTGCTTAAATACATTGTCAAAGTGCCACGGGCGATCCAGCACAAGGGATACCTCATAGGCAATCTTTCCGTATTTCTCCACACACGATGTCGGGCACTCCAGCGGTAGCGGAATGCAGAATGTAAATGTGTGTACTCCCACTGTCAGTTCGCCGTCATCGAAAACACGGATTTTGCTATCGACATACGTTTCGGAACCGCGATAGTTATTGCTTTTGCGATACTCCCAACGCACCTTCGCCTCCCCTTCGAACACAATGTAGATAGCTTTTGGGATACAAATAAAGTCAGATGAGAAAAAGTCTTATGATGAGTACATTTTGATTCTGTTAATGAATTCCTGATCAGATAAATTTAGCTAGCGTTATCACTCGTTCCTTATAACTCGTGTGAGATTATACTTATTTTAGAACATATAAGCTACAGTATCAGTACATAGTCAAAATAACTGATTACTCTTTGTCGTCTCTTTTGATGATAAGCAGAGTAAGTATACTCTTGTAGAGAGTATTGTAATTAAACTATATCAACATTCGTTTAACAATATGCAAAATCATTTTAGCTCTTCAATCACCGAAAAATATGGTTTTATATTCTTTATATTCAGTCTTCTTCTTTTATTTATAGTAAACAGTCTTCTAAATCTAATGCAAAAGTAATCCACTTTTGGCACTTAGAAGATAGGCTTTATGGTCTTTCACTTATCACGTCTATTAATACCATTCACAGTTTTCGGTCTTGTTGTACTTAAATGTATGCGGCCATTAATTGTCTCTCCACTATAATAAATCGGATTTGGTCGATCAAACTCGAAAACACATTCCGAAGGCATTGCAGCGTTTAATAGTTTAACTTATTTAACTTATTAATTGTATTTTTTTAATAGGTTAAATAAAGAAAGGGACACAAAAAGAAAACTATGAGGTTCAAAGACCCTCACTCGACTGAAAGTCGAAGTTTTGGACTCCGCGTGCTTTCATGCTGAATGTTTGGAGAGCACAAGAGCAAAGAGACCGAAAGCTTAGTCCGTGGAAAGCTCACTTAGAACTACTGCGAAAGTGCCGTCGATCAGTGTTGGGGTTGCAGAAAAGCGTATCAGTAAAATATAAAATATATGGTATTCAGTGCCAGGAACTAAACTATATGACGATTGATAAGTTTTTCCTATTTAAATTTTTGAACATCAATGCAAGCTTTTAATAAAAGAATCTGACTTCATAATCCTTAATAAACGCACAATCGGTCTAGATACGAGGTATATGCCATAACCTGCAACACGAAATTTACATTTCCTTCCTGCATACAGCATACAGCTAGAAAAATATGTCCCTGCATATCAAGCAACAGTAAAAGAAGATAACTCTTTGCACGACGTTTTTAAACTTATTACGAGCGATCTTCATTACCACTGATATATGTACATGTGCCTTATACTCGTCCATTAATAATTTCGGCGTTGTAGTAAGTCGGCTCGGGCCGATCAAACTCACAGGCACATGTGGGAAGCATGACAGAATTCATTAATTAAGAAAGAAAACAATTTAGTTTACTCGAACTCACCCACACAAAAAAAGCGCAACCCACAAAGAAGCAAGCTCATATCAAATGCCGATGATTTGAGTTTAACGTGAGTAGGAAAGGTTGTTCTCTTTGAGAAAGCGAAAGCTTTATGTATGTATACAAGTACATACATACATAAATATTAACAACCTTGTGTCGTCATCGACTGATAGCGACACAATGTTAAAAAGCTTTGTGCTTATGGAACGGGTTCTTTGACGTGCCTTTCATTCGTGCAGAGTGCTTTCAGTTTCTTTATTTGTTTATTTACAAAATTCTCTTCGATGTAAACAACAACAGCTGATATGTACTTGGGAGGAATCAGCTGATGAAGAACAGCAATGCGAAGTCAAAAAGAAAAGGAAAACAATCGAAAACAGAAACAATCAATAAGATTGTTAGGTAATATTGATTAACTCATATTAATATTGAAAGGAGATAATATTGTTTTGCTATATGTAGCAGTTCAAAAGTTGTTATTATATATTAATATACATGATTATACTTGATATAATTGATTAATGAGAACCACCGTGTTCACTGATTATTGATAAAATTTAAAATCTGGGAAAGGGGAATAGTTCATCCCAGATTTTGTAACGATTCTCGTTTATGTTGCCCGCTCTAGCCGTCAGATTTACATCGATTTCTAAATACTCCTTATCTTTGGAGTTGTATAGGGGCCAGTGAAGATCATGGAGGTACTCATCAGATGCATTGTTAGGGTTCCTAGAAGACATAATTTAAAATAATAGTTAAACAATTGCCTATTGCTTTGCTCACCCCTTTCTGGCAAACTCTGTCCACATTCGCGTAATGCGTTCGATAAGTAAGTTTTCTGGATCGTTCTTTTTAAATAGAGGCGTTAAGATTGGGACATGAAACAGATACAACAGCTCGTCATGATGTACGGCACCTGAAATCATAATTAATTTAATATGTACATGTCTTAAATATGTGAATCCCCTCTGTCTTTTGGTGTATACCCATAGTTTGATTGGTATCCGGACGCGTGAAAAAGCTATATCGTCCCTTATAGCGGAAAAAGTAGGTGTATATGGTCGTGTGCGCTGACATTAAACGCATAAAGCGATGATACTCAACCCCTATGAGGGCATCACTGTAGATTCTACCCAGACCTTGCAGAGATTTGGGATTCTCAATGGGTCCATCACCCAAATATTCCTTTCGCAGAACTGCACTTGCCTTCTGCGAGTGCGGCGTGTCTCGCTCGTAGAGCAAAGCGATAGGTGCATAGTGCTCCCAATCGGAATTCAGCTGGTTACGTATGGTATCATTTCTCAGATCATCTATAGAATGAATCAGTTTAGAAATAAAAATAACCGTACACTATAAACTCACAGAATGCTCCTGATAGGAACTCGAACTCGGTAATGCCCGTAATGAGGGGCACCTTGTAGAAGTTGCCGCTCAGTGCAGTCTTATACGGATGTTCCACCAAATAGCGCTCCTGTCCAAAATCCTTCTCAATAACTGGCTTCCAATTGAGCACCGGATTCCACCCGAAGTCGAACATGCCGTTATACGAGCTCACATAATCCGACATGGGCTTACTGCGGAGGCAAGTGACCATTTCCTTGGCCGACTGATCGGGACACTTAAGTAGGCGTGCCTGACGCTGTGCCAGGCGCAGACCTTCCGAGTCATATGTCCACTGGCCATAAGGTGAGGCACTCATGCAGATGCCGCGATGGAAGAGGCCACGTGCCATGGGTGATAACATGTGGAGGCCAATGCTCAGACTGCCCGCACTGTAACCCAACAACGTCACCGACTTGGGATCGCCGCCAAAGTGATGAATATGCTGCTGAATCCAGCGTAGAGCAAGTACTTGATCTTTTAGTCCAGCATTTCCGGGTGCATCTGCGCTGTCTGTGGCTAGGAATCCCAATGTTCCCAGTCGGTAGTTCAGAGTGACAAGCACGCAATCACGATCCATCAAATGCTCTGGCCCGGCAAAGTATTTGCTTTGACCTGAGAACACATAAAATCCTCCTGGATGCAGAAAAACAATGACCGGCAGTCGAGCATTCCTATCCAGCTGCTTCGTATAAACATTTAGACGAAGACAATCCTCGGAAACATCAGACTGATTGTTCCACGGTTGTGGGCACATGGGACCATCTTGGCTGGCATCGAAGATTGTGGGTGCCCAGGGCTGCACTGGTTTTGGATTGATGAAGCGCAGCTCACCCAGCGGCGGTTCTGCATAACGTATGCCGCGAAAGGCGTGAAACGGCACGCCCAGCCTCGACGTCAAGTTGGCACCACGAACGCGGCCTAGGTTAAGTTCGACTTCAACGCCCAGAACAGCTCCACAGCTGAAGAGCAACACGAACCAAGCAAATGTAAACATCTTGCGGCCACTTTGCGACCGATACTGATCGACATAAAGTGCCAGGCCGCGTATTTATAGAACCGGCATCTGCTTCTGAGAACACAAAACAAAATCGCGGTTTTGCCCAGTTTTGCACGCGTTCCCCTTTGGCATAAAAGTGCACACTTACACACTTGCATTACAGTTTTACACTGGTAACGAATTGTATTCGAACATTTACTAGCAATAATTAAATAATGAATAAGGCAATTAAGCGCTATTCCTTTAAATCCGTATTTAAGAAAGAGAGATAAGAGAGTTCTCTCTCACCGCTCTCGATTACTCTTAGAATAGTTAAGAGTATTTTTGTTGACTGAGATTTTCACCTGATACTCGAAACTGAAACTCTCTTCTAAAGAGCTGTGTGGGTAGCGACGTAGGAAGATTATAAATAAGGTAAAGCGACAGCATTTAAGCATTTGTGTTTATGCGTTTAGCTTCTGTTATTAATTTACGTGCTGTGCTTTGATTAAATTGCACGCATAGTGTTGCCAAGCGAGCAAAAAATGAGGGACTTCCCTTACTACAAATTTTAATCTATTGAATAAAATCAACAAATTATGTGGGGCGAATGAATTTATAATATAATGGTACCAACATACTACTTCTATATGTTTATAGTCCTTTTCAGTTTAAGATAGCTCTAAATAATCATAAGTTTCCTTGTAATGGTGTTATTATAGAACTTAAATGCCGACAAATTTTTTAAAACTTTTTTTCATGGGCTTATTTTTATAAAATGGCGTGCGAAAACCAATTGTAAAATGTACTAAGCCGATATATCGATTATGGCAGACCTCGATGTTTTAACATCAGTAATTAATATTCACTTTATTTCTTTAATCAATTTCTAGATATCGACTTTACAAAAGCGTTGCAACATTGCTGTTAATATGCTTAACCTACGTTTGCTGATTGAAATAGCATTGCGAAGCAACAGCAAACGAAAAACTACCGAAAGGCAAATAAAATTACTGTTATGGTGTATTTAATTATTATAAAGTTTTTCCTAACAAATATTAAAGTCGCAAGTCAATTGTAATGTTCTCAAAATCAAGCAATTCAATAGTTTTATTACGAGATTAAATAGATGTATATTATACTACATGATGGTTTGATTAGCTTAGATTTAAAATCTGGGAGAGGGGAATAATTCATCCCAGATTTTGTAACGATTCTCGTTTATGTTGCCCGCTCTAGGCGTCAGATTTACATCGATTTCTAAATACTCTTTATCTTTGGAGTTGTATAGGGGCCAGTTAAGATCATGGAGGTATTCATCAGATGCATTGTTAGGGTTTCTAGAAGACATAATTTAAAATAATAGTTAAACAATTGCCTAATGCTTTTCTCACCCCTTTCTGGCAAATTCTGTCCACATTCGCGTAATCCGTTCGACAAGCAAATTCTCAGGATCATTTTCTTTGAAAAGAGGCGTCAAGATTGGTACATGAAACAAATACAATAGCTCATCGTTATGTACGGCGCCTAAAAATAAAAAAAAATGCAGTATATATATTTTAAGAATATGCTCTCTGTAGTTTGTGCTTTTTGGTGTATACCCATAGTTTGATTGGTATCCGGATGTTTGAAGAAGCTATATCGTCCTTTATAGCGGAAAAGGTAAGTGTAAATGGGTGTGTGGGCAGACATTAAACGCATAAAGCGATGATACTCAACCCCTATGAGAGCATCGCTGTAGATTCTACCCAAACCTTGCAGAGATTTTGGATTCTCAATGGGTCCATCACCCAAATATTCCTTTCGCAGAACTGCACTTGCCTTCTGCGAGTGCGGCGTGTCTCGTTCGTAGAGCAAAGCGATAGGTGCATAGTGCTCCCAATCGGAGTTCAGATTGTTACGTATAGTATCGTTTTTCAAATCATCTGTTGGATGGATCAGCTCAGCACTTTACCTCAATATCATATTAAAAACTTACAGAATGCTCCAGTCAGAAACTCATGCTCGTTTATGCCCGTGATGAGGGGCACCTTGTAGAAGTTGCCGCTCACTATCGTCTTATACGGATGTTCTACCAAATAGCGCTCCTGTCCGAAATCTTGCTCAATAACTGGCATCCAGTTGTAAAATGGGTGCCAGCCGAGGTCAAACATACCGTTATACGAGCTAACATAATCCGATATGGGCTTGCCGCGCAGGCAAGTGACCATTTCTTTGGTTGGCAACTCTGGACACTTGAGAAGACGTGCCTGACGATGTGCCAGGCGCAGACCTTCCGAGTCATACGACCGCATGCCATAAGGAAAGCCACTCATGCAGATCCCGCGATGGAAGAGGCCACGTGCCATGGGTGATAACATGTGGAGGCCAATGCTCAGACTGCCCGCACTGTAACCCAGCAACGTCACCGACTTGGGATCGCCGCCAAAGTGATGAATATGCTGCTGAATCCAGCGTAGAGCAAGTACTTGATCTTTTAGTCCAGCATTTCCGGGTGCATCTGCGCTGTCTGTGGCTAAGAATCCCAATGTTCCCAGTCGGTAGTTCAGAGTGACAAGCACACAATCCCGATCCATCAAATGCTCTGGTCCGGCAAAGTATTTGCTTCGGCCTGAAAAGGAATAAAATCCTCCGGGATGCAGGAAAACAATAACCGGCAGTCGAGCATTCTTATTCAGCTGCTTCGTATAAACATTTAGACGAAGACAATCCTCGGACATATCAAATTTAGCATCCCAGGGTTGCGGACAATTGGGACCATCTTGGCTGGCATCGAAGATTGTGGGTGCCCAGGGCTGCACTGGTTTTGGATTGATGAAGCGCAGCTCACCCAGCGGCGGTTCTGCATAACGTATGCCGCGAAAGGCGTGAAAAGGCACTCCCAGCCTCGACGTCAAGTTGGCACCACGAACGCGGCCTAGGTTAAGTTCAACTTCAACGCCCAGAACAGCTCCACAGCTGAAGAGCAACACGAACCAAGCAAATGTAAACATCTTGCGGCCACTTTGCGACCGATACTGATCGACATCAAGTGGCAGGCCGCGTATTTATAGAGTCGGCATATATTTCTCAGAATTTAAAACAAAATCACAATATTTTCTCGCGTTTAACGTCTCTTAAACACACTTGTGTTACTGTCTACACTGCCAACCAATTGTATGCGAAACAACAGTTACAATACATATAAATAAAATGTAAAAATTAAACAATTGTACTCATTAAATCGAACTCTTATTTATTTTAAATTAAATTTAAGAGAATGATTGAAAATTATAAGAAAAAGAATGTAAAGAATGAAAAGATGACCCTCTGGCTGCTTTCGATTACTCTTACCTGTGCTAAGAGATTTGTACCTGCTTCTAGTTACTCGCACTATTTTGAATGTATGTCGAGTAAATACTGATTTGTAAGTTTGTATACTATACAATTCGATTACTCAATCGAGTAAAACGCAATTGGGAATTACCATTTTGGTTTTAAATTGAATCACCTTATATTGATAACGTTAATTCTACATATAGAATAATTTGTTATATATACCTTGAGTAAGATGAACAATTTAATCAATTTATATTTAAATCAAGTAACGAAAGCTGTAGTTGACGTTAACATAGTTCATTTATGTAGAATGTTCTAAGAATTTTCAATGGTTATAAGGCTTGTAAATAACTTAGCACTTTATTGTAGATGCCTTCGTTATGCAAAGCTATTGATATACGATGTTTCCGGTATTTCCGGCTAGAAGATAAGTTTACAAACTGACGTTTGCTGCTTGTTTGTTTGCTTAATATCTCGCTGTTGGCATTTTGCAAACAGTTACGCATATTAACGGTATAACATGATTCTTTACTGAATAATATAAATACTGACAAGATAAGATAAAATACAATAGTTCTTCTGATAAGCACTTAAATCTCCACAGGCGACTCTACGGGCTCCCTGTCCGGCATTGTGCTCTGCCCCTTTGTTGGTTGCTTTGTGTCTGTCTGTTGATCGGCTCGTCGTCGACGACGGCGTCGTTTCTTCTGCGGCGGATTAGGTGGTGGACTTTGGAACGTGTCCACATCGAAGACTGGATAGCGTGGTGTAAAGCGCGCTGCCTCACTCACGGTGTTGACATCAGTGTCTGCAATGTCGGCCGTCATAAACATAGCCTGCTCGTAGGTGGGCGGCGCTAAAGGTACAGCAATGGAAATGGGATATAGAAAGAATTCGCTAGGACAGAAAAGGTACTTACGTAGCTCTGGTACCAAATCTTCTGAGCTTTCGAACTCATCATCCCCATCCTCGGGCAGCTCATAGTCCTCCAGCTCTTCCGTCTGCTCGTAGGCACCGTTGTTGATACCAGCAGCCAATTCAAGAGCTCTGGCTGAGGTGCAAGGCAACTCGCTGGGCGATGGAGCACATACTGGGGACGCCGCTGGTCCGACCGTGACCAATGGCACATTGCCAATGGTGATGGGTATGACGACCTTTGGATTGGCCATCAACCAGTTCATGACGGCAACAATACGCACCTCATAAGACACACGCACCACCTTGCTGAGGTGCTCGCAAGTGGGTGCCGTGGCGGGAATGCGCAGCGACTCTGTGTACGACTTCATGCAGTGATGCATCACGGAGCCACCCTCACGCTTGGCCAATAGTATCTTCTCGGATACGGTGCGCAGAGCAGGTGTGTCGGCTGTGTAGGTGGCGCGCAGAAAGAGCATGATCAGTAGCTTCTTGCAATCGACACTGGAATCGTTGCGCACATCGGCGTGGATTAGCATGAACTGGCCCGGCACATAGCCCTGTTGCTGCAGTGTCACTTTAATGTTCACTGGCTTGGCGTGCATGAAACAAAAATATTCCATTGCCTCACTGCTGGCTGGCTCGCGCAGCAGTTTGTTCTCCTGGTTCAGGTCAAGCAGCTTCAGCACCGTAAAGCCCACATTGGTAGTACGGTTCGAAGCACCTGCGCGTATGAAAGTCACCTTTGCCAGGTAACGTATGTGTCCGTACATGCCCTCGAACGAGGAGGGGCAATGACTGGGAATGGGGCAGCCAAACGTGTACGTATATGTGCCCGCATCAATGCTGAACATTTGACCTTGCTCTGAGCCCATCAGGAATGTCGTCGAGGCTATGTAGTCCTCGCGTCCCGTAAAGAATCGTTTGCGTCCTGGCTTAAAGTTTGTTTGATTAGTTGCCAACGTGCGGCCATGCTTTTGACGCCATTGTGCACAGGCGTATCCACAGATCTGTAGTTTAATACCTAAAACAAAGTAAAAATTATTCTATATTTATTTAAATGTAATATCTATTGATATACTAGCTAATTTTTTATTGATATTATTTATTTATTTCTTCTCGGCGACTCACAAGTTCAACTTCTAACATCGACTTCCACTTAACTACTCCCTCTCTACTTGATTATTCCTGTCAACTGTAAATCTGATCCTATCGATAGTTGCCTGCAGAGATTACTGCAGCGTTGCCACCCGTACACTATCATCATCGTTTAGGTAAATATCTTAATAATGTCAGCAATTATTGAAAATCAATAAAGTGATAGGCACATAATGAACATAGTTCACAAATTTCTATGGAAATTTTAATAATATAAGCTTCGATCCTCACTATTAAAATACTCACTCTGATATATATTCAAATGAAAAGAAATCTCTAACCTAAATACAAATAATTGGAAATAATAATATTGTTAGGTTTATTATACGATAAACCTTTAGAGTATTTGAACAAACATTAGCTAAATCCAAACAAAAATCAAAGGTGACTAATAAGTATTGGCATTTCCTGAATCTCACTTTATCGTTATCGTTCTTGTAGATCCCCCAGTCTTGCACTCAACGATAATAACTTTCTGTCCTATGTTTTTGCATCAATTATTCGACGTTTGTTGTGTCTATGCCAATTCGGGGTTATCATTAAATTACGAATAGACGTATAATGGCTCTGACAAAAAGAAAACAGAACGGAGGAGTCAAACAAACAGAAACACATACTAGTGCACAGATAAGATAACTAGCGGGCTGATAAGCCTGAGGCCACATGTACAAATGGTATAATATATTTTATATGTTCGTAAAAAATCAGAATAACAGTAATTTTGCTGGTTATAAAAAACCCTGAAGAAAGTTCACATACCTCGTAGTTTCTTAGTTTTATTAAAATTCACTATAACCTTGCCGGTTACCACTTGGCCCGTAAAATACGTTCCATGTTCGTTTTGGTCGAACTTTATTATGCAGTTGTTCGACATTTTGTGGCACCCAGATTATCGGTGTTCTCTATATAGTAGGATAACACTGCCGCGACCAACAAAATAAGTTCTCCGAAGCCGGCCGCTGCTGGAAGGTAACTGAGTTCCATTTTGATAGTATCACGATATTTGGAGTCCACAAGTGAGTGCCGTGTGCTATCTTATCGCTAATTCTCTCTGTAATCCTAGTCGTGGGTGTGTAACAGTCTCGCACAGCGAGCGTGTAGAGGAATGCTTTACGGTTGTATTAGTCAAAACATCGTTTACTTCTACATTTTATTTTTAGTCTATATAAAACTAATATCAAAATAGGATAATATTAATTTGGTGAATATTGGCAATGTCAATTAGTTATTAATTACATGTTTGATTGAGAAAATTGTTTAGTTATTCAGAAAATATTATTCATAGTCAACATAAGAGCATAACATTTCGTAAACCTTGTTTACACACTTTGAATGTAACATTTATTTTAGTGAATACTTTATTTATATTTTTCCAATTGATAAGATAACAATTGTTGAGCTCTTTTAGAGCGGCAAAGAACCGTTTTGTCATAAGTCAGTGTGATTTTTACCACCTACTCGAAACGCAGACAACGTGGAAGACACAAAGAAATAAATTATATATTTTTTTTAATTTTTTCTTTTGGAACTAATTTATTTAGTCATGGTCGTAACCTGTGAAATAAACTTTAAAAATAATGCACTTGGTACTTACTATGCCGGTCAAGTGGTGTCTGGTAATGTTATTTTAAATGTGACTGAACAGAAGATGGTCAGAGGTACGTATTAAATAACCCTTTCACATAACTAGTATAATGTGTTATACATGAATGGAAGAAATTTTAAAAGAATATGTAATTATCACGCGACAGTTTTGAACAGTTTTAAGTCCGAAAATGATTCACAGTTAATTACGGCTGTCGGGTGTTATCGTCCCGTTGCAGGGGGAACCCTTCGTTGTTAAAATGTCAGATATGTAGGATTTTTAAATGAAATACTGCAAGTTGTTCTTACATTTTAGCTGTGGTTCTCAAGATAACTGGCTTTGCCTCTACCTACTGGACAAATGACACAACAGACTCGGATAATAAAACTACAACGCATACTTATAGTGGACACGAGGATTATATAAGATCAAAAGTGGAACTGCTATCATCTAATCGCAAGGGTAAATATTGTCAATTGAAATGTTTAATTTGACACTGATTAGTTTATGTTCGTTGCAGAAATCGCCCTCGAAGCGGGCAGACATGTCTATAATTTCGTCTGTCAGATACCTGCCGTGTGCCCGTCCTCCTTTGAGGGCGCCTACGGACGAGTACGCTATATGGTTTATGTGAAGCTTATCAGACCGTGGAAATTCGATCAAACTTTTTCGCGCCCATTCACCGTACTGAAAGTAATGGACCTCAATAGAGAGGGTCTCTTCTTACGTGTAAGTTGGTAGCTAATGCTATATATACGAATAGTATAATAAATGTTTTTTGAAATCATAAACATTTTAGACGCCTGCGCAATCTGAGGACCAGAAGACCTACAACTGTTGGCCATGCCGCTCCGAGCCACTCAGACTTAAGTTATCACTGCCGCAACGTGGATTTGTTCCCGGGCAGAATATTCCAGTGGGGGTTTTGGTCACCAATGACAGTCATATTCGTGTGGAGGAAATAAAAGCCAGCTTAGTTATGATGGTGCTCTACTACAGCCAGGGCAGTGTGGAGACCATCAGTCAGAGAATCGTGGTTAGCAAAGTGAAGGGTGACGGCGTCACGCGAAACTGCAAGAAGGAGTTCACCTTTGACCTGCACGTGCCAGCAACGCCACCCACATGCTTTGACCTCTGCCGCATTATTCAAATTGCTTATCAAGTTGAGGTGGTGACCAAGGTGAAGGGCTGGCACATCAACGAGAGGGTTCATATGCCTGTTACCATTGGCAATGTTCCGCTAACGCAGCAGAAGCAGCAACAGCCACGTCCCATGTCTGTCGAAGTGGAAGTTGTTGCTCAGCAGCTTGACGAGAAGGCGCTAGTGCTGGTCGAAGATGCGGACAGTGAAGTTGGAGCGCCTTCACCAAATCCTTGGGCAGTAGATTCGACAATACGTAAGTGAAAAATACTTTTAGAAAATAATAACAACAAATTAAAATTTGAAATATTTACAGAGCCTCCTAGCTATGAAGAGGCCATGCATATATATTCGGTTCCAGCTAAGTCCTCTAAGGCAACAGCCCGTACAAAAGCTAATACAAATGACAACCTCCTATCATGCACACAGGACAAGGAGGACTGCCAGTTTACTCCGCTCTATGCTGTGTTTAACATAACCGAGCCGGCTGAACCGGTGGAGGAACAGAAACAAGTTATTCCGGATAATGGAAACTCAAATGTAAACATGGATCGTACTTAAAAATAAATATATATTTTAATATCATACAAAATCGATATAAATAGCAGGACATGTGTCGAACGAATCCCTGAGATTGTTAGAACTAAGTGCTGCTTATTTGTGTTCATAATTTTGCAATATTGAAGTTATATTAAATTTTACGATATTATTTTGTTATCGCACTATTTGCATTCCCAAACAGTGCTGCAAACCATTGATACGGTATTTATAACTGTTACCACGAACACTACTACAATCCCACATGATATTCCTGTGTGCACTGCACTTGGCTAAATGTATAATTTATAATTGTCACACGCGATAAGATAAGAATCGACCACTTTAGTGGTACGTTGGGAAGAGAAGAATTTGTTTCATTTTCAGTATGTTTCAATCGGGCAACTGCGAATGTCGCGACGCAACTTGACAAACTTGTTGCTCGACATGCGAGAAGTAAATACCGAAGCAGTCGGCTTTTAATAACAATCGAATCAGTCGCGTTTCGGGATCCGAAAGCGGCAAGTGCAAATCGCGGCGGAGCAGCAAGTCAGAAATATCTTTAATAGCCAGGAGTTCGCTTATCGATAATCGGTCAGATAGTGGACACACACACGCGCACACATATCGAACATATCGTTTAGTATTGTAACAACTCGTAATGGCTGTAACATGCATAATCGAGTTCGATAACAATCCCTATGGCACATTCTTTGCGGGTCAAGTGCTGACTGGAAAGGTTACGCTAAAACTGGAGAAACTGAAGCTCGTCAAAGGTAGCTGCGGTTAAGGTTCACCAAATATTTTATTTTGTGCGTTGCTGTGCGCTGTTTAAAGTGTTCTTGACGCATGACTCATCCTTATCTTATCGGCAGCTTGTTTTTCAAAACTCTGAAGTTTGTGCAAGTATTGTAAATTATTGGGGAAAGACGCGTTAAACTAGATGATTCATCGCTGTTAGCGGCACGCGCTAATGTGTAATTAATTTATCTATTAAATCATCAATTAAACATAAATTGGTTATTAGGAAAGTTTTAATAATGAGCAGAAGTTTTAAAGATCAATTTAAATACCTTAATGGGAAATACTTACTTCAAATATAAACTTGGATATTCGGTTAGTCAAACGTACTGTTTAGATATAAGATCGTTAGTCAAATATTTATAGACCTCACTAATATTTACAAACAGTATTGGGATTTCCATGAAAATTACATTCCAGAGCGATAACAAAGCAATTTTCGCAACTCGTGCATAGAACCAATATATTTATACATTGTTTGCGCTTTTCTATCTCTAGCGGTTACTTTAAACATCAATGGATATGCCGAAACCCAGTGGAGGGAAAATAGAGGCGCAGGGAAAAATCGCACCAGAGATACATATCGTGGACGTGAAGACTATATAGCCTCGCAAACCTACTTGGCGGGTTCCAATCTGAGTAGTAAGTCGGACATTATAATCTTAAATGTTTAATTCAATTAAATAAAATGCTTTTTCAGCGGAAGTCTCTCTGGAGCCTGGAATACATGTCTACAACTTTACCTGCCAAATACCTGTCACCTGCCCCTCCTCCATTGAGGGATTTTTCGGCAGAGTGCGCTATATGACGAAGGTATCGCTGGTCAGGCCCTGGAAATTCGATCAGTCCTACACACGTTGCTTTACAGTGCTCAAATTAATGGACCTGAACTATGATAGTCCTCTACTCCGGGTAGGTGTGCACCTACAAAAATATTAGATGGAGTTAATTCAGATTCTTATTCCACAGGTTCCCTCGCATTGTGAGACTCAAAAGACTTATTGTTGTTGGCCTTGTCAGTCGGAGCCGCTGCAATTGCAATTAACACTGGCGCAGTCAGGATTTGTGCCGGGCCAAGCGATTCCGATCAGCATGCTGGTCACCAATGACAGTCACATACGTGTGGAGGATATGGAGATCAGGCTAATCATGTTGGTCACATACCACGCAAACCACATGTCGAGAACATGCTCGAAGAGCGAGCGATTTGTTGTCACTAAAATGATGGGTGATCCTGTGCCGAATCATTGCAAGAAACAGTTCAACTATCTGTTGCGAGTACCTGCCACGCCGCCGACTTGTTTCAATCTTTGCCGCATCATACAGATCGCCTACTTAGTGGAGGTGGAGGCAAAGGTGAAAGGTTGCCATAAAAATGAGGTCCTTAATGTTCCCATGACAGTGGGTAGCATACCCCTATCGGAAAATGTGCACATCCAGCCCCGTACAATAGGGGATCAGTCAAATCAACCACTTGATGTCGCCTCTTTGGGTTATCCAGCGGGAGTCGCCTCTGCACCACCTGCAGCTGATGCTAACTCGCCATGGGCTTTAGATGGCGCTATTCGTAAGCTTTGATTTTCAAATAGCATAGCAAATTCAATATGATTTATTTCTGACCATTTAGAACCGCCCAACTACGAAGAGGCTGTGCATATGCGTTCTCCGAGAAATATTGACAAAGCTGATGAAGTTGAAGTTGAACCTGCTCCGGCGCACACCGTCAGTTTGGATGGCAGTGCCTTCTCGCCGCTGTATCCTATCTTTGACATACCAAGTCCCTCAGCACCCGAGGAATATGCGCCACACAATAACAATACAGAGACAACCAAAGGAACATGGCTTTGATTAAGAAAAGAGTTTTTAAAAAAATGTATTGGATACAGTTAGTAAAATTCTAAGGCATAAATTATTCCAAATTCGGAAAATAAAAAAAAAATTATACAATAAATTCCATGACATAACATAGCATATCAAAGTCTACCCAAGTAAGTCAGACTGAAGATTTCACAATTATATTTCAAAGGCATCTTAGACCTTATCATTGTTTCAGCATAAACATAAGCAGTGCCAACCATTGTCAAGGTTTGTTACGTTGAGATAAGTTCATGGCATTTAAAGGGTTCTGATAATTGTGTGCTCTTATACATTTCAATTCCGTTTTGTTCCCCTTCATACAAAGCGTTCTCAGTTACTAACGCTTTCCGGCCTTATCGCTTATCTAATTCAAGTCCAACAATACTGAGACCTCGACTCGCACCGAGCACCAAGCATTCAGTACTCGCACCTACTTAATTTAGTCTCCGTTCGTTGCCCAGCCTAAATGCGGTGGCCGCGTCTTTTGCTCATCGTGTTTCGAGAACTTTGAGATTCAGCAAATTGTTCGGGGTTTCCGGCTGTGCAAAATGGTTGTTACGTGTGAAATAAGTTTCGATAACAATAAGTACGGTACTTTCTATGCCGGACAATTAGTGAGTGGCTGTGTTACCTTAAAATCGGATAAGATCAAGGAGGTGCAAGGTATATATTCAAAGGGCTCCCACGCATATTCGACAACAATGGAAACATACATTTTTTGTCAATCTCAAGTGTCTGGTGTTTTACGCATCGGGAATTCAAATGCCCGCAAAGCGGTTTCCTCACTCGTTATAAATATTTCGCCGATAACGATGAAGATGATTGACTAAGTGAATGTGTATATATAGTAATACAAAAGTATGTACATTTATGACGCCATTGACTTAGATAATAATTCCGCGAGAGAGCCGTGAAGGAATGCGAAAATATATAAATAACTAGAAATATATATACATATCTGATAAGAACTATATATAAGCGTAGGGTTTTAAATCTAACATTCGTCAAAACAGTAGCCTTTGTGCTAGACTTGCCGCTTAGTATGCCGACTTTGTGAAACCCATAAAAGCGTTATCTTATCAGAGGTATTAAGGCCCTGCATTATTCATTATTAGCACAGATCGATTTTAAATTGATCAATATATTGTCAATATCTTTATTGTAGGCATTGCAAAAGGTCATAAAGTCATAAATATAAAACGCAGGTACGCAATGTTTTGAAATAATACCTTAATATAAAACACAATTGAGTTATTCATCGGCGTATTCACGCTGTATAGGATATGTGAAAGTATAAAGAGATTATATTCATTATAAATTAATATCATACTTATCTGTTAATATACTTACCTTCACAACATATACATTCCATAGCTGCTTTGGTCAAAGTCGTGGGTTATTCCATAACAAAATGGAGCGAAAGGCGAATGGCAAGTACTAAACTCTATTCCGGACGTGAAGAGTATTTATCATCGCAGACATATCTCTTGGGGTCTGAGAATGGTGAGTTTGGAATTGAGTTATTTTCAAAATTTGTTAACTATAACCCTCTCCCTTTCTTTTTCTTTCTATAGACACCTCAAGGCATAGCATTCCAGCGGGGGTCCACGATTATAACTTTGCCTGCCAACTGCCCTATCAATGTCCATCGTCATTCGAAGGGCGATATGGATGCATACGCTATATAGTCAAGGTGCTGCTTATCCGTCCTTGGAAGTTCAGTCAAGTCTACACGCACGGCATAACAGTACTGAAAATGATGGATCTGAATATTGAGACACCTCAACTAAGGGTAATCATAGAAAAAAATGGGAAGATCAATAATACTGACTTTCTTTCTCTAGTTAGCCGCCCACAGCGAGAACTATCGCACCTTCTGCTGTGGACCCTGCAAGACAGCTCCTCTTAAAATGGAGCTTAACCTGCCACAGGCAGGTTTCGTGCCGGGTCAGAACATCCCAATAACCGTGCTGGTCATTAATAACAGCAATGTGGCTGTGTCCGAGCTGCGATTGTCGCTGGTCATGTTGGTGCGGTACTTCAGCTTGACGCCGGAACATTCGCGTGTGGATCACATTGTCATATCGCAGGCCAAGGGCGACTCAGTGCTGCGTCGGAGCACACGTTCCCTGTCCTTTGGCATGATAGTTCCCAGCACACCACCCACGTGCCTCAACTTGTGCAGTTTGATACAGATCGCATATCAGTTGGAAGTGGAGGCCGTGGTGAAGAGTCTGCAGGAGAAGCAACTGATCACCATGCCCATCACCATTGGCACTTGGCCGCTAGGCACAGGCTCCGGTTCGGGGGTGATTCTACAGCAGCCACCACGACGCAGTGCTCGCTATGAAGCGCAGGTTGATGAGTTGCCCGTGGTGACGGCAATCACGAATGAATTGACCCCGGGCTCCCAGGATATATGTGAGTTTGATTGAATAATTACGGATAAATGTGTATTAATGTGCATTCTCTCTTAGCCCTCCCAAAATACGAGGAGTCGAAGCACACACTTCGCGGCAACATCAACGAGGAGGAGCCTCACGCCTTTGGGGCTAACGAATTTGCACCTTTGTATCCCGTTTACAACATCCCAAGTCCTGCACCGATTCTATCCCCCAACAGCCGGAATATCGGATATATCAACCAAAGCTTTGAAAAGTGAGAAAAGCGCAGGCGCTTCAGGGTTGTCGCAAAAGCTTTGATAAGCTTTTGCCTTTTTCTAAATTAAGAATTGCTAAAATATAATGTATGTGAGTGTCTGTACTACAGACTGCATGCGAAACTTTGCTAATTTAGCCCTTAACATATAACAAATACAATTTTTTTTTTTGGAATAGTTGTATAACAATTATAAAAAACCTTTATTTGCGTAGGCCAATAATGGGAGCAGTTTCCTGTATTATACAAATAATAGTTATACAAGATTTTATCCAAAAACTGGTATACACAAGGTATACAGCTGTATAACATTTATAAGGGGGTGCGTTGAACAATATAACAAAGTGGTTAAACGAACACAGACACATGAACAAAGAATAGGGGTAGATGACAAACATTATAATTTTTTGGTTGCGTTTTTAGCTACTCTTGAGAAGGTTTAATTATAACAGTATTATCAACTTTTAAAACAAAAATGTTAAAAAGAGAATAATTTTTTTATGCTATGTTATATTGTCATTTGTGACAGTTGCTACAGGATCTAAAACATCTCAAAACTGTTGATAAGGCAGGAGTGTTTATAAGAGTTTGTTATATTGGAAGTCAGACTGCTTGAACTGTAGCTTCCAGCCAGTTGTCCCAAAAAACTCTGCTAATCTCAGAGTCCACAAGCTCTCTGCTGCTCAATTAAATACTCTGTTAAGCATAACATAAAACTGTTAATTCTCGTTAGCAGTGATTATTTTCGAAATAACGCCAATCTTGTCAAATGTTCAATAACATATTTCGATATGAGAAACCATGAGACTATATGAGATGCGGATTTATAAGGAAATGTTGTTCTTAATAAATGGTTTCTATTAACGTAACTAATAAATGAATTTAAAAGATAAATAAATGGCCCACGCTGTTCTTCATGTGGCAAAGTGATAGCTCAAACTAAAATGCAAATCTAAAATGTTTTATGTCGTTCCCCGAGAGTTATAATCAGCTTGCTGCGATTCAGGTTGAATACCTCGTTGGCATGACAGTCCGTTGTTATAGAGACCTCAAGAATAGACAAACTAGCGAAGAGAAGAGCCTAACAAAACTAATGCATTATCAATTAAAGTTTATTTTCCCCCAACAAGCTGATGATAATTAGCTTCAGTTTCGAGCACCTTTAAGTCCCAAGTCCCATTTCAAAGTTCCGTTGCAAGGGAAGCTAGTTGGGTTTGCTACAAATTTCACCAGGTTTACTTTTGGTTCTAATCCAGTTAACCAAATACGTAACGGTAATGGGGATGTGGGCATTAACTAATTTCCAACAGGGCGCACACACACGCATACTCACACATACTCACAAACACGTACTCAGCTCGTGGATATCCAACTCGTGTTGCCGAGATGTATACAATAGTCCGAGCTTGTGCGTGTAAATAGCTAACACGATGGGAATTTAGCGGTAATTGGCTTTGGCTTTGGCTTCGGCTTCCGCCACGACTTTGGCGCTGGTGTTGGTGTTGGCGCTTCCGCTTCCAAAGCGGAATAGACAAACGAGCTGCCATGCGGCTTGTTGCTCGCATCAGCTACACTACTCCACTGCTTGTACATATGCATGTGTGGTGTGTGTGTGAGATTCAGTTCATCCCTGGCTGGACATTTGAATGTCCGAGTTTCAGTTGGAACAACAATCGAACTTCCTTTGGCTGGCTCTTCAGCGGTTTATGTCGTGTTCGAGAGTTATCAGAATAACTCTGCTAGACACTATAAAAGAAGTGAACTGTGCGATACTGTACATGACTCTCTTGTCTAGAATATTTATATTACTTGATTTTTATTGCAGTTTAGATCATAAATAACCGCTTATCCCATTCACAAAAGAAGAGGATTTGTAAATTTCAATTAAATTTTATTTGATTTTGCTGAAGATTTATTGATGCATTGAGGAACTGGAAATTGATTAGTATGCTTAAATAGCTTTTATTTATGTTTCCCTCCGATTTCAGATACTTTCAAACTGCCTCACTTTGCTGTGTGATAAACATGTTCTGCTTGACGTACTCGCACGTTTAAAGATTGCCACCCACAAATACAAAAACGGCAGTACGAGTGTTTTACATATTCGATTCGATTTGGTGCAGAGAGAGGCAGCGTGTTCCTTGTTTATCCATCTACTTTGCACCTTTGCGCCACAAAGCGCGCTACAGTTTTTTATTTCGCTTAGATTTCTCGGTGTCTCAGCATGTGTGTGTGGGAGGGCACCGGGTTTGTGTGAGTGTGTGTGTGTGTGGTCTGTGGCTTTCACGGGTGTTTCACAGCTAGCTGATTGTGCCGGCGTCCTTGTTGTTGTTACTGCTCTTATATGTTCAATGTGATTGCGGCTAAAACGCGTCTAGCAACAATCACAAGTGAATTTTCTCCTCAAACAAAACCGAGTGACTGCTTCAAGCTGCTGCTCTGTGTGTGCACGTGTTTGTGAGTGTGTAGGTGTGTGTGTGTGTGGGTGTGTGTTTGAAGTATAACCTTGTTTTCCTTGTGCCGAGCAATAAAGATGAGTGGGCACTTGTCATTAGTGCAGCCGTTTTTGACTTGCAAAGAAATTGACATCGAAACAAGGCAAAGCAATTACCGACGAGGACCCCAAACAGCCTCGAACAGCCTCGAACAGCGACTCGATTGTCCAACGAATTCCGTTTCGATTTCATTTATTCAACAGGGATATTCAAAAGGAAGTCTTAATTAGACGTCAATATTTCCATCAATCAACCCCTTGCTGATCGGTCTATGCCTGTCTAAAGGCAAATTAAATTTGCCACCACAACATAACAAAGCGAAAATAAACTCGGCTTCTAATCTCATTATTAAGCCAGTTTCTCGCACCCTCTAAAAGCTATTTCCGCCTGTTGTCTGTGTACAAAAAGTTTCAGTTTTTTTTTTGTTGTGTGAACTTTTTTAATGGCAAAAAGTCGTCACGCGCTCGCAACCGAAAACTACATTGTCACATTACAAAAATAAAGTACAAAAATGAAGTTGAGTGGTTGCATTAGCTTGTTAGACTGTAAGGGACCCTGTAGCATCAACTGGAGCGTGATGCCACGTTTTGAAGTTGACTTTTACATCTCTTTGTATTGTCTTTTATTTTATATAATAATAAATATTATTATATATATTGTAAGAATTAGATAGATAAATATAAAAGAATCAGATTAATTGATCAGTCTTACTTGATCTTGAGCTTAATCTTTCTCTTATCCTACATGAGCTTCTCAAAGTGCATACGATATTGTAAGCCATTTAAGTGTAGGGTATAAGACTGAGAAAACTCAGCTGGAAACTGCACTAGGAGCATATCAGCTGAAAGGGTTAAGCAAAGTTTTGTGTCGGCAGCATACAAAGCTCTTTCCATGTGGAAATTCTAAGCTACTTTGCGGTAGAATGCTAAGGTTGGATAGACGCACAGAGGTTATCAGGGGGGGAGGGGGAAAGGAAATGCAAGCCAACTGCAAACCATTCAACACTAGCAGCTGAGAAAATGGGCGCAATGTAGTTGGGGTGTGGCACATCGGCAACTTATATTCAATTAGGTAGAGGTAACAAAGAGCACAGTCCCCATGCCCGTTACCCGCTGTTGGCTGCACATCACCAGCCAGAAACTTTTGACAGTCAGTCGAAGTCAAAGTTTATGGCAACCACAAAATCAATGCAGACCTGCAACGTGGTGGCGCCCTCGGTTCGAAGGTGTGCCACCATGTCAGCGGGCTCGACTTTTCCCCCTTCCACCAAAAATTTCATAAATCAAAGTGGCGCGGCTTGCGCGTGCAGCACGACTCGTGTAACATCCTCGCCAGCTTCAGCTTCAGGGGGGGCAGAAGGAGCGAGCAACAAGGATTCAACATCGACTCACGCTGCAGTAATTGCTTTATGCTGTAGAGCGTGACGCGGTCAACAACGCAACGTGGGCAAGCCATTTTGATATTACACACTTTCCACAACTCACACACATACACACATACACATACACACGGACACGGACAGGCATCCACACAGATATGGCCAGCGTAGATGGCCAGCATAGAAAAGTTTGAAAGTTTTATGATATTTTAGTTATTTGATGCGTTTGGCGGAGTTTTTGCAAAGCCAGAGCAGCCGCAGGCAAGGAACAGTTTTCACAGAATCTGCTGCTCCCAGTGTATTGATTCTGCAAGTGGACACCATGAGGGCAAGAGAGCCAGCTTAACAGCAAACATCCTTTCTAGCTGAGTTGATAAAAAATGTGAAATTTAATCAATTTAATTGATTTCAGTGCTGCTAGTAAACTTGTTAATAAAATATTTACTTGATTGAATTCATTTGGTTTAGTTCACAAATAGGTTGTTTCTAATGTTCATAATTAACGGATTTCGAACTAACCTCGAAACATTCTTGTTCTGTAAAATGCAACATATCGAAAATTATTCATGTGTATGCACATATTTCATTCTCATATACACACACTCGACAGAGAATGTTGCTGACAAAGCAAATTAAAAAGTCATCAAACCAGGGTCAGGTGCAAAAAAAAAAATACCAAAAATATATCAAAAATTGCATAGACAACACTAATAAATTATACGGCTGGCAGTGTCGTCGTTGTTGCTGTTGTGTTTTCCTGCCCGGGGGCACTCAAAAACAAAATCTTTTTTATGTGGCAAAGAAATTTGCAATACTTCATCAACACATATACGAACACACACATACTGTGTCAAATACCTTTAAAAAGTGCAACACACACACAAACATATACACACGAGGCAAAGCAAACGGTAGAATGGCAAAGCTAATAAGCAGTTTCTTTGAGCTCCGCTTGCCCGGAGCGCACTCTCTGCTACTCCTTCTCCCTCTCTCTCTCTCTCTCTCTCTCTCCCTCTCTCTCTCCCCATCTCTCTTTCTCTCTCTGTTGCTCCGAATGTATCTTATTTCATGACAGATTTATGGCAAGAATAAAACCGCAGACGATGTGTGGAAAACGATGATAGGAAGCAGGTGCCGAGTGAGTTTATTGGCCCTGCTCCCGCTCTTTCACACTCCCACTCCCACTCCCTCTCCCATGTGAGTTAAGAGCAGAGAAATAAAAAACAATTTAAATGCAAAAAGGTAGTGCAAAACTGAACTGCACAATTTGCCGAGCTGTCGCTCTAATTAATAGAAGACTTTGCCACTGTCAAAGCACAAAGAAAATTTTGCTAATTAAAAAACTGCAAGAACAACTAAGGCGTCTCTGGACTCAACTTGCCTGGCTTCGCAAATCCCTTTGCACAGACACACACACACACAGACACACACACAAGAAATTTATATGTATGCGAGCAGAGTCTGGGGCTGCAGCCGGCCATTTCTTGTGATTATTTCGAACAAGCAACCTGGCCATGTTGCATTGCGTGGCAGCCTTACAAATTGCTCGCGGGCTGCAAGTAATTGTCACTGCTCCGTTGCTCTGGATATGGATTTGGATTTGGCACTGGCTCTGGTTATGGCTACGGCTAGGGCTCACAGTTGGGCTGCGTCTCGGCAGCTTTGGTGGCGCTCGACATCATTAAATGTACATAATGGAATTGCTGTGATTTGTTTCAGAGCTGAAGATTTATTATCTCCCTGCCATTTTCCAGCCGAAAAAATCGGATTTATGCTCCGCTTGCCTGGTGACTGAGTGCAGCCAGACGCAAACGGAACAAAGTCCTTTTCCATTTCCCCTTTCCCCCCTGTGCACACACACACACACAACAACAATGACAATCAAAGTCATTTACACAAGGACTTTTGTAAAATTTATTGCTCGCAGCGCGGCAATTGCAAAACTTTACGCATTTAATTTGTGCAAAATTTGCTTATGAGTCAAATTGAATTAACCTGAAACTGATGAAACTTTTGCCATTGCCATTGCCAATGCGTTCTGGCTTTCGCTTCCACTTCAATTTCAATTTCGACATGCAAACATACAGACTCCCTTATAAGTTATGGCACTGTTGAATTTCATTAGAAAAATAAACTTTTGTTTTCGCCACACATTGTGAAATCGTTTAGAAATTCATTTCCAAGACACGCCTCAACCCGAATGACATTTGTTGACCAACTTGTGCTCGGTTTTGTTCTGTTTCGTTGCCTGTGATGGGTCGCCTCCATCATGTGCATTTCAAGTTTTTCAGGCAAAGTTTCTATACAATTTGCCAACATATGCTCGAGATGATTCGAGGACTTCAGTTTATTAAAATGTGTTGGCTTCGTCTTGAGAAACTGCTGCAATAGTTGGAATTAATTGCTTGCAAGAACTACACAAATAACCTTGTAAGTTCTGCCTGCACAAAGCCGCACAAGGTGAGCCATTTTGTAGTTATCAAATAAATTAGATGTTGACCATGACAAAAGGCTGTCACAAAAGCTGTTAAGTTTCGGTTGAGTTTCTGCAAATTGGTGCGATAATATCTCCAAGTTTCACTGGAAACTGTGAATATATTTATGAGCTGACACAGTTTGATATATTCGAACAAAAGGCTTGGCTTGAATTGATGCCGGCTGACGAGTCCTAACCTAGAAGTAACCACAACAACTAAAGACTTTGATGTTAGATTTATGTACAGAGATATTATACTATGATTAACATATATTCCAGTTTAGGATGACATCTAAATAAGGTCAATGCCAAGCTGCTCGTACATGTGATCGTAAAATTTTAGATTTTCTTGCTTCGGCTGGGCAATGAATCGCAGCTCCTCATTGATATTTAAACACATTATGGGTCCATCGGGACTAATGGGTTGCCAATCTGCTAGAGACTGTGTGAGTGGCGCATTTGGATTGGATCGAAGAGCGAACTCTACAAACATGGCAGCCATACGGCAAAAAGTGGCGTACTCCGGCCTCGACTTGTCCACCTTGAAGCTGGCAGGTATCTTGAACAGGTAGCACAGTTCATCTACATGTCCGGCACCTCGGCTGGCAGGACCTTCCAACCCATTGAAGCGTATGCGGTATAGATTGCAGTCGGGGGAATCGAAATCGAAGCGATATAAGTAAGTTGGAGCCTGGCTGTAGGCAAGACGGGCCTTAATAACACGGTGCTGATAGTGCCACATGTTGTGTGTTTTGATATCGATAATCGATAGAAAATGTGTATCGTTTAACCCCTCGCTGGGCGTGCCACAGAACTTCTCGACCAATGCCTGGCCGAATGGACGAAGCTTTTCGCCTTCACGATGACAAACAAGCGTCTTTGGCAGCAGATACTCAGGATGATCTCGATAGGCCTGCACCCGCTTGGGATCCTTCTTCATTGTTGCATAGTGCGACAGCGCCTCCGCGCTGGTGCTGCCCAGCATGAGAGGCAATTGATTGCTCCACGCGTTGCGCTGCAGTTCGATTGGTTCCGCATATATCAGACCAGTTGGGGTCTCATATTGTTCCACACAGGGGCTAAATGCAGACGAATCTGCACCTGCGAATCGTTCTGCATCGGTAAATATATTGGCTGAGGCAAGAAGCTTGGGATCTGCGCTGTTTATGAACTCAAAAACCTGGGCATCAACATTTTCTCCTTGGTAGCCCAAGTGCTTGGCCAGGCGATACTCCGCGTGGGGCAGACGATTCAATTCAGGCGTGTAACCAGCCATTAGGATGGACTTGTGAAACAGTCCCTCGGTCTGTGGACTCAGCATGAGCAACTGCACCATCATGCTGCCCGAGCTGTGGCCAAACAAAGTAATGTTGTTCGCATCCCCATTGAAGTTGGCTACATTCGCCTTGATCCATTGCAAGGCGAGAACAACATCCTTGAGACCCGCGTTGCCGGGTATATTCAGTTTAGGATCAGCAAAGCTGAGAAAGCCTGAGGAGGGAATTGGTACTATATGTATATATCATTACTCTAATGGCTTCACTTCTCACCAAATGGTCCCAATCGATAGCCCATGCTGATGTAGATGACTTCTTCCCGCATCAGATAGTCCGGTGACCAGGCACGTCTCGTTGAGTCGCCACCTTTGAAGGCTCCTCCATGAATGTAAACCATCACGGGCAGAGGCTTATCGCTTTTTAGCTGTCGGTAAAGAGTAAGTGCCTTGTTCAATAGCGATACTATTATCTTAATCATATGATTATGATGCTTATTAAATCGTTACTCAAACCAAACCATCTTTATACATATTCAGATTCATTTTCATTAATTACACATTTCATTTTCATTAATTAATAACTTACAGTTTTCACAGATATGTTTAGATAGAGACAGTCTTCAGTTCCCTCTATTTGCTGGGTATAGCTGCTGACCTGCAGACATTTATCCCTCGGCCGTGTGCAGTCGAGAATACCGTCCCAAGCTTGTGAAGGTTGCGGTGCTTTAAAACGAAGTTCTCCCACCGGAGGCAAGGCAAATGGTATGCCATCGAACCCGTAGAACTGCTCTTCATAGATAGACTGTAGCAATGTACCCCTTACGGGTCCATTAGTTGTCTCCACTATCGGTGAAGTTTCACTGCTGCAAATAGCTGGACATGTTAGACAGGAAAGGGATCTACAGTGTAGCGTAACTCACTATTGCGTTGCCATAGTTAACTAAATACTGTCGAAAGAAAAGTTAAACTTCATCTTTAAATACATTGTTCGGCAAAGTGCAATACAAATAGACTGATATGGAAATATAAGATTAGCTGAACCTGAGTAGTAAGCCCCTCGCATAGAAAAAATAACATTGATATAATACCGAACTTGGAATACCCTTGCAAAATGTTTTTATCTTTTTGTTACATCTATCGAATTAAATGACTATACTTTTTAAATACTATATAAAGACAATTTATTTTT
This sequence comes from Zaprionus ornatus, assembly GCA_018904035.1. Taxonomy (NCBI): domain Eukaryota; kingdom Metazoa; phylum Arthropoda; class Insecta; order Diptera; family Drosophilidae; genus Zaprionus; species Zaprionus ornatus. The sequence goes on along the minus strand of JAEIFZ010000115.1, from coordinate 19,815,450 downwards.
TTTTTATTTAATAAAGAAGTAAACAACAAACTGAAGAGGGTTTACTGGCAAACTTTCCCCTATAACGAATCTTATCTTATGGAACATTTAGATTAGTTTACTAATTTAACATTGTTTTTGAGATATTTCAACAGAGATAAGCAAAGCTACTAATATTAAAGAGAAATCTGATTAAGAGAATTGTTATGGCTGTTCTCTCGGGATTGTTTTAGATATACATAGGTTCGAATGCGTTAAACATACTATATTTTTGTGTGTTTACACCTGTGTAAAAGCAAACAAAATGTTTTGGTTGCCGTTGGTAAAATACCCTTTTATTTTTGTTATTATTGTAATTATCCGCCGAGTAGCGTTGAGTATCTAAAGTTTGGCATAAAAAATTAAATCAGAATGTTCAATTATATTGGATGCACATATGTCTGTATGTATGTAGGAGATATGTATGTAAGTTGATACTCTTTTTGCAGCATTTTAATGCAATGTAAATCAGAGATTATGACAAAAAACAACATTATCTCTGTTGGTTTAATTCCATCAACAAAAAATAACAATTTACAGTCAATCTAGAATTAATTGTTATGAGAAATGTTTTGCATATTATTCTGTTTTCCCAACCTCATTTGTGATAAAAAAAAGTGCATTTTATTGAATTGTTTCCCTCAGCGTTTATTCAGTACTTTAAATATTTCTCCCTTACAATGATAAGTGAGGCACGGCAATTAGCAAATATTTAGTGGGGAAGGTCAATAACTGATTTTCTGTTAGGGAATTGTTCGTTTTGTGTAGCTGAATTTATCGATTGTCATCAACTTGCTTGGTGAATGTAATCAATGGTGTCTCTATTTACTTTCTCCCAATCAACCATAAAAGTAATGCAAAAACCATAAATGTTTGCGTATTTATGTTTGTCAGTCTCTTGGTTTGGCAAATTAGCCGCATTTGGCAGCGTTAGGGGAATGAGGACGAGTCCCGGCTGCATTTAATACGTAGTACGTGCCCGAATCTATAATTAATGCCCGACGAACTCGAATAATAAAATGGATTTGTTGATAATGTCAAACATTTTGGTCGCAGTTGTTTGGTCATAAACTGACATTGGAGCTTAGGCTTTGTTAACCATGTAATGTTGTGCTTTTGGTCGACAAAACCGTAATGCGATGGCCAGTTTAAGGACAAAAGCATTTTGTGGTTTTACCAGGGTTTTTAAAGAATCAATTAGGTTGGTAATATATTATTTAAATTTTAATGCGATTGTGCTTAAACGTGAATGGATTTGGCGGCAGTAGATTAAACTGAATTGAAATTATTATTAAGTGAAAATAAGTTAAAGTAGTTTCTTAAGTGAAATTCTTGGTTAAGATACATCGATAAAAGAATAAGAAATTCACCTATTTCTGCCTTACTTTAAGCTGGCCTTAAACAGTTCATTGCATTGCCATTAAGTAGTCTTTCTCTGGGGCACATTCACACCTAATTATGTTTTCTGCCGACTACTCATTGACCTAATGTGTGCGATTCATTAGCAACAATTAGAGTTCAATTCAGAGGTTGAGTAAAGTTCAAGGTCTATCCTCAAAGCAGGGAAATATGAGCGCCTCCCACCTCAAGCACGAATTCTACATATGGCACTTCATTATTGAGGAGTGACAGCTGCCCTTCGGGCTCGTGCCCTTCCCACCTCCTGCCATACACACACACATTCAAGCAAAATAATAATAATAATGTGGTCGTTTGTTTTCACTGTACACGTGCGTTGCCGCTCTTAAATGTGCCCTTAATAGGCCCAACATTTGTGGCCGTGTTTTTGCAGCTCAAACATTTTTTTCGCCTTATGCGACGATGCTGGCGACCACAATACTCCTCCTCGTGTGGACGCCTTGCCGACTGACGACTGTGTTACAGCGAAAATGAAATAAAGCGAAGCGAAATGAAATATAGCCATGAATACGTATGTGCAGCTAATAAGTGTAACAAGTAGGCTGTTTAATTCATGACGTGCCTACGATTCCTTTTACTTCCTCGTTTCTTGCCATAATTGCAGGCACACGATTCACATTATTCGTAGACCTTTTTGTTCCTTTTGATCTTGGATGAAAGTTAAATCAAAGTAGAAAGTCCGTGATTTATTATTTGAACGTAAATTAATCAAGGAGGAATCGACTGATCTCCTCATCTTGTTCCAGTCATAGTCATTTCAAAAATATTCTTATATATAATTTGAAAATCATAACTATAAGTTATAACCAATCGATTCCAACATGTCTGATAGTGCGGAATCCGTTGAAAAGCAATCACCGGTAAAAAGTTTGGATGGTGTTCACTTTACTGTAAATTCCAGTACTAGGTCTTTGCACAAAGTCTCAAGCACAGCTTCGCTAAAAAGACACCATCACTTTACCAGTAGAACTTCAACTTTTAATGAACTTGCTTTGTTTTTTCGCCCAACTCCCTCCCGGCCAAACTTCCATCTTGAAAGTTTGACACCTCGGTCCAGCATTAGGAGATACTCTCTGAAGAGCATCAGATCATCCCTTCACAGTCAACTACGTTTTGAGCAAAGCACCTTACAATCGAAATACTTGCGCTCCATGAAATTCGATCAAGAGTACTGGACTATGCCATTACGAAATTTCCACGATGACGCAGACATCCCAAGCAGGCAACCTAGTTACACAATCAAGAATGTCTCATAGTAAGTAATCCTCCAACTGGGACTATCCAATTCCATAGATATATCATTACATTATTCCCACAAACAGTAGTTTGGAATGTCATCAGCGCTATAAAAAGGCTCGGGCCAAGTATAATGCTCAGTTAAGAAGAGAGATGGAGAAATATGTATCATTAAAAGCAAGGGTTGCCGACCAATACAGTACCAGGTGGTGAGCAGAGTGAACGAATAGGGACAAATAAGACAAGCAGTTAATACTTCATAACTTCGATTCTATTCAGTTTTCTAAGATATTCAACACTTTGGCCGCCCTTGCATACAAAACGTGAACTGGAAATCTTTAATCGGCAATTTTTAAAGCTAAATGCAGCGGAACAGAAGCGATTAAACTTCCTTATGACCACAGAATTGAGTTATGCATAGAAAAGTCAAAGAAAATACTGGTACAATAGATCTACAATAGTAACTATAAGATTTCAAACAGTTTTTGATATATTCAAGTGAGCACTGGTGACACATAAAGGACTTACTTCATTCATGTGTCACTAGTGCTCATTCGAATACAGCAAAATAAATTTGATAAACGTTACCATAATTTTAAAGTGTTATCTCTCTACTTTCTACCACACTCTGACTCAATGACGCGCTGTAATAATCCTGATCCACAAATCGTTGCCCAATTTAGTTGTATTTAATTAATAAACAACAACTGCGCTTCAATTGTTCTGCAAAATCATTTAAAAACAAATTAAATAACGATTTTGCATTTTCCGTACGCATTCACAGGGCACTCACTTATTTAGTCAATTATGAATAAATCCAAACATTGCATGAAGCACAATGTGCCATGTCACTGTGAAAACGTTCATTCAAATTTATAAGTGTTTTTACAGTTGTTTTCCATTTTTTCGTGTGCTTCAGATAAGCGCGAAATGTGGCAATTTTTTACCATGTATGTACATGTGCCAGGTTGTGTGGCCCTGTGAGAGTGGGCGTGAGTGTGTGTGTGTGTCTGCCAACAGGAAGTTTGCCATTTGTCAAATAATATTTTATGACTCGTTATTTTTCGATAAAAGCCTGAAACGTAAAAACGACCTTGTTAGACTAAATCACCCACAGTAAAATTCAATTTAAAATTCTTCAATTTTTGCACATTTTAATTTATTGCCAACAAGTTGGCTTTTAAACTATTATTTAATTTGCCAACATAAACGAAACTTGTTTGATAAGAAGCCCGTATTTTGTTGAAGAATGTTTTGGAAATCTGAAAGGAAGTTTAAATTGCAAAGTTAGAGAACAAAAAAAAAAAACTATTTAAAATCTTACAATCTGTGAAATTCACTTTAAGTTGCAGTTTATCTCTGTTCAACTTGCTGCCAGACATTTTAGGGAAACGAAAAAAAAAACGTTTTAAATTAGCATGACAAAGCCAGAAGGAGCAATGCATAAAATTAGAATGTTCTTTTTGCATTGCAAACGGTGGAACTAAACGAAAGAACGACGGAAGCAGTTCTGTGTCTTACAAGTTTTAAAGTCCATGTACTTGAATGTGTATTCGAAATATTTTAACTTTTTATGACATGTAAGGCAGATATTTGTTGCTCAGTCAGTTTTGTTTATATATTGTACGCACTGCGTTGTTCAATTATTATTGCCAACATGATGCATTTAATCCTTTCTTCATTACATGTATGTATTAACGAGAGAAAGGTAATGAAAATAACCTCGACATTATCTTTTGTCTCCTCCTCCATGCTGGGTGCCACACACACATCCCAAGTATTCAAATAATATGATAAGCTTTATGTGCAGATGAGCAGGTAAAGCAAAACATACCTGCTTACCACAACTCATTAACGCTTTGAAAAGGAACACACTTTTATTAAAGTTTAATATCAAGTACAGCGAAATTTTGAAGGGTTACTGCGAGGTTTTACAGAGTAAGACCGAAGGGGAATGGGGGGAAAATCACAGTAACCAGTGCCAGCATCCGCAACTTTGAGCAATAAATTATAATTTCCGCATGCTGAGCTTCTATTTTTTTCACCCCTTGCACACCGTGCGGGCCACACCTGTCTGGCCAGGGAGTACCCGCTGGCCATTGGCTCGCCTGGTCATTCTACGTTTTTATGATGTTCATGAGCGAAAAGGAGGCAAAAAAAAAAAGCGTTTTATGCTGCATGGCTGCAAGGTGTGCGCCAATTTCCGGCGTGAGTGTGCATGCATGAGTTGGGTGCTTTCACATGTATTTAAAATGTTTGGCTAGAGTGTTTTTTCTCGATGGCCGCGCAAAGGGTATTTGCATTTGGCCAACTCGCATGTAACAAGTCTTTTTTCCGGGATTTGCCACAGTTTTCAGGCTTGTAATCAATGGAACTACAATGACATTCATGCAAGATATATCTCTCTATTTATTGCTATCAATATTGTGTAGCATACTAGTGATGTATTCTATAGAGTAATTAACTTGCACCAAACTGTGGCAGTTCTTATTTTTATTTACTTATCAAAGCATATGTTACTTAATACGCAACAGCTAAACTGTTCTTAATTGCGCGCAGATCTTACGCTACAGTGGACGGATAAATGTCCTTAGCATGCATTCAACCCAATTATTAATGCATTTACTGAGCATCTGCCTTGAGTTTGCCGACTGCTCACTACTGTCTATGTTTGTGTTTTATTTTCAGTTTATTAAGCCACAACAGAAGGCAGCAGCAGTAGCAGAAACAGAAGCCGCACGAGTCTCAAAGGACGACGGCAATGTGTACGCAATGAGTTTATTAAAAAACATTACTCATACGCACTGTGACACACACACACACACGCAGAGATACATATGCGGAAAGAACATATGTATAATAAGTAATGCGATGGTTTTCTGTGCAATTGGTGAGCAAACCTTTGAACCCAGTAGGAAATTTGCACATTCATTGTATAGAATAGTGATAAATAATAGTATTTTTTTATGTATTTTTTTTAAAAATTTTCATTTTATTTTTAAATACATATAACTAAGAACTTTACTCTCTTAGTACTTTTATTAATTAGTCTCCCTTATGTAGATCATCTTGGGTTTTCAGAAAATTTCCCATCGAGTACCGCGTCCAGTCACTTTTTGTGGAGTCTGGAGATGAAGTGAATGTGGTTAGTATGTGTTACATATTTAACAAACAGTATTCCCCGGCAATCATTACCAGCCAGTGTTTTCGAGTTTTCTTTTTATAGCATAATTTTTATCATCAGCTTCAATACCCTGTACTCTGTGGTACAAGGTATATGCATTACCTTATATGATTTCAATTTATTTATTTGATCTAAGTATTTCTAAATTGAATCAGAAGGAGGGAAAAAGAAAAACTATTTTACAGCTGTACACTGAGTATACTTTAGTTGTGTTTAATTTTCCGATGAGGCTGCTCAATTTTATCAACTACAACTCTGCTGCTTCTTTTTTGCTTGTGTGTGTCCGTGTGTGTGTGTGCTTGCGGGTCCTTTGGTCGTAACTTTCGCTCTGGGCGCACAACACTTGAGTTTGTGGCATTGCAAAATGCATTTTATACGCAATAAAAATACACTTGCCCGGCTTTTACAGCTGCCTCGTTCCCTTTGGCTGCCGTTTCTTTTAGCGCCGTTTTTCTACTATAATATTTCCTACTTACAGAATAAGACCAGAAGTCACTGAGTTTCCCCACTGCCACTGCGAGGAAGTGTGTACGAGAAAGGGCAAGAGAGATAGTGAGAGACAGAGAGAGAGAGAGAGAGTGAGAGGGAGATAGAGAGAGAGTGAGTGTGTGCTTTGTTTGTTGTTACGCTGGGTAAGAAAATTTAATGAGCTACTTTATGTTGTTGTTCTGCGTTCTGATGCAGTTCATTTTTTTTACGATTTTAACAAGTTGGTTGTTAAATAAATTTAAATTACACTGTCGCTCCCTTTACTGACCCACTCAGATCATTATTACGTTTATTTCCATTTTGCGTTGCTTCCTTTTTCCCTCTCTTTCTATTACTCTTCGTCTCTCTCTCTCTCTCTCTCTATAGTGTGTGCAAATGAAAAGCTCAATTCATTGTAACCTGTCGAAAGTCTGCTGCAAATTTATTAACGCAGCCAACAAACAGTTAATCATCTCAAAAGCCCTCATTCATAACTGACTCGAATGAACTGAGAGTTCATAAAAAATATGGCATTAAAATTGCCGCATCATATCGAATGAATATTTTGCGTAGATTTTCACACCTGATGACGTGCGTTTTGACTGAGTTTTGAGTGTTGGTAATTGAAGGCATTCAAAGAGGTCGCTCGAGCCACTAAGCGATTCCGATAAGCAGCATAATAAATCAGCAGGGTGTCAGACATGATGGCACAATTCCGAAGGGGCCTTGAGCCAGAGACAGTGAAACATTAACTAAGAATTATAAACTAATGCAAATCGCTGCTTATTAGTAAGTTAAACACTTAACTATTTGAATTAATTAAGTTGAAAGTCCAGTCAAAACAACAGGAGGTTGAGCCAGTTAACGATATGAATGCTCAATATGGCACGCTGTGAGATATGGCAGCTTAAAAGTAAAGTTAAAACAGATGTCAGATTGGCAACAGATTCACAAATCGAACCTGATTTGCATGAAATTTAGTTCTGTTTAGAAATGCATTGGAAACCGATAGAACAGCAGGAAAATGAATAAAGCGCAGAACAAAGATTTGCATGGTTGGCACAGACATATTTGTGGTACATTGCTTTGGGTTTCTTCTGCTGTTCCATTTACATATTCCCTTCGGAATCTCATTGAATATTTTTGTATATAGCTTTCACAGTTGCTAGTTCTGTTGCATTTCGATAAGCTGACAAACTAAATGGATTGGCCTGAGACCATAAGTAGAGAGCACTCAGTGTAGACTGCAATTAGTCAAAGGTCGCTGCGATTGCCAGTTTTGTCGGTTGGTGTGCGATTAGACACCTGTCGCATCTCAGCTTTAGTGGGCAATTTGATTATCTCTGGGACAAACAAAAGCGAAATGAAACGCACACTCGTAATCAGCGGAACTAGAAATCAACTGGCACATCGCATCACTGCGGTTCAGGCACTGCCAATTGTGAAATGCAAATGAAAAGTAAATAATAAAATTGCGTTGCACTGCGAATGCCCAGTGGAGAGTGGCAAGTGGCGAGTGGCGAGTTGCCGTTGGGAATCGGCAAATGATGTGGCTACCGTTGCATCAATGGCAACAATCAGCGAATGCCATTGACAAACGAGGTCGGGGCCAAATCGTATTAAATGCCATGCAAATGGCCAGCAGCGATAATCAAATGTGCAGCAAGCACTCACGACTACACATGCCCTCACACCCATATACCCAGGCGTCAGCACTCACAATGGAAAGTGAATGTGAGTGTGTTGCCGGCACTTGAATACAAATCAACGTAACACAACCAAAAAGTCAACCTTAACTATATTTTAGTAAAGGGAAATTCACTCTTGAAAGTGACAATACATTTTTAAGAAACTTAATAATTTATTACTATTATTATTTATAAATTTTGATCACAACTTGTTCTTCCCGTTCTGTAGCCAATCGTGGAAAGAATTGGCGTGGAAAACCGAAACAGAAACTCGAATTCGCTGCACACTTGCTGAGCGGTGTAAAAACGAAAATTGCTGCCAAAATCCACTTTTCCATTTTGACGGGCATTTGAATCTGAAAACGTTGCGAGCGATGAGTTTATTCAGGCCAAAGTCATAAATTGCACAAAAATCGGGATTTGCTCTTTGTGTGGGCGGTGTGGCAGGCGTGGGTGGACTGTGTGTGTGTGTGTGTGTGTGCGTTCACTTTGTGCATTTCCACAGTTTGGCTCTGCATGTTAAATGAAATTATTGCAGGTTTTTTCTCTCACTCTTTCACTGTGGCTCGCATGGCGTATGTGTAACGTTTGCTCAATCCATCAATCAGCGAGTAGAGCGAGCAAGTCACAGGCTTATTCTATGTTGTGATATATGTTTGTAAATTTCTCTGGGCCATCAAAACAAACAGAATGACTTAGATTTACGAGTGGAGTGCGCCTGTTGCCACAGTGGGCCGCAACCACTTGATGAATAATTTAATCTATCTCACTTGTTTGTTACGCACAACTAAGGCCACTTTTAAGCAAAGTAAATATTGTTGCTTGGTCAGCTAATAACATTTAGATCTCACTACATGCCGTCTGCTATACGAGTATCTGCTGTGTAGATGTCCTTTGGTTGCTTCTTTATCGCAGCTGGCAGCAATCACAAAATAATGTTTGCATAACTTTATATACTGGTGTGTGTGAGTGTGTGTGTATTTGTGGCTTTTCATCCACACTGAGGCCACTCATCTATCTTAACGCATTTGCCAAACTTTGGTTAGCCAACACTCCACAGCAAGTCAGCCGGAGGATTGCGAGCTTGGCTCGTTAACGCCGTGGGCTATTTTAAATGTTGGGAACACAACTCAATTACGCCGTTACGCCGGACTTGGGTGTTGCCACGCCTCAATCTACTTGCCCATGCCACGCCAATGCCCTTGGGCCAAACTGAGCCAATTCTATGGAGGCCTTCACACAAATTTACACATGGCCAGGAGGGTGAGCCCGAGTGCTGTTAGGGCCAATTGACGGCAGTCAGTCTGGGCCAGCAGGTGCACAAGTACTCTGCCTGTCTGCAAATCGCTCTGTCTCACTCTCTCTCTATTTCTGAATGTATGTGTGTGTGTGTGCGTTGAATGTCTGTGTGTGCGTGTTAATTACATTTAGCTTGCATTTGTGCAAAGTTCCCTAAAATTGAATTACAAGTTTTTGCCAGCATTTAGGCAAAGTGTTTTTTTGCTGTTGCTCATTCTCTCATTGTTGTTGTTGTTCTTGTTGTTGTTGCCATTTGGCCACACATGGCCCCAGCCTGGGCTGAAAAGTATAAAGTTTTCAGCACGCAGCATAGTTTTTGGCAACAGTTGCAGCAGCAAGTTGCTCGCAAGTGATAACCAAATCGCTTGGGAACAGCAGTTTTTCATAGAAAATTTACTGTTTACTTTCGCAATGTGGCCAGATTTATCAAAAATCATTTACGGCACTTAAAGGGGGGAGGTGTGAGGGTCTCAGCTTAAATGGAAATTGAAGCATGCGCAGCTGCCTTTTTTGTAAAGGAGACCACAAATGGGGCGAGTGAAGAGTAAACAGTTGCCAGTGGGATACTTCAGTTGTGGTTGAGCATTTTTCCTTTTGTGGCATTCACGCCAATCAATGCCGCAGCGAAACAACGGGAAATCCTTCACGGAGAGCACTTCTTCGGTTTCGGTTTCGGTTCATTGTGGCGCTTACCTTACTTCATTTGGCCGCTTCTTTGTTAGCCTGCACTTCCTGCAGGCCTCATTAACCTTTTTCCCAGGCAGGCAGGCAGCCTCATCCATTGTTTTCGTTGTGCAACACTGCCACGCCCACTCATTACGCAGCACAAGCAAACAATTTAATCCGGCTGCAGCGCGAGACTCTGGACGCCAAGTGCGAATAATAGAAATTCATTGCCAAATTGCATAGAAAATCGTTGAGAGGGCGCCGCGAAGGTGCCGCCGGCAACTTGGCAGCATTTTCCAAAGTTCCTTTTTAAGCAGAAGCAGCAGCAGCAGAAGCCGAGGCAGCGCTGCCAGCTGCAGCAGCAGCAGAAGCAATTGCAACGGCAACACGAATCGTTTTAATTACCGCAAACGGCGGCAGTAAGCGCATTACGCAGCGTGCCGCATGCCCCATGCTGCATGCTGCACTGCATCTGCCGATAAAATCGCATTTAATGCAAGTTAATTAAAATGCGTCGACTTGGTTAAGTTGCAGCTCCCCACTTGCTTTTAATTAAAACTTATTCTGACAAAAGGTGCACAAAGAGTAGTCCAAGTCGTAGCGCTTTCATGGCCGAATCGTTGCCTCTATCCAGTCGATGTAGTTGCCGACACGCGTATAGACACCAGGCCAGTTCTCCAGGCCACAACCCCTGCCATAGGAGACAACACCCTCCAGGTACCAGACACTTCCTAGTCGCATCAGCGGTCCGCCCGAGTCGCCATCGCAACTGTCCTTAATAAATTCGCCACCAGCGCAAATCTGCGAACTGCCAATGTTAATGTTCCTCGTTGCGAATTTATTGACACATTTTTGGGGGTCTGTGACTTTTATGGTCAAGCGCTGTTTAATGGGGCTTTGACGGGCTGTATGGGGATGAGAAGAGTAGAATATCGAGTTGTACAATGACAGTATCAAGAGCTGTGGAAGAGCAGCGAATGCTTAAGTGACTTATGTAAGGTATATATATTCTTTATCACTATATTGATCACACCCTACTTAGACGTGTCTTCTCTCATTGTAATAGTCAGTCTTTTCATTTAGTTAGTTTGTCTTTTTATCTATCTATAACCTTCATCTATAACCTTTATAACCTATTTCTTGAATCCTCCGATCGTTCCAATACTAGTTATATACAATATAATGTTGCAGTTGTTCAATATTATGTTCTATGTATCTAAAATCAGAACAGATCTTCATACGAAAACCTGCTTTCGGCCGATTGTTCCTATGGCAGCTATATGTTATAATGATCCGATTTTGATGAAACTTAATATACATATAGTAAATATAAAAAAAGTTCAATGTACTTAAGTTGGTTGCAGTATATTGACTAATACCAAAAATCGGCCGATAGTAACTTTGGCAGCTGTACGATAGAACGTGCTGATCCGGCTTGTTCTGACTTATAAACAGAATGCAGCAATAAGCATGTGTGCCAAGTTTCATGATATCTATAAAATTGAGAGACTAGTTTACATTGCAACAGACGGACAGACACACGGACATACGGACGGACAGACGTGGCTAGTTCGCATCCTCTGATAATGATTATGCGGAATATATATATTCTAAAGAGTCAGAGATGTCTCTTAAAGTGTGTTATAAACTTCTAATCAAAATCAATATACCCACTGCAAGGGAATCATAATTAATTTTTTCATTATGGTACTTTACCCGTAAGCGTGCGTCCCCATCCACTGACGACTAGATCATCGTTGGCGTTGACGGCCGTTCGAACGCTGGCTACGGGCAGACAAACTGGTTGGATATATTCATCAAGTTTGACGGGCTGACTAAGACGCAGCAGGGCGATATCGTGGAATCTGTCCGAACTTGCTGGATCGTACTGCGGATGTGTGATGCTCTCTTCAATTGCAATATTCTTCACAGGCGGATTGCAAACATTTCGGAGACAGTCCGTTTCTGTGCGCAGATCGTATTCACCCAGGCGTACTTGAGTTCTGCGAGGAAGATGACAGTATTCTATTAATACAGGTTTATCTTATTGATCTGTTAGGCTACTTACAAGCGACCCACTTTTTCCTCAATTTCACCCTTCACACAGTGAGCTGCAGTCAGGACATAACGATTGTTGATCAGGCTCCCGCCGCAGTTGATGACAAGGTTGCCCTGAGCTGGAATATCGACTCATTATAGACCCTGCGCGAATATTAAAGTGTGCTTTCGCTTACGATCCGTATACTCAAGGAGTGCCATCCATATGAACTCATCTATTGCCGTATCATTGCCGCTGTAAATTTTATCTGAGAGCGATAGGGGTCCGCAGGCTGGTGCGAGGGGCAGCAAGTCGCCACCGCCACCATCACCGCCATTGATAGGCGGCGTCCTGGTGGTGGTGGTGGTGGTCGTAGTGGTGGTTGACTCTACGTCATAGTTTGTGTCCTCAGTGCAGCAGACATACGGGAAACGTCCAAGGCCAGTCGTGCATTGGGATGTCCTCAAAAATAGCCGCTCCGTTTGGGTGAGCGACCGCCTATTCAAGAGACCAAAAAGACTAGGACAGTCGTAGACCGATATGCAGAGTCCGGCATTTTCATTTGGATTAATACAGGCTGAAATTCAAACTGTAGTAAGTATGATTTGAGTCGACTCTTCTTTTCTATGCACATGTCAATTACCGAAAATACATGTGCATTTATGCAAATACTCTACATACTTAATTTATGTACACACATTCATATGAACATTTGTATGCAACCAATAGCGTGTTTACAATTGAATAGTTACAAATATGCGGACGTACATACAATATATTATTAAAATTTAATATTCGATAGATTGGGATTTATCGATATTGACCAATTTCAAATTTACCGATGAGCGTGAAGAGTAAATGGTCACACTGCTATATATAATCTGATCATTCCTTTTAAGTCTCTGCTTAAAAAAAATATAACAAAATCGTATCTTGTCTGCTTTATTTAATATATGTACTTTTTGTAAGGAATATTAGTTTTTATTGATCATATAAAATTCAAAGCTTCGCGCACTAGGAAATTGCGGCATTAAATAATTGGCAACGTATCGACATTGATGCAAGGTGGCAGCGCGCTGCAGTGTTATGATTGATTTATTAATTTTTAGCTTGCGATTGGCGTGTTCGGCGTTTATTCTATCGTCGTAGATTGTTGATTACGAGAATATAAACTCAAACTAATTCTAGCGGCGACAATAAATTATATAGGCAGACAATGTGACGTAGTATATACAAAATGTATTATATGAACCTATTAAAGTGAAGAGCGTATCATACAGTTAGATACTTTATACTTCAATATAGGTCGAAGGGTATCCCACTGGCGAGTTGTGCTCGACTATTGATCTTGTTATTTTAAAATGTTTTCATTATTTTAGAAACATGAACGTACATTCCCAATTACATAGAAATGCGATGAGCTTATCAGCAGTAAATTCATTGCTTCGTATTAATTTTGGTTTTATTGTGAAATTTTTCGTTCGAATTGCAATAATTTTATAGAATTAATTTCAAGTGTAATCCGAGTCCGTGAACTTATTGTAGCCCCCGAGCTGTTCATTCACTTTCACACGAATAAAATCAGCTCCGAACACACAAATCAAAGATTATTTGCGACAGCGAGATAGAGATTGCGCACGAGAGACAAAGATAGCGTAACGTTCTCGTATTGATTAAGTGTGAATCACTGCAAAACCCGTTAATTAAGTGATATGTACTAACTCTGTTGTGCGTGAACTGCGCATTGCAGTAATGCAGCGATCAGCAGGAATCCCAAGGAACCAATTGTTGACTTCATGATGGGAAAACACGTAATCGTAATGTATCACAACACAATTCTGGGTTTTTTCACATCAAAATTCAAGGTTTATTTCGTTAAGTACGCCGCGAAAGAATCGCCGACCTCGTCTAACGACCGGCTACGACAAACTGATCGAAGCAGCAGATGAGAGAAGACGTTTTAGGTACTAAAAACACAAGTGATTCGACTCTCCGATTGGACATCAGGCAGAAGCCAAAGCAGCTCAGCAGCTCAGCAACTCAGAAAGAGAGTGTGAGAGAGTTACTGAGAGCAAATGCGAGTAAGAGCGAGCGTACGTGAGAGAGCAATCGTGGGTTAAAAAGCGACTCAAGCCGAAGCTTCGCTCAAAACAACGTTGAGTGGAAGTCTAAGAGCAAGCAAACTGTCTCACTTGTTACGAGTGCAGTAATCAATAATTATTTATAATTTTCTGATATGTTAAAATATAAACAAATGAATATTTATCGAAGTCTACTTTCAAAATATAGTATAAAACAGGTTGGTGTTGCTTTCCAGCTCAAATGATGTTACTAGTAAACTGTAGTAGTTTTTAAAATAACAAAAATATATAATTATAAAAAAACTTAGCTTAATAAAAAATAAAATGACTGAGGCGCAGCAAAGCAACAACTCTTCCACGGAAAGATCGACTCAAATACCGAACAGGGACACACGGAATACTCTGGCAAAATTTAACACTCGTCACATAACAGATAAGCAATCTGTAAAGTTCACAAGCGAAGAGTCGATGCTAAATATGATTGAGTGCATGGGTGAGATGTACGAGATCATCAATGATGATCCCGATGAACTCAGTCGCGAGCCAAGTTATACAAATTTCGAAGTCCCTAATTAACAGAACATATTATGAATGTTATTGCAGCTAGAAAATGAACATCATCAACTGCCGACAGATAAAAACAGATACAGAAACACAAGTCTATGACGATTGTTTTACAGCTTGTTGATGTTGATCGAGAATATATATGCATGTATAAACCATTTTTGTGCCTTCTGCCTTATTCGCATCTCAATTCAAATGGGACTTACTGAGCAATAAACAGTCCAAAATATCTAAGCTGAGTTGATCTTCAAAGGACAAATCGAATCTGAGTGGGAATGCATTGTCTATCATCGGCAGCACTAGTGGCTCAATGAGTGAGGACTACTGTGGTTCTGCATAGCTTTGTCTCCAGCCGGTTGACATTGCATGTGTTTGCGCTTTTTCTACTCTCTTTGTCTTCTCCTGCATTCATAATTCTCTGACCTGGTTGGTTGGCTTAAATTGAAAAGCAAACAGCTAAACGGCCACGTGCCTGGCCTGTCGTCCTGTCGTCCTGTTATCCTTATACTTGAGCCCGACTCGGATAGAACTATGCGACTGGGGATTGGAGTGTAAGCAGAACTCTGATTGGTAGGCGGGGGTTGACCCTCGCTGTGACTCTTTGTCGTTTTGTCGTTATGCCTCTGCTTGTTGCTATGACGCCATGTCTGCCATGCTTCGACTGGAGCCGTTATTGTCTCTGGACCTGCCTGCCAGCCTGTCCACTGCTGGAGTTGGGCATATCGCTCTTTGTCTTTGGTGTCATTTTGTTTGTGGACTTAGGTTAGCATTTTGTTATTGCGATGCTACATTCACTGGCTTTCAGCATTCATGTCAGTGCCTGGTTCTATCCCGCTGTTCCTGTCTCTTATTCCTCCTTGCCTTCCCTGCTGTCTGCTGCATTGTTTAATAATTTTCCTGCTTAGACCAGGTCTGCAGGTCTACACAGGCTTGTAGGTTTTTTGCTGCATACAGCCGGATGCTGCTACTCGGCACGGGTAGAACTTGTTGGCGAAATTCTGCAGTTTGCCACAGAAATTTAACAAAGGCTGTTGCCGGCGCAGGGAGAACTTTGCAGCCCGCTGGACATAATGATGAAATTACAGCAGCTTTTAAAACTGATGATAGGTATCAGCGTGTCAGCTAATTTGCGTGTCGGTTGCCAGCACTTGGTCAAAAGTTCTAGCAAAGTTGAAACCCTCTCTCTCTCTCTGGTTGCCTTGTATTCAAGACCTTAAAGTCCTTCTATGAATTGCAGCAGATGCTAATCAACTCTTGTCATGTTTGGGAAATTTTAATACATATTAAATTTGTTGCTGCGGTAAAACCTGAAATTATATAAAGCGCTAATCAGTAAATAACTATAAAATATATAATAAAAAGCAGTATTAATTTTAAATAATTAATACTGGTTCAAGTAACATCGAGAGCTGTCATGCCATGAGACATATTGTATGAATTATCAATACGAACTGACGTTGTGAGCTTGACGTGGAAAACCCACTGAGACTGTCGAGTGGTCTGCGATAATTACGAGTGTCAATCTGATGCTGTCTGCTGCCAAAACTTGCGTACGAAAAGTGAAAACCCACGCGCCTGTCGAGGAATGTTGGGGGAACTTGAAGTGTTTGTAAAGTTTTAATTAGTTAACGGGCAATTTGGCATGCAACACACAGCGACAAATTGAGCTGTAACAGCAGTGGAAAAAATCCCACAAAATATGTATGTTTCTTAATTTGCTTTTCGTGCTGGAAAATTGCACTTCTCCCTAGTGTCGAGCATAAATCGCGTGCAGCAGAAAAAACAAATATTCAAATTAGCATTGGAAAGTTGCACAAACAAAACGGCAATCACAAATACTCACACACACACACACACGGGAGTACGTACAATACCTTGCTAGCTTTTAATTTGAATATGACCAGGAGCAGGTAGAGAGGCGAATTAATGAACTAAGAGAGTAAAAAACACCACGAAACACGTGGCGAGCAACCGCAGTTTCTGCAAACACATGTTCAATTAGGTAAACTGTGTGTGTGTGTGCACGTGTGTGACAAGTTTACAGCACACACAATGCTGCACTACGTTGCGTATGGGTGATTTACAGAATGCATAACCAGCCAGCAAGCCACGTGCATTTTAATTATTCAGTGTTGCAAAACGCTTTATGCTGCTCGCTGACAAGCAAAGCTAACAGTGCCTCGAATGTGTGGTTGTCATATTTTGCACCTTTGCCACACGGCATTTCAATTAAACCTCAATTAGCTGTGCAATGAGTCGTGCCCCATTGCAATTTCCATTTAGACAGCAGTTTCTGCAATATCAACTGCCACTTCAGGCGCCTCTCAGCATATCTAAGGCAAATAGCAGGAAGCATTTCTCAGAATTTCTTAATTGGCTGCAATTCTTGCACTTGCCTCGCTCTATCTATCTATCTATCTGTCTCTTGCTCGCTTTGCTCTGCTGTTAATTCGCATTTGCTATGCTAATGAATATTACTTATTGCCTCATTGGAAACTGCATGCGAATTTGCCTGGCAGCCAATTCGATTAGCAATTCGCACTCGCTGTGCGAGCTGTTGAGCCTGCTCGACCGAAGTGTACCCTGTTGCAGTTCGGATTCATTGATCCCACTACTACTACTACTGTATCTGAACCCTTCTATCAACATTCAAGCAGCCAGCACAGCACTTCTACTAGATCATCTGCGGGTGCAAAGCTGTTTCGCACTCGTGTCGTAATGAAAAGAGCAACTAAAAACCCATTAACCCACATTTATGCTCACTTTAATGCTCTGACGTGGTTCTCATCCGTGTGTCTGTCTGGTCCGTATTCCCACATATCTCTGTGAGTGCGACAACAACAGCAGCAACAACAATGGGATACCCACTTGAGTAGACTTGAAATGCATTTCACTGTCGCACAACCTTTTCATTTGCCATCGCAAATCCCCGAGCAGCAAGCGGCAAGAGGCAAACGGCAAGCGGCAAGAGGCGGCGACTAGGCCCCTAGTCAGCACTAGCCAACAATAGCCACAACAAGAATACACAAGCAAACAACAACATGCCGGGCAAATGTTGCATGTCGCACCCACAGAGATACACTCGCTCGCACACACACACACTCGCACATTCACACACACACCGACAGCCACGCCAGAGCAAAGCCAGTCTCAGCTTTCGTTGTCGCATGCTTTATTAACGTTTGTTGTGCCAAAGCGTCACAAGTGGCACTTGACGCAGCTTCCGCAGTGCGAGCAGTGCGGCATGCAATCACCCGTCTCCTTCTGACGGCGCAAGCAATAGCATGCCTTGCCGTTCGCACAATCGAAGAGCACAGCGCGCTCTGTCTGCACAACTTAAGAGAGCGAAAGCTTCAGCGCACACGAAATGTTGAGCCGATGGCACGAGGATGCGCTCGGCTTTTGCAGCCAACCAATCGTGCCTCAGTCTGCCACCTTCTGCTGCGGCGAGCACACGCAGATATTGTGGTACATGACAAATGGGAATGGGAATTTGCCTTTTTGGCGAGTTCTTTGAGCTGTTTACCGTGCGTAAAATTGACAACCCAAGCGCACTTTATGCATACAGTTATTCCTGTCAGACTCTCGATGTGAGCAACTGAGCCAAGACATTGACATAGTTCTGGACAGCGTCAACGCCCAGTGGCAGCGCAAGTTTGCTCGCCCCAAAGTTGCACATCGAAGTCGCTCAGGTGTGCAACAAAACGTAGAACGAAACTTTGTCTGCAGGTTGCAGGTTGCGAATTAAGCTTCACTTCCATTTGCAGTTCACCAAAGTTAGCAAGGGAAAGGGGAGAGGGGGGTGGGGTCTATGCATGGGGTTTGTATTTATTTTTATTGCTGTTCATTAGTTGGCAGTTGCCATAATTTCAATTTTACAGCTTCGCCTGCATATTAAGTTATGTTCGCGCAAACTGAAAGTTGCCTGCTACCTACGGTTTCCCTGACTTCTTCTTCCTTGAATAATGAATTCCATGGAACATTTTTTGATTGGCTCTGCAGTTTTTCCCACTAAGGCATAGTCCTTGTAGTTGACTCATGGAACTGCAAAGTTTTTGATTTACATTTGGAATGGGGTAATGCATTCATATGTTCGCGACTTTGACTGTATTTTTAAAGTTCACTTAATTTGTGCCTTGTCGAATTGAACTCCTTTCGATCGAATTGATTGGTAATTCAGCATTTGACATTGGCCCATTTTAGCCAGAAAGCACCTTATCAATTTGGCATTACATTTGGCATGGAATTTCTGCAGAAATGTATATGCCGAGGGCGCATGATGGCAAATAACCTATAAGCAGCTTTGGCATCGCAATTTGCATGTGGAACGCATAAAACTTATTAAAATATTTATGCAAAGTGTGTTTCATATGTGCCCGTTGATGGTCAGCTGGTCGAATATCGTAATAGCCAAATAGTCGATAGTTAACGTACACGTTTCCCATTAGGGGCGCATTTGTGTGTTCGCTGACCATTGAAATAAAATTAAAGGTCGTAAAACAAGCGCCCTCTGGCATTGTGGCAATATTTAAGTTTGCTGAATTATGAGTGTGGCTTTTTAATAGAACAATTTATTAGTGTTTTCCGGGCGCTCTGCACAATTTACGTGTGTGAAATCTGTAGGATGTAATATCGTTTTCTTTTTTCGCTTTTTTTTACCCGCCACGAACTTGCCAACACGCAAATTTCAGAAGTCATAAATTTAACGCTTTGCGCCAAAAAGTAGACAACAGTTTTTTCGACGGCCACGTGCAGTTTTTCGCTCTCAGCTTTCGACTTTCGCTCCGTGACTTCTCCACATGCGACTCCTGTTTGCATATGGAAGCAGCCAGCAGAAGTGGAGGCTGAGCTCGAGTATGAATTCGTTCGAGTCGCGTTCCTGCAGCTAAGGCATGCCACACTGCACAGGCACTATTTAGCCGCTTGTTTTGAAAACTCTATTTAATTTCTGAAGACCTTTTTTTTGCCCACGTCTCGCTGCAGTGCTGCTACACCTCGCCCTCTCTTTCCCGCTCTCAACACTCGCCCAACGCGTCGCATTTTTCAGCTGGCTTTTTGCTTGGCTGCCTCACAAACTGTCCGCTATGTAGACGCGCACAGCCCAAGCGATTTTCAGCATTTAATTTAAGTTACAGCACAAGCTGCTGAGATTTATTACTGACCCTTAACAAGACTCTCAGCCACGCCTGCTGTGGCCCCAGTTCTTTTTCTGCTGCCCAATTGGCTGCAAAAAGGGTACGCGAACTGTGCTTAAATGTATGATGCCATGCAGACACAACAAGGCAGCCCTGATGCTATAAAGTAGGCAACTCTGTTTGCGGTGGAATTAGTGTGTGTATATTGTGAGTTACTGGTAAACTAGTATATTGGAAAGTGGAGGTTATGCTATTGTTAAAATAGTTATCGATAGGTATTCGTCAGTCTAGCAAACATGAGCTGTATTCAGGTTTATGTCTATAAGTTTTAGATTACTTAATTTTTACTATATATGTAGGATGGTCGATGGCCGTCTCGTTTACTTTAATTCAAACACTGAGAATTTAGTTTAGTTTTATAACATTATAGTTTATAACTAATTCTGAAATTAAATTGCGTTTTAAATAATTAAAAAAATAATGAGCTTGAGCACACAACGGACACAACTGACACTCTCAAATCGACTCTTCTTTTCGATAGATTGTTAGGAAAATAAAATACTGCAATGACAGAGTTGCATCACAACTTGACTTATACGATAATACTCTGAACTTATGATACGATTGATATCGATATTTAATTAAAATTGACGGCCACTTCTAGTGTTGCGAACCGATCCCACATATATGTAAGGTTATTATTAAAAAGAGTTTATTATAATGATTCAAATCCATTCAGTATGTTAATCAATCACAAAAAATATAGCGTTACAACTTCTGTGTTTTAGACAACTTAATATCGGGCAACTTTTACAACTTAATAGCGATCGATCAACGCGAGTTCAATTGTCAACTTTATTTGCTCGACGAGACGGTCGTCGACTCCATTCTTTTTCTCTCTTCTGGCAACACTCTTCAGTTCGCGAGATTGCCAACTTTGCGCATTTGCTGGGGTTGCCAACCTGCATCAAAGTATACCATCTTACATATATACAATATATGAGTTGAGTCCACCTTAAGTAATTTTGTACATTGCCAGCAATGTAAAGCTAAAATAAAGCTTCATATGTAAAGCTAAAATAAAGCTGAGTTCGATGCAAGTCCATTAACATCTAGTTGAAACAAAAAAAAACATTTTTAATAAAGAAATAGCGTACTGTCGCTTACTTTAATTTTTACTCCTATGCTGTGCTTGTGTCATTAAATTGTAAATATATATCTTGTGGCATAACATACCATATACAGTGTATATATGTATGTATTCATGTATGTTACTTAAGTGCAGAATTCATCGCTTGTATTTGCGCAGTAATTCATCTCAGCACACTGTATGAATCCCCATTTGCTGTAAGCCCCTTGACCAGCATAAATATTGACTTTTCGAGCATTACGAGCGTCTACGGCAAGATCGGCGGTGGCCCAATGCTCTGTTCAGTTCGTTTCGATAAATTGAACCAAAACAATTCATTTGGTCGCAATGTAAGGCGTGTGGTCCTTGGTCCTCGTTCGTTGGTCCTCGGTCGTTGGGAAACCATGCTGGCTCTGGCAGCTTGTGCCGCAAATATTGCTGTACCTCGCCACCTCGGCCACAGTCCGCAAGGCGGAAGGCGCACTGTACGGAGCTGGTGCTGGCTGCCATGGCCTGGCTGTGTGGGGCAATAAAGCAGAAGGCGACTTCTTAGTTTGCTTGCAGCTCAAGCGGAAACCACATAAATGCGGAAATGATAAAAATGCCTGCAAACATGTTGTCAAAGCGTATGCGATAAATTGCAATGGTGTTCACCTTGTCCTCCATTCTTGTCCTCTCTCTCTCTCTTTCTTCTCTGTTTCTCCACTTAGCTCTCGCTGCTGCATTGAGACAATAAAATAATAATAAAAATAGAACAAAGTGGAGCGCAGGCAACAAGAGCAAGCCAAGCACCCGGCACAGGGTTGCCCTGCTCATCGATTGTTCGATAAAGCTGGCTATATACTCACGAAGGGCAGTCACAGGGGGCTGTCCCATAAGCAGCAGAGCTGCTCTTCGCTCCGATGGCGAGTTTAATGAAATTGTTTTACACTCAATTGACTTGGCCAACTGCAAAATAGAAACAAAAGCGATTCAGTTCGCCAAAAAGGAAAACAAAAACAAAAAGGGTAGCCAACTATATGGAAATCAAAACAGCAGACGAACCCTTACGACCATTTTGCATGACCTTAGACAGCGAAAAATAGCCCACATTCATTGACAAGTTAATCTTGTTTAATTCAAAAGCTTTTGATTAAACAATTCACACTTGACAAAGCCAAAAGTCTGGCAATAAAATCAATTTTTAACTGCCAACGATAGTTGTAATGAATGAATAATGCAGACGGGGAATTTAAAAATCTGTTTATCTGATTAAAGTTTAATATAATACAATGTTTTTAGCAGAATAGATAGATGTGTGGAGAGTTTATGCATCTACAATATTGATGCAGAGATCAAGTATCAAAAAAACAAGGAAATTCCTGCCATTACCAAATGGTGCTTAAACAATGAACCCAATGATATTCAACCATTTGAAGCTGGGCCACAAAACGCTGCAATCTCCCTGCTGAACTTAGATTCGACTTTTACGATAATGTTGTGGTGTGTGACGGCGAAGTGATGATGTGGGGGGAGGGTGGGTGTGTCCATAAGCTGTTTCTCTTACGTTTCCTTATCTGCATGCGCCTCACATGTGTGTGGGGGCTAGAACTGAGTGTGTGTGCGGGCCTGAACAGAGCGAGTGTGTGTGAGAGTGTGTGTGTGGGATTGAGTGTGAGTGTATGTGTGCGTGTAGCTCTCGGGACATTATGCAGAAATAATCATTTGTTCGTTAGCGAAATTACTCGCCTGACCTTGGGGTGTAGCGTCTAGCGAGATTACTTTCAAGATTACCAGACGGTTAGATTATTTTAAATTGGCTTTGCCGCCTGCACCTCGCACTCCCCGAAATGGGATTGACCTTGTTGTGATATGAAGTTATAAAGCGCAAATTGCTTGTTCAGTTTCGTAGAACCCATCTACGCAAATGGAGCTATGAAAATTATAAACTTTTCGCAGGCAAATTGAGTCGCAGCTGAGTTTTCTGCATGTCGAACGATAAAGGCGAACAAATGTGTGGGTCTCTGGAATGTGTGGGCGTGTCAGACGTCTCTCCTGCTCCTGCATGTGCGTCTAGTTGACAAAGGTCACAGAAAATAAATCAAATATTTAGCCTGTTTCTCGTTTATTCAAATTGAAAAGCCACTGTCGCTGTGCGACTTAGGGCTTTGTGTGATTTCAAAATCCCAGCAACGAGACTAGACGAAAGGACGGACAAGCAGGGAGACAGAGCGACAGACAGATGGATATCTATGGCGTCGATTGCATTACGCATACGACATGTTGCCAATAAAAATGCTTTGGGCTCCCAAATGAAAAGTGATAAAGAGACAAGCAACAAAAGTGGCCTTTGCTGGCTGGGCTACAATAGCATTTTGCTTGGCGTCCGACAACTGGGACCAGAGTAGATTAAAAGCATCACAAGAGTTGGGTCCGCCTTGGGTCTGGGTTCGGGTGGGCGGAGGGGGGGTTCAAATAAATGTATAAATGAATGTCAGCCTTTGGCATTGAAATTCATTTCGAGTTGAATGATCTAAATAACAGATAGAGAACAGAGTTGTTCCATTTTCAAATGGATTCCCACGTTGTTAAGGTGAGCAAATTGTAGTGGGGCAGGTGAAAAGGAAAACGATTTGGTTAATGTTCAAATATCATCAGACTTTGCCTTGTCCATATCAGAGCAGAAACTGGAAGCCTAAGACATGTTTGAAATTTTATATTTATGGCAGAAGTCATTGAATTGCACTTGAAAATGAAAATAATCCGCTTTATGTGCCGTATGTGCTGCTCACGTACGCACCTGATGAGCACAGCACGATAGGTATTATTCGCAAAGCCTTATTGATTTTGTATCTCGCAGGCACTCGAACCTGTTCGTCTTGTTCGACTTAATTGCCAAGACTCCTTGCTGACTCGTGCTGTCGATTTGCGACGCCTCAAATGTGCAATTTTCCATCAAACATCGGGTTTTAATTAAAGAGATTAAGTGGCCATAAAACATCCCCAACTCTGGCCAGCAGACGATTATGAGCTGATATCAAATTGAACATAAAATGTTCAGGCTTAAGGCGATGCGACTTCAAGCTCAAGGATGTGAGAAGTCGTTTAAGTGCTCGTTAAGTATACGACGAGTGTGCGGCGCACAGCAGGACTCTGCGCTGTAATCACGAGCGACAGTGGCCGCGCAAGATTTCGACAGGATCGCTGCATTTGCATCTTTCATTGAGGCTGCCGCTTGCCGCACACAAAAAGTGCATCAATTTATATGCTGAATGCAAACGTTGCAGCTGGCGGCAATCCGTTATTTCCCACAGGTAACGAGATGGCGACGTGAATGCATATTGAACGGCAAGTCGACGGCATAACATGTTGAAATGCATCGCTTTAAATCACGTTATGAATGAGAAAATCTTAAGCCGCGTACGTGTGCATAGGACACAGCAGGACAAACGAGCAGAGGCAGCGGCAGCGGCAGCAACGAAGAAAGCGGCAGCAAAACGTAGCAAGCCAAGAAAATTGCAAGCGAAATGCGATGCCATTGTTGTTGTTGCTGCTGCTATTGCTGCTGCTGCTGCTATTGCTGCTGCTGCTGGTGGTCGTGTTGCTGCCTGGATTTGCTGCCCGGTTTTGCCATTTAACAGGATTATTTATTTTATTTTGTTATGCGCGGCAAACAGCTTGTGTAAAGGATTTAACCAACTGCTCTGTGTTGGGTGAGCCCAGGAATCTCGAGCGAGCAGGCAGCAGAAGCAGGAAATACGAAATACGATTATAAAAAGGCGCATAAAATGAAAAACAGAAATTCAAAACCGCCAACAAGAAAAGAAGCCTCCAATATTAAATTCAAGTCGCACTTGCACTTGTTAACCAGGCGCCGGGCAAAGCGCTTTACAGATTACAACACTGTGCCGCACAGTGGTCCAAGATAACCACAAGTCTGAGGCCACCCTCCCCCCCAGGCACTGGGCACTCAGCACTGGGAACAATACAAGGCGTGGGCAAGTGAGAACAGAAAAAACAAGACGTTTGGGATAATAAAATATTATGCAAGTGGGATTTGATATGCAACAACAGCAGTAAAAAGGCTGAAAAACCCCAGACCAGAAGACAATGCCAACACTTTATGGCAACAGAAGAAGAGACGAGCAGGAGAGCAGGAGAGAGAGAGGGAGAGAAAAGGAACAAAACAGGGATAGAGGTAATAAAAACAAGAGACCTTTGACTTCAATTAAATGTACAAGTTTGCTAGAGTGGAAGCACAAGAGCGGAGAAAAAAGATGAAACAGAAATGATTTAATGAGTTTAATAACTTTAACTAAAGCGGAACTTTAAAGTGAAGTTACAAGCTCCGTTTATTATTACACTCGATACAGGAAGCGATTGTCCAGTGAAACTTTAATCAGTAAGAGTCTCCATCTAATGTAAATATAAATCAAAAGTGACCATTGAAGTGCAGTTCAATGCAATTAAATTAACTGCAGGCGAACTCGTTATTAATTAAAAACTGCTCAGCCATATACGCATATGAACAATACGGGTTCAGTCGAAGCTGAAGACCTCATTAAAACTGCACTTTGTGCTTAATTATCATCGGGCTGTCATCATCAATAAGACCCAGACCAGTTATGGTGCTTAACAGCTGAAGCAGAAAATTAAATGCAATGTAAGTAGATATGCCAGCCTCATATATACATGTATATGTGGAAACATACATCGATATCGGGACCGCAAGATATTCGACTGTTCGACTGTTCGTTCGGCCTTCGTTCTTAAATGTAATTAATGCCTACTCAAAGTCCCTTCCCCTCCCAAGTCAGGGATGGGAAAAGGCAGCCCAGCGAAGCCAAGGCCGAGACTCATTAAATTTTGGTGCAACAAAATTAAAACAATAAAGTATTTAAATTTAATAAATGTGCAGTGGAAAATCATTTTCGTATTAAAAGAATAAAGGGTATATTAAGGTAATAAGGAGGGGTATTCTCAATGATGTACAAAGTATATTCTTGACTTTGAATATAATTTGAATTATTAATATCAATATTATGATGTTCGGATTCTTCACTTAATAATAATAATACAAAAAAAAACAAAAAAAAATTAATATTATAAAGAATGTCAAGCTTAAGAACTACAGGGTATGTTTTAGTTTAAAACACCTTTTATACCCTTTAATTTCGTCTTGCTCTTATTATACTTATTGTGGCTTCCAGCCCTCTTTCTCTGCCCGTCGTCAGAGGAGTTACAAAGACTCAAAGGGCCAACTGCTGTGGTTCTGCTCCACTGCGCTCTGTAGCTGCAGCTGCCAAAGGATATATGCCGGCCAGACTCGCGCCCATTAGCCACAGCTATGGCTGAGCGTGTAATTCCCACTGTAATTGAGGCAGAGGCAGCGCCAGGATGCAGATGCAGGTCCTCCTGTGTGACTTTATAAGAAATCCGCTTGACTCGCCAATCTTTCAGTGGTCCGGAAATCAATTTGCAGCGTAGTCAATGATACCTTTCTCCCACTCTGCTGGGTAACAACGTAACTCAAAATACTTATAAGTACGATATATTAGGCAGATGCTTTAATAATATTCAAAGGCTATGCCAGAATCAATCTGGGAAAGATATGTTATAATATGTTGTAAAATTAGAAGAGACCTTTAATTAAAAGTTATCTTAATAATAATGTATAATTATAATAATGTATAATGTATATATATATAAATGTATATATAATGCACAAGTAATTCCTCTCCTGCATTTGTAATGCAACAAAATGAAATGTACTTTAGTTCCCCAAATGGTCTGACCATATTTAAATCTTCTGCCACAGTGGAAATCCTCAGGCTGCAGTTCCGCGGGCAAGCGTTGTCTGCTTGCAACAATAACAATAACAATAGCAACAATAATTATAAAAATAAGCAAAAGTGACCGCTTACAAAAATGTCTGCCCACAGAACAAGAGTGCAACAAGAGCAGCAGCAACAACAAAAAGTGCAGCGTGTGGCACTGACAATTGCAAAATTACTTTGGTTAACACCTGCAAGAATTGTCGGAGTGTTGGCACAGCACACCTGGCGGGCAGGCAGATTGTTGCAAGCAAACCGAAATGTGTGTAATATGCTGTTGCAACATGGACGGACAAGTGCAACAGTATCAAGAGAAACAAACATACAAACACGTGAAGAGAAGAGGAATGAAATGAACCGGGGCAGGAGAAAGGTGGAAAGAAAGCAGCGGCAAAAAGACAAACCATGAAAATTAATTATTTTTTACGCCAAAGTGAAACGAGGAAAATGTGTGAAAACGGATGAGCAGAAGCAACAGCAGCAGTGGCAGCACCAGCAGTGGCAGCAGCAGCAGCGGCAAGTGTAGTGAAGTGTAGACGACTGATGTGTGCGGAAATTGTGCAGGAGTTGCCAGCGCTTATTCTATAAATTCTCAGCGTAAGTTTCACTGTGCAACTGTGTGTGTGTGTGTGTTTGGGGATGTGAGGGAGAGAGAGAGAGAGAGAGAGAGAGACAGGCTTCAGTTGGCTTTGTCTGCTGACGATAGCAGCCAAAAGGGATCAAAGGGGCCAACACAGCTGGTGGTAGCCGCTTCCGGCAAACTCATGCATTTTTCAGCAGCTGCAGCTGGAGCAGCACCACCACCACCACTACCACCAGCAGCAGCAGCAACAACAGCCACAACAGCAACAACAGCGGCAACAAAGTAGCAGCAACAACAAGTTGCTGTAACAACATTGTGCAAGGCAATGACAATGACAACAGCTTTGCAGTTAATTGCAAGCAACGTGGCGAACATTCACCACGGACTGGTGTACCTCCTCCCCCCCCCCCCCCACATCCAAGTTCTGGCAATGCCGTGCGCATTCTACTTTGCATAATTGAACGCTTAATGATGACTCTTTCTTCGGGCAAGCTTGAAAAAGAAATTGAAATTCATTTGCCAAATATCCGCCATACCGTAATCTGGTATCTCTTAATTCAAATAGAATGCCGAGGGGAGCCAGCGCTCCCTTATTGCCAGTCATTCATTATAATAACCCAGCTCGGATTGTGTTCAGCTGCTTTGAATATCGGCCATATATCAACGCGCACTGGACCTGTCAGCCACATTTCTTTGCTGACAGGCCCATAATGAAGTTTGACACTTGCCATGATTTCATTTCTGTTTTTTTTTTTGTTTTTGCTGCTGTTGTTGCTGCCGGACAATCGATAGCCCTGCCGGCTGCTGCGTGCTCCAGCTGTCAATACTGTTAATTATAACAAGAGCGATTTAATGAAGTTTTAAATGAGCATAACAATAATTAACTTGATGCCACGTGCCACGGCGAGGCCAACAAATGTGGCCAGATTTCACGTTGCATCGATGGCGGATAAAAAACTTTTTAATATGTTAATGAGATAAGTAAATAAGTGTAGCGAAGAATTTCCCTTGGTCACAGCATTATTTCTTTCCATGTTTAAATTACTTTTAAGTCAAACAACTATATAATCATGAGGAATTTAAATAAACACATTGTTTCCTTTAAACTTTATGAATTTTCTTTAAATCGTTGCGTTTTTAGTAAGCTACAAATTCAGATTTTATTTCACGTTTATTTTTATCAATTAAATTAAATCCGTGCCGTCTGCTGAAAACCACTTTTTGATACATTCGACTATTAATCATGATGCGCCACAGTTTTTCAATAGAGGGAATTGCAAATGGAACACCGCATAATGCCGCACAATCAGAAGGTATTTTTGGCCCCGTTTGGCCCCATTGACATCGATCGTTGCACAATATTTTTGAATTTTACACAAAAAAAGAACACACAATTTAAAGAGTGTGTAAAATGCTGTGAAAACGACGCCGAAATTGCATAATTTCCATCGATGATACGTGGTTGGACAAGGCTGGAGCTAAAAATTGAAAGCTGTCAAAAGGAAATCTGCACAGATTGGTCATTAATAAAAGTTTTTATCAATACGCGCGCGTCAAACAATGCAAAAAGCAAATATTGATAAGCACGGCATATACGAATACGGTTTAAAGTTGAATGGAAAAGCAAAAAATTAAGAGCACTGAAAATAAATAACGAAAAGGCAACCATAAAAGCCTTTCAAATGCGACCGGTTAGAGATGGCACTGCGAGTAAAATCTATCGAAAATGGTCATTGTCTAATTATTAAAGTCCACATAAATTAATCATTACTTGCTTGATGTTTACAGTATGCAATGCAATTGCTAATTAATTAAATATATTTATATATAAATATATTTATTATATAAATATATATATATTTATTATAAAAATATATATATATATATATTTTTTTTTATGCAGTGCAATTAGTTAACAAACTGTCTCAAAGGCAAAATGGCAAATGGATTGTTCGTGATTCGTCACGAGTATCGTCTACCGTGCTGTGATGCACGACAAAAGTTCCATTTCAAGGAAATACCTTTCAGCTGTTGGTGCCGCTCTTCATCAGTTTCCTCCCCCCCTCTCCATTGACCATATATCGCCATAGCCCGCGTACCCTACCCTCTGCATCCTGCTGCTCTCTGGCAGCGTTAACGTGCTCGCGATTGCGAGTCAATTGCGTCGTTATTTATCAGTCAGCATAAATGCCGATGAATGTGTGCGTGCGTGTACTACATGCGTATGTATGAATGTGTTGCTCTTGCTGTCTGCCTGTCTGCGCTACAAAAGCAGAAACAATAACAACAACAACAACAATAACAGCGATAACAAGGACGGCAAATTTGCAGCCATTGGCATATTTTACGCTTTCACAGTTTTCTGTTGCATGCTTTTAGGCGTCGGCGTCGGCGTCGCCTTTTGAAAGGTGTAATAATAATGTAACCACAATAAATAAAATATTTATGTGAGTGCCATTTGTTAGCCCCTGACGCTTGCCCTCTAACGTAATCCCCTTTACATTTTTTCGCTTTTTTCCCCCCTTTTTTTGTGTGCAATGTGAAAGCACGGTAATTGTCGCCATTCTCCGTTGTTTATTAAATGCATTGTGCGATGCAATTGTTATACACTAGAGATATTTTTTTGTGGTTTTGTGGTGGCACTTTACAGCTGCGGCAATGATTCGCTTTATGCGCTGTGAACTACAACTTAAATTGAAGTGCTTGTGGAAATTTAAAAGCCAAACCGCAGGCTAGAAAATACTTTAGTTATCAAGCTAATAATAATAAATAAATTGTCTAAAATTGTAATTCAAATAAAATTAGCTACACTCAAACAATTTCAACTGTAATAAAATAGATTTCTCTGATAACTTTTAGCTTGCCTACAGTGGAATGTAATAATTGACAGCTTGTATCTCTAAGCAGACAGAAGCCAATTAAAATACTTCATAAGCAAAAGCACATCTTCATATACATATGATATATCTATATATTTATGTATGTTTGCCAACCATAAGTAACTCTGAGCCCACCGCAAACAGTTCAATCGGCATTTTCAATTGACAAAACAATCGACCGCAGTACAACCGTTAAGAGTATTTGCTGCTCAAGCCTTTCGGCCACAGCACACACACATGCAAACATACACTGCACGTATTTCATTATAATATATTTAGCTGCTGTTAAGCTGCTTTGAAACTGAATGTGAAGCACTCATGTAGATGCGAATTTCTGCTTGTTAACAATCCCTGCAACTGGATAATTACCTGCAAGCAGTTTCCCATAGATTCATAGAAAATTCTCCAAAGGAAAATATATGTTTGTATTTACTATATG
The DNA here is from genome assembly GCA_018904035.1 of Zaprionus ornatus. Taxonomy (NCBI): domain Eukaryota; kingdom Metazoa; phylum Arthropoda; class Insecta; order Diptera; family Drosophilidae; genus Zaprionus; species Zaprionus ornatus. The sequence continues at coordinate 19,784,811 of JAEIFZ010000115.1, read as the reverse complement.
TTAATTAACTGAAATCACTCTTTGTCTGTTGGAAATAGTGATTATGTTACCTTTTTTCATGTCAGGTGATTGGGTTATTTTCCCATAGGTAAGCAAACTTCACATGGCTCAGAATGTGTTTGAAATTTGCACTTATTAAATTACTCATCCCAGGCACTGTAAGTATAATTAAAGCCACTGGGGCGCATGAGTGATGTGGCATGAAATTCATATACATAACTCATACGTCATGTCTGCAAGCATGAAAGGAGATACATTTGCCTGTCGCCCCGCCAGCCAACAGTTGCACATATGTGTGCGTGTATGGGAGTGAGTGTGTGTTATATGTGTGTGTTTTGTGTAGCTGTGGCAGCTGCAGCTTAATGATTTTTACACTCTTCTTGCACTTAAGTTGCACTTTTCTCTTTTTTTCGGTTTCACTGGGCGTTAATGGCAAACACTAGTGACAACAGCTGCGACGCAGACACACTCATACACACACACAAATACGCTCATTTGGCTGGCGGGCAACAAATTCCAGGTCATTAGTCGTGGTCCTGTTTGCTGCTCGACAAACAGCGTCGACGGCGGCGCCTTGTTTGCATCATGAAAAAACCATTGCAAGTAGATTACAAGGGCTGCAAAAAGCATTATTTACATACGTGAGATTAGAGCGACAACCCGAAACTCTATTCCGTTTGAATTTCAAATTTACTGTAGATATTCTATGTAACTAAAGCAATTTAAGAGCGAATTTTAGTAGTTTTATTGAATATAAATTTAACAAACTTTACAGTTAAATAAAAAAATTTAATTTATTTTAGATTGTTTATTTTTGTAGAAGATTTCACTTTCGAGAACCTTTTACAATTCGTTCACTTTTTAGTTGCATTGTTCGGAGAACACGAGTGTCCGTACAACTCTTTGAATGAGCGCTGCCGTTGTAGTGGAATTTAAAACATATTTCATAACCCAATGTGATGAAAAAACTTGTACGCTGACTGATGAGTAACGTGCTTGATGTGTAAAGGAACACATGTGTGTGTGTATGGGTGCACATGTACATGCATCGTGTCCGTTGACGAAAGCCGCCTGTCACCAGATGGCGACGACTGCCACTGTCAGTCTCCATTTCCCGTCAGAGTCTGGTGCCATATCTTATCAGTGTCCCTCATAGTCAGTTTCTTTTCGAGCCGTAACGTGCTCTGTAGCGTCAAGGTAAATTTTAATAAAATTGTACTACAGCAGAGAAGAACTAAAGGGTTAGAAAGAACGTTGAAATTTAATATAAACTTTTGCTATCAAGCAGTTTTTCTAATTTGCGAATTCAATTGAATTAATTGCAATTGTTTCACTTGCTTATCGACAACAGAGTGCAATTGTTCGTTTGCTCCCTTATTCCTAAATCAACGCGGGCATCCTTTAATTAAATTGCATCCCATCCCTTTTTTTTGTGTTTATCTAACCTAACAATGGCTGCTCTAATGAAGCAACTTGCACCGCATTTTCGTTCCGGCGGAAGTGCGCGAACTTTCCACCGGCGTCGACCCTTTTTACCTTAGGTCAACATGTGTGGGGTATACTAATGTGATTGTGTGTGTGGGCCTTATAAATATTTACATATGATGTGTTATCAACAACGAGAAACCATTCTTGCAAAGACCAAAAAGAACAACACCCATTTGAGAACCTGGACAAACTTTTTTATGCAAATTAGGCAGACCCGACTTCATTGTTTTTGTTTTTGTTGTTATTATTTTTCTTTTTTTTTCTACAAAGTTTCACCTGTCTGATATGCAGCAGATACGCCTCTCACTGTTTGTAATTTATTATGAATTTGTGTAAAACATATAAATTGCATTCTGACAATAACACAACGCACTTCATCTAAATACCTATCGGTGCGAAACCAATTTAGTAACTTTCATATTTCGAGAGAACTTTTACCGGTAATTGTTTCAGAAGTTATTACATTATTTAAAGCTTACTTTTGGTTTCATTGTCATAGCTCGAACAATGTTCTAAACTAGAGTTTACTCTAACTGAAATCAAACTTTAAAATCATATCGAAGTTTTTTGATTAGTTCGAGACGAGAGAGTTTCACAACAGGAACTTTGTGTAAATATCAACTTATTTTTACAAAAAAAGACTAGTTGTTTTTTATAAAATATATTTGAATTTAGGGCCAATACATGTAATAAGTAGAGTGTGCACACAGTAACAGAAACAATATTAAAATAAGCCAACAATGTAGTATATTAATATCAACTTGGGACTCTAAAAACCCCATGAAGTCCTGCAAAAAATCTTTCCGTATCGATTTCAATCTGTTTTGCGAAATTCATAAAGTTGCTTCCACATTTGTCTTCTGCTGACTTTTAATACGAAACTTGCACAACTTACTCGCCGCGTTTATACTTCGGTTCGACTGTTGGCTATTTAAGTTGCTTCTTTTAGTGCCGTTTGAGCGATATTTCTATAAAAGTTGGCTCATGAATTATTCATAAATTCCGATGTGCGGAGAGAAATGGCAGAGAGAAAATCTTTCAAAGATTGCAAAACATTGCGGATGTGTGTGGGTGTGTGTGTGTGTGTGTGTGTGTGGGTTTGCGGGGAGTCGGGAGAGAAGGACGAACTGTTTGGTTATCCAAGTATGAAAGCTAGATTAAATAATAAAAAGTTTATAATTGGTCTGTTTCTATTAATACAACGATTACCATGTAATTTAAGTTGAAAAGAAAACAGCAAAGCAAATAACCAAGATAATTGGCAACACATTCAGGAGGCAGATTAGCCCAGCAGAGAAAAACACTCGACCCTAAAGATGATATCCGCAATGAGATCAATTAGAGGCTTTTGGGCTGTGCTAAATAACCGACCACTTAACGACAGACCCTGCAGTGCGCTCTTTACCTTTTTGTACCGCCTTCACTTGGAATTCGTGGTCGCGAATTTATGACTTTTACGCGCCATTATCGCTTTAATAATTTAGTTCGAGGAAAGAGAAACGTGAAGAAAAAAAACAAAGCGACCCAAAAGGCAGCATAGAAAAAAGCAAGGAAATTAACAAAATATGGAATATAATTTATAAGGAAAATTGCAGGCAAATTGTGCGGAAATGCCGGGAAAACAAGGGGCAGGGCTACATAATGCTTGCTGCAAATGAACCGCAATCAAATTTAAATCAAAATAAACAACACTTAACAATCTCAATGGAATCCGCTTAGCAATAATTTATGAACAGTCTGTGCTTTATAAAAAGGCAGCCGGCTGCCCTCCTTTCCTCCTCCGCAATGCCATACAAGTGCATTGAGAAATGGACAGCTAAAGCAGCGTGTAAACATTGAAAAAGGAAACACTCACACCGCTCCGATTTAACAGGATATAAGGAAAGTGAAAAACCTTTGCGCCTGGCCTTGAACATTTTGGGACTGGCAAACAGGCCGTCGATGTTTGCTCTTTTTGTGGGTGTGTGTGTGTATATATTTTTTGTACTTTTTAATTAAAAGCCCAACGTGGCGTCTCAGGCCAGGTGAGTGCGAGAATAAATAAGCGGCAAAAGGGATAACAGGCCAAAAATTGCAAAAAGGCTTCGCTAATTAAAAATTTGCGTGCCCATTTTTAAAGACGTCAGCAGTTTTCTAGCTCGTGAAAAATTAATCGTATTTTTAAATAGACTTGTAGCTGTCCTCCACCTTTTATTTTATTTAATTTTATTTCAGTTTTTTTTTTAAATATTTTTTCTTAGCATTCTTCTTGAGCTTGGGCACTAGCTGCCTTTTATGTGCGTTGGTGCTTGGCGCTAGAAATTAATTAAATGCTCGCCCGGCAAGGTCATGAGAAAATTGTTTTCCTTGGCGCTTGCCAGTAGAGGAAAATCAACAGCCAGAAAATCAACTGCGAATCGGAGGAAAAGGAGCATGCTCGCTATCGGCCGTAGCCTGCTTCTGGACCTTGCCAGCTGAAAGGCGATGCATTTAATCAACTTTAAGGAACAGTTGAGCAATTAAATGAATAGTTTTAATACTGTTTGACCATGCACTTTCAATACTGTAGCACTTGGCTATAAATTGTTTATTTAAAGTTCAAGTTGCAGTTGTTGTATGAAATACACAATTGTTTTATTATTAAATGAAATAGTTTCAATTCTTATTATTTTTTAATGTAAATTTCTTAAAATTAGTTAGTTATTTAGTTTAGTCTTTAAGTCGTTTGATTTAATCATTAATTGATTGAGCGTCTCTTTTACATCTTTATTCTTCTTCTTCTTCATCTACGTCGTTGCCAGTATGTCGACTATGAGCTAAGGGCTCAACTCAGCTGGGCAGCTGACTCGGCGCTGCCAGATCATTCTCACAATACCATATTTAGCTATGCTTGGCTTTTAATTGATCCGCACTTGTTCAGCAATGTTCGCTAGGCTCTTTCCACTTAACAGATTTCTCAGCCTAAAAAAAGGCTACTCATTTAGCCTGTTAACATGTTAATTAAAATACCTATTTAAATATTAAATACTCAATAAATAATTTTCAAGTTCGCTTCTCAAGAGTGGGATTCAACTAATTCTATGAACGCAACTTCAGCATTTATCACATTCATTACTCTAGCTGCAGTGGCAAGCATGAAATATCGGACCCTCCTAGCCCGCCCACACACTGTCAATGTTTTTACAGGACACGACAAAAAACATAGAGAGAGAAGATGAATGGTGGGGGCCATAAATAAAGTGACGAGGCCGTGCGTGCCTGGTGTATTTTTAATACAACAATTAAATGCAAATACAAACGCAACAAGCAAAAGGGAAAAAAAGGAAACTCTCGCCATCCAGTGCCTGGTCCCCTCCTATCGTGACAGTCGTGCAATGGGCAAATGTTGAAGGATGCCCGACAAACAGGCATAGCAGCGCCAGCAGCTGCTGCAGGACAAGTAAAACCAACAATTCCCAATTGGGCCTGGCCATCAACGGCTTTTTTTCTTGTGCTAGCACAAATATTTTTGAAACTGGCGCAACAAAAACAAGCAACAGCCCGCCAGAATATATATGGACTGTGGCCACGCCCCCAAGCCAGCAAAAGCAATTGGTAGCGAACAAAAAACATAAGCAGGAGATATTGGGGTAGAGCGCACGCGACTATCAGATACTCAGCATTAATCTCTAAGCGCAAATGCTGAATGTAATCACAATAATATCATTTCCAAAAGCCGATAAGAACCGATAAATAGACGGACTTGAGATATTAAATCAACAGATTATTATTCAAAATATTTAAAAGTGGCTCAACTGCAACCCTTGTACCCTGCAGGCTGTGGAAATAAATATGAGAAAAGGTTGAATAAACTGATGGGCGTGGTGGGGTGGGGGAGTTGGGTGTGTGTCTGCCTTCATGTGGTTAAGTAACAAATTGGCTTACACAGCCGCGTGCACGAAATTCACTTTAATATAATTTCAATTATTTAAGTGAAAGCATATTTTTAATGCGCTTTATTGGCAATTTTCGTTTAACAAAGAAAACTTCGACGATAAATGCTCGTCAGTTGGCCCGCAGATTATACTCGCGTACATACATATATATACACATGAACACACATATTCACGCAAGTACATATACGTGTGGGGGTGTAGCTGTTTATATTTGCTTGGCTTTCCTGCTTGGGATGGGTCGTTTTCAAAAGCTGGCACTGCGATTGGAAAGCGTCCACAGAATTAAAGGATCGGTATTGAACAGAATATAAGGGGAAATACAATAACTTAAACTTTAATAATTTAAGTAAGAAAAATTATGAAAAAGACAATTGCTTGTTACTTATTACTATATTACTTATTATTATTATTTTAAATTTGTTTGATAAAGAATTCATTTAATGTGAGTAAAACATAATGCATGTAACTCAAAAATGGTTTCGAAAGGGCAAAGCAGAAACTTTTACCCAGTGACAGCAGTAAATCACTATTGTTTCCTCTGCGCTCACTGTGTATTCAACGCATCTCTGGCTGTCAGTCACCGCCAGGGAAAATCACAGTTTGTGCACATCGCTGTCGGACAGGAATTTCCTTTCTTTTTTCCTCCTTTTTCGGCTACTTTGGCAAATTGCGGTCAACGCAAACTCAAATATGCTTTTATATACTTTTTATTTCTCGTTTCAGCACGCTTTGTAAACTTTTCCTGCTCAATTTTCGGAATAAAAACTATATGTGTATCAAATATTTTTACTGAAAGCTGAATTTTTATTCCAGAAGTTTATGAAGAGTGATTACATTTTTTTTGCAATTATTTCCACTCATTCACGAAATGCAATTAAGTTGCCCGACGACGTCTCTCTCATCATGGTCCAAAATCTGGCAAGAACGTTTCTTAATTGCCGATGTTTAGTTGGATATTTCTGATTTATACGACTGCATTTTCTGCACTTGGCCACAAAACGTGCGACTGGTCAACAATTCGGTCATTCGGCTCTTGGCCAGGCCCATTGTGTGCATTGTTTAGATTCGGCACGAGCTGAAATGGCCGCTATGGGCATTTCTAAATGCGAACGTGACCAGGCTGGGGGACATCGAGAGGGTACGAAGTGGCGCACTCCAAATCGATTATTGCGCAAGGAACTGGAATTGAAATGGGCGTGCCACAGTGTCGTGACAGTATTTTATTTTAGACAAAGAAATTGTGTTAAGAAAACAATTTTCTTTTTAACGGTGTCTGAGGACGCAATATGCTTTATACAAACACCCTGTACTTGGCCGTACGAACGTTTAAAGGAGTGGCAACTCTGTTAATCTAATTGGAAAACATAATATTAACTCTGTACACATCTAGGGAAAAGATTATCATTTTATGTTGATTATCTGAAGTATACAGGAGTTTATTTTCTAAATTTATAAATAACCTAACAAACTGATGTATAAGTACTATATATATCTATATATATTAATATAAATATGTACATAGGTATATTACTTAAATTCAGGTTAGCTTTACATGACGGAGTTTCATCAGTGGCAGTCATGATCCAATTTGACTCATAAGGCTAATAAATATGTACCTTTATGTCGTCATTATAAGTTCATTACTTTCCAATACACGACTCCGGGACAAATATCGCTGGCGATGTAGAGGAAGGTGTCGCTTTCCTATGCAAATTTAATTCGTCGCTCGTCGATTTCATTGCCTGTGCATCCACTTAAATGTCACAGCCTGTGTAAATGTCAAATGAAATCAACAGAAGCCAACGGAAGTCAACAGAAACCCTCGCAGAGCCGGACGCGAGGCAGCCTTGCAGCCCAATATGAATGAGTACAAATGTATGTACATATGTAGTGTGTACTTGCCTTCGGCCTTCAAAATGTAAATTGATTTCCTTTTGCTTTATTAAGCACAGCCGCCGTCCGACTCGGGCGAATTAATTGAAGTGAACGTCATACATATCATTCTTTTTTATTTGCAAAAGACGTACTATTCTATATCCTCGTCTTGGACTAGCTTGGCATCCGGATTGTGAAGCAGCAGCTCGGCATTATGCTGGTGTACATTGTAGTAGAAGAAATATTGTTTACTGTACTCGAATGTGGAGATCATGATGGCACAGGCGGGCGCCACCTTGAACAGCCGTGGACCGCAGCCGGCGAAGAGGCCACGCAATCCGTATGTGCGATATATAGTTACGAGGCGTCTGTAGGTGGACTCCTTGTTAACCTCCTTGTCTGGGGAGTCCGTGAAGATGACGCGCTCACCGAACTCTATCTGCTGATGCGTTTTGACCACATCGAAGGGGCAAGTGACGAGAGCAGCTATCGAACCGGCAATCACGCCAGCCACAAAGTTGAAGCCAAATGACACTTGCGCGCTGGTATTGCTGAAGGACATCTTGATGTACTCGTACACGGGCCAATAGATGCCCGAAAAGGGCACATCCCGCAGTATGGTGGGGGGCAGACCTCGCCACAGTCCTGATATGCCTTGCATGGCTATGACTTTGCGCACGAATTGCATCATTTGGGCGTAACTTAGACGCTCAGCTTGCATTTTGGTACGCACCAGCTCAATGGGACTGACAAATGTCACAGCACACACGCGTGCCGTGACGCCAGAGATCATTGGCACCACCAGTGGCAGTTGGTTCTGACTTGAGGCTGCAAAGTGTCGCTTATAGAGGTTCACATAACGCGCCTTAAACTGATCGTAAGCAACGAAATAGACAACGGTCGATGGCAGCGCCGAGACCAACGTCGGCCCCAGGCCAGACCACAGTGCAGCAATGCCTTCGTTGTGGCTAATCTTGAGCAGGGCGTCCAGCGTGCTGGTGAATTGAGGCCTCATTTTTGAAGAGGCGCCGCAGGAGAACAGATGATCCATAAGTCCGTTGCAGTAGAGGAAGCACTTGTTCGAGTACGACTGCTGCGACTGCATGCGCGTCTTGATGACATCCAGCGGCGTCATCGTGCAGGCCGTTATGATGGCCCCCACGCACGCAGATGCTACCTGCTGCATCGGACGTATTTTAAAGCGCGGATCGTTGAGCATTTTTCTAGGTTTCGCCTTGTTTACATTGCTGGCGATAGAGGAGTTCGGAGGAGGTTTGCTGTTGGTTGTTTTTTCGCTGGCGTCAAAGTCACCTGCCGACATCTTTGTTGCACTGCGACGCTTCCTTGACAGCTGAGCCAGATATCGTTTTAGGTTAAAAGTGTTTAAAAAATATATAATATCTACATTTTGTTACACAGAAAACGGACTGAAGTTACGAATGTTTGTGTTTGTGTCGTTCGAGCTACCAGATGGCTATGCTCTAGCAACGACAGCTGTTTTCGGACAGTTGGCAACTCCATGCAGCAGCTTTAGTTCGCTGTGGTAGCACTGTAGTCACAAGGAGTATATTTGTAAAATTCTGTATTAACATTTATGTTATCTTATCCCTTATTCGTTGTTAGGTCGCCTTTGTTTTATATCTATTTTTAGCAATTACCAGGCGACTGCTTTAACCTGCAATCTGCCGCTCCAATTTGACAAAGCTTAAGAGGAGCTGACGAGAAGGCTAACGAGGCAACTACACAATACACACATACATACGTACCTACATAGCTGGATGCGGAGCGAGCTATAAACGACACGTTGAATGGTAACCTGAAGCCAACTCAAAGTCGCACGTCAAAGAATCCGTCGCCAGAGCAGGGGTGCCGTGTAGGGTTGCCATTACTGCGCTGCGTTCCTCAGTTGGTCTTTCATTCTTCCGATACCGGAATCCTTGTGGGTTGATTGCTCCATAAAGAAAGTCGAATGTTGGTAGCAAAATAATTGACATGAATGCGATTCTTTGGAGTGGAGTGGCATCAATCCGGAAATATAGGGCAAACTCTATATAGTGATGCTAAATTTGATTCAATTGCATGGATTCCAGTTACGAAATGAACAATTAATTTATACTGAATACTCGTATACAAATAACAATTTGGGTGCATTCAGTTATTTACATAAAAGTAGCAAGAATATTTAGAAACCTAAAAGCTTAACGATTGCAACATTTTGAATTATTGCATAGATTATTATCGAAATATTAGTCTGTGTAACGTTCCATTAAAGCATGCTTATAATTCCCCCACCCTTACAACACTTTGAATATGTATTCGCAATCTCGCCACCTGCTGGGGCTGCACTTTGTGAAACCGTTTAAGCGTAGTTAGACCATGGAATTTTGAAAATGACAAAACATGACGAGAAGCGAAGCAAAAAACATGCAGAGACAGAACATCAAGGACAGCGTGCACACGTAAGGCATGTGCAGCACACACACACACAGTGATACACACTTTCTGGGAGACGTGTTTATGTGTGCGCGTATAGGTGAAGAATAGCGGCTGTCAAAATGTAGCGCTGATATGATTACGTCGTAAGAGACGAGTCAACAGAAGTTTCGGCTGGAGAAGGAGAACTTTAAGTGGCAGCAGGCATATGCTGCAGAGCTCGGGCGAGGACAGATGAACGAAAGATGCTGGAACATGCACACAGCAAACACACAAATATGCACACACCCACACCCATATAGACATGCATATTACGGGCATGTAGTGCTCATACGCCCTCGCACTGCAGACATTGTCTAACATTTATGAGTAGCTCGGGTATTCGGAATTCGACACGTAGCTGCTGCTGCTGCTGATGCTGCTACTGCGTAGCACGTAGTTCGAGATTGGTATGGGATCTACTTCAGGGTCGAACCCGAGCAGGATAGTAGAGAAGGGAGTTTCGAGGGGGAGCATGTGCCGGTGTGTAGCTGGTAATTGTGGTGTAAAACTGTGGAATAACAACACTTAGTTGGTTGCTAATACGAGCACGTGTTTGCATCGCTGCACAACACTGTTACGCCACGTGATATGGGTATACCAAATGCCCCTAAGGAACGCCTAGAAAAAGACATCAAAAGGAAGTCCCTTCAATAAAGCAAATGTTAATAGACTCGCAATTAATAAGAGCAGGCAATCATTGAGTGTTGCACAATTAAGTTGCAGTGTTGGATAACTTTGTAGTCTGCAATGAACTCAAAGTACTTACATATGTTAACATAAGATGAACTTCGTTGGTAATTGAAGCAGGGAAATAAAGAAATATAATGGAATAATGAAAACTTGTATGTGTGTACAGAAGATAATGAACTATCCGTTCAGTTGCCAATTGAGGCGCAACTCCGTTCGCCTCAAGAAAAGCTTAGAAGAAAAGCATCTGAAATTGGTTTCTCTGTCAAGCGCGAGCAAGTTGAGTTCTACTCTGTACGTACTATGCAATTAACGCAGAGTAAACACTCGGAAGGTGGTAAATTATCCAGATCCGGGCTTGACAGCTGTCGACTGCATCGCGGGTCGAACGCGCGACAATAATCAGCTTATGTCAATGTAACACAGTTGCAAATTTAACATATGCGTATTTTTATTTAATTAAAGTCAAAAATAAATTGAATGAAGCCGCCCATCGAAAATGTGCACTGCAAACGATGAAACATTGACGCAACGCCTGCGTCGTGCCACGCCACGCCACGCAGTGCCGTGCAACGCCAAGCAGTGCCGCCTCCTGCTGTGGCGCACGACGCGCCGCAAGCCAATTGAAAGGCTCTGAACCGCCAATTCATCTGCCAAGGCAGAGAAAACTCACAGACAAAAAGTCAGAAGAGGAAAATCCAAACCATGAACGAGCCCAAAACCAGATGCAGAGCCAGAGTCAGTACGAGGCGGGGCCAAGGCGGAATTGTAGCGCGCGGAGCATTCACCGCACAATTCCATTACGTAAAGCAAACATCAGCTGGCGTTTGGCGTATGGATTCGTCGAGGATTCTCATTGAGATTGGGCTGCTTTTCCTCCGCATGCTGCTGATGCTGATGCCAAGCATATGATGAGGATGGTCGTGGGTGGGTGGGAGATGCGATTGGTGGGCGGTGGCTTGATGCCAGTAAAAGCAACATATTGAATATTGATGCGCATCGATTTCGACTTGAAACAGCGAAAAGTTCTGAACCTAGAACCCACACTCGCAGAGACGCACACACACACACGTACACATGTACAAATTGACGCTCGCTCACGCATACATCCGCACACACAAACATACCCTTTGTTTATAATAAAAACATTTGCAATTTCTTATTGCAACATGAACCCATTGATGTTTACACTATGCAACAAAATTCATATATAGTCTGTTAGTGTCTAGTTTCAAAGGTATGTTTATAAAAAGAAATATATTAGCCATAATAAATGTAAGTAATACTTAGAGAATCTTTGCCGGTCGAAGAGTTGCCTGATAGTCAAAAACAGTTTGAAGAATATATGAATATAACAGTGCAATGTATAAAGCAATTCATGAAGATAGAAAAGCAGGCCGCACATGTCTTACATACGCAGATATCAGTTAATAAAGTAAAGGAGTTTTCTTAAGCTTTACTATATATAAAACGTAAAAGTTTTCCCGGTGCCACGTTTCCAAACTTTTGCTGCACGGTGTTCGAGCACTCAACTGGGTTAAAAGGCTGCATCCAGAGTTGAGCTCTGTGGTGTGACGGTAGTCAAGCAATTTGCGTACGCGCGTCGAGCATTTAAAACAATTGGTGCCAAGCAATTACAAGGAGAGGGGGAGGTGAAAGGGTAGAGAGAAAGAGAGAAAGAGAAAGAGAAAGAGGAGACGCAAACGGAGACGCCAAGGCTTTTCGCGCCAAATTAGCGGCAAATGCGTAGCAGAAAATGGGAGACTGCGAGGGAGAAACAACGACAGCGACAGCGAGAACGGCAACGGCAACGACAACGACAAGAACGACCCAAATTGCAAATTGCAACAAACTTGGCTGGAAGTGGAGCGCATCGTTGGCGACAACGTTGTCATCGTCTGCATAAGTTAACGCTTTGCAATAAGCAAATTGAACATTAAGCCCGAAAGGCCTTGCTGCAAAGTATGCTACAAAATAAGAATGTTGGCCAGCGCTGCGTAGTCCCTCTGTGTGTTGTTGTTGTTCTTGTTGTTACAAGTCTGTGCGCTGTCAATGCGTCTCATTGGGCATATTAACGCTGGGCTATGGCACACACAACTGGCGCACACGCCTCGTGCCAGCGAACCGCAATATCATGGCGTTAATTGCTACTCGAAGGCAGTTAGTGTACGAGACATATAAAGTCGCAGTCATGGAGGCAGTCAGGCGGGAGACGCCGCTATACATTGCCACATGGCCGCGATGCCGTGCTGCATGTGGCGCATAGATGATGCTGCCCCACGGCCCACGGTGTGCCGTCTGCACGCCTGCACGGGTGCCGTCTCTGGCTCCGGCTGCCTGCCTTCCGTTCACTTCTCGAGATCGAGTCACGTAGAAAGTTTTCTGCGCTTTTCTGCAGTTCCATTTACTTTTGCTGGATATTTTTATTACCGGTATTGTCCTCTGGGTTTTGTTTTGGTACAGCCGCAAAAAAAAAACTAAAATGAACTAAGAAAACCTGTAACCGTCACTGGAATACCCCTTGAATATGGTTAACTTTGTTTATTATACTACGTACTTTGTTCTATGTGGAAAAGAGCATATCGTAGTGGCCATAGTGATACCTATTCTATAAATAAGATATAGTAATGGCGCAATACAGTATATACAAATCGTAGATTCGGTTAATAAATTTAAAAGCTGTAACCTTTAAGGGTATTCTAAAACTTTACAGCTTGTTTTTTACATTTCCCATTTTAATATTGTTTACATTCATAATACCCGTAAGCCTCTTGGCTACTGGGTAGCATAAGGAAAATACGAAAACAACAAAAGTCATAAAATATATATAAAAAAAAAGAAAAATACTTTTTGCCATAAATCTCATACAAGGGTGCGTCTGTTTGTGTGTGTGTGTATGTGCGAGTTGTCTGGCTCTAGACCGGATCCTTAACGTTTGGTTCTCTTTAGAGTAGCCTCAATTTAAGAAATAATTTAATTCTGGAACAAAACTTTGAAGTATGCAAATATCAAGCAATGTTAAGCATCAAATATTTATATTTACTCGACTCTTGTTTAATCGCATTTCAAAGTCAAAAGCATAGACCAACCCAAACAGATAATTTAACTGACCACTTAATCGATGTCTGTATTCTCCAAATATTTAATATTATACAATATAATATGTAAAGCATGTGACAGGTCATTGAACTGGGACCGCAATGGAAAACCAAACACAAACAAACAATTATGCAGATGAATGAAATTGAAATGAGCTCGACAAGCGCGCTCGCGATAGCTAACGGGATGACTCCGCGAAAATGGGCAACAAAAACTAATTATATTGAATTAAATATTTATTTGATTATTTTAGTACAATTATGTGCAATGTGTTCCCGTATGCAAATGATTCCAATTGAAAAACATAAAATTAACCGCAAAATTAAGTTTAATTACGAGCGCGCAATAACATAGATGCTCTTGTTCCGAATATTTACATACTTCACTAGACTTGTTGTTGTTTTTTGTTTGTTGTTATTGTTATTGTTATTCTGCAGCCATTGCAATTAATAAACAAGTTTGAATTTGTGTGTGGAAAATGCCAACAATAAAATCTATTTACTCGCACAAATGCGAAAATTATCGGCAAATTTAAATTGAATTTCACATTATCAACTTATCTTTTACAGAGAATATTGGCATTTTAATCAGTGCATTTAATCTCAGCAGAACTGGGAGAACACATTCAGATTGGAGCTGCATGTCAGTAGCATATAAATCATTTTCCACACCCAGTAAATCATATTTCAAATAGTTTTGCTTATTTGAATTGCATTTTATTTAAACTCAACTCGTTCACAAACAGAGACTAAAGTAATTGTACGCATTAAATATTATTTACACATGTTACTTTGGCTTACACATGTCCTTTCTTGATTTGTGCATTATTAAATATTAAAATTTTCATTAAAAAGTCAAACAATGTGCGGAACAGTATAAACAAAAAGAAAAAAAGAGACGGCAAACAAAGGCCGTCATTACAAAATGAAAAAACATAATTTGCATATTTGGCTTTATTTAATTTTGCATTATTCATATTTACTTTTTGGTTCCTGCTTCCTTTTGTTCTTGTTATTTGCCTTGTATACATATGTATGTGTATGTCTGTAGGTGTGGCTGTGCATGTAATGCGCGGGCTTGTCATTTCGTGGAATGTTTAACCAGTTTATTGCTGAATGCTATTGAATTTTTACACTGTTGACCCTCTGTCGGTGTTTGAATAAATGAATAAGGCTTAATCATATTAAACTTATAATACTAATTATAAAGTGCATTAATTAGTCATGACATGGTTAATCTGCTTAATGCATAAAACGAAATTCAACAAAATTTCATTCCATATGCATTTATCATAAGTAATTATGTGTAAGTTTATCTGATGTATCCCAATATATGTGAGTGTGTGTGTGAGTGTGTGTGTTCACATATCTGTCGGCCTGTCAGTTGTAATTAACGCTAATTATTTAACATAATTTCTACTTAATTCTCGCCGCTGACAGTTTAAATGTAATGCAATTAAATATTTAATGCTTTCCCCTCTAACATAACTTTTTAATGTGCAAAGGTAATTAGATAACTGTATAATAGTTGCACAAAAGTTACTAGCAGATACTGTATATATAGTTTATATAGTATATATGGTATATACTGTTTATAACTTAAAACTTAAGATGTATATTTTATTGACTGTGTTTATTTCTCTCCCAAAATACTTAAATCCAGAGCAGAATGCTAACATTTGTTGTTTAACAGAAACCCTTTTTACATTATTTAACACTGTATGTTACGTCATATTTAAGCAGGATATTTTTGTTGTCGAGTTCCCTAAATAATTAAAAAAGTTTTGTGCTAATTTCCTTCTGTTATATTTGTTTGTATTCTACTAAAATCCAGTCAAATTGAAACTATAAATCAAATACGCTGGCCAATTTATTTTTAAGTCTTTATTTCTGCCTGAACTGTTGCCAATGCACAGGAAGTTTAAGTTTGTTTTTGCTGTTGCTTTCTCCTTTCTCTATTTATTTATTTATTTTCATTTTCATACTAGACGCCCATTCACAGAATTCGGCTTTAATGTACTACTAATTTGTGGTTGTAAGCAATTTTCGTAAATATTTTTTTCCTGTGGCGAAAGCAGGGTGAAATTTCGGTGGTTTTCTGGGTTGGGTCTCCAACTTAGTTTGTGGTAAGTGGTTAAATTTTTGAGTGGTTTATGCAACTTAATCACAAGAGCTCTAACAATGCTGAATAGTCGGGGAAATCAATAAAAGCTGCAAAATGTTACAAAGTAATGAAAATAGTTAAAAGTACGTTTAACTATGATATTTCTCTTTCAGCTTTGTATTTTAATATTTCTCCAGTTATTAATTTAAATAAATATTTGATATCAAAGGACTAAGTAATTCCGGGGAATTTATCTTAAACCAAAGTTAGTCGAAGTCTATCAAATAATGTTCATAATTTCTATGATTTATTAATTGGTACCAAGTTGGAAACCTTTGGACTAATTGAGCTCGACTAGCCTACTCAGTTCTTGGGAAAATTAACGAAATACAAATATTTATGCAAAAGCAAACGCGAAAATACCACGAACTCTGCTTGCACCTTTCCTAATAACAATTCAATTGGGCGAACAATTTAATTATAAACTTTTGTGCGCTCTGTTTATGGCAAGGATTTCAATTCTCGCAAAGAGAAACGAACTTTTCTGCTTTTTGGGCCAAAGTTGTTGCCTTAACGCTGCAAACGGAATAAGGAA
This sequence comes from Zaprionus ornatus, assembly GCA_018904035.1. Classification (NCBI taxonomy): domain Eukaryota; kingdom Metazoa; phylum Arthropoda; class Insecta; order Diptera; family Drosophilidae; genus Zaprionus; species Zaprionus ornatus. Next base: position 19,768,575 of record JAEIFZ010000115.1, on the reverse strand, counting down.
AGAGTCTAGGAACAACTGCACGAGAGCAATTTGCATAAAATACCACTCGAAAAGCGAAACAAAAACGAGCGAAAAATGTGAAGGGAGCAAAATGAAGGGAAAAATGTCGACACAATAACTCAATTCACTGGAAACCCGAAAAGTAATGCGCCACAAAGGAAAAGGCTCAAAAGCCGGCAGGAAACTTTCTCAGGCGGGATAAAGGATCGAGTTTAGGGAACAACGCAACTATTTTGCGGTGACAACTTTGATGGAACTCCCTGCGGCAATGGCGACAACTACGAGGACAACTGCGAGGACAACGCGACGTGCACAGAACGCACAAAATGACAAATATTTGAAAAATTTGCAGCTATACAAATGTTGACATTTTCACAGATTTTCCATCGTAGTCCAATTTCGTTGCCGTTGCCGTTGCCGTTGCTGAGTTGGTGGAATAAATTTTCAGTTGCAAATTAAGTTGCGATGGCGCCATCAAACTGGTTTTGTGTATTGGCAACAACCGAAACGTAAGTAGTTCTTGTTTGCCAAATTGCTGACACAATAGTTTGGACAAGTTTACCCCTCCCCCACCCACCCCCTCGTTTCCCTTAGTCCCTGCGGCGAACTGAATTTGTGCATTGTTATGCTTATTTGCAGGTAACAACTTTCGAAAGCGACAAAGAGAAAGTTTCCCAGAACTAACAATTATCCGAAATAAACAAACCGAACTTATCTGCGTAATTATGTATGTGCTTGTGCTTAACATCTCCAGGTTAGTCCTAATTAGGCAAATAACTTAGGCCTATAATATGTTTAGTGTTCATGAAGTACTTCCTCCTCCCTCTGGCCTTTCTCATAATACTTTTTACGGGTTCTATTGGGCTGAGCTTGCAGCACACTTACTAATGACTTCTTCTGTTTATTGTAAGCTATTCTATACAGATATGTATATATATATTTCTTTGGCTTACAATTTAAATAATTACAAATTAATAAATTTGATGCATAAATAGATAAGTCAGATTACAAATACTTCTTCTACTTTATGCTTTGTGAGTTAGATAAAGAGTCTTAAGGTTATTTGAATTATTAAAATAGATTTCCCAGGAGATTATAAATACTTTTAGTATTTATATTATATTATTTGTGAGTTAGGTAAAGAGTCTTAAGGTTATTCGAATTATTAAAATAGATTACCAAGTGGGATTACAAATACTTCTTCTACTATATTCCTTGTGAGTTAGATAACGAGTCTTAAGGTTATTTGAATTGTTTAAACTATATTTTGAATGTTTTCAAAATTGTTTCCTATCAATTTTCATGCTTGATCTGCCAGTTATCCTCGAATATAATTATAGAATTTTCGACACGGTTTCCACACACACTCGTTAAACTTTGTTGTATCGAAATTTTGCATTCGCTGTCTAATTTGAATTAAAACCCCAAGCTAACTTGCAACCGACTTGCCGTAGCGAAACTTTTGCTAACCAACGCGCCGTTGCAACGAGCTGCGAGTCGAAGATAAACTTTGGACCAAAATGTATTATTAAATTTACGCAAACTCAATGAAATTCCGACAGGCAGCGCGTGAGGCGCCTCCAGCTGGGGACAGGATTTGGCAGACGACCGTTTGTCAGTTTACTCTGAGCTCCTTCCGGGAGTCTGTAGTCGCATTGCGGGCTTAGCGGGCACAGCGGGACGTGTGTGTTTGGCTTGGGGATGGCATTGATGGCATCAGATTGAGCAGCTGCCTGGGTCTGTCTGGATCTCTTATATATTAGTCGTAATACTTCTGCTGGGCTGCTGGCACTGCTGCAGTTCCGTGCGCACTGTGCCCGTCGACGAGGACGAGGACGATGCTGAGGAGCACCAGGACGCCGCCGATGCCGATGAGCCACTTGAGATGGTTGAGTCTATGCGTGTGTTTGACGTTGACGCTGACGCTGACATGCCGTTTGCTGCTGGGTTGGCCAACTCCTTGTGGGATGCCTGGCGCTGGAATTGTGGTATGCGGCTGGGTGTGGCACCAGTTACCGTTGCATTTGCTGCTGCTGCTGCTGCTGGTGTCGGTATTGTCGCTGGATTTGACACTTGTTGTGCTGCCGCGACCGGTGTCTCCGGCGACGTCTGCAGCAGACGCGGTATAAGTGATGTCCTGGAGGCCGATTTCGTTGGCTGCGCATACAAATCGCCATTGGGCGCTGACCAGCTGCTGGGTGACCCAAGCGGCGAGCTGGCCAAGCCAGGCATCGAGCAGACACTGGCGCTGGCCGCAATCGCATATACGCACTCGGTGCGTTGACCCTGCGGCGGGGTGGCCTCATGCGCCGACGGCGGCACCGATTCGAACGACTGAAAGGAGCCACTCAACGCTGGCATTGCCGTCGCAACGCCGCCGCCGACGATGCCCGACGACGACGACGACGCTGTCTCTGTCGCAAGTGTCTCGGCCCTGACGACGTGCTGCGGCTTGTTGCGCTTCAGCGAAGCCGCCGGCGACTTGGGCACAATGGGCCCCACTATGAGTGTGTTTTGCGTGATTTGCGGTTCACCAGGCTCATCCTCGCCGCAGTCCTGGGCAAGCATTAGTGGGGATGTGGTTATGTTACTGCTGTCACGCCGTCGCCTGCCCAGCGTGCTGCTGATGGTGCGGGGCGGCGGCAGGGGAGCCGTAAAGTTCTGTGGCGGCAACGAGTTGCGCTTGTTGTAGTGGCTGTGGCTGAGGGTGCTGCTGCTCGTGTTGCTGTTCCGCAAATCCTGCGCTGTGGGCAACACCTTGGGACAGTTGCGTTGCCGCAGCAAATCCAGCTGCTGTGCCGCGCTCAACGGTTGCACGGCGTAGGTCTCCTCGTCGCGACTGGTCACATTGATGTCCACATCATCGGCGTGCACAAAGCTGGTCACTTGCTCATCGGCAGCCAAAATCATGTCCACCGGATCCGAGTGCGAGTGACTGTGCCGTGGCAGCAGTGTCGCATCGCTGGGCTCCGTCAGAGCGGAGTGTTGGCGCTGCAGCAGCAGCTCATAGTGCATGGCCTCGTGCGACTCGTGCATGTGCTGCGGTGTCAGCAGCTCGGCGTCTGTCACCTCAATGTCCTGGCAGATGATTATGCGTCCGTCAGGCTGAGCTGCTGCCGACGGCACTAGTGGTGGCGGCGTGGTCTGAAAGCTGCCCGACTTGGGCAGCTTGTGGGCCGTGCCCTGATGCTGTGCTGACATCCACTCGCACACCTTGGTGTGTGTGTCCATGGTGGAGCTGCTTAGCTGGCGTTGCATGGCGTAGCCATTAATGGGCGAACGCTGGCTTGTCTTGATGGCCTCGTAAGTATTCGATTTGCGCACCATGTCCAGTACGTAGCTTTCGTCGCCGTCGCGGGATTTGCTGCAGCGCTTGAGCTCGTCATCGTTGGCGCCGTCGTAGCTGAGGATGTTGCCGCCCAGTTTGCGTTGCAGCGATGTGTTGCGCTTGCGACGCTGTCGCAGCAGAAAGGTTGCGTAAATGGCAACGTTCAGCACAATGAATATCGCAATGAGGGCAATAAGCAGCTGCAGCGTTGTCTCCGACTTGGCTATTGGCTCCGAGGGCGTGGCCGGTGAGCCCGAGGCTCCACTAAGTCCGTATTCGCTGTAGTCATTGCCGCCCAGCTGCTGCGTCGGCTGGGTTATCTCCTCGCCGGACATGGGCTGTCCCTCCTGCCTGTGCACATGCCCGAATGTGGGCGGCGCATTGTACATGTTCTCGGCGGCGGCGGCGGCGGCCTCTGTCTGCCCTGGCTCGCCCATGGCCAGCGGATCCTGAAGCAGTAATTTGAGTGTACGCACCGGATCCTCGGCTCCATTGTCACGCGCTCCGTATTTGCTCATATGACCCGTAATCACCTCGTTTCCGGGCATTACCATCGATGTGCCAGTACCACGCAACTGCTGCTGTTGCTGCTGCTGCTGCTGCTGTTGCTGCCCCTGTATGGCTGCAATTTGATTCAACTCGTCCGGCAGCTCTTTGTTCCAGAAATTCATGTAGATCTGTCGGTATTTGTAGCCAACGGTCGGCGGAATGCCTGACGGAAGTAGAGATAGAAAGACAGAGATAGAGATAGACAGAGATGGAGATACTCTTCCATACTCACCAATGTTGAGATAGGCCTGTGCGCGCTTGTTGAACTCAGGCCAGTCCAAGTCATAAGTATCCCATTCCAGGCGATGCAGGTTCAGAAAAGTTCCCTTCCACGGTGCTTTTGGATTGCTAAAGGGGAGGAGTAAGGGCCGTTTATTAAACTTGTAAGTGGGGAAAAGGGGAATGTAGTATTTAATCAGACTTCTTAAAGGGTTTCCATGAGAATTGAGCTGAAACTGCCAAGGTCTATTAGAACTTTGAAACAATCTTCCAAGAGAAGAACATACGTATTTATTTCTTGTAGTAATATCCATTACCATTACCCGCGATTGCTCTATTCATGGCACTCACGCACAAATTGCCCTTGAATGAGTCGCTGTTTTGAGTGTGAATACTTCCGCTTGAATGCTTGTTGTACTCGTTTTTTCGAACATTTGATTATTAAATCCCATGGTCGTCTGGCTAATCTAGAGAGAAGGGAGTAGGAGGGGGTGGGGGGGGGAATGTGCATGCCAAAATGTCTGACTTCAGTTTTCAGTTGTGATTTCCATATTGCCTTCTCTCTCTCTCTCTCTTCCACTCCTCGTCGTGCTACATTTAGACTAATAATATTTGCATTGATCCCATGGTTGTTGCTCTGCTTATGGCTGTTTTTTGTAGTTGCTTTTGTTGTTGTTGCAGCGAAATAATAATAAAAGCGGCAGTAAAAATTCTATTCATTTCCCTGTCCGAGCGTTGCAGATTGCAAAACGTGCCCAGCCTGGCAGCGGCATCAACAGCGGCATCAGCAGCCATCGCATTTGCATGCAGAGCTGCGAGTCTTCGTGTTGATGTCCCCCCCCCCTCTTCGACTGGCCTCCGCCACGCCCCCATATACCCGTATGGCAATCGTAATCCTTGGCCGAATGCACTCCTCAATGCGCAGGCGACACTACTCACCCGGTCTTTGCGAAGTTCGTCCAATATGCCATTACCGCCTCGGAAAGCAGCTTTTCCTGCACGGTATAGTTGTGGCTGGGAAATGGGCCGGCCGGCGCCAGCGGCGCACCAAAAACGAACGCCAGCTCCTCGCCCATAATGCTGTGCGGTAGCTGTGAAATATGCGAGCAAGAGAAGAAGAAGAAGAAGGAACAGATCAGCAAACTATTTTAAAAGACTTACTAGGGAAATACACTTACTAGGGAGACTCGTATATCCCTGTAAGTTATAACTTACACTAGACAAGTATATGTTAAACATTATATTTATCAAAAAAGGTTAGACATTGTTTTATGCAGCTCATATTAATACGAGGTGTGTTCAAAAAATATCGTGAAAGTTTTGCTGACTGTTGTCTTCGATTGCAGGGGCGTGGTGCATCAGGAGTTCTTACCATATGGTCGAACAGTCAATAAACAGTATTATCTTGAAGTTATGCGCCGTTTGCGAGAAGCAATACGAAGACAACACACTAATGATGCCGCATCCACCCTATTCCCCAGATCTGGCCCCCTGTGAATTTTTCTTGTTCCCTAAACTGAAGAGGCTCATGAAAGGACGATGTTACGCTACGATTGACGAGATAAAGACGGTATCGAAGGAGAAGCTCACTGTTATACCGAAAATTGCTTATGAGAAGTGCTTTGAGGATTGGAAAAACCGTTGGAACAAGTGTATAATATCTCATGGGAATTACTTTGAAGGGGACAAAATAGATATTCATGAATAAATAAATCGTTTTTGAAAAAACACAAAATTCGCGATATTTTTTGAACACACCTCGTATGTTATGCATTACGTTTATCAAAAAAGGATAGAGATTGTTATATGCAACTCATATTAAGACTCTTAAAACATCAAAGAAACAAATATTTATTTGGCAAAGAGATTGAATAGGAATACTGTAATAAGCCAGTTTGAGCCAGTTAAAGTATTTTCTTGATTTTCACTCTTTGGCATCCCCTGCCCGCTGCTGCATAATCAAGTCAATCTGCCAGTTGAAAGGGCTTAAGTACGCCGTGCAACTTTTGGTGAAAATCTTGCAATTTTCAGATCAGATTGAAATGATTTTCCAGCAGCAGCAGCTTGTGGCCAGTCAGCATCAATCTTCTCAGCTTTGCTGCATAAATATTAAGTCAGACTGGCAGACAGACGCATAGACAATGGGCAGACAGCAGAGATAAAGAGGTATGTGGGGAGAGGGAAGAGGGGAGGCAGTGCAGCTGGTAGGTGTGGCAATAAAGCCAACTTTTTACTGATGCCATGAAAGGACCTAACAAAGTCACAAAGCATTTTTCTCGACGCTCATAAAAATCGCTGTCGCCTTTTGTGGTTGCTGCTTTTATTGCTGTCGTTGTTGTTGTTGTTGTTGTTGCTGCTGCTGCTGTTGTCAGTGTCCTTTCTGCAGCTCATTTTCATCGTTGTCGTTGTCGCCAGCTCGAGGCGTTTATGGATGATGAATGCGAGTTTTGATTTTCATTTCGATTCTCTTTCGATTTGATGAAATGCGCAAATATACAAAAATAACTGACTTCTGCATGGCATATATACTTTATGGCATCTAGACGGGCTTAGATAACTTTTTATCGATTGCTTTGATGAATTTCTCTGGGTTCAATAGCCTTTCGCTTCACTCGCATGAGCCATAAACACACAACTTTATCGGCAGTACCAGCATATGTTTATTTAACTTCCGCCCAAGTACAGTAATAATAGAAACTTTGCTGCGCAAACAATGAAATATTTTCCGCCTCAGTTGATAGTAAATTGATTGCCAATTGCAAAGTTATATACAGTGCTTTTTGTCCATTTAATTTAATGAAATTTTCACATATATTGATTTATATTTCAACACATTCGAGCCATTAATTTATAGCTCTGCTCAGCTCGGCTCGACTCGGCACGATAAACTATGAAAAACCGTAGAGCGAATAACTTTAAAAAATCGCAGTCGCTTTTTAAATTGTTGCCAATTAAAATAAGAATTCAATTGCAAATTAATTGTTTGTTTTAAAGCGCCCGACTAATTATGCATACATTATTAATGCGAAAAACGCCGTTTTATTTTAGTCCCGCGCTTTATTAAATCTTTTTTGGTGCGCTCTCACGGCGCACTTCCTGCCTGAAATTATCGCGAAAGTTGCAAACAAGAGCGGAAAGACGAAAAATTAATTTTAAATAAATTCGTTAATTTCATAATTTATGCTCGTGTTTGATTTTACCTGCAGGCAATGCGCACTCTTCCCCCCCTCTCTCTCTCTGTCCCTCTCTCTCTCTCTCCCGTCGTAATAAACTTAATGGAGTTCAGGCCTCATTCAGTGTGCAAAATTACCGAAAACGTTTGCCTAATTCGCTCAATGTAAACGACAGTGGGCGTGCCACGCCCCACACCCCACTCCACACCCCCTGCCATGCCAAGGCAGGCGCCAGCTGCCTGAGGCGTGAAGCGTGATTTGTAACTCATCTTTATGGGCTTTTATAAGATTAAACTCGCCCACCAATTGAGCCTGCTCTGCGGGGCGTAGCCAGTTTGATGTTTTCTATTGAGTAATTAGAAATTTCCGCGAAACCCGGTGGGTTCTTTGTTCATACTTCAGTCAGTTCATACTTATGTCAGAAGTAAAGCACAATCCACATTTTGAAGAGTATCTGAAGTGAAATTCTAGTTTGCAGTTGTTATTTATTTGCATGAATTTAATCGATTTCAATCGATGTCACATTCTCATCTCTAAATTAAAGTGTGTTCCCAAGAGTAAAAGGAAAAAAAAGGTCCAGACGGAACATACTCGAGATTCCTGAGAAGGCCTTGAGGTCGCATGCTGAATTTAATATGCAAAACATATTAAAAAGGCGCAACCGAAAATATCTGAATATAAATTGAGACCAGATCCCTCGCTAGTTGATTCCACATTATTGGTTATTAGAAAGTATTTTTATTATATTTACGAGTCGCATAAAAAATGGCATTGTCTATGGGGAGGAACTTCCTCTCGGTTGTTGTTATGAGTCCCAGAAATTCCAGGTTATTTCGTTCGGTGCTTTTTGTTTTACGCTGCCATTTGGCAGGCAATTTTGAATGCAATTGATTTTAATCGGCAATTTTTGGCTTCAAGGAACCGCACTTAAGAACTTTTTTTATTCGCATCATTTTCGCAGTTCCAGCAATTGCCTCGAGTCACCGCGGCGTGTGCACTTCAGTGTGGCAACTAAGTGTAAGTATCTTTGCCTCCCACAGCAACCATTTCAGACTGCTCCGATCCCACTCCACCTCGCAGTCTTTAGTTGCCAGTTTGGAGTTCTCAGTTTCCCGACTGCAAACATGCAAGACATGTGCCAAAAAGTTTTACAATATGCCCGCGGCTTAAGCCAGATAGTCCAGCAGGAGGATAAGGAGGAGGAGGTGCGGGATATGCGGGCGTCGACTGCCAGTCATTCAGTCACTTTGTCAGCTTGAAAGTGGGCGTGGCCTGTGCTGGTTGTCAGTCACTGAGTAGCCTATGGGATGCTTAAGCAGCAGTAGCAGAATAAACTTGCTCGCAAAAGTGCAGAAGAAAGCGCACTTTATGCAGAAATATTCACATCGCATTCGCATACGCAGTCGGATTTGGACTCGACTTTGGCTGGGGCGCAGTTTGTGGCTGCCACTCTCTGACGGGGCACAAAGCAAATGCCGCAAAAATGGCCAAATAAATAAAAATAAAATGTCTGGCCGAAAACGGAGAAAAATGTTGCGGCATTGTTGGCAGTCGCCTTCGCTCTCTCTGTGTGTGTGTGTGTGTGTGTGTGGGTGTGTGTGTTTGCCTCTTTGTTAGTCTGTTTGTTTATTTGTCTGGGAACGCCCCCAAGCACATGGGCTCCGGCTGTCGTCTCTGCTGCGATAATTTGTAGGCAAGCTCGAGCCAAATCCTAAGCATGAGCCGGAGATTCAAGCGGAGCCTGAACCTGCTTAGGCAGCCCCTTCATGATGTTTACCCAAGCAGCGTTTTGGCTTTGTTTCGCCATGAAATATTTAAGTGAATTTCATTTTTTCATAATTTATTTGCAACTAATGCGCTCTGGCGCTTTGCGCTGATCGTCCTCGCATTTTTTCTCATCTCTCGCACATAAATAAAAATGTCGCTTAAGCTGCCCGACATGCGCTCATCCATTATTTAGCTCGAGAAGAAAGCTCAAGCTGGCGGTGCAATGCAGCCATAATTCAGCTATATATAGCTATATAGCCGTAGTTTAATTGTCGACTATTAAAAAGTTGTTGCACTCTCCACGACATTTGCCACAAATTGTTGCCGCACTTCGAGGCGAGCATGTCTAGTTTCATTTAGTTCGGGCTTACTTGAATCACCCCGCAATGGTTTATGGCCAACAGCCATAAAAAGCCGCTTAGTGCCAAGGGGAAAGTTTCCCCAAAACATAATGCGATATAATAACTTTCTCGTTTCTCGGCTACTGAAATTGTCCTTTTTATTTAGATTTTATTTGAGTTATCCCCACATTCATTATTTCGGTTTTAGTTTCCTCTTTAATCGGTCATATTTCCATGAATTTTAACTAGAGTTTCCTTTGCACTGCCTGAGCAATTCGTATATCAAATGTAGTTTAGTTATTCCATAATAAGCCAAATTGCGATTCATATTTGATATTGGCTTCAGTCTCATTCAATTTCCACTTACTTGCCAAGAGTTGATTCACCCATCAATCCATTTCCATGGACTCCATCAATATATCTGTGCCCTCATTCTAATTACAAATCGATACATACATTTAATCATAACATGGCAACGGGGCTATCTCCAAATGGCAATCAGAAACAAATCCATAAGCATGACAAAGCTATAAAAACAGACAGAGCACAAGCGAGCCAAAGGACCATGAACGGATGGATAGACAAGACCGTAAGCAGAGACACAAATAAGCGGACAACTTAGTCATGAAGCTGGCCCGCGGCTAGCAACCCCAACCCGTGCCCCGACTGCCTCAAGTGCTTCCCTCTCTGCTTAGCGACTTGGGGCAAAGTTAAAGTTGAGCTTGAGTTGTTGTTGTTGTTCTTCTTCTTCTTCTTCTGTGCTGGTTATGTGCGGACTTTGTGTTGTTTTTAGTGGACTCGCAAGGCAGTTCATTGTCTTTATTACGATCGCGGTCTCTTCAGCTGCAAACTTGTGAATTGTTTTGCCGAAAAGCCAAAGCGGCAGCCAATGATGGAATGACCCGGCAGCCGCAAGGGAGAGTGAGATAGAGAGAGAGCGAGCAAGAGACCGCAAGCAGGCAGGGAACCAGCAAAGTTTTTCAAAATTATTTTGCCCGCCCGGACGGACTGAGGGACGGACTGAGGGACTGCCTGCCTGGCTGGCTGGCAGTACATGAAAACTCATTAAAAGCCAACTCATGCTGGTAACGACTATTTTGGAAAATACTCAGCGGCCTCTTTGACCGCAGCATTTAAATTAAACGCGCTGCGTAATTGGAATCACAATTTGACGTGCTTACAATACGGCTATTATGCCTCGGCCCCGAGAACATATACAATATAGTAATACCACAGGCACACAGATACACACACACACACACAGACATGCACAGGCATGCATAGAGACAACAGGAGCACACACTGCGTGGAGTACTTACATTTGCATACGGTCCCGTTGCGCTGTTATGGCCAAAAACGTACATATAATTGCGCCGATCCACATCCGCATGGAACATGCCGGTCTGCAGAAGGGGACCCACCACGCGGGCGTCCGAGAGTATGTCCAGCACCACATCACGATGCTCCAAATTAGTGGCCTTAATCGGATTGTTGTACATGTCCTGGTATCTGTGGGTGAAAGAACACAAGTACAGCGCGGCGTATACGTAATGTGCATTGTTAACATTCTCGCCAGCGGCAGCAGTAGCCAGTTGCAGCTAACAACCTTGCATAAGCAGTATAAATAGAACTTACATCAACTAAATTAAATGCATTTAAAGTCGCTCAAAGAAATATTCATTCAATTTACTCGCGCAGTTCGCGGAAACTTAAATTAATCTCATTTCTCCAGGAGATTCTTTGGAAAAATTAATAAAAAACAATACGAATTTAATTCTTATCATATCTTACTTATTTATAGTCCGATTTAAATGAAATTTTCACAAAACGCTCGTAGCAAGGTATTTGTCATGTGTGATATTCAACTTTGGTTTTTCAGTTGATATTGTTGCTTCTAAACAGTTATTACTTATTTACAGTAATAAATAATAAATGTGCGTGTCGCAATTTTAAAACTATGCAATATACACGAACGTTGTTACAAAATTTGGTATCACTAGCTTACATAGTTTCTAAGATATACGCGTTCATACAGACAGACAGACACACAGACAGACAGACGGACAGTTGGACAGATAGACAAAACTCAATCGACTCGTCTGTTGATGCTGATTCATATATATATAGTTTAAGGGGTCGAAGATGCCTCCTTCTGCCTGTTACGCACATTTTTGTTCTAACAAACGCAATAGGTCATGAATTTTTTTTAAATCCACGACCTAAAAACGGATATTTGCAGTTGTGGTTAAAATAATAGCACCATTAGCATGATTTTTGTTCGTCACAGCTTTGCTGTTTTATCTGACACTTTTGGATTATTTCCTTTTATAAAATTTAATGATAAAAGAACGAAAAATGTTAGCAAATCTTATTGTTCGATTTTAAAATAATTGGGAAAACTAGCACTATTATTCAAAGTTGGTTAAAACTAAATAATAAAACAAAATATTTATTCAGGAAATTAATTACATCTTTAGTAATATGTTTAAGTAATATTAATATTTAGTTGCATGGCCTTTGTTGGCGATCTCAGCTGCACACCGTCTAGGCGGATATTTGTGTCTGTCTATGATGCTCAGGAATCTGCTCGTCGCCAGGCAACGCAGCATGAAATTCTTGAGACCCCAGCAGGACACAAAAACTACCACTCGCATTGAGCGTGTGCACTCAATGGGTTTTGCACATGTCAAGCACAACACTTGGCCTTTTGCTAGCAGCTGCTTGGCCAGGTATAAGCAGCTACCACAAGAGGCAGGTGGGGAGGTGGTGGCTCAAGAGGTAAGCACACACACACACACACACACACACGCACACAGAGAGAGATGCTTACATAGACAGCTACAAACTGGCGGGTTTTTCAACGTCTGCAGCGACTGCCTGGCCAGGTCTAATGTACAAGTAAATATAGCTATATTTTCCACATTTTCGCTCAGGTTTGCTTTTCCTTTTCGCTCTTCGCCATTTGGCTGGTGTGTAGCATGTTATGCATTTTATTGTCGGCTACTTAAGTTATGCGCTTTGACCTCGATACAGACAACGGCAGCAAGCGGGAGTGGGCATGCCAAAGGCAAAGTGAAAGGTAATGGAAGTGGGAATGGGAATGGGAATGGCAGAGCGAGTCGGAAAGGGACTGCCCCCTGCGAAGATGCTGCTGGAGTCGCCTGCAGGGGGGCACTCATCATGAATGTATGGGCAGAAGCTACGAATATCTCAAAAGACGTTGCCTTTTTCTCACTTTTAGCCAGCTTCCCTTCGCTTCTGCTGCTGCTGTTGATTTTCCTTTTGAGCTGCAGTTGCTGTGGCCAGGACAAGTACGGAGCACTCACTGCCGTATGCTGTCGCCGGAGACACATGTTTGTGCACTTGTTGTTGCTGCTGTTGTTGCTGCTGTTGCGTATGTCAGGGCTGTAGTGCGCGATATATTTATTTGCGGTTTCTATTATGTAATCTCATACACTTGAGCAAGCGCTTAGAGCATGTTTTCCTCAAGACCCTCTGCTTGTTTTTCCCCTCAACTGCTGCTGTCGTTGTTCTCGCAGCATGTCTGTGCCTGCCTAGGCTTGAGTGTGTGTGTGTGTAGAGAGTGTGCAATAAATAAGAGAAAATGTCAAGTCTATGCTTACTTAAGACCGTGCCCAACTCAACTGCGACAGATTCGCTTTACTTTTTTTAAATTATTAAACACATTTTCACAGCACAAACTGGATATTGTAGATTGCAATTCAAATACAAAGTGGAGTTTAACTGCCGCTTAAATTCACGCACATTTCTGCGGCAAAACCAGCAAAATGAGACACTGGCAAATAGAATTTTGAATGCCACAAAAAAGCAAACAACGAGCGGAGCAAATCGCTTAAGCAAATAATGCGAATACGTAATTAAAAGTTTCTGTGGGGAGTGCACAGCGACATGCAGAGAAAAAGAGTTTAAACTGCTCCTCTCCCCCTCTCTCTTTCTCCCTCTCCCCCTCCCCCTCCCTCTCCCCATCTCTCTCTCTCTCCCTCTCTCTCGGCTTGGGTTGCAGCTGAAAGTGAGCTGAAACTAAGCTGAAAGTTGCTGAAACTAAGCCAGCCAGGCAGCCTCCATGATAGTTTTATTTAATAAATGCGACAATGTTACGTATACGCACCGCAGAACGCGCCACAAAGGAGGCCAAACAAACGTAAACTCTCGCCCGAAACGAACCGCAAAACACTTGAAACCCAAAACGCAAACGCCTCATGGAGGCGACCACCGAAAATATGCACAACAAATACGCTCGGAGCGTGCAATGAAAGGCAGAGCAGGACAGAGCAGAGCTGAGCAGGACAGAGCGAGAAAGAAGAACAAGTTAAGCAAAGCGAACGTGTGTGTGTGTGTGTGAGGTGTCCGCAAAGCACACACCTACAGCGCAGACACCTTGACAGAGCGCAGCACTGGCCGTTCACACCATAGCTACACTGTGCTACACAACTTGGGGTGCAGAGACAGGATAACAACATGAACTCTCATCTAAAGCGCACTTACTGTAGTACAAATGAAACCCAATCCCTGCTGTTCAGTGTAACAGAGCAGCTGCTTGCTGTTGAGTAGTTTTCAGCTTCACTTCCCTCCACTCTCCCCTCTCAATCTCCTGCTGGCTGAGCATAAGCAATGCTCACATTTAATTTCCGAAGAGCGTGTGTGACACTTTAAATATTTCCGCTCTCGAGCAGACATTCAAGTGCTTGTAGGTAAGTGTGTGTCTGTCTGTGTATGTGTGTGTGTGTGTCTGTTTTGGCTGCATGCAGCTGTTGGCCGACTAGTGCCCTACATTTTGATAGTCATTGGCAGCGTCGTAATGAATTCGCTGAAGAGTTTTGCTAATGAAGTTGCGCAAATAAAATGCAATTTGATTTCAAATTGCATTAAACGAGAATGTGCTGGATCCGGATCTGTAGTATCTGCCGGATTTGCCCGGCTCTACGAGGAAAGGTGTAAACATTAAATGTTAGTTTTCGGTCGGGTTAAATGATCCTAACTGAAAGTTGTTAGCTTTTGCCATGAACAAACTAATTGCCGTGCAACTGTTGTGGATGAAAGGATTTTATGGTTATGCACACGATTGAGGTTATGTAGTTGCAATTCTATGAGCTTTTATATAGTGACTGTATATATATTAGTACAGTCCCTGCTGACCAGTTGATTTCCCCTTTGCTATGTACTTTGATGCTATCTTGCAAGTAAATTTATTCTTTTTTACAATTTACTAAAGAAATTTCCTCTGGGAATTTTCAATTCATTTGTTTTTAAGCCTAAAACTAATGTTATTGTTATCACGATGACTTTATACTCTATGTTAATGTTCACATAATATTTTATTTGCAGCCTTTTTTTGTTTTTTTTTGTTCCATATCCAATTCTAATTTAATAAAAATCCCCAAAACAATTTCAACCGCAAGTAGGCAGCCTTCATTAGCATGCATAAACAAGAGTCAAATCAGAGCACTTGAGGCCTAAGAGTCAAATCCATTTAATCACCCCGACGCCTCACACTCCTCAAGGCGCACACACACATGAATACGCACACACACAGTTGGCATCTGATATGGCAGCACTCCAAACATTTGCCTAAATAACTGGCTAACCGAAACGAGTGTTGTATCTCCTGGCAGATACACACACACGCACACAGACAACACTTTGAGGCGTTAATGTTTATGCTGGGCTAGGGTTAAAGGGAGTGCCTGGGAGTGCCTGCCATGGGGTTCATGGACCCCACTTAACACGACTCGGATTGCCGGCTACATGAGCCACCCATTAAAAGCTGTAGCTGAAGCTGATGCTGATGCCGTAGCAAAAGCTGCAGCCGGAGTTGGAGCCGCAGTCGGTGTCGGAGTCGGAGCTGTGGCCCGAGGCACTCAAAGGCACAGTTTTAGCTAAATAGTGAGCACAAGCCTCAGGGATTTCTCGCAAATGAATGTGCAACTAAAAAGTCTGCCAGACAGAGACTCGAGTATCTCTCGCTCTCTCTCTCACACATACATACACACATACAAATGCGTGTGTTATTGCTGGCAAATAAAAAGTATTTTGCTTTAATTGCTGCCTCTATTGATGCCCTGAGAGATGGGAGCAAGTTCTCTTCATGTGCCTGACAATTTAATAAGTTATTATTGCGGGCCGTTTAGTCCTTTAAGTCGGCCAACTAGTTATATTACACATACGCCACGTTCACCGAAATTGCTGTACCGCAAACTGCGGCTACCACTTATTGCTGTTGTTGCTGCTGCTGTGTACATGGGCCAACAGCGTTGCCACAAAATACGGACAAACGATTATGAATAACTGTTGTAGCTCAGCTGGCTGTGTAGAAGGGTTGGGTGTGTTTGTGTGTGTGTGTGTGTGTGTCTGTTAGGGTGGTATTTGGGGGGAGGAAGGGGGTGGGGATTGCTTGCGCATTTATGCTGCCTCGATTGCAATAAGCAGCATTTTATAACACTTCAGCACCTACACAGTACAACAAATTTGCGTTGCCAACGATGTGAACCTAACCTAGAAAGAGCGCTTGCTTTAATAGTTTGACTGATGAAGTAAAACTGTAAACTATTAAATATAGATTTCTCCACCCTGTGATGTTATATGATATAATATCATGATGTACAAATTCTTCACTTAATAACACAAAAAAAAAAAAAAAAAAAAAAAAAAAATTAATTTATTGTAGATCATTAGAGTATTCTTATCTTATACTAAGCATGAATAATTTGCTGATACTGTACATATATTCATTTGGGAAGGCATTAAACTGACGTTATATGTACATATGATGTACGGAGTCTTCACTTAAAAAAAAAACAAAAAAAAAAAAATATTATATATAATATTAAAGTTATATAATTATCATTAGAGTATTCTAATCTTATATTAAGCATGAATAATTTGCTGACACTGCACATATATTCATTTGTGAAGGCATTAAACTGACGTTATACATATGTAGATCTGAGGAACCCTTTGCTTAAGCTTGAGAACGTGATTGGGTTATGTGCAGTCAAACGCTCGTGGCGTGCGTCAATTGCCGTTGGGTCTTCCATGACCCAGCTGCGTAGTGCAGTCATGTAAATAGCAGTTAAACTCCACGCAATTTCCCCACATGCAGCTGCAGCTGTATCTGTTGTATATCCATCTGTAGCCTGCTCGCCTGACAATCCATTGCAATCTGCGCGGCGCATTGCGTTCGCACTTCATGAATAAAATTCCGACATTAAAATTTTGCCATTCGCAGATTTATAGAGCCAACAAACATTAATACATATAATAGTCGTATCCATGTACCGGGGCACTTTTTTTCTCCCCCAAACTCCAGACTGCAAATGGCACTGGGAGGCAGGGAAGGAAACTTTAACGTATGCATAACACAAGCAGTTGAGTGGGGATGAGATATTTGGGGCGTATGACGAACGGGGATGTGGGTGGTGGCACGCGGGCAGATTGAGTTTGAGCGCATACACACAAGAGGCGTGTGGCAAAAAGCACGCATGTAATTTATGATGTTTCAGCGAGCAAACAACACGTTCCCCAGCAGAGCAGAGTCGAGCAGAGCAGAGCAGCGCACTAAGAGCTGCAAGAGCCTCCAAAAACTTTATGAAACATACTCATTCGCCTCGCACTCATGTCCACACTCACACTCACACACAGAGACCTGGCCCAGCAGCGACACTTGTGCACATGGGGATCCCATCAGTGTATGCTGCATGCACTCACTGGTTGCATGCCACAGGAAGTAAGCAAAGTTCCCTAAAAATTAAATCAACTACGTAATAAATGCAAAAATAAACTGTTAAGCTTATGAATTTACAGTGTAAGCTAACAGTAAACTCACAACTTTAAGGTCTTGCAGTAAGCTGGTAAATACGAATAAATTTTTATTATTTTTCAGCTTTTCATTTATTTGCACATGAGCTGCAGATAGTTTAGATAGCTTAGAAAGATTCTTTGTCTTTACTTTAAGATTCAGTGCTCTTTTAACTTAGAATAATGACTTTGCTTTAACTTGCGCTAATTTGCTGAGCACGCCTCGCAATCGAAAAGGGAAACAGCGCGAGAGGAACAAGAGAGCAAGCAAGAGAGAGAGAACGAGAGAGAGAGCGAGCGAGCGAGCAGGAGCAGAGTCACTAAGAGCGTGGGCGTCAGTTGTTGTTGTTGTTGTTGCTGCTGGCAAACGATGTGCATATTTAGCGGACGCATTAAAGCCAAACTGTTGGAGGGAACAGCAGCAGCACGAGCAGACAGTGGTGTTTAAAAGTTTATGGCCTTTTGTATCGGCCTTTTTGACCCTTTATCCTCGATCCGCTCCACACATAATGTATGCAACTTCCGGTAGCAGCCTGAGGACAATAAATTAAGCAGCATACGGAGCCCGAGTCCGATGTGTCCGCTCTGTCCTCATAACCCCAAGGCACGAGGAATCAACAAACAAACAACAACAACAAAGCTGACAGAAGGCAACAAGAACAACAACACAGACAACAGCTGCCCCCTGACACTGTGCATATTTTGCTTTTTATAAATAATAATAATTTTAAAATAAATAAGTTGATGCTATTAAGCGTCTGCTGGCCAACCGCCTGCAGCCGACCCGCTGACCCCCCCTGATCCAGAGCGCAGGGTGTACCCAACTCGAGCTGCTCAAATCTGCTCTTATCTACGTGTCTAGCGGCGTGTTTTGGCAACACTGTGGCCAGCTGGCAATTAAAGCGCTTGCGGTTTATAAATTGCTAAAATTAAAATGACAATAGAGCTGTCAGCGGCATTTTGAGCTGGGTTTAAGCTGTGTTCACTGTGTTGACTGTGTTCACTGTGTTGACTGTGTTCACTGTGTTTCCAGTGTTGCCTGTTTGCTGCTATTAAGGCGTGTCTGCTTTGCGGCTTCTAGATAAGCCGCAGAGTCAGCGACACGCAACAGTTTATAAGACACTGATGAGTTATGTGACGTGGTCGCCGTGGCAATATTTCCTAAGACCAGGCTTAGAGAACAGCAATTAAATTAAATGTTTACCTGTGAGCAGGTACAGAACTAGCGCAGTTTTAAAGAGTAGCTAGAAATGCTTCTCTCTCTGCTCTCTGTCTCGGTCAGACTGTCTCTCTCTCTGTCTCCCTCAGATTGCCGAGAACACATTCCACTCGAGCCTTAATTCATTGGCCGACTAAAAGACAGCAGCCAATTCAGTTGCAGGATATGGGCTACTAAATAAATGCCTTTCAGCTATTGCCTTCCCTCTTCTTGCCTGCCCTGCCCCCTACTCCGGCTGCCCACTTTCCGCTTAGCGCACTTCAAATGGGCCATTAATCTGTGGAGCTGGCAGAGCGAATGTGTGTCGGCTTTGCGTTTAAAGGAAGACAGAATGCGCAGTAATGCCGAAATGGCCAATTTCATGGCTAGTGTAAATCAAACACGCCTGCAATTAGACCTCCACTCGGGTTACCTCAGAGCCGATCCAACGGACAACGGGTGCAGAGGACAGCCCAATTGGGCTCATCGTGGAATCCCAAACAATTTGAGGCAATTGCTTTGCAACTCATTAACATGCAGCAAGGGGCCTCGGCCATGTAACGTATCCTTTGTACAAGTGTTGTACACTTCTTGTTGTTGTTCTCGTTCTTGTTGTTGTCGGTCTGCTGTTGTGCCATTTTTGATGTTAGTGCAGCTAATATCGGGCACCTGCTTGGTTGCCCCACATGGCAAACTTGCAGTTCACGTGTCCGTTTTGAGGTCCTTGCTACCTTGCTGCCTGCTACTAGTGTATCTGGACAGCCATTAGATGCAGCTCCGAAAACACGTTCAGTGCATGCTAAAAGGGTCACTCGCCCGCATATCCCAATTTCCGCTTTCGTTCCACTTTTCCGCTATCCGCAGTCCGCAGCCCACAAACCGTACCCACCTCCAACCAAGCCGAAAAAGCGCCATAAAGCAAAGTGTTGAAAGTGCCACACAGTGTCTAGAAGCCAAGATCGTGCAACCGTACGGCGACCGTGGGGACCCTCTCGAAAAACTTGCAGATAAAATGCCAACTTAAATGGCACAAAATACGCCGTGTAGCACCCTCAAGCGCTGAGAGAGAACGCTCTTAAATGGCATAAAACTACGCCCGGCTATGGAAACAAAAAAAAAAAAAACTGCAGGGCACGAGCCGTTAAAGTGGCGCCTCAAAGTGAAATTATTAGAAATTATGCACAAAGTTGCAGCAGACATGAGAAAGTAGTCGAGAAGTTTTGCTACTTCTCTCCAAGGGTGCAAAGGGAATTTATTAAATATTAATAAGCAGCCTTATGCAGGGGCCAGCCAGACCATCTCAATTTCAATTTGAGAGTTTTATAAATATACCCTACGCCCGGGGATGATAGAGCACAAAAAGGTAGAGCTTATGAGTTTGCCTGAATTTATAAGGAAAGTAAATTGAATTAAGATAACTCGTCTAATATTAGCACACTTGGTAAACATGAGTTGCTTAAAATATCTGCGAAATATAATACAAATTATATTCGAAATAAACTTCTGGCTTCGCTTTACTTCTTATACCCTTGGACCATTGAAAATGGTCAAAAAAGGTTATACTAACTTTGTGCAAATGTATGTTTTTTTTTTTTTTATTATGATTTTCATTTGTTTATCTATTTATTTATTTTATTTAACGTCAACTAAGACAATCGACTTGAAATTTTAAATTGGTTTTTATTTTTAAAATTAGAATTAGAAAAAAAATAAAATGAAAAAAAAAAAATTTAAAATTAAAAAAAAAATAATAAAACTTTTAGACTTTGATTTTAAAATTAAATTTGGTAAAAAATAAAAAACATTAAATTAATAAAAAATATATATTTTTAAATTTACTTGAAGAGATATAACTATTGTATTTAAAATCATAGTTGAAAACTTTAAGACATCGTTTGTTTTATGCAATTTGCATAACTTACTGTTTTTATTTATGAAGTGCCCCCCTGAAATTATTCATGAAAACTTGCTGACGCCAGTCTCGTTAGTTTCTGACCCACATCAACTGCACAGAGTGAGTATCTGTGGTATCTATTTACGTTGCCTGGCCACGTTTGCAAAGCTCCCAGCTGCATTCACTGGCAGATTGCATTTGCCGCAAACAATAACTCAATTGATGCATTGAATGCCCCTTAAAGTATTTTCATCAGAGTGCCCTCTGACCCCTCACGAGTCGCTGCTTGCATGTTGAACGTGTCGTGTTCCGGCAGCCAAGTGCAAGTGCAAGTTTTTAATGTTGCGAGGGTCGCAATATTGTTAAAAACAGCCAAAGCTCCTAGCCGGAGGATCAGGCAACTCGCTTGGTTGCTTCCATCCGGCAGTCTGTCAGTTCCTCTGTCCATCTGTCTGCCCCACTGTCAGTTGTTGCGTCAGCTCGTCAGTCCGTGTGTGATGTTGCCACAAAACAAAAAGTTGCCTTCCCCGTTGCTGTTTGGACTATCATTTAATTCAATGACGGACAACAAAGCATCGCCACTGGGATGCAGTGGCAGCAGCATCTGTTCAGCTGAAGTTGTTGGAATGCTGAGATACGCGCATACGTATGCATGTGTGTGTGTGTGTGTGTGTGTGGCGAGTGTGTGGGTGCACGCTGCAAGCAGAAAAGCCTTGCCAGCATCAGCTGTAGAGCCGGGCAATGGCGCGGCGTACAAAACAATTTCCCTGTAGAGTTTCCATGTTCAGTTATTCGTATGTGAAAAAGCGCATCTGCTGTTGATTGTGTGAACTTCCTTTCAATCGTTTGTTTGTCGTTGTTTCTCATTGTTTGCCCTTGTTGTTGCTGCTGCTGTTGCTCCTGCTCCTGCTCTTGCTGCAGCTCTGCTACTCTTTTTTCTGCCTTTGTTGTGGGTGTTATTGCTGTTATCCGCCGCCGGCGAGCAGTGGCCTGCAGCTTATTTCTTAGTACTTTATTCCGACTCGATTTGCACTCTTTGAGTCAGTTTCCTCCCCCCCCCAACCCCACTCCCCTCGCCAGACAAGCATTTTTATAAACAATTGAAGGTACAAATCGAGCAAAGGGCTTTATTATTGAGTTCGACAGCGATAATTGGCATTTCTCACACAACACACACACATACTCGAATATTCGCAAGCAGCTCGAGGGCATTTGCAAATCGGCTTGGCCCGAGACATTTTCCTCGACCCTGGCCATTTTGCTGAGTGTCCTTGCCGTGCGTCTTTAGAAACAATTGCGCTTCTTTGTGCAAATAACTTTATAGTGTTGCCTCGACCAGGATGGAATGCAATTCCCCGGCACACACACACACAAGATTTGAGCTGAAGAAGCTGAAATGTTGACACTGCAGGGGGTAGGGGAAGGAATGAGGGGGGGTACACGGCAAAACGTCGTTCGAATTTTGTGCATTGTCCTATTTATTTATTGCACAGCGAGTGCTCGCAGGACACGAAACTTTCTCGCAGTCGGCAACCTCCTGCGGGCTGCTGGAATTGAGATAGTCGCCGCCATTGTTTGCTCCAAATGAAATGAACGGAATAATAAATGAGTGTGTATGTCCGTGTGTGTGTGTGCCTGTGTTTATGTGTGTACGTTAACATACCACATGCTCCCCGGGGTACGCAGTAATAACTAACTAACTCATGGCATAATTGTGTATTGCGCTGTCCTCCTCAATGTATGGAGCCGTTTTCCCACTCGTTTATTATTATTTATTTCTCTATATATTTACTCATTCTTATGTCTGACTTGACACTAATAAGCTGCAAAGACTTATAAGTACAATCAACAATTCAAATTCATTCAGAGAATCGTTGGATACATTCAAAGAACTCACAATTTCCAATCCTTTGATAACTTTTCCGGTTAATCTAAAGTTTTCCACTCACACTAAGCTGTTAATGGCTTCTGCGCCTGTTTACTTCAAAGTAAATTGACAATTTCTATAAATTCTAATTTAAAAGCTTGTTTAAACAGTCTCGCTCAGTGACGTCAGAGCTACGAAAATGTTGCAGGCTCCGACGAAACTAATCCCTGACACTTAAAGCAAACAAATTGCCACATAAACAATTCTAATTGAGATGAACGATATGGATATTTGCATGTGTGTGTGTGTGTGAGTACACACTCTCTGCAAAGTGTTAAATGCAAGTTAGTTGTAACTTTACGTACTCCCCTCGCTTCACCCCACAGAGTTATAGAGGAGCATCCGCCTCGGGGTCGATTGCCATGCGATATTATCGCCATAAAAAGGAGCATAAATTTCACTTACTTTTTTAACGTGGCAGCCAATGCCAAATCGGGGCGTACATCAAAGCGACTCTGCATATAGAAGCGCAATAAATTATCGCGTTCATTTTCACGTAATCCTTCCTCGAGTGCTAATGCGGCCAATGTATGATAGGATTCTGACTCCGTGATGCCGAATAATAAATCATAACTGCAAGAGACAGCAAACAGTAGAAGAGAGAGAGAGAGAGAGTAAGTGAAACTGAGAGAGAGAGAGGGGGAGAGGGAGAGATGGGGAGAGAGGTAGCAGACAATAGGCGTTAGCGGTCTGTGGGCGGTGCTAGAGTAGTATGGCTTGCCTTAAGCTGTCTGTATAGGATGTAGTTTTCTACACTTGAATAATATTTGAGATAAGTAACTTTGACTAAACAAAATATTTAATTTCCAAATTGGAAAACAGGCTAATATTAAATTACATGTTAAATAGAGTCATTAAATCATTTCAAATATTGTTGTATAACATAAATAAAGAGTCTAAATAGAGTAAATAAAGAGCCTAAACAGAAAATAAAATAAAATAAAATAAAATAAAATAAAATAAAATAAAATAAAATAAAATAAAATAAAATAAAATAAAATAAAATAAAATTAAATTAAAATAAAATTAAAATTAAAATAAAATAAATTAAAATAAAATAAAATAAAATAAAATAAAAAAAAATAAAATGAAATAAAAAATAATAAAATAAAGTAAAATAAAATAAAATAGAATAAAGTAAAAATAAACATAAATGAAAAAATATGTCAATAAAACAAATAAAATAAAATAAAATATTTGTAACTAAAGTACTTCTTTAATTTAGTTTTACATTCAGGTCACAGTTATCTACCTGGCTTGGCATTTCAATTTACATGTTAGTGCACTCTTTCGCTCAGTGTACTATTCGTTGACTGCAGACAACGCTATAAAACCACCATAAAGACCAGTTATAAGCACTAAAAGTAAAACGGGATCCTGCGGCGTAACTTGTTATGGCGCCTGATAAATGGTGAGTACGGTGCAGTTATGGAAAACCGACTGGCCAGTTGAATGCTAATGTCCAGTCCCACTCTCTACCTTTTCTTCGTCTATGCTTATCCCTCTTTCCCTCTACTTGGTGTTCTGTTGCGCGCCTGATATCACGCCATAACAAAGCGCATTGAAAGTTATTAGTGTCTGAGCAAGTTTTGCGTCCCGTCGATAAAACTTAATGCAAAACTTGTTAAATGAAACGAAGCTTTTAGCGTGCAATACACCCGATAATTGTTGTCCTTCTCCAACGCTTAACTCATTTATTTGCAAAGGGTTGAAGGACTGTATGCTTTGATCTATCGCAGGGTTTCAATAAAGTTCCTGAAAGTGGAATTTGAATTCAACTGCAATCGGAATGGATGGAGAACTCACACAACACGCAGTAGTCGGGGCGTGTGTTACGTGCTTCCATTTAGTTTACACAGACTTTTCCGAGAGTTTAGCCCCGGTTCACCTTTTGCGTCTGCTGCTCTGTCCCTTTCTCTCTCTCTCTCTATCACTTTGTGCCTGCCTTTCGCCTGTCTCTGTCGTAATTAATGGCACTTCCTGTCGTCTATTATTCTATTTTTGCGTCGACGGCTAAAACACGTTCGACTCGCAAAAGGATAACAATTAAAATCCAATTAATCACGCATTTTATTAGATTATGCCCGGCTATGTTTACGGAATGGCAACGGCAACGGCAACGGTAAATGGCAAATGGACACGTGCCACAATGTCTTGCGCACACTGTGAAATCAGAAGTGAGCCCAGGGGTGGGCAGCAAACGGACAAGAGCAGAAAAGAAAATGCCAAAGTGACCCCTTTTGTGTGTGTGCTGGGGCCTGAGTTATTACTTGTTGCCTGATTGATTGATGTGTATACATTACACGAACAGCTCGATATTATCGCAAATCCCTCTTCACCCGGGCATACTATAAAGCAGTCGCATATCTAATATCAATAACGGATGCCCAAAAGAAAGCTCTGTAAATCTGACTAAAGAAGAAGCAGCTTAAGCCTGAAGTCCGATGGGTATTTAAAGTAAACTGAGATTATTTTCTTTGCTCTTCGGGTAATACTAAAAATAAATACGAGCAAATTATTCGACCAACGAGTTTTGGTCAACCGATTCGTAATTTGTCTGTTAAATGCTCCAAGATGTACTATTTAAAGAACTCTGTGAGGCCGCAAAGTACTGAAGAGAGAGAGGGAGAGAGAGCGTTAAGTGGAGTGTTAAGCTGCCGTTTGGGTCCAACAAGTGGCACTCAGGGTGCCATTCACCTGGCAATGCCAAAGGCCGCTCAATCCGCAAAATGCATACTTGGATTTCACGAGCGATTTGATTTCACCTGAGGGAACCGAATGCCAAATGCCAAATGCCAAACATCTAATCAAGTAACGCACAATAAATAAATAGTCCTGGGCAATAGTGTGTGTATTTGGCAGGTCGGTTAGAGGGGGGAGGGGGATTGGGGGGATAGATCTAAAGCAAATATCGAATGCCGGACAATGGGCCTGCGAGTGGGATGGAAACTGTGACAGCAATTGCTTAACAAACCGGCTGAAATGCTCCGTATAATGCCCCATGACCTTGTACGGTTGATTTGGTATTACGTGTCCATCGACAATTGGACCCAATGATGTTGAAAATTGTTGGAACGATGTTGGTATGTGCAAGATATCCTGGTAGCTGCAAAGAGAGAAAAATAGAAAGCATTCGCATCAGAAAATGGTGTAAAAAGGTCATATAACTTGCTGAATGAGTGTTTGGGTGAGCGACCGTTCCCCCGACCGAGTGAATGACTGTGTGAGTGAGTGAGTGAATGCGCAGCCTGACAGCGGCTACTTTTCACTTTGATTCGAAATTTCTAATAAATTTTATGTGTGATTTGTTGGCTGGACACGCACCGAGAGCCCCAGCGGGCATTCGCGACCGTGACCCACACGTGCTCCACATAAAGATACAAACCGTCAGATACACATATGTTCTTAAAGACCATATATTGATGGACCTGCAGCAGATGTTGCTTAAAGAGTATTGCCAGTATTAATAAGCTGCCAGCAAATGTGACAAATAAGTAAAAAGCAGGCAAATAAGACATCTTCAAATTGGAAAAGCTCAGCTTCTTTTGGCCCTCTCTCCTTCTAGCCTTTTCCAATTCTAACCTCAAACTAATATGTGCATATTTTATTGCAGTGAGAGCCAATTCTGGCCAGGACTGTACACCTTTTCTGTGGGTTGAACATGCTATTTGGAATACAGTTAGCAGAAATACAACTCGAAGTGAATTTCAATTCGGTCCTTGCGAGTCGATGCAACAATTCGTTGCACTCAAAATGGCACGACGGGGTGCAATATACGATATTTTCGATAGTTTGCATAGAAATTCAAATGTCGGTGCTGCTGCTGCAGTGTCAAGAGCAAATTAAGAAAAAAGTCGAGCGAATATTGCATTTCAGATCGAAACTTTTATCTTGCCCAAGCAGGCAAAATGTGCTTAATGCACTGGGCGGATAGCTCGACTGGGCAATACCCGGAAGTATTAGAAAAAATGCCAAATAATTCTGTAGTTTGCCTTAAATGTTTCCTCTTGCTGAGACTGCCAGGTGCGGAATTCAATTGAGTTGGAAGAGACACAATTGCATGTTCTCATTTGCAAAATGTCATTTCGAGTTGTGGTTTGTATTGAGGTTGAAGTAAGATGACACGAAGGAGGGAGAGAGGGAGATAGAGACAGATCTTTGTGGGCAATTCTCTTACAAGAATGGGCAAACAGAGTGCAACTGCAACTGCTGCAAGCAAGCGGAGGCACTCTTTGCATTCCCCATAAATATTTTTATCGCTGTAATTTAATTAACTCGCGTCGCTGCCAGGTAAGCACACCTTAAGCCCACTTAATGCAGTCAATACCTACAGCCACGCCTCAATGACATTATCGTAAACCCCTTAAGCTGCACGGCAAATACTGCAAATCGCTGCCCCTGCAACCGGAGCCAGTTAAAGAGACCGCAAGCACTTTAAGACTCCATCAGCCACAGCAATTCGTGCAGTAAACTGCGCACGTGTGTGTGTGTCTGTGTGTGTGTGAGTATCTGTGAGTGTTGGCTGCTGTTGTTGGTGTTGTCAACTGCAGGACATGTTCCGGTACCGCTTGCTGGCTGCGGTCAATGACGACGATTGCCGGCTGTGGCAATCGACACATGAGCGCAAGTTTATCGCCGTGACTCTCCTCTCTTGCCCCGCGCGCTCTCGACAATTTGCAGCAGCTTCAAGCCAAGTTAAAAGTTCGAAGTTAGCCGCGTTGCAAGCTTGTTGAGAGTGCAAAGTTTTGGAGCGTGTCTTGTGTGATTTATGATTTTCATGGAGTACCGAAGAGGCCTCTCTCTCTCTCTCTCTCTCTCTCTCTCTGTCCTGCTGTCTTGCCTCGCTATTGTGCTGTATCTCATTAGCTGCAACTCTTTAGATGCACTTCAGTTAGAGACAGAGAAAGAGAGAGAGCGCAGTTGGGCAGTTTTATAATTCAACTGCCATTTATCAAATCGTTATAGTTAACTGTGGATTAATCTTCCCTTTTCCACTGCATTTTATCAATTTCCAGCAATGACAAAATGTTCTGCTCTCCAGGCTGAACTGCAGCGTGCAACTTGCAATATATTGTGATACTTTTGTTTAGACAACTTGCACAAATTTGTCTGGCTAACTTAGGCACATACGCCGATTGCATGTGTGTGTGTGTGTGAGTGTGTGCGAGTGTGGCAGCTACGAAGATTGATGACGGTGCTGCGCTTGCAGCTACTTAGGCAACTTTGCAACGGCACTCGAAGTTGCTCGCACACACAGTCAGAACATTTATTCAGCCAGAAAGTGAGTTTGTTTTCTTTGTTGTATTCCCCTCCTACTGTTGTTGTTGTTGTTATTTTAGCATCTCCGTTGTTTCAGCTGTGCATAGTACGTGCATACATCATGCTTTCTATTTAATGAATTTTTAATATGCTTTGCTTTTTATTTTGTCAATTAAGAGAGCTCAGCTTGAACAATGCAAACAGTTGTGCGCGCTCTGGATTATTTGTGGGGCCGCAGGGCGTATACTTGTTATGCAAGAGCACTCACACACACACACAGCCACACAGCCACACAGCCACATACAGTGTGCTGTATTTTCGCATAACATTTATTTGAATTCACTCTTTCGACCCTCTTTTGCTGCTGCTGTGTTTGCATTGTAACCATTTTAAGACGATTAAAAGTGCTTTAAATTTAATTCGCAGTGGCAAAATCCGAAATAAAAGCAAAACAAATAAAATTACTACAAATTATACAAATTTCTTTTATGTCTTTTCCGTATTTACGCCATAATAATCTTCATTATTCATTGCGATTCCGGACCATTCTCTCAGTTGCGTGCCATGCAATTTGCATAAATTATTCAGGCAGTACGAACTGCAATCGACTAAGCGAAATATTATCGCAAAACCCAGAAAACAATGCAAGTGTGTAAATAAATAATTACAGGGCAATTGCCATATAAAATGTGCACTTCAAGGCACTTCTATCGACTGCAGGCCCCATTGAATAATAGGTCAATAATTGAAACAAACATTCGACAAACTTTGTGAACTCTGTTGAGTAAGGGACATCAATTGTTTGCGGGGCAAATGCATTAAACATTTGCAAGTGAGCAAATCATTTGAATAACCGAAAGCGATAAGCCGAGCATAATGAACAGCAGAAAAAGCAGAAGAGGTAGATGAAGCAAATAATTAATTATTTAAAATGGATTTCTACGAGGGACGACAAAGGAAAAGTTTCCACTATCTGAATGATTGTCTGCGTGTGTGTGTGTGCGTGCGTGTGTGCCTGAGTGTGCATTGTAAATGCGAATGTGGCCAAAATGTTTGCACAAGTAGTTGTTACCTGTGTGCATATGTTTGCCTCTCTCTCCCTCTCTCTCTCTTTCTCTCTCTCTTGACTGTTACTTTGTTTGTGTGTGTGCAGAGTAATTCATACATAATTCATTGCATTCATTTAACACTCGCACTTGCACTTCGCCCAGTTACTCACTCGTTCACTCATTCACTCGTGCACCCATTTCACTCCTTTACTGCTTTATGTACACACTCACAGGCAGTCGCATCCCCGAGTTGTACTCATTCATTAACACATTTCTGCAGTTGTTACGTAGGATATCATTACCATGACTTATTGCTGCCAGCACATACGATTGCCCACCAACGTGGGTACGGTTGACAAACAAGGGCTACTCGATTGTGATGTGTTTGATTTCTGTTATATATACTGTTATATATACTGTTATATTCTGTTATACATACAAATCAAGGGCTATCGATTGTAATATGTTTGATTTCTGTTATATATACTGTTATATTTACTGTTATACTGTTATATATTATTTTATACATACTGTTATATTTACTGTTATATATTCTGTTATACATATACAATAAGGGCTGCTCGATTGTGTTATGTTTGAATTCCGTTATATATATTTTTATATATACTGATATATATACTTTTATATATACTGTTATACATACTGTTATACATACTGTAATACATACTGTTATATATACTACTGATATATATACTGTTATATATACTGTTATACATACTGTTATACATACTGTAATACATACTGTTATATATACTATTATATACTGTTATACATTCTCACTTTCTGGCTCATTCTTCATTTGTCTTCATATTTATTATGCTATGTTTATCCTTCCCTATCAAACTCGTTTTCAATCCTTTCGTATGTCAGTTACTATCTCTCTCTCTCTCTCTCTCTCTATATATCTCTCTCACTGTTATCTCCCATTGCCCCTTCTCCTTTATTTTGTCTAGTCACAATACTGACAAGGGGTATCCCATCGTCGGATAAGCTCAATACTTCTGCACCGTTTTGTCGCTTCGTCTTTGCCAACGAACGTAAAGTTTTGGCCGCACCCCAACGGAGTTTGCTAACTTGCTCGCACTATGTTAATTTGCGACAGGCAAAGGAGTGCAAGGGACATGGGGAAGAAACAATCCAACGCCATACACCATTTTCCAAGACAAACACACACGCACACACACACACACACATGCACACACAGTCGCAGAAAGAAGTGACTGTTGCATCGCTGTGTTTGCCTGGTGACAGTGAAGAGGCGTGTTGGGGACTGTGTGCATGTGCTTACGTGTGTGTGTGTACGTGTGTATGTACGTGTGTGCTTGGCATAATTAACATAATTACTATTATTGTCCCATTGTTGATTTTGTTTTACATAATTTATTCTTCCTTCTTTCGCCTTTCGCTTTGTATGCAAATTGTTTTTTAGTTTTCGCTTTCCACTATTTTCTTTCTATTTGCTCATGAAAGCGGCTAATGTACCATTGAAATAACTGTTGTTTATGCAGATTGCAATAAATATTTGTATGTATAATTAACGCAGGCGGCAAATATGAATAATTTACCAACAATAAAGTCAACAAATCAATTTGCTGCAGAGCAAACATTTCAAATTGAATACAAACAAATATTATTATTTAAATCGCATAACAACATTTCATATGAATAAACTAAAATAACATGAAAACTATTAAAACTGACTTTTTCAATACGAAGGTACTTTGGCATAATAAACAAGGCTTTAAGTTAAGTCAAGCTATTATCATTGTCTCTGATATCGAACTTGTACATACTTCAGACAAACATCGCGATAAGACCCCCGAGATAGGCCAAATTATGCAAATAAAGCGTATAATTTATTGAGCCTGACACTTAATGGGCTGTTAAGTAGATGACCCCCGACCCCAGGAGCAGCGCCAAAAGAAGAGATCCGGGAGCGTGATTAATTGAAAAGCAATTAACTGCGACCAGCCTGCCAGGAGGCTGAAGGAGGAGGAGGAGGCAGCGCTTATTAGTTGCGTACCCCCGGCAAAATGGACACAAGGGATTACAAGTAATCTGGATGCAAAACAAGGCGGTCGCATCAGCGAGGGCGCAGGCAGTTAGGATCCACGCATGATTAGTTATGGGGGCACACGCTGAACGCCTCATTGAGAACGCGGTGCGACCAACTCCTGAATTTATCGTGTCATTAGGCAGGGCATAAAGGCCGTGGGAGGGACGAGTTAATGAATCAAAGCGCAGGATATTGATGTCGTGGTCAACGTAAATTCAAGTGACGCTTACACAAGGCATCGTGCAGCACGTAGCAGGCAGCCTGGCTGGACAATGGACACGCGGCGCACTCAAAGGCATTAGCACGCATTGCGGTGCGATTATAATGGCCACAAGGATATGGCGCTGTTTGCAGACTGCTCACTAAATAATTCAATAAGTCGAACGGATGAAACTCACCGACGCTGGCGCAAACAATCCAACAGCGCGTCGTCCTCTTCGTGGTCGCTTAACGGACAGTCGAGGGCGTGGGCGATTTGCATGGTCAATTGCAGTGATTGATTGCTGGCGGCCCAGTCGGACATGGCCGAGCCGGACATGAGGATGGCGCGATGGAAGAGACCTGAAGCCAAATTGTTGTCGCCATTAAATGCAATGCCATAATCACTGGCAGTACCTACCCGATGACACTGGCGACACCATTAGATAATTGACGCACGCGGCGCCCGTGCTGTGGCCCATCAAGGTGACGCGCTTATTGTCGCCCCCAAAGGAGCCAATGTTCTCCTTGATCCAGTGCAGCGCTGCAATCTGATCCAGCAGCGCATAGTTCGCTATATTGTGCGCATCGATGCTGGGTCGCATGAAGCCTGAGGGCGAAGCAACAATTAGAGACACAATTGTGGACAATCTCAAGGCACACAACACTCACCCAGCACACCCAGGCGATAGTTGACGGTGACGACAATGACCTCGCCATAGCTGGCCAGCACAGAGCCGTCGTAGGCATTGCCGCTGTTCCACTCGAAGGATTCGCCGTGCAAATAAACCAGCACAGCGTGCGACTTTCCGCCCGCCAATGCATCTAAATGGAATGAAAGAACCTTTAGGTTACTACAATTTAACCAGTGATTAGCTTACCCTCATGCGGCACATAAAGATTCAGGTAGAGGCAGTCCTCGCTTTCGGCCTTCAGGTAGGGCATCAGTCGCATGAGGTGCCTGTAGCGGGCACGAGATATATTCACGCTGCTCTGCGATGACATGTCCGGCAGTTTTTGCGGGCAAACTGGCGGCAAATGACGCGCAATCTTCAGCCCCTGCCACGGCAGTGGGGCACCTGAAAGCGCGAAGGGCAAATTGTGACACCATTAGATAAGCTGGAACAAACTTTTTCCAAAAATTGCAGCACTTTTGACTGACACATCCTCGTCTGCTGGCCGAGCCACAGCAGGCAAACAAACTGGG
The DNA here is from genome assembly GCA_018904035.1 of Zaprionus ornatus. NCBI lineage: Eukaryota > Metazoa > Arthropoda > Insecta > Diptera > Drosophilidae > Zaprionus > Zaprionus ornatus. The sequence continues at coordinate 19,736,574 of JAEIFZ010000115.1, read as the reverse complement.
CACAGTGGGGCAAGACTCTATAGACATCAACATGAAAATTATTCTTGCGAAATATGAACAATCGAATTTCTTCGTCATATTGCATGATAAAATTCCTTTTTATTCCTCTCTATTTCTGCCACTGTGACCTATGACAGTTAACTACATCTAACGATATCTAGTTTGCATTTTTCCATTCACTCTCCCCTCTCAATCACTCTTTTCCACTGTTGCTATTCCCCATACTGGACGACCGCGAAATAACAGCATTCGATTGGTTCTCGTGGCATTCGTGGAGAAAAAAGGCAATTTGGTATTTATGCAACACGGTCAGCGGGCACTTGCGAGCACCGTAAACAGGCGGACAGCCACAGTCGCACCCGCATTGGCACTTCCTGGCGTTGAGTGTGTGTGTGTGTGGCGTGGAAGCTGTCAAAGGACACTCGGAACAGCGAGAAAGTCGACTGTGGTTGGGTGTCGTGTGGCAGTTAACTCGCATGTGCAGGCCAAGGACTCGCTGCCGCAGTTGCTTAGACAGGGCAAGGGGCCCTTCCATCCCCGACTCTGTGAACTTAGTTTAAATTCCGTTGCAACTCTAGTTCGGCACTTGCACGGCAGGCGCCGTGACATGCTTTGTGGCATTGACACCCCGTCTGATTGCCTTTGCCAAATTACTAGCATATTTGGCCACCGCATCGCTGCATCGCAGTTCGATTGTGGCCTTCCCTGGGTGGCATTGTTGTTGCGCCTTAGTATTTCAATTAACTTTGATTATGTGGTCGGACATCAGGCTTAAGACCTGTTCAAAGCTGCCTCTGTGATCTTATTGTATGCAAGGGAATGCAATCAAACGACGTATTGAATGGGAGAGCTTAAAGGGAATGCTGCCTAATTAGCTGGGAATATCCGATTATACAAAGCTTCCTTTTGTTTCAGCGTGAAGATGAGAGGTTTTCTGTGTATATCTCTAATTGAATAACCTGTAGGGATTGTGCAGTATTTAAACTACTAAATTTAAGTTAGGGCTTAGAACTTGAATTTTGTTAATGTGCAATCTCTACAGGTTTTTCAAAAGAATTATCTTGTATTATAATACAAAGGAAATATTTAGTTTGTGCGACATTCTTTAAATATTTACATAAACTTTTGCAACTCTTGATTGCATTATGCAGAAGGTTAAGCTCAATTTTAAACACTACGACAAATAACCAACTGTCCCTGGTATGTACGTAACTCCACACTGCATAAATACCTCAATCTTCACACAGTTGTGGCACAAATTGGGAGACACACAAGTCGATACAGTGACAGATTATGGAGACATAGCAGTCTTCTTGCAAGACGTCTTATCCCCGCTCGACCTCTGAGGCGACTCAAACGGCAAGGCTTTGCCAAGACATTTGCACAACATTTTTATTTTTTTTTTATTTTTTTTTTTTTTTTTTTTTTTTTTTTTGTTTAATATTTGGACAACAGTAAAAACTCTTTACTTATGTTCCTAATTTCACTTATTTTATTATAGTATCTTAAGAATATTTCTCCACCCTGTGATGTTAAGAAAAAATATTATGATGTACGGATTCTTCACTTAATAATAATAATACAAATAAAAAAAAAAAAAACTTACATATGTTCTTAATTCACTTATTTTGTTATAGTGTTTGGTAATTCTTAAGAATATTTCTCCACGCTGTGATGTTGAGATACAATATTATGATGTACGGATTCTTCACTTAATAACAATAACACCAAAAAAAAAAAAAAAAAAAAAAATTAATGTTCCTACTTCACTTATTTTGTTATGGTGTTTGGTAATTCTTGAGTAATGTTAAGATACAATGTTATGATGTACGGATTCTTCATTTAATAACAATAAAAAAAAAAAAAAAAATATTAAACAACCATTACTGGTTTTTACTTTTAAATGTTCTATGTATAAATCAACTTTAGCGTTTTTAGTTTTAATATAAAAGAACATAAACATCATTCCTTCTACTGAGTTTGCCAGGGACAATCAAAGCACTTTGCTGAAAAACTACTTGCTGCTATTGCAAGAAATTGGCACACAGGCATTATTATTCGACGACATGTCGTCACAGACTATCAGGCGGGGGGAGGGGGACAATTTCGTGTGCGTTTTGTGCGCCGAGAAATATGCAACATTTACACTTTGACATATTCGACACACACAGATTTCATTTCGTTGTCGAATGGCTGCCGTTATGACGCTCATAAAAGCAAGCAAAGTCTCCACACACGGCCATTTCCTTGCCCCCTTCCCGTGCTATGTTAGCTGCACGAAAAATAGGAGAAGAAGAGAAGGAGAGCAGTAGAAAGAGACAGCAACAGACGAAGAGATACAGACAAAGCGCGTCAGTCGGTGGCGTTATTTGCGTTTTGTTATTAATAAATTCCGCAACAGGCAAAAGGACGCGCTTCTAGTAGATAAATAAAAGCGAGCAGCTAACCACGCCCCTTTCCCACAGAATCTCTCTCTCTCTCTGCTGGCGCGAAATAAGACAAATACCATGTACAAAACGCAAAACAATTTTCCGACGTGTTGTCGAAAAGTTTTGTCTATTTGTTTGGTTGCCCCGCCGCGAACTGGCGTCTAACTCATCTCGCCGAGTTGGCATGGGATTCTTTGTGTGTGTGGGTAAGTATATGTTGCGTGAGTGTGCGTGTGCGTGCGTATACACATTACGTATACGCAAACGAATCTCGTATTTGCATTGGCTTATATTTGCCCCGCGAAACTCGATGCGGATTGTTGCAACAATGTCGACGGCGACTCTAACGACAACTGCTGCTGCTGCTGTCGCTGTTGCTGCTGCTGCTGGTGTTGCTGTTGCTGCCCGACTAAGTCTGTTTCGTGCTGTTTGCAATGGCAACAACTTCCGCTGACAAATATGGCGTCAGTGTCGTCGGTCTGTCTGCAGTCTTCGTTATTGTTGCAACTTGCCGCACGGATTGAGTATGCGGCACTCAAGTGCTCGATAAACGCATCGCGCGATGCAAACACACGTTGCCACAGATACAAATACACTCAGTCACACACGCACACACACATACACATGCACACACGCAGATACAAGTCGTGACAAGCACTTTTGTAACGGCCTGTGGCATTGGCTGCCGGCTTGCCGTCTGGCAACAAATGTTGCCACAGTCCAACCGCCGCTCTACAGATAATTTATTGTCCTTGCCAGAACCTTTCGTGGCTGCTGTCGCCACATTGTGCATGCGGCACTTGGTGTGAAATTGAAGGCGATTTTCCGCAACCAAGTTGCAATTGCTTAGCACGCAGTGTGCGTGTGTGCGTGTGTGTGTGTGGGGAAGTGTGTGTTTGTCAGCTGTCGATGGTCGGACATGCCACAGCTTGTCCGCAAGCCGAGCTACAAATGTCCAATCAGAATTCACAAAACGCATAATTGACAAATATTTGCAATTTGCCAGTTGATAATTAACATTTCTTGCACTCTCCGAGGCGACAAGCCACGCAGAGAAGCTCAATTATGGCAAACAAACTGTGCCAGCTCACAAGTGTGTGGATATAAATTGCCAAAATTCGGAGAATAATGCCACAAATGCGAGAGAGAGTCAAATAAATAAGCGAAACTATGCAGCATCTATTTGCATTGCACAGCCACACACACACACACTGGCAACACCAGCTCCCCCACTCTGTTGTGTGGCCTACTTTTGCTGTGCCTTCACCTGCCCCACCCGCTGGTACGTGTGAAGTCTTCACAGCCTAATGCCAGGTGCAGCTCAAGCTTAATTGCCCAAAATTGCAGGCTATATTCGAGATTGCCCTGCAGTATGGTCGGAAATGGTCGGCACAGCTCCTGAGTGTGCTGTGTAATGAAGGTTTTGATTCTCGTTTGCTGCCAGTGTGGCAAAGTTGCAAATTGCCATCATATTTGTGCCACGTAGAGTGTTGGCAGCAAGCAGTGCCGGAAACTAGCCATAAAATGCCAAATATTTCAATATATATTTGACCAATTTCAATATATATTTCACTAATATTTGTTTGCCTGCTTTGTTGAATTCTACAGAGAATTCACATTCGAATTCATTTGGCAAATATCAGAATGGGAAATCAAAGAGATTTCGAAATAAACTCAAATTAATTTCGTTCAATAGAATTAAAAGAAATCTACATTTATTATTCAAATTAGTTTTTACTCTAAAAATGCATTTTGATATTTCGAATATATTTAAATTCGTTTAATTTAGTTTTTACTTTAGAAATGAATTTGCAAATTTCGAATATATTTAAATTCGTTTAATTTAGGTTTATTTATTGCTGCACCTTTGCTATATTTCGCTAATGAAGCGCGCAGAATTTGTTTCTATTTCGCAAATGCAAATTTAGCTTTGCCCGCACTCAGTTTCATTCATTGCGCACTCTATTTACAGGGAATTTGTGCAATTTTCAGAAGCTTATTTAAGACCAACAGTAATGACTGCTGCAACCTGGCTGGGTACTCACCGGGTGGCATGAACCGTCTACTTCCTGTGGGCGCCTCTGCATAGGGTATGCCCAGATACTGATCCACCTCGGCCAGCCCACTGGTGACCTGGAAGCGACGTGTGATGCCCATGAGACGTCCCTGTTTGATTTGTATCTCCTTGGTGTATTGCAGTTTATCGGGCACCACATGACGTCGCTCAGGATGACGGGTACTTGTGCTGCTGTCGGACATTGTTGTTGTTACTGTTTCTGCTGCTGCTGTTGCTGCTGCACTTGAGTCGCTCTCCTCGCTGGCCAGCAACTTGGCAACCCTCTGCTTGATGTCCATGTCTAAGCTGTGGCCCTTGGCCTGCTTTATGGCCAAATGGGCAAATGACTTGGCCGTGAAGGCAGTTGCATCCGGCCCAATTGTTGTTGTAATGTCGCCCACCACTGATGGTGGTCGCCTCGTTTGCACTGCGGTCTCACGCAATTTCATTGCATTTTCCAACTCATTTCCGATTGATTTTTGTTCTGCATTCGACGTCGACGTCGCCGTCGTCGTTGCTGTTGCCGTGGCAGCTGGTATGCCCCAAGTGGGGCGACCGTAGGAACAATCGGTGCCTAATTGCTTCTGATTGCCGCCAACTGTCAGCAGAATGAGCCAAAATGCCTCCAAACGGAACTTCATGGCGCCTGCCGATGTTGTTGCTGTCGTTCGTCTTTTGTTCTTTGTTGTTGCCACGTTGCCCTCCCCTCGCGCACTTGCTTCTTATTTTCAATTTCAATTTTAATTTTAATTTTAGGCGAACTCGTGCGGCTCGACAGGTTTTCACATTACGTTTGTCTTTCGTTGTATTTGTCTTTAGTCGGTCTCTTCTTTGTTGTTAATTGCGTTTTATGCTCTGCTCCCAGATCGCCGCATCTTCGTGTACTCCATTTACATGGATTCACAGTGTGTCTCTCTCTGTCTGTCTGTCTGTCTGCCTGTCTGCCTTGGAATAGTTTTCCCTTTTGGTTTATTTACTCGAAATTTTTAGCATGCTTCCTTCCGGCCCAGCTCAAGTGCTGTGTCTCCTGTCTCCTACGGTTCTCCCTCTCCCGCACTCGCAATCCAGTTGCATGAAAAGTTTCATTCACGTTTCTTTGAGCGAAATGTAAGTGTAAAGAAAAAAAATAAGAAAAGAGAACAGAACAAAGAAAAAAGAACTGGTAAACACAGAGTGCTAAACAATTCAGTGTTGGTTCTATTTGGGGTAGCCGAGTGTTTCTGCTCTCTCATTCTTCCACTTGGCATATTCCGTATTTTTCATTGTTATTTTTTCATTGCAAATATTTACGTTGAGTCGCATTTGCCTGCTGAATTTCCGTTTGTCAAAGAAATAAGAGATTTCGACACTGGACACTGTCCGAATTATTTTTAAGTATTTATGGACAAAAAAGAAACAATAACCGGACTCTTGTCGAACTGCTGCAGATTGTCTGACACTCGATAGACCTGCCAACTATCTATGTGTGTAGGTGTGTGTGTGTGTGTGGTACGCAGTCAAGTGCTGTCAAATTTTCCAATTTGAGATTCTATATTCTATACTACAGCAGCCAATTATGTTGCAAGACACTTGTGGCTGCCGCCTCTTGCACAGTCAATTAATTCCTGAGCACCCAATTCCAATTTGAGTTTAAAGATTTCTTACTCTCAAAGAGATCCAGCAAAAATGTTGATTCAAATGCGACGCCATTAAAATGACTTTGTATACACTGAGCAGACGACGACGAAGAACAAACGGGCATCACTCAAGTTCCGACACATGCCAAACGAAACGAAACGGAACGAAACGAATCTTGGATGCTATTTTCAAGTTTTAGTGTCAAATTCGGATTTTACTTCAAATAAACAGAGCACCAAAATAGGAAAATTCCCATGACGATTAATCATAAAAATACCAATAAAAATTCAATTAGCTTCTTATGCGCTTCCTCTTTTCCCTGCTTGTTTGCCGTGTCTCTCTGTGTATTTGTGTGTTTCTCTCTGTGTGTGTGTGTGTGTGGGTGTGAGTGCTGTGTGTTGACACCAGCGATCTGAGCTAATTTCACAAACAAACGCCAAAGCAATGCAAATAACTAAAAACGGAAAGCAAAAAGGCATTTTGAATTTCTTTTTTTTCATTTTACGAGCAAATCAACACAGAAACATTTGAGGCACATGTGGGGAAGCTCGGAATGTGCCAGCACATGTGTGTGTGTGTGTGTGTGTGCGTGCTTGGTACTACATACATATATCAATATAAACATAGCGAGTGCATTGAGGCGCTCTAAAAGCATTTTTCACAACAACAAACCTAATAAAACAAGTAGACTTTGAGAAAAATAGAGCGAAATAATCGAAAAATAAACATGTAATGTTGTATTAATACTGTGTGCCTGACTGAGAAATACTCTGCATGAAAATATTGTATAAAAGCTTTGTGGGTTAAGGCTTAAGGCAAAACATGGCAAACAGAGTAGTACAGGGTATTGAAGCATGGGTAAACCAAGGCCACCTCTTCCTAGTTGTTCTATTTTTTATGCCCTCTGCCTGAGCATAAGAATAACAAATGTGTGCCAAAAAGACACGAAAAGATAAAAACTCTCTTTAAATGTTTTCTTTTACATTTACTCTATGTATCTATTTGCTTCTTTTATCATGTGTGTGTGTGTGTGTGCAGCACATAAATGTCAAGGTACATAGACTGCTTGGGCACTTAAATTGACCTCTGCCGATCGAAATCGCTTTGGGGAAAAGTTTCTCCAGTTGCTGGCCAAAAAAGAGCGTCTACGTCGAAGAACATGAAGAGTGTCATAAATTATCCCTTACGGAGGGGCTAATTGAGTCAGCACTGGCTGATGATGCTTACTGTGGGCTTCTTCTACGGTTCGTTGTCGCATGCGAGGGGTTATTTATAGTGCGGCAGGCTAAAGTGAAATGGAAAATCATCGCTATTTCTGTTTGCATCGACTACAAATTGATATCAGCTGTTTGCGCTGCTCACAAGGCAGAACTAAGCAGAACTGAGCAGAACTGACGACTTTATTCACTTTCACTAAGTGAAAAGGAAAATGCAACGAAATGAAATACAAGTCGTAAAAATAACGCAAATAAATAATAAATAGACGGCACACTGCAGTCGCTGCACAAACTCAAATTAAATGCAGAGCATTATAAATAAACGCAAAGTGCGTAAAAATAAGAAACAGCGAACCGAAAAGCATCCCAACAATTTCGTTTGCTCTGAAAAGAAAACAGCAAAGAGAAGGAGAAACAGAAATGCAGCTGGGAGTAAACACTGACAAGGAGGAAAGACAAAAGAAACTCCACGTTGAGCAATTTGAAATTTAAGTTAGACTAAGTGATTTGATTTGGTTTAAGTAAGTAGTTTGCTGGCAAGGAATTTGGGGCAAGCTTTGTGTCGCTGCAACTGCGGACAGATGGGAATCTCCGAGACAACGAAATGTTAATGGCAGTTCTCACTTTAAATAACATATTTTTGAAGTCTCGTACATTTGAATAGATCTCCCCTTTTCGTTGAAAGTTAAGCGCGTATCAATTGCTCTTTTAAAGCTCGCACAGATGACAAATTGCAGCGATAAATGTTTTTACTGGCGAAAGGAATTTCACACGACAGGTTGTTATATTTTTCACTCAATGGTGAGATAAAAAAATAAATAAAACACTCACTTAAGGTGAAAATTTCAGTAATAAAATACTTGTGCTTTCATGAATAAACATGATGACCATCTGTTATCAAAAAATTGCGAAAAACCAAGTAAATAAAAAATAAACAGAGAATAAATTCCTTTTTGATCGTAATAACACATGCTGTATATGCTCACACACACACACACACGCACACATTGGAGTATGAATGACACGCAGTTGCATTCATGAATAACTGAAAATGATACCGAAAAAGTAAAAAGACTGCTGGCAAAATCAGAGGATTCACAGTTGACACACTCCGCACACTCATTACACACACAAAAAAAAGAAGAAGAAGAGGAATAAAAAAGATTGCACTATTCGAAGCGCATTTTATGTACGTTCTGTCAGAATGTCATAAATCATATGCTACTCATAAAGCAACAAACGCCGTCAGCATCAACCGGAGAAATTTCACTCGCATTTGTGATGCAAATGATGTCAAAAGGGGCCACAGTAGCCGCACATAACCTCCACTAGACCCCGCTAGGGTATGCTGTGTAGCACGGGCGGGTCGGAAGAAATTTGCATAATTAGCATAGCGACGACGACGCATCGAGAGCTGTCACATTTGACACACAGCTCAGTGGAGCGAGGAAAATGCTGAAAGTTTCCTATACGAATTCGAGAAGCGAAACCCAAAACACAAACAAATCCACAACAAGAAAAATAACAAACAACAAATTATCTGCAACTAATTTTAGGTGGTCCACAAAACACTCGAGAGGGGTTAAAAATTAGAAATTCAAAATAACAACATGCGGCAGAGAAGGCGAGATAGACTGACTGTAGTATACCCATTGCGAAAAGCAAGGGAAAGAAGCTTATTGAAACTTTTCACTGTGACTGTGTGTTCTCAGGAACAGCTCAATTTCAGATTCATTCACTTCGTAACAATCCAAATACCCTCCTGCATACAGTGCTGGGTATAGAAGCGCAACGTATCTGCAAAATAAGTTCAACAAACCCCAGAATCTCGAAGATGCGCAGCAAATTATTTCGAATTATGCGATTTATTTTTGGGTCGTTTTCGATGCCAGCCACGAAATGCAGCCTACAGTGCAGACCACAAGTGGGACGAGCTATGAAAAAGTGGGCGGCTCGCAAGTAACAAATGCATAAATCTGGCCCATTATCATGCAAATTAAGTGAGGCAAATATTTTTAAATATTGCGAGCATTTTAATGCCTTGCCGGCATAGGACTTCTGTGTTAATATTTTAACAGAGTTTAACAGAGGATTTGCCACAACTGTTGATTGTTAATTTTAGTCGCAGAATTACACACTGAAATTTAATTCCGAAGATGGAGAAGACATGCTCATAGATACCAACAATATACTATGTTAAATTGGATAGTAGTATGGAACTTTGGTTATCCATCAATTGTATATTGTTTCCTTATCAACGAAGATGTTTTTCAATGAGAAACGATTGACTGTAAATTAAATTACATGAACAATATTCTTTATAAGAATTTTGTAATTAAACTCAAAGCTAAAATCCCAAACTTGCTAACGTGTTCCTGGGATTTACTTCGTGCTTAACCTTTTGGTATTGCTGTATATTTCTCCTAAGCAAAAAAACGATTGTAAATTAAATAACATTAACAATATTCTTCTTAAGAGTCTCCTTATTAAACTCAAAGCTAAAAACCCAGACTTCTTTCATTATCAAACCGGATTTACTTCATGCTACGTTTTTTGGATATATTTTAATTTATAGCAAGAATTTCATTTAACACCTACGAAATGCTTTGTTTAATAATTTTTCGCAATTCTCTCAAACATTTTCATGGCGTATTTTCCGTCAACCGTTTGACGTCAATTAATTGATGCATTTTTCACAGTTCTTGCTTACGTATAATATTTATCTGCGGCACAATATCAGACACACATTAAGTGAAAACATTCAGTTGATATACGCCAAAAATGCTATAAAAACCTGGGAGGAAAAATAACTTGTCACTTTTCACAGTAATTTCGCAAAATGCTTTTTTACTATTGAGCACACGGTTATCTCTTCACTTTGCCACAGCATTATGCATTCATTAATGCGAATCGTAATAAGAGTGAATTGTAAATATTTGCAATGGATAAAGATTTTTTTCTCTCTTTTATTTTGCCTTCTTTGGGTTAATTATACGCATTATCAATTTCGCTCAATTTGCATTTACCAATTTGCGCAACGAGTGTTTCGCTTGATTTGCTTATTATGATTTCACTGCACTTTGATCTGCTCCCTGAGAGGGGTCGGGCGGGGCAAGCTATGCATGTAGTTTGATGAACGCTTTGATCGCTCAGATTGTCGAACATTTGGCAACGATTAAGTATTTATCTCTGTCACTTGCACAGCCAAATTAATAATAATTAAGATTTCTGGATTATTTTTAGCCCGATTGCATAAATAAACATCCGTTTTTTCAGCCTCAAACACGATAAGGGCAATTTTGCGTGAGCATTTTCACTTTTATATTTTGATTTCCTTTTTGTTTTTTTGCTTGTTTCTGTTTCTTTCTTGGATCTGACCCTTCGTTTTGCACTTAACACGCGCAGTTGGCGTTGTTTTTGTCCCCCTTTTCAACTTGACGTAGTTTATTTTTAGCCCATGCAAAAGATGTATCTTCTAGATACTTTGCGCGACGTAAGTATTGCCCAAGCTGTTGGCCGCATAAATCCCGCTACACAACGCTACGACAGAGCACACGCGACGCGATCAACGTTCGAGAGACAACTGATTTGCGTGAGTTTCCGACTAGGTTGGTTGCTCGGGATGTTCCGTGCCAGGCTAGAGATCTTTCTCTTTGCCGTCTCTCTTAGTATCTCTTGTTCTGGGGGATATTATTGTGGGACTTTTTAGTATATTGCACTCAATCTGCTCCCTCTACAAATACTTTCCGTTAATCCATCAATTTAATTTATCAATTTATCTGCCTTTATTTCCTGTCAATTTCTGGTCAGCCACAAATCCAACTCTCCCTCTCTTTATCTATCCTTCTTTGATTTTTAATTACCTATGCACTGTGATCGCTCAGACGATAGCCCAGCCAGTTATCCGTTAAGCAACTGAAGCCGGAACTGGGAAATGCACACGAAGAGAAAATGCATTTCAAGCTGCTTATCGGATACTTCCTGCCGCAAATCTTTCACTTAGTCTCTGTGCAGAGACTGAGTGCAGTATGTGTGAACAATCTGGCTTAAAGTCTTAAATCAGCTTGGCTTTCGTCCAAAAATGCTACCTACTGTCGCCAGCTAAAGTCCAACGACGGCAACAGCAGCAGCAGCACAAGGTAAAGTTTTCCCAAGCCATTTTGCATCCCAAAGAGTTGGAAAAGCAGCAGCAACAGCAGCTAAGTGACTTGTTTGACTTCTTCATTGTGTCTGGCTGGCACTTCATCGCCACTCGGGCAAGGGTAAAAACGTTTAAAGGTGATTGCCAACGCTGAGCAAACCTTTCAACCGATTTTTTTCCACCAATTTTTCGCTTCACACAGTTCTGGGTGTGTGTGTGTGTGTGTGGAGCGGCTGTACGTCAGTTACGCTGTGTTGCTCATACGCCACGTAGAACGACGCCAAAAAAGTCGTTTTGCCCGCTTGACGCTTGGATCTGCGTTTTTTTGGGAGTTCCTCTTCCTTTCTCTCTTTCTTTCGCCCTCCGCGACTGCTTTAAAAATTGATTTGCACTCTGACATTTTAAAATGCCTTCGCTCGAGTAGCTAATTTACGACCATCAAAGTGTGCCAATAAATTTGCGCCTTAATTGCAAGTTAATTAAAATAGAAGAGACTTGGAAAAGGAGCGAGTTGCTAAACATTTAGATCGATTTCCAATGAAACTTATCTGCACTCGCTGCTCATGTTAAAGTACATGCAATATAAACACAATTGGCAGGCAATTAAACTCGTTTATCGTAAATATCCTATTACCAAACAAAAGACTAATTCACTAAATCATTGTTAAAATTAAGTTATAATATGCAAATGAATAAATACAACAACAATGGTTAAAAAAGGCAACAATTAAATAAAGCGAATTCCTATGAATCGATTAAACAGATATGAATTATTATTCACACCCAGAAATGCATTTTTTTGAATCTGATTTTGTTTTTGAGCGTTTCATGCTGTGATGGGAATCATAAATGCATTGTATGTAAATACCAGTAATGGTATGCAATGTAAACATACTCTTTTTTTATTTATTTCATAATTATACCCTTCGACCATTGAAAATGGTCATCTAAAGGTATACTAACTTAGTACAAATGTATGTAACAGGCGAAAGCATGCTTGGGAGACCCCAAAAAGTATATATATTCTTACTCAGCATCGCTAGCAGAGTCGATTGAGTCATGTCTGTCTGTCCATCTGGTTGTCTGTCTGTCTATTTGTCTCTGTGAACACATAGATCTCAGTTATTATAAAAGCTAACGATACCAAATTCGGCACGATGCTTCGTGTATATTATACGCTGATTAAGTTTATTCCAAATTTTGGGTGCCCACGCCCACTACCTTCGCAAATCAATATTTAACTTTTTAAAATCGATTTGTAAGCGACGGATAAAAGATACAACTTTCAAACATCGAATCATTCAAATTTCAATTTGGTCTGAAAATAAACCCATCAGTTATTCAAGAAAGCATAACAAGAAGTGCTTGTGTCAGCTAACAAGAGGCAGACAAGCGTGAGCGCCATCTATCGAGCATGATTTGAAAGCATGCACATGTATATTTATGAATTTAACAAATTAAACTACTCCGAAATATAGGTCGAAGGGTATTCCATAGTCCCGAGCCACTCGACTGTTGCTCTCGTTTGAATTTGATTTTCTTTTTAAGCGTTTCATGCTGTGATAGGAATCGTAAATGTTTCGATATTTGACACTTTGTTTTATTATTTTATTTTAGTTTTAAATTATGGAATTCAAATCAATGTTCTGGAATGGAATGTCAACATGACATTTCGAATATTTTATTTATAAATAATTATCATTTTATTTTTTTTGATTATTTTGCACTTTGCGCCAAAATGATGTAAACTAAATTTGCATTTCCACAAATTGCAGAATGTAAAACATTTTTGTGATCAACAGCAAATGTTTGAAACAAATTTAAACTGTGGTTAAAGCTACGTATTTTTTGTTAGCTTCCAATTGACATTAGCTTTGGATGCATCAAAGTAAAGAACTGCCGGCTGAAGGCCACATCAATAAATCCACATGAGAACATTGTGACCTTTTTTCGTTTCTCTCCGGTTTTTTTTTTTGGCTTCAGCATTGAGCTTTTATCTAAGTCGCTTGGCATTTCTCATGTTCAACATGGGAAGCTCATTTAATAAAGAGCTGACATTTTTATGACCCTTTCAATTTCTTGCTTCACTAATTCCCTGCCAGGCAATTTGTTCCGCTCTTTCAAGGAGCAAAATCGGCAACGACCAACTGCAAAGCATCAGCTCTGCAGTCCGACTGACTCGAGGGTATTACAATTTGCACCACAGTTACGACCTAATTAACTTCGATTTCTGCTCCGCAGGCATTTACATAATTGCATTTCGTAGCGCATAATTTTTACATGCAGCCGACACGCCCACCCTGGGAGACAGATAAGGACACTGCGACAGCGACATCGCCAGCGACAGTGCGAGACGTGGCAAGTTAAAAGCGAAAGTTGCAAAGAATAGACCAGAAATTACTGACCAAAGCGAAATGAGAAAAAAACGCAATGTAATTGTGTTTTTTCTTGCTCTGGATGGACATATGGCGACTTTGCAGAAGGCTAACAAAATTGTGTGGCCAGCCCGCAGCTGCAGTCCAAGTGCAGTCCGAGCTAGAGTCCCTCTGCCAGGCTGCCACACATTTCGAGTGGAATACCAACTTTAATTAAGCCAAGCAATGAGCAACTTTTAAAAACGAGCGAAAAAAATATATTAGCGAAAATTAGTAGAATGTGTCGGGAAGAAAAAATGAAATCACATCTAGAGCTTTTGCAAATGCCAAAAAAAAAGAGAGAGATGAAAATATACGAAACGAGATGCAAGCGAAATGATTTAATTCAAATGCAGCACGCAAAAGCAAACTAATTTGGTGGTAATTATGCCGGGACTTAGACTTGTCTTTATGAATGCGGTTAGTCGCTCTTAAGCTGCCCAATAAAATGTGGATTTTTTGGCCAAAGCCCCCGAGCACTCGGGCTGCAACTCAAGTGTTTCAAGCAACTCGGCACAAAGTGAAGCGCAAATAAATTAGACGAAGTAAAAAATTCCAAAATGGCCAAGAAAAGCGCCATGAAATGCTCTTAACTTGAATCGCTTCGCTTGTGCAAACTTCGCATTCAGTTTGTTTGTCGGAAGGAACCATTTCTATTTCCCATTCATGAAGAAGCAGTATTTTGAGAACTTAACTGAACAACTAATGATATTTAAGAATGTATTTAATTTAAAATGAAGGAAGGAAATAAAGCTAGTTACTGAATTAATTCAAAAGCTTCTGCAAAGTAAGCAAACCCTCAACCTATCGTGGCAATAAACGGGCGAATAAAGGCTTATCCACAGTGCACTGCAAATATTGTTGTACTTATTCTATTAAAACTAAAGCTAATAAAACAGCTTCATCTTCAGCTTCTTTATTTATACAAAAATGCTTCATATGTTGCTGAATTTGCAATAAGAACAATTCAAATATTGAACTAGTACTTACGCTTTACAGTTGCTTTGAATAATCTTTTTAATTGATAAATATGGTAGATTTTAAAAAAAGTGACTGACGCATAGTTGCATTTTCATCCTCTAATCTTTTACCCTGCATACTGTTAATACTGCCCTAAGTATTGCAACTAATTGAGCAGAAATATACAGATACTTAAGTGAATTTCCATTTGAATGCATTTTGCAAATAAGTTTGAAAATATGAACTGCTCAAATAATACTTCGCATTTAACTAAATTGTTGACTTTAATTCCGATTCTTCTTTCGCATTGAGACTGAACATTGCTGCAATAAGTAACGAGTGCAGTGGAAAGGTCTTCAATGAATGACTTTAAGCTGCTGGTATTTACATAAGGATTTCAGGCGACTTTCCTTGACTTGCCGCAGACGTGGCAGGACACTCGCACTTGGAGCTTACAAGCGAAAGTGAATGCAAAGCGCAAAATAAATGACACTCATTTACACTTGTCGCCCTCAAGTTTGCTGCCAAAGAGAAACAAATATATATACTTATACTCGTATATATATGTATGAATTGAGGTATATATGCTTGCAGAGCGTAGATACTGGGTGTATTTATAAACAAACTCTGCACAAAAAGGAAAATAAACGCCGACTAAATCAAAATGAGTTTAGAGTGCGGGAAAACCCTTGACAAACTTTGGCACAGGACGCTTCAAGTGGGCGGCCGAGTGTCCTACAAAAGTTGCCTTGGCAAAGGATAAAAAAAATACATCAAAACAAAAAAAAAGCACAAAATGAAAAAAAAGGATAAAGAAGAAAAACACGAAGGACTGTCCACTTGTATTAAAGGAAAACGCTGCAGGCATTTTAAGTGTTGTTAATGCCGCTGCGGTTCAGCTCGAAAGTTTTTGCACAGCGCAAATGAAACAACTTTCCACACAGTTTTTCAGTGCACGTGGCCAGCCACTGGTCCCACTGCGGCCGCGTCCACCTCCACCTTCCACGTATAGCCCCGCCCTAGTGACCAGCGACCCCTCGGGTCTGTCAGTTTTATGCATTTACACCCAGTCATAAAAAATACAACTCGAAACAAAAGCAAAAACCAAAGCAGAGCGAAAAACTTGCATCACATTCTGCCTACGCGTGAGTGCGTTCATCTTGTCATTCCTCTCGGCAGGACCCCACACTGCCTTCGTTAGGTCAGTTGCCATCAGGGAATTGCAACCTCTAACTGAAAAGAAATGATTGAGTTTTTTCCATTACAATACAATGCAAGTAGGAATCAGAAGTCGAAAGTCAGACCATTTTGGGAGTAAGCTTTAAATACAAACGTAAAAATAAAATTTAAATAATGAAATATATTTTATTTTCAATCATTGCCATAATGCTCAACTGTGTTTTAACAAAGTAATTACTTTGTTACCTTTCATAGCTTCTGTGCATTTCAATCAATCTGCATTAATTAGTTATCTCTGTTGGTCTGCAACTGATTCCTTCTGTTTTAATCAATCACTACTCCGATGAATAAATAGTAATTATTATTCTTTCATTCATTGCTCTGCTGCATTAATTCCTCACTGATGAATTAATTTTCAACCGATTCTCATACTCTCAATAGTGCTTCAATTATGAATAATCTCTTACGGTTTAGCACTTTTCATTTGCATTCCATTAGCTGGTCGTGGCGCTCTTATTGCACCGTTTCGATAATAATTTTCTCATTTTGCATTACAAATTTTACTTTGCGGGAAATATTTATGGTGAATTTTTTTTTTTTTTTTTATCAATTGCGCGAATTTCATTATTATAGTTTCTGAACGGGCAAAAGACAGTCGCGAAAATGGCGAAAAAAGCATTAAAAATTACCATAAAGGAACGCCGAAGATATGCGCATCTGTTCCGCATTAAATATGTCATATCCTGTTTCCTGCACACACACTCAACAACACACAGACACACACACACTCCTTTGCACACAGAACGACGTGCTGCAGCTTATCAGCGACAGACTTCAGTGCAACAAGGGAAGCGAGAGAAGCCTCTATTTATGCCCCTGTCCTTTGGCAGAAAGAGCGCATTGTGCAGATTGGCATTGCCAGCACAGCGTTCTCGGCGCGGCAGAAAGACAACAGCAGTGACTAAAGGAACTGCCCCCTGTGCATCGGAGAAGCACAGATTGAATAATTCTGTACTTAAATGAACAGACGCGACAACGACTACGTAGCATACCCTGCATTGAATACTTCAATTGGTCACATCTTTCGACCATTGAATTGGCAATTTAAAGAATCCTTTATTAGAAAATAAGTTTGTGCATCGGAGAAGCACGGATTGAATAATTCTGTACTTAAATGAACAGGCGCGACAACGACTACGTGGCATACCCTGCATTAACTATTTCAATTGGTCACATCTTTTGACCATTGAATTGGCAATTGGTCGTATCTTTTGACCATTGACTTGGCAATTCAAACAATTCTTAATTAGAAAATAAGTTTCTTCATTCCAGCTTCAGTCTGTTCTTAACTCAATATCTATGCACTTAAAATACTTTCTTTCTCAAGTATAAAACTGATAATAGGGTATAAGACCAGCGACTGTTGTGCGCTCAAACTTTCAATTTTATTTTGTTGCACATTGTTGCCACTGCTACTGCTCCTGCTCTTGTTGTTGTTGTTGTTGTTCTTTTCGCCTTGCCTTTTGCTGCATCAGAGCATTGTTGTCTTAATTGTTGTTGTTGTTTGCCTCTTTATATATATATGTAGTATGTATATAATACATTTTTTGCCGTTGTTCCTCTGCTGTAGGTGTGCACTTGCTGCCCGTGATTGTTGACGTGGCTGGCAAACGCACACTTAAGTGCACTTGAGCGTTTTTAATTAAAACGCAATTTTTCAACAGGCGTCAGCAGCAGCAGCAGCAGACGGAAGGACGGACGGACAATAAGGAGGAGGGTGCCGGAAGGGTGCAAAGTTGCCACTAAAATATGTTGAGCTGTTGTTGAATAAAATATGAACAGACGCCACGAATTGCGGCCTCTATAAGTTGTCTAAGCATTTGCATAATCTGCCTCGCTTTGCATGCAGTACGTGTATTCATTACGGCCAAGTTGCAAATCAATGCAGGAAATTCCGCTAAAGATGGCATCAATCATGTCGAAGACAAGGGCAGAGGGGGGTGAGTCACTGAGACACTACTTCGACTGTTTGCCAGTCAATCAGGGCAGCTTAGACAACCCTTGGGGCAGCTGTTGAGGGTCGTTTATTGTGAATTTGTTGTTTCTGTGCAACATAATCAACGTCATCATCGTCAGTCAGCGAAACAGCAGCAACAGCAGCAACTTCAACAATGTTGTCGCTGCAAGTGCCTCAGCAACGGCTTCAATCTAAGGTTATTTATACTGTGCCCCCGCTGCTGCCACTGCAGCTGACTCTGATGATGATGATGATGATGATGATGATGACAACAAGTGCACAACCCTTTGGCCCTGGCGTCTTGTTCGTCTTCTTGACTGACTTTGGGTATGCGGAGTACTTGTATCTTGCCGTTGCCGTTGCCGTTGCCCTTTGCCCTGGGGGGAGCTACGTGGCGCACGGAGCCGAGCTGCTTGCCAGGGCTATGGTAGACCGCTATTACGCGCGTTGAAGCTGCAGCACTTGCAGCATGCGTGCCACCAAAATAAACAAAGTACGAAAGAGGCGTCGCAGCAGCAGCCCACGCCCACGCCCACAGGCAACGTGGCTGAAAACACAAACACAAGTATGGCAATTTAGCAAACTGGGATGGGGGTGTAATCAGCATGCTTGTACTCCTATGTGGAGCTGAGTATCTCTTAGATATATCGTTGGCAATTTCATTTCAATTATCCATATTTAGTCAGACACCATCGAATGCGTTCATTAATTCATCAGTCTGGATATGCGAAATTAATTGCATTCCTCCCGAGCAAAGTCTGTCATAGTCAACACTCATGCATTACAAACAGACACAATCACACAATCACACATGTATCTAACGGGATATCTAACCTATGGCTAACGACAAATTAACAATAACTAATTGGAGCCTAATGACCAATAGATAGTGTCAGTGTCAGGGCGAGTACTCTCGAACTTATATATGCATGAGTCGTGTATAATGTCGGGCAAGAACAACGAGCAGACACTTTGGCTGAGCGCCCAAGCGACGAGTGACTGCTTCAGGCCCAAGTTGCCAAATATGGATATAATATATACGAGCTTATACATATTTTGACATAATTAGCACCCGAGCTGCAGGCGCCAATACAGAGGCAAGCCGGGTTTATGACAGCAATAAAGGGAGTCTGTTCACGCCCAGAGACATGCAAATACCCTGCACAGCATGAGGAAGATTTCTCAATGAAAAAGGTCATGAATAAATGTTATGCATACATTTTAATATAAAGAAAGAAAGTAATTAAAGAAATAAAAATAAATATGCTATAAATATACAAAATAAATCGATAACAGGATCGAGTCCACTTAATATACCCAATATACTCTCTCACTCTCTCATTCTGCTTGAGTACCCAGCATATTCTGCATACGATACTGAGCATATTGACAGGCATGGGAAGTACGTGTGTGTGTGTTCGTGCAGATATATGTATGTTATGTATGGAGAGTCTGCCGGGTCTGGCTGGCATACAGATTCGGCGACACATCCTAGGGCAGACATAAACATGCTCAGCGCAAATGTGTGAAGTCATTTGAGGCTGAGAGACGGCCAGCTTCCCTCTTGTTGGCTGGGGGAGAGTGGGAAGCAGGGGCAGGAACGTGCAGAGACATTCAACTTTCTGGAGGCAATTAGAAAATGATTTAGCGCAATTTTCGTGTGATTAAAAATGGCGTGCACGGCACAGAGACGAGTTTAAGATGCGGCACGTGAGCAGAAGAGAAACAATATTGACTTTAAAAGGAGTAAGTATCTTAGACAGGGGAATTACTGTTACTGTTTATTGTATAATTGTTATGCCAGACG
The DNA here is from genome assembly GCA_018904035.1 of Zaprionus ornatus. NCBI lineage: Eukaryota > Metazoa > Arthropoda > Insecta > Diptera > Drosophilidae > Zaprionus > Zaprionus ornatus. The sequence goes on along the minus strand of JAEIFZ010000115.1, from coordinate 19,716,737 downwards.
AAACAAATGAAAAGCGTAAATAATGAATTAACCCATTGAGGGGCAAACTCTTGTCTTTGTGGCCTGGCTCTGGTCTGGTCTGGTGTCGTAGTGCCGCGGCATAACTCAAGTGGCAAAGGCGCTGAAACTCGACTGAGCACTGTCTCAGTTTGCATACGGTTAGTTACAGTGCCTGCTCAGCCTTTTTACTGTTACTCACAAATGCCTTCTACGAGTCGTTTGTCTCTCTGTATGTGTGTATGTGTGTGTGTGTGTGAGCGCCATTTTGTCGAGTGACAGCCATTGGCGTCGCAATCGCATCAGTTGTAGTCGACTAATGGCTGCTTTGCGGCTTAACTGCGCCATTTAGCCGAGGGAGGGGGGATCGGGGGGCTGTGGGGACTGTGGACAGCTCGAAGGTATTTAGGAGCTGCTGCAAGTTAGCTGGGCATGAACTTGTACATATATATTTTATGCAGTCGCCATTGACGTCACTCTGACTCCGTTGGAATGTTGGTCAATATTTAAAGACGCCTCAGTGGCTCAGCTGGCGCTGCTGCGAAGGGGGAATTGAGTGTCGAAAGCATCAAGTTGAGTTTACAAATGGATAATTTATGGCTTTCGCCTTGCGGACTCCTACTTAGCACCCACTGTAAGCGAGAAATTCAGTCGAGGAAGTTAACTTTAATTGAATGTGCAGTGAAAATGAATTTAGTTTTTAACATGTTATAAAATATAAAAAAAAAAAAAAAAGTTTTTAACTTGATACAATATTATGATTTACGGATTCTTCACTTAATATATATATATTTTTTTTTTGTTTTTTTTAATAATAATACAAAAAAAAAAATAAATAAATAAATTGTTTTCCAAGCAACTTTCTAAAGTATGCAACACAAAATAAATATATTTTTCACATGGAATAAAACTAATTATTTTCATGTGAAAAGCAAGTGGGGAAGCGAAAGTGAAACTGTTGCAAATATTTGTGTATTTTTCTAGTTCGCTTTTCAATGCGTTGCTCTCTGCACCTTCTTCAATGCTGCAACGGCATCCATTGACACCCCATACTCGCATATGCAGAACCAGAACCAGAAACAATAACCGAAAATCATTTTCGCATCCGCGGGCCACGCGAATTTCCCGCAGAATTTATGGCCACAGTTGCATTTGGTGAACCAATTGAGATGTTAATAAATTTGCGCACGGCAGTCGGCCGACAGTTGAACAGACCCCCACCCCTTGCTGCCCAGCTTGAATGCAACGATTCAACTCTCGTAAACTGAAATCAATTTTCATTGCAGCAACAACAACAACAGAAACAGCAACAACCTTGCGGGCATCGCGGGCAACTCTGAGCCGAGAGACGGCTCTATATCAATCACTTAACTATTTCCAGTGAAATTTATTTACCACGGCCAGAAGCTAAAAAAGCTCAAGTGAATTTAAATAAAAACAATTGTGTTGAGGCGTACACAGAATAGAGAAAAACCAAAATAAACGAATAGAAAAAACAAAAGAGATCACATAAAAATTTCATACAAAAATTCCGCACGTTTTGCATTTTCAATTTTTATTTTTTGCTTCAGCTGTGGAAACATACGCCAAAAATTGTGTCCCTCTATGTCATAGACCTCGCACCCCTCCCTTTTGCCCTTATCCCCCACTTCCGTCAACCATTTATTCCGCACGTTTTGTTATTGTTGAGCAATATATACGCTATATATATATATATATATATTTTTTTTTTTTATGCAATTTATTTGCAAGTTTTCGTATTTTGTTTTCCTAGAGCTGTCAGTGTGGAGCCATTGTTAGGCTTTGAAATGAACAACAAATATTTTGTTAGCAACAACTTTCTGCCCCCTCCACCCCCGATCTCTCTTTCCAGGAAAATAATTGTTTACAACGCGGATTAGCCGGGTCGAGTGATGTCTTTTGTGGCTCCATTGACAGATGTTTGCAGCAATTGTACTTAAACAAATAGCGAGCTTCATAAATTTTACATTATTTTGTTTAAAGGTGCATCAATATATGTACGAGTATAATATACCGATATTTACCGATTTGATGGGGTTTTACTGCGTTTTCTCCAACCCTTTGCAGCAAATGTTGGATCGGGAATTCTTGTTTTATATTCCCCAGCCTAAATTTATAAATATATATTTTTAATTAATCTTAAATTTTTGATTTATTACCAAATTTAATTTTAAAATCTAAATCTTAAACTTTTAATATTTTATTTATTTTTTTTTTATTTTTTTTTTTTTATTAATATTGTATCTTAACATCACAGGGTAAGAAATATTCTTAAGAATTACCAAACACTATAATAAAATAAGTGAAGTAGGAACATAAGTAAAAAATTTTTATTGTTGTCCTAAACTTTTAATATTTTATTTTTTTTTTACTTTTAATTATTTCTAATTTTAATTTAAAAAATATAATCTAATTTTATTTTCAAGTCGACTGTTTCAGTTGACGTTAAATAAATAAATAAAAATATTTTATTTAATTATATTCGTTTATTTTATTCACATATTTTTGCCAATTTGCTTAAAAGGTTTCAGTTATTGAAGTAATTGAAATAAACAATATATATATATATGTGCATCTCTGTGCAATATTAAACTGCAGCTCATGTTAAAGGTCACTTGCGAATGCAACTCAAATATTTATTAAAGTGTTTGCCAATCAAAAATTTGTGCCCTCCGTGTAATTTCTATGTAGGAAAATTCAAATTTCCGCAATATTCAAATGAGTCTATATAACGCTGACCCCCCACTCTGCCCCCTGCCTGTCGCTCTCTCTGCAGGCTTATCGGAACTGCATATTTTGTCAGAAATTGCATATTGATTATGCGCATTTGTTATTGTACAATATGTGGCGCGTTGCAAAAATGCACGAATTCGAGTGTTTCATTTGGAGGAATCTTGCCCCAGCGACATGCGCGAATATGTTATTGGAAATCATTGGAAATCATTACGAATAAGTGTGCAGAGCTAAAAATAAAAGCAAAAGCGAAAGGGGGAGATTTGCACATAAGCAGAAGGGTGAAAAAACAGATCAAGAGAAGTGAGATACGCGCATAACGACTTTCGCATGCTCTAATATGAAGTAGAAGTTCATAATTCATTTGGTGAAGGTAACCCACTCAATGTGCCTTACTACGATATACACCTTCCACTCTAATGCCAAACTCGCTGGCAACTTATGCTAATGATAAGATATCATTTATGTATATATACTTCACATATGTGTTCTTGTCAATGTGCATGGCTAAGTGCTGCTGCTGCCGGCAGCGCAAAAACAGCAGCACGCAAGTGAAATATTGTTTACCTTTTTGCGGCATTTGCGGCGACAAAATGAAATCAAAACAGAAGCCCGCTCGCACTCGCGTTAGTTCAAACACCCCGAGCGAGTCCCCAAGATGCTGCGGCGTGCGACCTTAGCCGAGCAGAACTGCCTCAGCAGCCGCAGGAGTCTCAGCGAGCCCCTCTGCGACAGCGCAATGTTATGCTAAATTTAAATTATGTTGCGACTGAGATTAGAATAAAGACAAGGTGCATGTTGCGACTGCCACTGCGACATGTTCGCTGTTGCGACTGGGGTGTGCGTGGTGACTCCGCTTCCCCTCCCTCTCCCCCTACGCCCTGTGGCAGCCCTTAGGTGCAGTTTAGATGGGACACTTACAGGCAGAGGCTAACATCTGGCGTGGCATATCACACGCGTGCGCGCTTTAATTAGCTTCTTGCTTGCAGCAGATCGAGGCGTAGCGTGATGGAGAAGGGGGAGGAGGAAGAGGCGGAGGGAAAGCAGAAGCGTGGCACTGCATAGCGCATTCGCTGTGCTTGCACATGTCAAATGCATTTCGTGGGCTAGTAATGTGCCAAACACACACACACACACTGATACACACTGACACACACTGACACACACACACACAGTGTCACAGCTTTGCACTGCGTGTGTTTACTCAAGTTGTCCGCCCCACAGTGCCAGTGCTTGTTGTGTTTATGTTTAGACATTGCAGTTTCGGATTTTCCAACTGCTAGTCAAATGTTGATTATTTGAAATTGCCCCCAATGCTCAATGCCGCAGATACGAATGCAAATCGAATACCCCCTCCCCCCAGCCCCGTAATCGGACCACAAATCAAACGCAAGTGCCGAAATGCCAAGTTCAAAACTGAGCAAACAGTGAATACCCAAACAATTGCGATGTATAATTACTTGAGATATGTATGTATGTATATGTATGTGCCACAATTGCACAAAATCATTAACAAGAACTGTGATTTAATTGCCATAATATGCCATCTGAATATTCTGCATAACTGACACGTTTTATTTCCATCGACAATAAATGAAAGCACGCTGTTAATTACAGATTCCTAAATGAAAATTGAAATTTGTGTTTAATTTAATGGAATGTAATGCATGTTAGAATTGTTTGAATAAATAAGACAGGAGACATAGACATATAAAGAGGGTAAACATGTACATATATAGTGCGTCTGTCTTCTTATCCGTCTATCAATCTCTCATTCAATATTCTACACTTAGCACACATGCCTTTAATTGATTGATTATGAGTTGCATGAGTTTTATGCTGCAAAATAGCTGAACATATTTCTTTTTTTTTTTTTTTCTGCCGAACATATTACTTATCAACTTCATTGAAGATACACTTTCTTTGGATAAGTTTCGCTTTTCCAGAGGAGTATTAAATTTTCAATATTTTTTCAATGTCACTTTTCAGCATAATCTGTTAAGCCATCAATTTTCGATGCTTCCCATCACAATGATGGATGAGTGTGGTGCAAATTAAATTTCTGATGCCCCCAAACAGTTGCAAGTCAACAGCTGCCACATTTGGAAAGGCCCAAACACTGACGGGCCGCACCGTTGCTGCCGCTCTTGCTGCTCAGTAGCCATGCGGCATGCAGTGCTCAAACCACAAGGGGAGCAAATAGGAAACAATAACCACACACACACGCACTAACACACACATTATTCACATTTAGAGCCGAGTTATTGGGATCGGGTTGAGCTGAGCTGAGCTAAGTTCAGTTAAGGCAGAGGAAGGTGCATTTCACTGGTTTCAGCTACACGAAAATTGGAGATAGCCTAGGATGCAATGCATTCAACAGAAGGAAAATATATCAAGTGATTCGAAAGTGTTTGGTATTGAACAGATTCTGGATTAATTTGAAAACGAGGCTAACTAAATGCATTCATTGCATTCATAGGCAATTGGAGACTATCGCACACACTGTGGCGTCTTATCTGCAGACAATCGATAGAGACACACTCACACACACACACACTCTCGCTCGCCCGCAGGCTGCTGCTTCCGTTGTCAGGCTCTTTATGTGCACACTTCACAGACTGCGCGTCCTTGGCAGCAGACAGAAAAAAATCTCAACTCTTATTGTAATGCAGCCAGAATCAGATTCAAAATCCCAATCAGAATCAGAATCAGCAGCAACAGAAACCGAAACAGAATCAAATTCAAAGCCGCTTGGGCCTGGACCCGGGCCCGGGCCGGAATCGAGTTGCCTCTGTTGCAGTTTTGGCTTTGCCGCCACAGCGTAGGTTAAATTGCCCGTGAAGGATTTATTTGCTGGAAATTATGATTTATAAGTTCAGCAGCCAGTTGCACTTACAGCTGGCAGACCTACACTCACACTCACACACTGAGACAGAGACAGAGAGAGAGAGAGATCTCAAACACACTCGCACACACGCATCAAATCAGTGTCTTCTTCTGCCTCGGCTGCTTGCAGACCTTCTTCATTTATTGTTTCTGGCCATTGACCTCGATTTGCAGTGGGTCACAGGTCGCCACAGCGCTGGTCTGCCTTCCATTCTTGTCGCCTTCTCACCCGAATGCCTCAAGAAAAATGACTGGCACAAATCTAAAATGGAATTGAATTACGCACCGCTTTTAACTGCAGGTGAAAATATCTTTGCCAACTGAATACTAAGCCAACTTCCAGCATCATAAATAGCAGACAAAAGATATTAAAAAATTGTTGGTGCCATTGCCTATATGCTGAGTAAGCTCCAAATTGAAATTACTGAATTTGTTCTTACATTTTTCTTTTATTTGGCTCAATTTCAAATGGTTTTCAGAGCGTCAGCAAGTTGCTCAAAAGTGAAACTAACAAATTCCTTTAGTTAATTTCTCCACCTTCGATTCGATGTTCTATGATTCGGTTCGAGTCTGTTCTAAACTTTACATTTTCGAAAGTCCTTCGTGACAAAACATACTCTTAAAGTCCTATATATTTTGCAGCTTTGTACACAATAGATATTTCCCTTTTAACCACAAGCTTGGCAAGTACAAACAGTTCACAATTTTCCTTACAAAAGAATAAATTTCCCTTCCTGTTGCCTTCTATAATTGTGGTAAAGCATTGAGCTTTTTGTCAGAAAAGCTAATATACAAACCATTTCTTGAGTTGCCTTTGAAAAGCTGTGTATTTTGGCTACACTGGACTTAGCCATTATCTGTGAAAGGGTGTGCACGAAAGATGAGAAGAAACTTTTGCAATTGTACATAGCATGGATGTTTATACCTTTGCAGAGGGTATTCTTATTTTAGCCAAGAGTTTGAATAAAGTATGTAAATTCTACATCACCATCAACAGAGGAATCGAACTAACTAGCCTTGTTTCTCTGTCTGTCTGTTCTTCGGCCCGTCTTTTGCAACGCAAACTAGTCTCTTAGTTTTGGAGCTATCTTATTGAAACTCGGCATAAATGCTTCTTATTGCTGCAAACTATGAATAAGTTGAAAGGAGGCGGATAGGATTAATATATCGTATAGCTGTCATAAAAACAATCGGTAGATTTTTTTTATTTGTGAAGATATTGCAACTAAATTTACTAGATCGGACTGTTTGTGTATATATAATATGCAAGTAAGGTTTTATCAAAATCAGATCATTATAACATATGGCTGCCATAGGAAGAATCGAAATACAGGTTTTTGTATAAAGACCCATTTTTATTTTAAAAATAACTCACTAATATAGGAACGATCGGAAAATATACGAATTTGCGTAAAGCTGTCTTTCTTTCATTACTTTTCAATTACAAAGTAGTTTTAGTTATTTGAGTTTAACTCCAATCTCAATATCTTTCTATCTATATATTTTTGGCTTTTTAGCACTATTATGATATTCTTAGTCTTGCTTTAAAATTAAACAAAATTATAACAAATTATTTTAATTTTCTTATATCATGAAATACATTTCAAATCACTTAATTTCTTAAGTATTTCCCTTCATCGTTCTTTGACTTTTCGAACACACTTCGAAGAGGAGAAATATCCCCACAGGGCTACTCATTTCTCCTGCGCTCTATAATGGGATTTTCTTTCTCTCTCTCTCTCTCCCTCTCTCACACACAGTTGCCATGCGCGCTCTAGCCGCTCAGCAAGCGCAACTTTTAGTTCGTTCAACGGCCGTTTGGCGCCAGTGTGACCCGTTCTCGTGTCTGGTCGCTTCGCGAGGCACACGAAGGACCCGATCCGAAGCGACGGCGTGTAGCTGCGCCTCTTTTTGGCTGGCTGAAATAGCGAAGCGGTCCGTCAGTTCACGTTCGATATTTGTGTTGTTTGGTAACGGTAAACGGGCGCACAATAACGACGTAACGGAACAAACGCGTCGCGTTTTTAATATATATATTGTACAATTTTTGCGCTCGTGCGTGTGTGCGTGCACGTGAGTGTATGAGGGTGTGTGTGCGTGAGTGTCTGCACATGTTAGCGTGTGTACGTGTGCGTGCGTGAGCTGAGCTGAGCTGAGCTTGGGCTAAGGCGTTTCAAGTTGTTGCATTGACTAGGCGCGACCAAAAACAACGCCCTCATCTCGAATTGACGCTTAAGCTGACCGCAAAAAGCTAAAACGTCGCTGCTCGGCGAACGGAAACAACACCAGAAGCAGCAGCAGCCAAGTTTGAGTGTTGTGTTCGTGTGTGTGCGTGTGAGTGAGTGTATAACATACGACACAGGCGCCAATAGGTCGCAACTTCCACAGGCGCTGCCTACTTTCCGCTGTGTATGCCGCAAAAAATAAATAAAGAAATATAAAGAAGAAGTCGCTGAAAAAAAGAAAAATAATTATATTACGCGCCAAGAGAAAGCCAGTGTAAAGCATAAAAGCGAAACGAAAAGGAAGAGAGAGAGAGAGAGAAATACACAAGCAAATCGCATGCTGAGTCTCGAGTGAGAAGTACAAGTGAAGTGTCAGACAGTGCAATACGAGCAGAACAGATTTAAAGAGAGTTGCTGCTGGCATCGGAAGTCGACAAGGAATTCGCGACTCGCCACTTGAACTTGGATCACGTCTATAGAACGGTAATTGAGCCATAAATCATTCATAATTACAATGACCATTCGCCACGCCGCGGGGTATTTAACTTTAAATGCCAGCTCGGATTTGGCCACTTATCGGGCCGTGTTGCATGCTAATCTATCATGAGGCAGGGCACCGGCAAGTCAAGCCCCGCTAAGACTGATTGATTAGCTGCAGATTTGCACAGCAATCACCTGTCCGGCCTGTCCGGTGTGTGGCCTGACTGGCGCTTCAAGTGTCCATCCACATTACCTGGCAGGTTGCCCCATTGGGCTGCTTATCTCCCACCTCTTCCTTCTCCTACTCCACCTACTGCTGCTGTCGCAGTTACATTTGCCAAATTGGCAATTTCTTTTTGTTTTTCCTCCATTATTGTCTGTCATGTTTGAACTAGTTCCCCCAATTGTTGACAGCAAGAGCGCAATTACTGCACGAATCGCGGATTGCTTTGTCGGGGAATCAAACTGTGCGAGTCCTTTGTATCGAACCCTGCTGAGAGTGCCGTGTGTAGATTCCGTTAGGAAATATATAAAGGAATAAAATTGAATATTTGAAAACTATTGTGAATGAACGATTTAAAATCTCTACAAATTTTTTATAGAGCTACGATTAAGACAATAGAAATTAGTATAATATTTCTAACACAGACAAAAATAGGTCGATTATTCTATTAAAAATACACTTAAAGGCAAATAAAAATAAAATAAAATATAATTTAATTTTATTAATTAGTTCCACTAAAATCTCAGTAAATACTTTTAATTACAATTTATTTTTTTAATCAATATACTATGCTGGCACATCAGCAACTCTTTCAATATCATACACTCATTGACGTCGCCTACAACATTATCGGTTCATCTGCCAGAGGAAGCAGAATCATTCAACACAAGGCCTCGGGGTGGCCGCAATTGACCTGCGGCAGTCGACTTTTAATTAAATATTTATTTTTATGCGAAAGTAATGTGTAGACATTATCGGAGCAGGCCGCAGGATGCGGACAACCCCCGGGGCGATGACTATTGTAATTATTTGCCGGGCCGGAAGTGCTCACTTCATGCATGGCACGCTGCCTGCTTAGTCGCTGTGATTAATAATGCTTAATTGCAAGTATTTGCGTGGCAGCGCCGATGCTGGTGGCCCGCAGCGGAGCTTTGGTCCTGCCGTACGTTTGATTGATTACAACATTTTGTCGCACTAATGCCGAACAGGAGAGCGGGGCGGAAGAGAGCGAGAGCAGCGCGAGAGCAGCACGAGAGCAACACTAAGCCGCTTGATAAGTTTTGCGTATACTTAACTTAACACTAAAGATTAGTGACGCTTACTGCGAGGCGCTGTGAGGCAGCTGGGCGCCGAGATTGGTGCTCGGGCTTCTGCCTTGCCCACTTGAAGGCTAATCAACAATTAATGAGCAATTAATATGCAATTTGGGGGCACAACTTTGCTGCCCACTGCATTAGAGTGTGAGCAAGTAAGCGACTGTGTCTGTGTGTGCGTGTGTGTGTATCAGTGTAAGTAGATGTAATCAGGCGTGCTTTAAATGCATAAATTAGCACGCAGCTACTTCACTCATCACGCATACGCCACGTGCACAAGGAAGGGAAAAATAAAATAAAGATCGATCAATTGATCAGCTCTATAAATTGAAAATGAACCAACAATAAATAAATATAAATAAAAACAGCAGCGAAAAAAAGCTTTAATTATTAGCCCTAACCACAATTTCAATGAAATTGAAACTGATTGAATTATTTCGATGCTGTGTAATAAAATTTCGCATATTAATCATATCTATAATTCATAATTGCCTATTGGAAACTGTTTCACCTGAAATATCGACCAAATTGCCACTGGTTCTCACTCATTTCAAATGAGCAACATATAAATGCAATTTCATGCATAAAAAACATTCCATATTTGCACTTTTTTTGCGAAAGAAAACCCTTTGCTTGTAGTCACACACACACGCAAATAGGAATAAGATAAATAAAAAAAGTGCGCAGTTTAATTAATATTTAATTCTTGGCAATCGCATTCGCTTCAACGCAAATTGAAATTCAAAAAATCAATAAATGAATTTGCACACAAAGAATTCTGTTATTGGCCCTGGCACAAATATATGCAATGAATATGCTATTTTCAAAGGCTGCACATGTGTGTGTGTGCATGTACACTCGTTATCAGGAACAGTAATTGTGGCCTTTCTTTAACTGTATATTAAATAAAGCAGAACATAAATCACGGCCGTGAGGCCTGTCAAAATGCGAATACAATTGCTTATGCCACAGGTACACGCAATTCTCGAGCCTGAATTACATTTGTAGAGCAATTGAGGACGGCGATTGTAGACCTTAAGTTAAGATATGAGAGGTTTAATTAAACTTGTTTTTTGTTAGTTGTTGAAAGTTGATTATAATATGTTCTTTATGACGCTTCCCTTCCTCATCAGACATATACAATACTGTTCATAGTAAACTCAACTTTGCTTCAATTCGCCCAAAAATATATCAAGATTAAGTCGAGCATAAGAGAAACTTCTTTCAGGCCCATTTAGTGTGAATCTCAGCCGCGTAGCTTGTGCCTTAATTCAATTGTTGTTTGTGTTGTTGTGTTTTTTTAATGTGGCAATTAGCAAAGTTTTCTGCCTGGTTGCATGCAAAGTGTTGCCTCTCTGAGAGATCAAGTGGGAGAGAATGAGGCAGCAAAATGGAGCAGGCCAGAGTGCGGGAGGGAGGGGGTGAATGCGGAGTGCTTGTGCCATGTAATTGAATATTAATCATACTCCGCCCATGGCCATAACTCATACGACACGTTGGCTCCGGCAGGTAACGAGACTCGCTCAATGCAGTAAAGCATTGCAAAAACGCTTCCCCATGCACGTGTGTGTAAGTGTGTGTGTGTGCGAGGGGAGTGCATGTATGTGGGTCCCTACAACATTTATGTATGCAACAGCAAATGCTTAAAAAACGAGCGCACAATAACAACAGCAGCAGCAGCAGCAACAGCAGCAGCAACAGCGACAGCAGCAACAACAATGACAACTGCTCATGCTCGAATGGCATGCACAGCTATAAATAAATTTGCTCATATTTCAGCACATGAACAATAATTAAATTCGTTTATATTGCACATGGGAACTGCTAACCATCGCTTCGTCCCTTTTCTTCTCTTCCTGCCAGACTCTGCTTCGTCTTTGTATCATGCATGCTGCCGTGACAGAGGGTACAGTAACTTTGTTGTGGCATGTATGGCAAGTTTATACGTATTATAATGCCATATGATCTGCTCAGCAGATCCTTTATCCTTTATCAGTACAATAAATATACAATTAGATATTCAACTTCTGCTTGATATATAAAAAAAGGTTTTCAAAACTTAACCTCACTTAAATTCACTTGCTTTAATTTAACTCCTTAGTGATGCATACGAAAGCGTATCTGCGCTTCGGCACTGCATTGAGCGTCTCTGGCTGTCGCTTTTCTTTTTCGCCTTTACTCTGTTGATATTTATAATGGAAATGAATGCTGATGCTGCAGATGCAGTTGCTGCCAGCCGCAGCTGCCCCCGACCTGCGAGCAACTGCGATACTCGTACACATTTTTTATGCCAACCCAATTAATTGTTTTTTGTGCCAAAAAATGTTTTGCAGTTAAGGCAGAAATTATTACACCACACAAACGTTGGGATTGCGAAGTTTATGGCCCAGATACACACACACGCACACGCACACACAGTCATAAAAATGCAGCATGTTTCGCATTTTTTTGACATTGACAATATTGGAAATTAATTAAGGTCCCATTTGGCTGGGAAGCCTTGTGCTAATGCTGGCTGCTTTTAATGGCTTTGTGAGGTCTGCAAAAAATGTGACATATTTCTCGATTTCTCTAGACAGAGGCGCAATTAATCCGCGTGAAGTGCATATGCGATAAATAACAAAAGGAAAACATTCACTGACAATATTAATTCTTTATTGTATTAACTTATTTTATTGACACAAATTAAATATTTGACTTTCATTTCGCATTGTGTAAGGAATTTATCGATCTTCCCTTCGATGCGATTCTTTAATTTCCATCTGATTAACTACAGTCTGTGAAATCTTTTGAGTTCATTTAACTGCATTAAGAACGAATTGCTGCTCTTGTAATTGAGCTGCAGTGCCTTCGGGCGGGCTGAAGTGCCATTATGGGATATATTCGGTAATAAATTTCATTGCGGCTGCAATTAAGTGGACAGTTCTTTTGCTCGGCGCTCGGCGCTCTCGCATAGCTTGTTTGATTAAATTAAAAAACCGTGCAAACACATGATAAATGATAATTCATGCTGCGCGCTTTGGGAGGGGCAATAATTCACGTTGCTTTTTTAATTATAATATTAACAGAACGCCGGCACATATTGATTTAAATGCAGTGCTGAATTTAATTTACATGCCTCACGCGTTACACATACGCCGCGTGTGCCGCGACAAGTTTTAAATTTCTGACAAGTTGTCGGAGAATGCGCGACGCTAAGCGGCAATAAAGTTACCAAGCACTCAAGGGAGGCTGTGGGGGGCGGGGGTTGCATGACAAAAGTCACCAAGGGATCATAAAATACCCATGCTCAGGGCTTTGTCAACTTCAATTTCAAGCGAAGCACGACACAGAGTATGCGGAACATGATCTGAGAAGTCTCCTGGCAATTGAGGACTTAAGGCATCATTTGAGAATGTTACAATTGATGGTAAATAGGATTTCGACAACAGAAAGAGTTTTCATTCAACTTTGCTTAGGCTCATCAGTTTTTCTGCTTTCAAAGCGTATTTCCTGTCTGCTAATAAACTTAATGCGCCTTATTTCCCATTGAATATTAATTTCGATCATGTCAATAGCTCAAGAGAGTCTCATAAACATGTTTTGAAGTCGATCAACTGATCTATTATCATTTATTGATGCTGAATTCGCTTTCTTCACGAAGCTCATCGCACATTCCTTGCAGCATACCCATTTGGCTGTACTTCCTCGTTGTCACTGGGTCGTAACCTGTCACACACAAATACACACACACACATGCATGCGTGCGCTTTCTCGAGGTAAACACTCTGTCACTATCAAGATGTCGCGGCCTTTGGCACTCATAAATGCTTTAACTGAGTGACACTTGTTTCCAGGTAAGCACAACAAGGATAACGAGCGCGTGCTTGTACCTCTGAAATTCTCATTTGTATTTTATTTGCACCCTCCTCCTGCTCCTCCTGCTCCTACTGCTTCTCCTGCTCCTACTGCTTCTCCTGCTTCTCCTGCTCCTACTGCTCCTCCTGCTCCTCCTGCTCCTCCTGCTCCTCCTGCTCTTCCTGCTCCTCCTGCTCCTCCTGCTCTTCCTGCTCCTCCTGCTCCTGCTTTAAGAATTTTAATTTGAAAATGTCTCCGAAACGTAACTCCAACTCGGAGTTTGTTGCGGAACTTTGAGTTTGTTGCGGTTCAACGTGACTTGATGACGAGTTAATACTAAAATATTAAAATGCTGTCAAAAACAACAGCGTATCAAGCAGCGCCTTAATTATGTCTCTCTCACACACACACATTCGCACATATTTACATAAATTTACACGTGTTGCTCGTCCCTATCACGAACTTCTGTTGCCTTTGGATCAGCAAGTGTCGCAAACAGAGTTTGTTAGTTAATTAAGTCAAATTGTTGTGCATATGTTAATGCTGTTATGTTTTACTTATTAAATTAGTTAAAACCAATTATGATGTACGGATTCTTCACTTAATAATAATAATAAAAAAAAAAAAAACAAACAAATCAAAATTGGTCGGGGTTAGAACAGAGAATATCTATGTACATTTGATGAGGGATTGCCAAGTTCGACGCCGAACTAAGCGATTATTCAGCTTGGCACATGTTAACTCGGAAGTCGTCAGGGGGAAAGTCGGAAAGCCAGTGATGTGACGCCGCCACGCCCCGTTGGCGCCCCAAACTGGCGTCGAGATGTACGGGCAGACTTTTGCTCTATTCTTTTGGCTTATTTATGGAGGCAGTCAAGTAGCCGCACTTTCACTTGGGTGGCAATAAGCAAAAGCGATGACGACTATGATATGCATGTGTGGCACAGAGAGAAGGCAGTGAAAGCCTGGAGATTGCTCAAGATAAATGGCATAAGTTGGCGCTACTTGCAGGCAATAGCCTCGGCTAGGGCAGCAGACGGGCAGGACACGGGCAGAACAATGGCAAGCACTCTTGATTTATGTTTATTATGTTGGCCTGTCAATATTACGCCCCGGCGCAGTGCTCAGTTCCTGCCTCGATGGGTTGTTTATTAAAAGACAATGGCGTTGACAGGCCTCGGTCTACGGCAAAGAAATATGGCCGTGTTGCAAAACACCAAATGGCAATTAATATTCCCTCAAGCCACCCCCCGCTCCCCCTCCAGTCGTGCCATTTAATCGGCTATGTGAAACTTGTTCGTGCATTCAATCATGCATTCATTTATTCAGTCATTCATTTGCTTTGCATATTCGAGTGCTTGGGCGGGCTTTTGTCTGTGCGACGACCTTGAAATACGCACCCCCCCTCCCTTCTTACGTGCCCATTGAATAGTCATGATTAATTGAAAATAAACCCAGTCGGCAACAATGAGTACATCATCATCATCAGCTGCATCATCATCATTCAGGAAAAACGCCAGAACTGTTGCCAACTATTAATATCCATTTGTGCAGTGCCAAACAATGCGAGTGCACACTGAGGGGAAATGAAACTTTTGTGCTGCATGCGACGACACCGAACAAAGCGTCATGCAGATCCAACCGAACTAACCAGACCCAGACCCAGAAGGAGTGCCACAGACCAGAGCATAACTCTTGCCACATGTGGCAATGATGATTCCTTGCATTGTTGCAACTGATTCTCATAATTACACGCAAATAAATTGCAACTAGAGAGCCTTGAACGCAACAACTTTAAAGCCGCCTCAGACCCGAAGAAAGAGAGAGAGTGTGCGTGTGTCTGCTTGGCATGTGGAACAACGTGTCGTATGCGAAATTTTTATGCAAATACGCAAACAATACACACCACAACGGATCAGCAAACAAACCCGAAAGCATATCCGAAACCGTATTCCGATGTTGCCTCCCAGTGATTTTCCTTTCTCTTTTATTTGGCGCTGTGCGCGGCTTTCCCTTTATGGTCGACGGCGGCGGCGAAGTGTGAAAATGGAGCTTTAAATAAATTAAATATATTATGTATTGCACGGGGAAAATTGGGCCGCTTTTCTGCATGCAGCATGAGTTGTGTGAAAGGCGTGATTTTCAATGTATTCACTAGGTATTCACGCTGAATTAAATCAGATTTCCTTAATACTTCCATGATTTGTCGGCATAAAATGCACGCGAGTTTCCATTTAATCTGCCCCCCTTTTCTTGCGGCTAAAATTCTGGCTATAATTTGATTAAGTTAAAGAAGTCTTTGAAGGAGAAATTCGTTTAAGGAGTTTAAAATTTGGGAAATAATATTTTATATTTATATATTTATACCCTTCGACCATTGAAAATGGTCAAAAAAGGGTATACAAACTTTGTGCAAATATATATATAACAGGCAGAAGGAGGCGTGGTAGACCCCACAAAGTATATATGTACTTAACCAATAGGTGGCGTGGTAGATGGATATGAATGTATGCAAGTATTTACATGCATGTGTATATATTCCCAATATTCATAATATGCGTACGTGCACATATAGTATGATTATTATTTAAAAATTCATATTTTATTTTTTTTATTTTTTTTTATTTAGGGTCAGTAAAAAATACAAAACCTTAAAATGCAATTAAATAAATATTAATTTTGATTACTCGATATATTGCAAGTTATCGATATTTGGCCAATTCGAAATTTATAAGAAAATACCGATATATACTGCTCACACCGCTTTTTGCAGTCTTTCGCGCGCTTGGCAATTGCGGCGATAAATTATTGGCAACGTATCGAAATTGAAACAAGGTGGCAGCGCACTGCAGTGTTATGATTAATTTGTATTATTGTATTATTATACAATTAGATACTTTTTGTGGCAACATACGTCGAAGGGTATCGCACTGTCGAGTGCCGCTCGACTGTTGCTCTCGTTTTTATTTATATTTATTTATAATTTAATATTTGAGAAGTATTTCGACAACTTCCAGCAGATATAATCGAAAGAGGCCAAGGAATTGCAACTGTTTAAAAGTGTATTCTCTAAAAAATGAGATCTTCTATAACAAACTATTTGTACTTGAAGTGGGTGAAGGCGAGAGCCGTCAGCAGTGAGAGAAGTGACAACTGGCAGCTGATGTTCATTGTCAAAAACGCATCAGCGGCGAACGAATCAGGAGCAGGCACAGACCCAGAAGGAAACTGTGCTAATTTGTTGCTGCACTTGTTCTTGTTGCCACTGTTGTTTTTGTGTTGTCTTTTGTTTTTGTGTCACGGTCAGCTGCCAAAAAGTAAAGGACGACACCAAGCACAACGACGAGTGAGCCGCAGAAAGCAGACGGCATGTCAATCAAGCCAACGCTTGGCAGAAAGAGCAGTATAGAAGGGGGAAAAGGGGGAAGAGAAAACAAGTAAATAGGAGAGCAAAAAACTGTGAACAGAATGTCTTCATTTGGCAGTGACACACTCACACACTCGCACACACACACACAGAGGTAGCCCTGTGTGGGTTGTGCTATGAAAACAAAATTAATGTCAGATGGCGACCCAACATCCCCCTCCCCCCACCCCCTGCCTGCTGCTGCTGTTTGAGGCGTGTTACGGCTTTCTTTCGTCAAAGCGAATGTAGTTCGCAGTCTTTTTTTGCAGCTCTGCCAGCCCGACCTTGTTAATGACAAACAATATGCATAGTTTTTCTGCAGCCTCTGTGCCTCCGTGTTCCGTTTGTTTCATCTGCCATTTTGTCTCGCAAAATGGCCGCTCGGAGTCCCGGCCCGGCACATTCGCAACATCAGGCGCGCCCCTCTGCCTCTCTGCCCCCGCTGCTGTCTGCTCCCATTTAATGGCAAGCAATAAAAAACGAAGCCGCTTTGCAGGCAGCCGCGGCAACTGGCAGCATAAATAGGAAAACATTATAAACAAAATGCGTCCGACTCGCAGTCCGACTGCGCGTCCGAGCCTAATCCCGTTGCCTAGTTTGCGCCCAACGGAAATGTCAACAAGAGGAAGAACAAGCGAAGGGGCAGAAGAGTGAGAGAGGGGGGCACAAAATGGAGACCGTTTGCAACTTGTCTCAATTTTTTTTTTCTTTTTATGACACACATTATGCAAAATTTCGTTGCGAGTTTTTATTGGCGTAACAAAAATGTTTTTAATACGCAATGGTCTGGAACCGGAGTGATAAGCTTGAATTATATATCGCCCTCTCGCTCTCTCTCTCTCTGTCTGTCTGTCTCTCTCTGTCTCTCTCTCTCTGTCTGTGTCTTTTTATAGGCTCTTGTTGTTGCTGTTCTTGGCACTATTTGATGCTGGCAAATTTATCTCTAAATGTGGGTCAGTCGTAGCTCCTGATTGAGTTCAGCACGGCCCGTGGTCACTGCTGGACCAGACCCAAGTTGGGCCATGCGGGAGGCGCAGGAATGAGAGAGACTATAACTACATACAAGCGAAAATTGCAAACATGCTTGGCATGTTCATAGAAGCAATAGACAAGTTCCTATGTGTGTGTCGTGTTTGTGTTTGTATTTTGTGTCTCTGAGTGCGCACGTGTTCGCTTCAAATTGTAGTTTTCATTGGCGAATCAAAACAAAATGGCCAAATATGTTGAACACTTTAGGCAAAATGTACGAAGAGCCAGCAGCGTTTTTAATGTCCTAATTTAGATAGTGAAACAGGCGCAATTGATGATCGCATCAGTTGTACATAAAATATGGGAGATTATTTTATATAAATTTGTTCTAAAGGCTTAGAATATGAAGAGTAACTTGCATAATATTTAATATAGAACTAAGAATGCAGTTTAATTATGTTACTTCTATATTTTCTATATTTATATACATATTTAAGCCTTATTATCAAATAGATCTAATATATACCCCATTATAATTTGAAAGACAAACCCCGCCAAGTATAGATTTAATCAATTATATTTATTTATTTATTTATTTATTTATTTATTGATTTATTCATTCATTTATTAATGTTTTTATTTATTTATTTATTTATGTATTTATTTATTTATTTATTTATTTATTTATTTATTTATTTATTTATTTATTTATTTATTTATTTATTTATTTATTAATTTATTTATTTATTAATTTTTTAATTTATTAATTTATTAATTTATTAATTTATTAATTTATTAATTTATTAATTTATTAATTTATTAATTTATTAATTTATTAATTTATTAATTTATTAATTTATTAATTTATTAATTTATTAATTTATTAATTTATTGATTTGTTTATTTATTTATTTATTTATTTATTTAACGTGAACTAAGACAGTCAACTTTAAATTAAAATTAGTTTTTATTTTTTAAATTAGATATAATTAAAACTAAAATAAAAAATTATAATTACAATAATACATAGATTTTAAAATTGAAATTCGCCAAAAATGAAAAATTTAAAATTAATTTAAAATATATATTTTTAAATTTATGCACTTAGCTTCCTCAGCAAGCGAATTCCCCACAAACTTTGTTTCCAATTGCATTCGCAATTTCTCAACACGCACAGAGAAAGTGAGAAAGAGAGAGGTAGATAGCATGAGCAGCTAGCGCGCCGCACACATCTTAGCAAACAATAAACGCAATTAAATGCTGCATAGAATGTCGTGCTGTCGTCCTGTTGCCCCCTCAGTTTGCGCACTGCCTGCACCGTAATTTCATTGCATTCAATTACATTTTGTGCAACAATAAAATCCTTGAACTTTTGCGTCTGTGCGGGCTGTGACTGCGAACCACTGGAAGCACTTGGGCTGACCCACTTGAGAAATTGTTTAGCGGCCCAGCACTTGAAAATGAGTCTCCAAGGAGCGCAAATGGCGTCACGAGTCCTTGTTGCTACCAGCTCTGCCACCGTGCCTCCTTCCCCGCTGCTGCTGCTGCTGCTGCTGTGTGTCCTTCTCGTGCGCCATTTTATAATAATTGCAAGTGAGACCGCCATCGTCGACGCCGCCAAAAAAAAGAATTGTACGCAACGCGGAGAATAAATAAACGCAACGCTTAACAACCGTATTTGAAGGCAACACAGTTTTGCCTTTGTATCCGAACTGCGGGTAGCAATTTGATAAACGTGGGCGTGGCCGGGTCAGGGAGGCGGGCCGTGTACATGGCTTGCAGTAATTATGTAAGTGGAAAATTAAATGTGCCTCCAAGTGGGTCTCCCTTTGCTTTGGGTGTGTGCGAATTGTCATGGTGTTTTATTGCCCTTGTTTTTGGCAGGAAACCATAGGGAAGTGATAAAGCCCCAAAGGCAAAACCGTAGATAAACATCTCACATTAAAGTAAATAAAACGATTAAGGCCTGAAATTAATATATACGTGTATGTTTGAAGTGGAAGCTCTCGCATGACTATTAGAATTGACAGCCAGGTTGGGATAACATGGTTTCATCAGGCTTTGTTAATCCAGAGCGTATTTGCCTGCCTGGTGTGGTCAATGCGTGCGAAGGCTGCTGGCGATAAGAGTGGAGCAAGTGGCAAAGAGAGCAGGAGAGAGGGAACAAACAGGGTGACCATGTTTGCGGACGTGATACGGCATGTGGGTGTTTCGCCTGCCGGGGGCCATGCCAAGGCATAGCCAAGCTGGGCCAAGCCGAGGTGGCCACAGCGTAGCGGGCGTTCTCTGGTTAGCACATGTTAAATGCCAAGAACTTTGAAAAGGAGCTCGGGCCCGATAGAAATCAACTTGAAAAATGAAGCAAGCAGAGCAAACAATGGGCCAGACGAACCAACCTTACGCCCCATCACTGGAGAGAGTCGGTTTGACGTTAGTTTTTCTCGCAAATTTTACAGCAGAAATTTTTGACAGGCCCAACAGACATGGCAAAAACAGGGGGGAATGAGGGGGACAGAGGGGGGAGGTAAAAGCAGGAAACAGGTAATAAAAAAAAGAGTCTCAACTTAAGATGCTGCAGAACGAGCCCGAATAGATTGTAAGCCATAACAAATGTTGAGCCATGCGTCACTCATACGCCATGTGGTACCTTCTTAGGGTACCTTGCAACTCGCTCCTGCTGCGTGCGGCATGTCACGACATGTACTCGAAATGAATGTCCCTTAGCAAATTGCCAGTGCTGAAGTGTGTGTGTGTGTATGTGAGTGTGTGTGTGAGTGACTCTGGGCGGGCTAGTGGAAAATTCAATAAAAGCAAATTGATTGCTCTGAAGGATTTGTGTGCCGACTAAAAAGGTAAACAGCAGCTAGCTGATGTGAGAGTGTGCGTGTTGCTGTGTATGTGTGTGTGTTTTTTATCTGCTGCTTTATGCTAAGTGCCGCATGAAAGATTGTCAGCGCAGGCGACAAATAAGCAATGCCTGCCGGCACGTAGCGCTGATCAATACCTGAGCACGGCAACCTCATTCCTCCCAGGCAAATGAGAAGCAGTCATCGCTGTGGCAGGATTAATGCCGGCTCATTTGACTGCATCACTGCCGCCCAAAATTGACAGCTTGATATCGGCCCGCAAGCCGAGACGAGCTTCTTCTTCTTCTTCTTCTTCTGCCATAAATTCGCAAATTCACTGACCAAGTCCAAAAATATGTGCGTTATTCCGCTTTGGGCAACGTCTTTGGCCTCTGGCGTGGATTTATGTGTAGGCCGTGTCTCGTTCTAGCTTGCCTCCCCCTCCCCCTCCCCCTCGACATCACCTTCCTTTTGCCCCAGGCCTTGGCGTGTGTGCGTGGTTGGCCACGTGGCGAGGCTTGTTGACTCTGCGTTGGCGCGCATAAAACACATTAAAATCCCTTTTATGGGCAACATAAAAGTCAATTCCGATTCCTCGAGTCGGCAGCAGGCCGCAGCGCTTGACCCAAAAGGTGCGCGCACACTCCACGCCGACAAATTATTTGTGCAGTGCATTAAAAAATCATGCCAGCTCGGGCTGTTGAGCATTTTCTTTTAGTGACGGCTCTTTAAATTTAATGGCAACCCTGGAGATTTAATTTTTTTTTTTCCTGGAGATTTAATGGAACTAGCTTTTGATTAAGAATTGAGAAAGCCAATGCCTTAGTAATTGTATTTAGTTTAGGTATTTTTATATGATATAATATACTTAACAAGTTCATTTGCAATTTTTTTTTTTTTTTTTTAGAAGCGATAAATTTATACAATGCTGTAATAGTCACATAACAGCGCAATTAACAAATAAATAGTAACACCAAACCTCGCACTGAGCTTGTGAGGACTTACAACTTTGTCTCCTACTTCGAGGAGGTATTCTTCACTTAACAATAATAAAAAAAAAAAAAAAAAAAAACTTCGAGGGGGTCTTTAGGGTTATCCAATTGTCCTTCCTTTTTAATCTCCTTACAGACCTAGCAGGGAGTAAGCGTCTAGCAACTATGCATAACATGTATCAATATTATCAAAAAAAAAAAAAAAAATATTATAAACTAATACTAATCACCCTGTGATGTTAAGATACAATATTTTGATGTACGGTTTCTTCACTTAATAATAATAATACAATAAAAAAAAAACTAATCAGAGCATTCTTCAGGGCTGCTACAAAAACACAATCCCTGTTCGCATCCGACTATATCCCTCTTGTATATCTTACATAATCTCCAAATCGTTATGTTATACTTTTCCTATATCCATTTCGCATGGCGCATCCCTGCATGACTGTCTGCCTGCCTGGCAGCCTGGCAGCCGCTCGTCGCTTGAGGCTTTTCTATTTTCGACATTTGCTGCCCCGATAAGTATGCTAAGAGCTTTCACAATCGCATGTCCTTGGCACGCTTCCAAATCCCGCACAGCCTTGCCAGGCCACACAATTATAAAGCCCGGCGACACTTTAACCCAAAAATAACCCAATTCACTCACACAAATAAACACATACACTCACACACACACTCACACATAGACACACGCGCCACACACACACAATGAGACAGCCCGAGGCCTTCGGAACCATAAAAATCCATGCAAACATTATTTAAATGCGCCCGAAAATATGCTACACAAAAAATGAAAGAATGAGGCAAACAAGCGAGACAGAGAAAGCGAATGAAAGAGCAAGAAGAGTAAAGCAAAAATCAAATAAATGGCAATTTAATACACTCAACATGGCATTTTATTGTTCTTGTATTTTGCAGCAAATGCTGCTCATTGTTGTTGTTGCTCCGGTTCCGGTTGCTGCCATTGTTGTTGTTGCTTTGCTCTCAAATTGTTATTGAAACAACATAAATTTGCAGCGCGACGTGTGTTCAACGTTACTTATTTGAATATAGCGCTAACCCCAGCAACAAGACTGACACAACAAATTTCCAAACACACACCCACACAGAGAGACATAACATCACACACACGCACACACACACAGAGAGACACCCACGCGCATATAAAAGCAAACAATTGCTGTGGATTTGGCAGCAATTTTCAAAGGGTTTTCCAGAATAAAACAAAATTAAATAAAATGTAATACAAACGCACAACAATTTTTGTTGCCACATTGCCAGTCAAGTCTTCATGCATGTGTGCGTGTTGGTGTGTGTGTGTGGGCGTATGTGTTGACATGCCAGCGTGTTTGTTCAGTGCGTTTGTGTGCGTGTAAATTGTTATCGGTAAGCCGGCGAAAATGAAATAAAAAATCTGTCGACCAGCCGTGATCGCAAATGCGATAACAGTTGAACAAGCGAAACAGACACACACACACACACGCACACGCACATTTTGTATAGCATACTTATGGGCGTCGCTGCGATTTACATTTGCAGTGCGAGCGCCCAATTTGCTTTATTTAATTTTGGGCAGTCGTAAATCTGCGCAATCAACGCGCCACAGACAAAAGGCAAACACATCGCACAGCACACAGTGCACTGTGCACAGTGCACGCACAATCAATTAACATCAATTAAGAAGCGCAATGAAGCGAGCGATGAGGCAGCAGCAGGAGCTCTGCGAATGCGGGCCAACTGATTTGCCTGGCGCGATAGCGGCTCTCGCTGTCTCTACAGCCTGACCCGCACAACTGACCAGTCATCCAACTGGGAGCACCTGTTTACCTCGTTATGACAGTCAGACAGACAGACGGAGTCACGTGAAAGTTGCATTTCCGGGTGTCGAAGTTCTAGTTGAACACTCGTTGGACAAACATGTCAGCTGCGCGTTGATGCCGTTTGCCGTTTGCTGCTTGGACCTTGTAGCAAGTTTGGCAAAGTGCTAATGCAAATGATGCCTAATTAATTGCGAATTAGCAAATGTTGTTGTTGCCTCAGCTGCTGTTGCACTCAAGTTGTTCAAGTTTTTGCACAGACAATGAGCTAATGAGTTGGCCAAACTAATTAGTTGGCCAGAGACACGAATCGGATTTCAAATAAATAGAAACCCTTCTTCAATTTGTTCGAAATTGCCAAAACTTGCAGAGCAGCAGAGTACACAGTTTTGTTTTATTATCCCCCCCCCCACCCCCCCAACCCCGATTCCAGTTCCGTTTCATGGCCATAAAATATTCAAGCGCAGCTGTCAGAGCAGCTAACTCAATATGAGGCGAGCTGCTCATGCAGCATGAAGTCATAAAAGCGAACATAACTATCGCATGTGATATATTCCTTATGTATGTATTTGTATGCCTGTGTGTGTGTGTGTGAGTGTTTATAATATTTTGGGCAGCTCGCCTAAAATGCGACATGCGTGCGAAATGCGGGCCATGGCCAGACACACACACATACAGACACGCGTGAAGGGGAAGCTAACCCATCGATATCGGCATAAAATACTTGCGCTTCAATGTGAACAATAATTTTGGTAATTTATTGCACAACTTGCGCATATCGCAATGAAATTTTACGCACTACTTGCTGCTGAAACAAACAAAATCAGAAACAGGAAACTTTCGCAATAAGCCCTAAGCCGGCAGCCCAATAAAACAAAGTCAGGGCCCAGCACAGTGGGTCACATTTTATGATACAACAACAGTTTCAGTTCAGGCATTAAACCGCAACAAAGTTCTACTCTCTCTCACTCTCACTCTCTCTCCCTCTCTCTCTCTCTCTCTGCCACCTTCCCCGGGCAGGCCATAAAACTGAGAGCTCCGCTTTAATGCGCATACTTTTGACTAATTTATTTATACGACTCATTTTGCTTGGCCTGCCCATTTCATTTAACTAAACCGAACTAAACTAATAAATGTGTCCACGCACATTTTAATTAAGGCATTTGCCTGCTACTCGTGACCTTTGCTGCTGCTTCACAGGCTAGAATATGCAAATATTTATGGCTCCATCAAAGATGCTCATGTGGCACTCGTTGCATATTAAATTCTCCAATAAAATCAATTTCGTGCAATTTCACTCATGATTTTAATTAAAATTTTGCTTTGTCATTTTGGCATATTTAATGAGAAATATTTGCAGTTGAGTCGAGCGAGAATATGCATGCATGCAACATCAGTTTAGTCTCTCGTGCGCTGAGGCATGAGATTAAACTGACTGTGTGCTGCAAAGAAATTAAATTTATCACTTCGCAATAATTGCAAATTGATTGCAAATTCTATGAAATCACAGTTACTTTGTAGGCATGAAAAATGCAATTAGTTTGATTAATTTGTTTATCAGTGTTTAAGATTTTTCACTGTGGCATAAACATTTGATTAATTTATGACATTTTTCATAAATTTTTGCTCGCCTGTTAATTAACACGCAGTTTGCTTGTGCGGCATTAGAAATTTACAGGTCCCTTAAGAGTTTACAGCTCAGTCAAATGTGACCGCGAGTTGGATGGGGACAGATGAGAGACAGGCACAGAGAGGGACATTTCATGTGTTTATGTTATGAGCGCTTAATGAAGCCGCAGGCATTTTGAGATGCCACACGCCCACACGCCACACGCCTCTCGCTGGGTAGCTAAGCGCCCAGCAGCTGTCAGTTTATTAGCCAATTTAAGACACTGACAGACAGCAGCAGGAGAAAGGGAAACAGACAGACAGACAGAGAGAGAATGAGAGAGAGAGAGAGAGAGAGAGAGAGAAGGAAACAGAGACAGTCTCCAGCAGAATGCGGGCACTTCTGATGTGGTGCGTTTTATGTGCTGCGATGAATTCTGGCGGCACTTTTTCGGGGCTGCCACTCGCTTAATGACTTACCCACTCACACACTCACTACCACACCCACGCACACACATACCCACGCCCCGAAAAGTGCAACTATTTAGCCGAAGGCAAGGATGTTGGCCTTCTGGTTTGCAGTTAAAACAGTGACAAGTGCCGTTAAAGTGTGTTTGACTTTGGTTTCAGTTTTTGCCTCGCCTCAGTCCGTCCCTCTGTCTGTCCCTCTGTCTGCCTGTGTGAGCTATCTCGGCTTTTGTCTGGCAGCACATTAATTATACGACTCGTTGACCGCGCTATTAGTGTGGCATTTCAGCTTGAAAATGTACAAAACTTTGTCATACTTAGCGCATACTTGATGTGGCTTCGCCCCCCACGGGCCACGCTTGAGCTGAAGAAATTCTGTTTCAACTTTCAACTTGAAGCGCAGTCAGTTGGCCAAGGCAGATCACTCATTGAAATATCTTGAAATATCTTTTAACTTCATTTACTTCAAAGCCATAATTATAATGCTCCTCCTGCTTTATTTACAGGTATGTATAATGGGACAGAGCTGGCACAGCTACAATTACAGGTATTTTACATAATTAATTGCAATCATCGTGCGGAACAGACCGCAGCACTTTCTCTGACCGGCGGAAGACCATCTTGGTATGCTGATGCAAATATTTGGCATAAGAAAGCAAAGCCACAAAACTTATCAGCTGCTTAGACAGTTGCCAGAGATGCAAATCAGTTGGTGGCAACTGCTCGCAGCGCATCCGAGTGCAGCCACATTTCATGCATGCCTGACATTCTGAAAACATTGAAGACATTGCACAAATTGCACAAGGAGCCCAGCCAGGCGCATTATACTATATATATTATATATATATATATATGTAATGAGAAATGCAAAACCGCACCTGCAGCTGCCTGTGGCCAAAGGCAGCTTGCGTAGGCTTTGTTCTGCTAATTCTAAACATTTTATGCATAATAAGACACACAACAAATACTTAACTGAGCAACAGTCGCAGTTAGGAGGACTTGCTGTGTAATAATATACTAAAGAATTTATTCAGTACTTACTAAATTAAATTCAATTAATTACAAATTGAATATCTCTAACATTTTTTTATTAACTTCATTGTTCTTTCTCTTGTTAGTTAGTTTTTGTTATTATTTAATATTGTTGTTCAATTATTTAATATTTTCTTTGACTAAACTAATGTAATTCACACTGATTATAAATCACATTGATAATTAAGAATTTACTAAATTCAATTAATTACAAATTGAATATCTTTATCATTTTTCTATTAACTACATTGTTCTTTCTCTTTATAGTTACTTTGTTGACTTGGATATCGTTTTATAGTTATTCAATTATTATATTTATTTATTTATTTTCTTCAACTAAACTAATGCAATTCACATTGATTATAAATCACATAGATACTAAAGAATTTACTCAGTACTCACTACATTAAATTCAATTAATTACAAATTAAATATATTTATCATTTTTCTATTAACTTCATTGTTTTTTCTCTTTATAGTTACTTTTTTGGCTTGCAAATCGTTTTACAGTTGACCATTTTGTAATTAATTCTTTAATATTTTCCTTGCCTAAATTAATGCATTTCGCATTGATTAAATTAAAATAAATTCCATTAATTAAAAATTAAATATCTTTATTATTTTTCTATTAACTTCTTTCTCTTTATATTTACTTTGTTGATTTGTAAATCGTTTTAGTTATTCAATTATTATATTTTCTTCACTAAACTTATGCAATTCACATTGATAACATTTCAAAAAAAGTCACACTTTTTGCCTTGCAGCTAATTAAATTAATTCATTTAATAATTAAAGTGTAATTAAAAATCAACGCAACGCTTCGAGGGAGTTTAATAAATGTTCAACGCGTGTTTACACTCTGTGGCAGATTTTACTGTAAACATTTACTTAACTTACCCGCACAGACTTTGTCTAGATGTGAACATGCATATATATATATATATATATATATATATATTTATATATATATACAGACATGTATATATATATACAGACATGTATATATGAATGTTCATATTTATATGTAAATTTGCGCTTTTGCATTCTATATTTGCATAGCTGTATAAATATTTGGCTTGCTTAATGCCTAAGAGACAGCACTTCGCACTTTGGTCCACGCAAACACTTGGATATTCCATTATACACCCTCCCTCCTCCCCACACATACACACACACATGCACACTCCTACTCACACTGGCAATACGTAATATCATTTATTATTATTGAATAATTGAATGAGCAAAGGAAACCTCATCTGCTCTGCTCGCATATCCACATATAGATACAGCCTCATACTCACACATGCACACACACTCACACACATGCATATACACTTATTAATATGTATGCATGTGCTGAAGCAGCTAAATTTATAATGCATTGCGGTTGCCTCTGCCTCATGGCTCTGCCACCACCGCCTCTGCTACAGTTGCGGCTAATGAGGCGTCCTGCGTGTGGTGACCCCGCCCTGGGCCTTTGTTCACACACATGTCTCACACCTGGATCTCTCAGCTCCCCAGCTCTGCAGCTGGGACAACGGGCTGTCCATTGGACTTGTGCAGCATGGAACGGGGCCAAGTTGGCTTTTCAAAAGATTCCTTTTCATTAGATTGCAGCTTTTTCGACACAACGCAAAAGCCGCAGGCGACTTTCTGTCTCCCCCCTCCCCCCACACACACACATATCCCACATATCCATTGTAATAATTCATACCCGACTATATCCTTAACTATTTATGAACTGAGATACACACACACACACACACACACACACACACTTCTCCACATAATTGAATATTTAAGTTGCATGTAAATGTGCTCGAGCTGCTCTTGAGTTACGTCTCTGTGTCTCTGTGTCTCCTTATCTGGTTGTCTGTATCGACTGTGCCGGGTATCTGTACTATTCATACATATATATTTTCACTTTAATTCACATTGTTGCAGCCAACTCGCAAATGCCAATTTAATAAACTGCACTTCAAGCGTAGCTGAACGCATTATCTGCTGGAATTATCCGTGAAATTAGACCCTCTGATAGTTGTTACGGCAGTTCGCCAGCTAACTGTAGAGTCAAAACTTTTAAAAACTCCAATTGATTGCCATTAATTCGTTGCGATAGATATCGAAAAGCAGCTTACAAAGTTTCCCCTTCTGCAAGGAGATGCTAGAAAAGGGGCGAAGAGGGGGATGAGTGGGAAATCAGTTGAAGAAATACGTTGGCTTTCGGTTTGCCGCAGTGGTAATCCCCCGTATAAAAAGGGCTCTCTGTGTTTTTCTCTACTTTTGATTTATTCTGCAGGATTTTATTTTGAGGAAGGCCGCATATATAATGAGCAGCTGCAGTTATATGCTAATACTTTGTCAGTATGGAGCCCCGAAAAGTGTTAAATATTTATGCGGTCTGCTCTCACATGTGCGACAAATGTGGGAGCTCCAATGGAGAGTGTAGGTGCAGGAGTGGAGATGCTATGGTGGCTATGCTAGTTGATTAAATGGATAAGTGGACGCAACATGAGAGCGTGCCCACCTACTTAAAGCTGTTGCTGCTGCTGCTGCTTGTGCTGCACCTTCTGCTCTGCATGTGGTCAGGTACGAGTCGTCTGAGTTGCCGGCGCCATGCGTGCCTCGCATGCAAATGATATTAGGCTACTGGCCCGAGGCATGTCTGCGCCTTAATTATGCTGCAAACTTGCCTTGCCAGCCAGTGGTTGCCTGCTGCCTGCTGCTGCCTGCTACTGATCCAGCCTTGGACCGGGTCCATTTTGTGGCAATGTCATTTATAAACGTATGCTTGGCGCACAATTAGCAAAACTTGCTGCAGGTATTTTATGCACAAGTTGCCAACGAACATGACAACGACAGCAGAAGCTCGCACTCTCTCCTTCTCCCCTTCCCCCCCCTGCCACACTCTTTGGCACATAATGAAACTTGATTTAGCTGACAGCAAAAAGTCACGTACAATGGTGCGTATTAGTAATCTTGTGCTAACTTTGTTAGCAAGCACTCGAGTGTGGCACAGAGCGGAATATGTGAAAATGGTGTGCACCTAACTGGGTTAATGGATAGCCCAGAAAGAGGAGGAAGACAAACGCCGAAAGAAAGCAAAAGTCGCAAAACTCGAGACAGCGATGTGGGCAAGATTAAAGTCAGCTTTAGCTTAGACCAAGAAATGTTTATTTATTAAATTGTTGAAGCTCTTTCTTCGACACATTCATAGTTAATAATTGCCAGTAGATCTATAGATACCTTTCGATTTCTAAGATAGTCCAAGAAACGTGCAAAGAATTGATTTTCAGTTGGGCGCTTTCTATCAATTTGCGGGGCGAATGAACAAATTATTTTCGACTGACCATAAAATCTTCATCCGTGTCGGCTTAGCCACGCAAGTGAGTACCCGTATTCAGGCGAGCAATGAGTATGAGTCTGTCGCAGCTGCGTGAATTACGTTCACATGGATGCGTAAGCCCGATATATATATTTTTTGTGGCTGTGTTGCTTTTTTTCCCCTGTTTGTTGTCTGGCGTAATTGCTACACGGTTTTCAAGCTAATAGAATTAGAACATAAACCGCTTTATTGTCTGAAGCCTGCACACATACGCACATACGCACACACACACACGTAGAGGCTCCTACGCACACGCGCTGGCATAACAAAGCGTTTTATGACAGCTCAGCGGATTGGACGTCATGAAAACCGCCGCCTTTGTGAGTGTCCGCTATTAAATTGCACAATTATTTTTGCATAGATGTGTGTGTGTATGCCCGTGTGTGTGTGGGTGTGTGGGTATTTGGATAGGCATGACCATGCTGGTCAAGCGACCGCCGTAAGCTGAGGCAAATAAAACACATTTGAAGCGCCAGAATTATGGCCCCATGTTGACGCAGTGCAGGTGCCGCCATTTCACTGGCAACATTTGCGGAAACTCGCTCTTTATACACTCCCCCTCTCTCTCCCCTTCCTCCCTTTCCCTCTTCCTTTGTCTCCCTCGACCACTGTTGGACCTCAGATACGCATATTTGCTGGAAATGAGCTTTGTGTGGCCATCAGCATGAAAAGAGATGTGAACAGATTTAAAGTAAAATATTATGCGCGTTTTACCTTCACGATGAGCCCATCAGTTTGACGACTTTTAAGCTTTAAGCGCAATCTTCAATTAAATTATTTAATTTTAAAAATTTTATAGACAGTCATGAACATTTGGTTTAGTTTTAAAAAGGTTAAATTACATATAAAGCTACCTGGCTATCATTTTTTTATACCCGCTACGCATAAGGTTAAAAGTGTAATTTAACTTTGTGCCAATAGGAAATTAATATTAAAGAAGAAGGCGATCCAACAAAGTACATATGTGACTTCGGAATTTTAATACAGAACAGTGCAATATTGATAAACATAATAACTATCAACGTCCAAATGATTTCTGAAAATTTGGTTATGATCGAATAAGTATTATAGGAGTGATTAAAGAAATAATTTTAAGACTTACTGATTTCCAAACCGCTTCCTCAAGTATGCAACAGAAAAGACGATAAAAAGAGAAGCAGGTATATTACAGTCGAGCACACTCCATTGTAGCTTTTGAGCTTCTTTTCTGCTTTTTTAGTTTGAATTAATTCTTATTCTTATTTTATTTCGCTTTTCAGTTTTGATTTAACTGCACGTAGAACAATAATTGTAAAGTGCATGCATTTTCACGTCAACAAATGAACGACATCAGGTAGAAAAAACAAAATTGAGTACTGGTGCTTATAATACCCTGCTTCTAGGTGATGATTTGATTCCAAAATAATTCAAAAACCAATAGCTATATAATTATAACAAATTCATTTAATAGGTCATCAATTTTCAATGTTCAATGGTTTAGTTTTTCTTAGAATACCCAATGTTATTCATTTCCCGTCCACAGGGTGTTATATTCACATATACAGGGTGTTATATTCACATGTAGTGGGCTCAGGTACATCTGTACATTCACCGCAAGGACCAACATATCATGTTTCTCACTATTTTTCTGTACAATGTAATCACAATATGACCTCCCAAAATACTCTTGACATACATAGTACATATAAAAAAGCAAACACAAAAACAACCACAAGAGCAATTGCAACAACTGTAACAACTGTAACAACACTGTGGCAATTGCCATATCAACACCGCGTCGTTGTTTTCTCGGTCTTTCGAGAGTACTTGGTTATGTAATCCACGTCAATGGCATTCGGAAAAATAAGCAAGAGCAAAAGTGCCCACATAAAAACCCGGCCGAAAATGAGAGTAAAACGATGCAAACACTAATAAAGGAACGAGAAAAAGGCACTGGAATGGGCAACAAAGAAGCAGCAGGCACAGCAAAATGAAGAAGAACAAGAGGAACGAAAGCAAATGCGAGTGCCTACCTAGCAACAAAATGGAAGACCTGACGCCCAGGGGAATTAAATGCTCGAAAGTCGGGGAGCGAGTGAGATGCCGGCAGAGTATAATTATCGGGAAAACTACAAACAATATAAGGAGAATTTGAGCGCACACAGTGGAACATTTTCGGAGCAGGTGCCTGGCAGTTAAGCTTTAAAATGAACAACAGTTTTCCCCAGCACAAGCAGCAAACACATAAGTATGGATTTTTTGCGGAAATGTGTGTATTACATTGTGCAACACGAGAAAAGTTCTGAAGCCCCACGAGTAATTGTGTTTTGAACAAGTTTCCATAGTTTTGACTTCTGACTTAAGTTATTATTACCTAATCATTCCATTTTTTTAAGCTTCATACTATATAATCTTTGTAAATAACTTAGATATTTAGAATCCTTTAAATTGATACAGATTAGATTAAGTTGTCCAAAAAAGGGTAATAGTACGCTAGTCCAATTACGAAACTTCGATTGATAAATAGTTTTTTTTTTTTTTGTTTTATTATTATTAAGTTATTTTTCACTTAAATCAAAAAAAATAAATTAAAAAAAAAAAAAAATAACTTAACTGTAATTAAGTCTTCTTAAAATATTTACAATTTATGCAGTTAAACAAATATTACCTTGAATGTTTCGTTTGGTTATTTTTTAGCAGAGACCTCAATTCTCAAACATTGCATGTGACATGGGAACAAGTCTTAAATGTACCTTTGAAATCCACCACGCCTAGCTGGGGTCTGCTTATGTAAATTCTAACGAGTTACACCGCGCAACAAAAATGAGATCAAGAGCTTAGTTTTACTTTAGGTCTTCCTACAAATTCCCAACACAAATATTTTTTTTTCTGCACAGTGTAGTACTTATACGCAGACATGCACGACAGTATCTAGAGCGTGAAAAATCGCCGACACTTGCGCGCCTTTGGCTTGTTAGCCGGCAGCATCTGTTGCCGTTAGCGGGGTAAACCTCCAGCCAAAGTGGAACGCTTTGCAGTCCGCAATTGCGCCACCTTCGGGTGGTTGAGCCCGAGCAGATGTTGTTGGTGGCTTGGCAGCAGTTACAATAACAAGACTCGACATTTGAACGAGAGTAATCCATCAGCGTGTGGCGAGTATCAAAATGGATTAAGAAGAAATGTGTGTTTTTACTTTAGTATCGCTTTCATATCGACAGGCTTTGCTCGTTGTGGCTTTATGGCACACTTCTTCTTCTTCGATTTGTGCTACCCTTCAAGTGGGGAGTGTTCACTTAGCTGGCAAATATGTTACACAAACTATAGAATAGAATGATAGATACATTTGAGATATACATATACAGCTGTGGTTAAAATAATAGCACTACTGCAGTTGAGATCTGTTTTCCTAAAAAATGTACAATATTTTTTGTCAACTTTTTTTAAAGTTCGACTGCTCTATGAATATGTATGATATGTTGTCTCCATAAGCAAGCTATTTTTATCATCTTAATGTAACGGTTCTTTTTTGTTTTTGGGTACTCAGTGCAAAAGCGCGCGAAATCAGGCGGTAACAAAAATAGCACTAATCACATGTTTGCTGAATAAAATTGGTATATAATGTAGATATATTCATGATATATTTTAATTTAATTATTTCATTTACAATGGGCACATGATATTTCTGCAGAGTATACAAGTTTCGTGGCTGCAAAAAGAAGCCCATCTCCTTATCAGTTTCTCTCTTTTTTGAAGCGTATTTAACATGCAGCATTTGCGTTTCGTGGGCGTGGAGTGTGGCATGTGGCATGTGGAGTGTACAACTGGAGTGTTTCATTTTTCACAATGGAATGAAAGTTCAATTATTTGATTTGACAGGCACTGCCAGCAGAGGGGCGGTGCCCGTGCAGACGGGCGACAGATGACAGACAGACAGTTAGTCCGTCAGGAAGTTTGCCATGGACTCTGTCAGTGGGATTGGGGTTGGGTGCTTGCCCAGATTTACTCCACAACAACAAAAACAACAACAGCATTGACTGGCAGGGGTATTATTTATACGGAACGAACATTTGAAGTGTAATTTATTAACTGTGTACGCTACGCAGATCGATGAACAAGGCCCACAAGGGCTGCAGCAAAAACAATTCTGTATCGACAGAGAATAAAATTAAAATGCATTCACTGCACGGTTTGTTTGTAATTTTATCTTTCCATATGAACAATTTAATTGAAAATGTTTTATGATTTATACAATTTTGGAATGTGTATAAAATTTGTATTGTATTTTCTAGTTTGAACAGCCTTCAATTAGAAATGCACAATTACAAGAGGGAAATTGTAATTCAAGCTGTGATTACTTTGTTCCATTGTCGCTTCGAAATGGGCTCTGGTTTCGGTTTGCGCTGCGATAAACCCCATAAACCACGTACTCAGCTGCCTCATAGTCCATAAGCCTCGACATACACATTAGGGGCGCACATCAATCTCAATCCCCACCCCCTCCCCACGAACCGCATATTGAAACCACCTTTTTGCTGCTACAGGCGAACATGCAAAGGGAATGAGAGAAGAAGAGAGGGAGAGAATGAGAGAAGGAGAGCAAGACGGGGGAAGTAGAGGCACCACCTATGATGGCTCCTCTTACAGTTTACAACACATTTTAATGAGTTCTCGTATTTGTTGGCACTGCAGGCCGTATAAGGTCGCCCATCTGTGGGTTCTATAGCCAGCCATAATTTGCTTTTGTTTGGCTTTTCTAGTTGTTTGGATTTCGCTGCTGCTGCTGTTGTTGTTGTTGTTGTTGTGGCTGTTGTTGTAATGCGGTTTTTGGGACTTTTTAGATTTTGTTTGTTTTGTGGGCGATAAGTGGTTGACAATATCGCTCCAGCAGCTGCCATTGTTGCGATTCTAGTTGGGAGCCAATACAGAAAAGAACAAACTAAACGAAGCTGAAACAAGTTTTTGAATTGGCAGTTAAATGGACTGAAATAGTGGCTAGTGGCAGAGAGATAAATAGCTGGCTAGAGAGGGAATAGAATGTCTACTGTTAAAGCCTTAAGTAACTTTATCGTTGCCACTTCGGCATAAATCACAATTTCTGTAGTGATTTCCCAGGGCTGTCAATTGAATTTGAAATGCAGCACTTAATAGGCACCTGCGGCTATTGGCTTCCTGTGCACACACACACACACGCACACACACGCACACTGGCATTCAGCAGCAATTGGCATGACTAAGTCATGACGTCTTTAACAAATCACCCTGGCAATCCAATTGCCTGGTGTGAGAACCAATTTGCAACTATTAAATGCGCGCCAGAAACAGAAGCTCGACAAAAGGCAAAGCAAAAATAGAAAAAAAAGCAACAAAAACAAAAGCGTTGCTAACTTTAGTGATTTGGGTGGCAACAAAGCCTCTGTGAATGTGCCAATCTCAGTCAAGTGAAGTCAAGACCGACTCGAGCCTCGTCTCGCCTCGCCCCAGCGCGGAACCAGAACCATCAACGAGTCGAGATTCGAGGCAGCAAAGGCAGGCTCGAAGAGAGGGAGGGGAGCGCAGAAATGTGAGCTACAAATTGCAGCACTTGTATCAAGATACAGTCGAAAACAGGCAAAAAGTCAACGGCAGCCAGTTCGTGCAGGATGTTTGAAAGGAGGACAAAGCGCAGGGCACGTTGCTGCTCCCCCTTACATTTGCATAGGTACGGCTTGCAAAGTCATCTAGTTGAAATTCCACCTAACAACCTTACCCCACCCCCCTCCCCCACGCCGTGTTGCGTGTGTGCGATGACTTTGTTTCTCTTCGCTGCTGGGCGTTTGTGTTCCCAGAGATATTGAAATACTTGGATCGCAGTCGCAGCGAGATAGAGCAGGTAGTGCTAAAGGACAATAAAACAGTTAAGCCAATCAAATGCAAGCAACAAAAGCTTTGGCACGTTTTTGAATAGATTTTCATTATATTTTCGGAGCAGCCTAAGAAGTTTATTATTGGGCGGGGAGGGGAGGTGGGTCTTACAAAATGTATATTTAAGTTCAAAATTTATGCAACGCACTTCATGCTTTGTTTCGCTACAAATTTATTCCCACTTCGTGGGGGATTAAACAAATATTCCTTTGTATGCGCAGCAGACGCTCTAAAGTTGGCTCGAGGCCATGTTGCGTATACGCCGTGTGTCTTGGGGTCGCGCTACACCCTCGTGTGTGTCTGCAAAACTAATTAAAATATGCACAACTTGCCGAAATGCTGACTTGAAAGCAACACATGCGAATGTCGACAAAGCTCTGTAGCTCTGCAGGTGTGCTGATGCTGGTGTGTGTGTGTGAGTGTGTGTGTGTTTGTTTGTTTACCTGTAAAAAGGTAAACGCAGGTCGTGCAGTTTTTTGCAATTTTCCACTCAACAGATTTCTACTTGCTCGTCCTTTGTGTGGCAAAATGGTATTGTGGGAGGGGGTGGGAGGCAGGGGGGGATGTTTGTGGGTTGCGCTTCAAGCGTTACTTTAACAACAAAACTGTTTTATTTATGCGCTTATTTTTCACACACTCCCACACGCATGCATATCCAAATTTTAGCCACGTTACCCTGGCAAAAATGTAATTCATGTTCCTCTGCCCCTCTGCCCCCTCCTCTCCCGCCCACCAGTGTGTGCAATATTCCAAGCACTTTTCGGTGCAGTTGCATACACAAGTTGTTTATGCTCGTACTTAGTTCTTCACCTATCTGCGGGCACTTTCACCTCACCCCCATGCCGCCGTTACCGGATTAATGGTAAAAGGAGTAAAGCAGAGAAATCTGTGGCAAGAGCACACATAAATGAAGTATGCAAAGCTTCCACAATAATGTGCAATATAAAGGAATTACAACTGGAGTGTGTTTCTTAAATTATAACTCAATTTGCTGGCAAAAACTTAATTTTTTTTTTTTTTATTATCAAGTGACAAAAACTTAAATGAAAAGAGAAAAGAAATTAATGCGCCCTTCACTCTGGTTTTTTATAATTTCTAAACTAAAAGCCAAGCATATTTTAGTTGTGTTTACCTCCGTGTTGTTTTTCAATGGGGACTCCTGTTTTTGCATACAAAAAGTTCGCAAAGATTGTGACTGCGGAGGGGGGAGAGAGCACCTCGGAACACGGAAGGGCCAAAAGTCGAGCGCTGTTTTTGCCAAAGTTTTTAACTAATTTTCTTGTTTGGCTTTCGCGTTCGTGCCAGCAGACAAAGGACACTGAACACTGAACACTGAACACAGAACAGAGAACACATTCTGGCAGGGGAACTGGGTAACTTGTGCAACAAATTGGCGTTCAACTTTTTGCCGTGCCATGCACAACAATTAAAAAGATTTGTTTTCCAGTTAGACAGGAATTTATGCGAACTTTTCGCTGCTTTATTAAAATGTAAATGGCCAAGCTACATGACTAGCTACATAGTCTATTAAATACGCTGTATATAGGGTATACATGCATGCGGGCACAGATTTTAAACTGAGCTGCCAACTGACAATAATTTAATTGAATGCGGCAATTGAGCTGCCGCTGTGCCGCCGTTTATTGGCCAGCTGGTAATTAAAGACAAGCCAAGGAGAGTGAGAGTGAGAGTGGGAGAATGAGCGAGCGAGAGGCAGAGACATTCAAATTAAGCAGAAACATTTGGGCCCCGGCTTGGCGCTGTCGGCTGTCAAGCCAGCAGGCCACTTGACGCCTAATGACCAGTTTAATGGGGGGCCCAGCACTGAGAATGGGGCCGAAGAAGCCTTCAGCTTCAACTTCACGTGGGACAAAGGCGGAGCAGAAGGACGTGCAGCCTGCCATTTGAGTGGCGCGCGCGCGCTCTCCTTAATGTCCAGAACATTTGCCAGTGAAATGGCCTAAGCAAAAGCCAGTTGTGAGTGGAGAGAGGAGAGGGGGGTCGTGGGCAGACGATTACCTTTTCGGAGCCGTTAATTAAGTTTGGGCGGCTAAATGTTATGGGCAAGTTTTCTATTACCGCATCGGGCACACGTCCCTTAATGAGACACGTAGGCGTATGAGTAACGCGCAAATAGCCCGGCCAGCACTCAATGGGGCAACGTGACAAGGTGCAACGGGGTGTATGTGTAATTGCCGAGTGCTACAAGTGAAACTGGAGAGAACCAAAGAACATGCGACTTCAAACAGACCTAGAACACGACCAATTCGACCAATTTTCAGCCCATAACTGCGTCTCTTCTTTTTTCCCCAATGTTGTTGCTTTTGTTGTTCTGCAACTTTCACTGACAAAAACTTTTTGCACACGACATTCAAATTGCGCGTAGCGGAGCAAAAAGAGGGGAGGGGAGAGAGGTGAAAGAAACAAGGGGAACAACTGAAATCGAAAATTGTTTACCAAGCGAAGCGCTTAGCTAAATGTCTTCCGTGCCAGTTCGCCAATTCTCCGACTCTTCTCCACTGGGAGGAAGTCGTTTACGTGTGTGTTCTCTGTTTACGCTTGTTGTTGCTGTTCCCCCTCCTCCTCCCCTTTGTTGTGCTGTTGTTGCTATTGTTGTTAGCTTGTAGCCGAGCTGAACCGAGCAGGTGCAGCGCTTGTTTAGCCATAAAAAGCAACGACAAGTGCAAATGCCCCAGCAGCAGAAGCAGAACCAGCAGCAGTAGCAGCACCAGCCCTACTCATTCCACCAGCCATCTTTATCCCGCTTGGAATTCCCCCTCGTGCTCTACTCCACTCTCCCGCCCAGTTGCCCCCTTGCAATCCCAGTCCCAATCCCAATCCCAGTCCCAGTCCCAGCTGTCGTTACTCGTATTTACATGCAGACAATATGAAGCAGCAGTATATGTTTATAACATCCGCAAATTGTTGAAGATAACAATTATTGTGCATTGAGAGCAAAGGCAAACAGAGCCAGCAGCAGAAGCTGCCACAGATCCAACTCTAGTGTGTATCTCCGACTGTCTGAGTGTGTGTGTGTGTGCAAATGTTGCTTGTTAGACTTGTGGCACAGTCGGAAATGGCAGTTTACGGAAACATACAGAGCACAGTCACAGAGCACAGACACAGACACACAAAAGCCAAGCCCGAATAGCATGGAGATGTGCCATTAGATACCAGCTTTAGTTTTGCGGTTAAACACTTGAAAAAGTTGTAAATTCGGCTGCATTACATAAGCCAGGGAAGGAGTAGCGTGTGTGTGCCACAGCACGATGGCTGCCCTGGCCCTGAGATCCGATAGCTCTTCCGTTTCCTGTGCTGTGCCCTGTACCCAGGTGTTGCTCATTAAGGCAATAAACCAGGTATCCTGGGTGTGGTTTCACTGATGTGTAGATTGCCGTAGATTGAATTATTCCAGTGGCAGGCAAATGTGATTGTTTTTCCAACACTCAATTAATACCTTATAAAATTGTGTGAATACATAGGATATGATTAGCATAGTTTAATGGCAAGAAATCGATCGTTATTTAAATGCAGACAACGTTGATCTTTTAGCTATATTCATATTTCATACTCATTTGAAGGCCTTTATTTTGCTTCCATATTTATAAGACAAGTTTCGATAATCCCAAAACCAGCAACATTTGTATTGAGAAAGAGGGTGAGAGAGAGCAGAAAGAGAGCTCAAAATGGCTGCCAGCATACACTTAAATCCCACACAGACACACACGCATACCCTCACATACACACAAGACAAGGCAGAAGGCGGCAGGGGATCACGCTGTAGCGCTGTAGCGCTGTCATATCGCAGCAACGCCCTCATTGAGTAAACATTGAGTCAACACTTCCGCTGCGATAACATCAACATGGCGCCAACATTATGGAGGAGCAGAAGCGACAGCCAAAATAGATAAACCCGCTGAGAAACGATGCCAGCAGCCAGAGGCAGACAAAGAAATCAGAATGATTTTGCTTTTGCTTTTGGCCAGCAATTTTTACCCAATAAATTATTTCATCTGCCAAGACAAAGACACAACAGCCGTGGCAGCAGCTGAAGGCAATCCGCAGTGGAGGCCGATGGCTGCCACGTGGCATAAAAGCGAAGCGAGGACGCAAAATATCTGCAAAGACTGTGTTTATGAAAATGTCATTAAAATACTCTTG
The DNA here is from genome assembly GCA_018904035.1 of Zaprionus ornatus. Classification (NCBI taxonomy): domain Eukaryota; kingdom Metazoa; phylum Arthropoda; class Insecta; order Diptera; family Drosophilidae; genus Zaprionus; species Zaprionus ornatus. Next base: position 19,676,674 of record JAEIFZ010000115.1, on the reverse strand, counting down.
CCATCAACTAATCCCCCTGTGCCACTAAAAGCGAAACTATAGCGAAGCGAAGCCAACACAACGGAAATTAATTAAGAGCTCTGAACAAACAAATATGTATGTGTGTGTGTGTGTGTGTGTGTATGTAGGCGAGTGTGGGTTGTGTGTGGGCGTCTAAGTGTGGGTTGTTTTCAGAAAGCGAAAGGGGCAAGTGTATGAGAGGCACAGAAAATTTAATACTACTGAAAAATATATAAAGAAAGATGTTCTTAAGAAACTAACTAGTTTCTTGAAGGAATTTAATTTTTATTTTATTTATTTTTTTTAACGTCAACTAAGACAGTCCAATTGAAAATTAAAATGAAATTTATTTATTTTTATTTTATTTATTTATTTTAACGTCAACTAACTAACTAAAATGAATTTTTTTTTCTTGAATATAAACAAGATAAAATTAAAATTAAAAATATTAAAACTTTATGATTTTCATTTTAAAATGGAATTTGATAGCAAAAAAAATCTTTAAAATTAATTAAAAATATATATTTTTAAATTTAGGCTGGGGAAAGGGTCATGCAAGCTGCAGTTAGTAGGACAAAAGGCCAAAGATAGTGGCATAAAACTACGAGTAACTCTAGAATGAATACAGAAATTGATTTGGTTAAGCAGAGTAGGGGATCATAGCCTAAATACACCTAAACACATCAAGATAACAATCTAAAGTCACATGTTTAGCAAGGGTATTGACTAGTTCAAGGCAGCTCAATATTCCTTTGGTTTTCCTTGGTGTCTGGTTGCTAGGCAAAAGTCCTCGTTAGTCCTATGTCTTTGCTCCACGTCACTAACGTCGTTTATTTGCTCTTTTATTTCTGTTTCTTCTCTGCATCTCTTACGTAACGTTATAATGTTGCTTTAATAACATTACTACATCACACCAGTCCGACGGGGCGCCTCGAGGCAAATGATTTTGCTCGAATCTTATGAGAAGTTCGACATAATGAATTCAATTTGCGTGCTGCCAAAAATTGCAAAGAGCGCAAGAAAGAAATGCGAAATGCGACTTTCCGCTCGATATGTGTTGTTTTTGTTGTTGTTGCTGCTGTTGTTGTTGGGCAAATTATTTGCCAATATTAAGCGATAATTTATTTCAGCATTTGCTTTTAAAATTTGTTAGCCTTGAGCGTTGAATTTATACCAGACAGCCCACACACACACACAGACACCCACACACAGACATACAGGCAGCGACACGAACGCACACACATGCAAAATCAGAGGAAAATTAATTTTCCTTACACTCGCTACGGCTTTGGCACAATCACAGGCTCAATTGTGCGCGAAATTTATTGCTCAGCTAATGTTTGGCCCAAGGATAAAATGTGCACAAGTTCTGCATAAATTATGCTTTGATGTAACTCCCTCTCTCTCTCCCTCTCTCTCGCTCTCGTTGATTAAATTTCAATTGCATTTTGGCAAAATTCGCATGCAAAGTGCGCATTTTAGGCCCGACTAATGAGTGTCAATTAGATTTACTTGGCCAAGAAACTGGCGCATTGCAGTCGACTAAGCCAAACAAAATTGATCAATTTGCAGGCACAGTTCGATTAAATAAACTATACGTTGGTATTGATTAAGTTTAGGCAGCTTAATAAATATTTTATGACTCAATTATAGCTGCTGGCATCTTCAGTTATTTGCTTAACTCAAGCCAAATGTGAAGCTTGACTGAAAAATCAAATAGTTCTTCATTTATCAAATGAATAATGATTTTCTAACCTTTTAGGTAATGATTCTTTACTATACAAAGTATAAGTAATTATTTATGGAAGTAGTTATACATTATACAATATTAAAGAATAATTTATCAATTATTAATATCAGTTTTTATAAAAGGTTAGGCTTGTATTTGTATGTATATTATGTGTTTATATTATTCTTATAATCGTACTAAATTTGTATTTTAGGTGTTAGTATTATGATTATATGTATAATCTTAATTTAAAAAATAAAAACTAATTTTAATTTCAAGACAAGAAATAAATAAATAAGTAAATAATTAAATAAATAAATAAATAAATAAATAAATAAATAAATAAATAAATAAATAAATAAATAAATAAATAAATAAATAAATAAATAAATAAATAAATAAATAAATAAATAAATAAATAAATAAATAAATAAATAAATAAATAAATGAATAAATAAATAAATAAATAAATAAATAAATAAATAAATAAATAAATAAATATATAAATAAATAAATAAATAACTAAATAAATAAATAAATAAATTAATAAGTTAATAAATAAATAAAAAAATAAATAAATAAAAAAATTAATAAATAAAAAATAAATTAAAAATAAACAAATAAGTAAATAAAAAAATAAATAAAAAACATATATATATAAAAAATAAATAATTAAATAAATAAATAAACAAAAAAAAAAATAAATAAACTACAGTGCTGTGTATTCAAATTCATTCGGATTATGATTTTATATATTAGTTCGTCCTTTTTTCTTCTCTGAGCTTAAAAGTTATGCCTCGCCTTGGCCTGTCTGACGTGCTCTTCCCTTTCCTGATGAGAGTCAAACTGTCGTTGTTGCTCTGCTCCTTCTCCTTCTCCTCCTTCTCCGGCTCATTCTCGTTGTTGTTGTTGATTTTAATGCCAGCGTTGTGGGGCTCCATTGTTTTGCAGTTTACTACTTAAAAATGAAAAGATGCAACGAGCTGTGCGAGGCATGCGGCATGCTGCACGTTCCGCAGATACCGCACAGACAGCGCGAGTGCAGGGCTGCCTTTTAATATGCTGCCATATAAATAAAAGGCAGTCGGTAAGCAGCTGACGACTTAAAACAAAACATAAAAACCAAGAAGCAAGAGAAAAAATGAAATAATTATAAGCCATTGTTGGCAGCCAACATAATAATAGCGCAGTGCAGCAGCGGCAGCAGCAGCGGCAAACAGGGCGGGCCAAGTAGAGAACAGACAGAGATAGAGAGGGAGAGAGAATGCGGATCTTTTACGCAGCTAAAGTCAAGTACCGAACTGCATAAAGTGCAGCATATTTAAGTAATTTTATCAAGCGTCTGTGACATGCAAAATGCATTTAAACTAGTTATAAAGTCGCATTATTTGCCATCAAATTCAATGCTCGATGGCAAAGTTTCTCTCCTCCCCCCCATCCCTACGCTCTCTCTTTTTTCTCTTATGCTTTCTTTTAGAAAGATTGCACTTCTTGTTTTCCAGCTATAGTTTCTTTACGCAAATTTCACAAATTTTTACATAAATCTGCATGAAAAATTACTCGCTTCAGGGAAGTTCTCGTCTCTTTCAGTCTCCTCTGTTAAGCTATAATATTCTGTCAGTTTGCTCGTGCTGTGTTTTCATTACAGGGCATTCTAGTTTTGTTTATGCGTGGCAGGAGGCAGCACACTCAGCCAACAAAGGAGACAATTCCTTGGCAAATCTAAATTAAAGCAAGTTCAACTAAAAATTTAATTAAAGGCCATAGAAATAGATATCAAAGAAGGAAAAGGGAAGATGGAATAAACGATAAGCTGCAATAACTCATCATTATTTGTTTTCTTTTTCAACGTATTCATTAAGTCGACTGCTGCTGAGCTGCAATTCACCTTACTCCATCTACTGGAAACCATGGAAACTTGCTTCTGTATGGAAAGTGATGAACTTTCGCTTGAATGTGTGTGTGTGTGTGTGTGTGTGTGTCGCGCACCTATCAATCGATATCAAGTATTTCCATCTGTGATACACAAAGTCCACTTGCCCCTTCTTCCACTCGCTGCTCTGCTTTCGGCTCTGGCTTATGGATATAATGCGAAATATAACGTATACGCAGTGTGTGTGTTGGGGCAGCAACAACATCTTTAGTTTATCATGCTTTGCTTTTATCAGCAAACATTAATATCACCCCCCGTCCCTGCCTGTCCCTCTTGCTTTTTGTGTGCGAGTGCGTGTCTCGTATGATAAATGCGCATTGTACCGGGGGGTGTGCGTGAGTGTGTGTGCGTGTGTGTGTGCGTAGTTGTGGGTGTGTGCCTGTGGCATGGCGCTGTTTTTCTGGCATGCTCTAAATATTTCAGCGTTTATGGTTGCATTTTCGTTTAGCCGGTCGTGGTACATACTTACAATTCTTGTTGGCCCGCTTTGAATGTGACAGTGTTGCACAACGTTGCACAAAAACACACAAAAAAGAGAAAACAAAAAACAGAAACAGACATGAATTATGCTTATGCTACGCATTCATTATTGTGTTGCATGCGGCAAGTTTGTGTCAAAAAGAAACATTTTGATTTAGCTGCCTCGCTTCCTCCCCCCCCCCCCCCCCTACACTTTCGCCGCGCAGCTTCTACTTAATCAAGGATAAACACAAATGGCCCGACATTAAATCCGCTTTGAACTTTATCGGAACACGACGCGCTACATCTCGCCGGCCCCCGTCGTCGTCTAATTGACCGCCCCCCCCCCCCCCGCACACTTTTCTTAATTTAGTTGTGCTACTTAAGCAGTTTAATGCCGCGTCTGCCTCGGCGGCCTCTAAAGACAAATTAATGACCCTCGGACCGTGGCGCGACGCAATTGTTCGCTCTGTAAATGCGTATCCTGTCGGTCTGTCTGCCCGTCTGTCTGCCTGCCTGCCTGACTCTCTGCTCGTCTGTCTGCCTGACTGTCTCACTGTCTGACTGTCTGTGTAGCTGGCGCCACGATTTATGGGCCAAAGGCTTGGCCAGTGCGGAAATTGCTTGGAATTTGCCGCTGCGAATCGCAAAGTCAGGCCACTGCCTCGCTTGCCACAATTACACGAAGTGTTTGCTGTTGTTGTTGCTGCAACGCTTTTTTCACTATTTCCGCTTTCATCTTGTCGCGCCGCGTTCTTATCGCATTTTGATTTTTAATTAAAGCACAAGTTAAATGGAGTTTTCTTTAGACACTGTTAAATTAGGCACACAAGCAAATGCCGAATCCAATTATCTCCAGGGATTGCAACCAGATTACACGGCCATAGCTCACGCACAAAGCCAAAGTCACTGCAAATACAAATGTGAGTGGAAGCTCGAGTGTGGGTGCGTGAGTGCGAGTATTCAAAAGTGGAACTTTTCGGCAACTTCTTGTGAAATGTTTTGGCAGAAAGTCTGAAGAGAAACAAGATTAAATTTCTTAAAGAATTTCCAAATTCTAAATTTCTTAATTGAATTTCTATAAATAGAAATTGACATTTCTAGCTGGCAATGAGAAATTCCCCAAGAAATTGCAATTTAAATTACAATTTATCAATTTTCAATAATGTTAAAGTGTCGCTTCAAGCACTCGCTTGTTGTTGCTTTAACTGAGCCTCAAAATCAAAAAGTTCAGTTGAAATTTGGGGCTTTGTATGCGCAGACATGTCGCAAAATTGTGCTTCTAACTCATTTACAATAACCAAATAAGCTCACACTACAGTCGGGCGGGCAACAGTGCGTATGATTTACAATGATTGCATGCTGTCTCCCCAGTGCGACAAACGAACGAACGGCAAAGTGGAGGCAAAGTCTACTGTAATCTACCCCCAACTGGGCCACGCACTTGATGACGCTTTTGTTGCTCCAATTGTTGTTGCTCTGTGCGTGCTGCTGTTGTTGTTGTTACTCGACTCGAGAAGTGGCCCCAAGACTTGTTTGCTTATGCGACTACACATTTGAAAGCCAAGCTGTTTGCCCTGAGCAAAGTGTGAGCTCGCAACTCGCTCATAGTATTTGCATAAATAAATTAAAAAGCAACTTTCGCCGCCGCCCACTCAAAATGAACTGGTTGCCATTGATAGCATGAGGAAACAGCTCAATTTCCTCGAAAACAATTAATTAAACTAGTCGAGCTCTTGCCGGGGCGCACTTAAAGGTCTCTCGCCTCGCGAAGAAGAAGAAGTCTTCTAAATACTTTGCTAATGATGTGCATAATAATTTACTCACACTTGAGGGCGCAGTCTAATTGAAATCGCTGTGCTTCTCATTTACCCAAATTGACAAGTGACTTGGAAACCCACACACACACACACACACACACACAGTTACGCCCACATATAGCAGTGTATGCTCCCCCAGCAATTGACTTTATTAGCCTGCAGCTGAAAGTTTTGCCATGGAGTTAGGGTCTGTTAACCAGTAAAGTTTGTGTTTTAAGAGATTCTAGGAAAGCCAAAGATTTCCTTAACGAGTTTGTAATTCTTAAATATTATTAATTAACAAAACAAAAAAAAAAAAAAGTATAACCTTATTGTGCATACTAATTTTATACTCTGAAAATAGCTGCAAATAAATATTAAATGAGTTCCCACTGAGCTCTGTGGAATTCAAGGAATCCATTAACAATTTGTTGTAGAACTTTATAAAGACTTTTGCATTCGCAAGTTAAATAAATTGTTTGTGCAGAGGCGGCTACTAAATATGCATTTTAATAGAGTGCGGCACTTAATTAATCATAGTTCAAGTATCGCACAAGCAAACGCATCACATTGTCCGTCTCTTAACCTCCTCTCTCTCTCTCTCTCCTTGTCTCTTACAGCTATGTGGCGGCAGCTGCTTGAGAAGCCAACGTTGGCAGCGTCGTGAGCACGTGAGAGCCTTGAAAAAATGTCCGCTTGCATGACAATTGTAGCGTGCAGGCATTCAGACAACGCAGCAACAACAACAATAACAAAAGGAACAACAGCAGACAGCGCAGCTGAGCGCAGCGTACGTGAAGTGTGTGCCAAGAGGCAGCTCGAGCAGCAGCAACAGTCGTGGCAAGGACAGTAAGCCACATGCAGAGAGGGAGCGAGCAGGCTTAGCACCTGCAGCAAGGCGCAGACAGCCGCAAAGACAGAGCAACGCACGGAATAACCAAGTGAGTAGCAAAGAATATCTACGGAAATTCTCAGCCAAAAACTAACAGAGAGAGCACAGAGAGGACACGTAGCGACGGGTTATAAAAGCCATCAAGTGCACAAGATGAAAGTGCTAAAAGCAAAACTACCAAAAGAGCGGAGAAAGGTAGAAAAAAGCTAGAAAAAAGGTGTGAAAAGTAAATAACCCATCCATAAGGGGGCATTCGACTGGCCTGTGAACTGCTTGCTAGGTATATTTGAATACAATCAAGTATATTCTATTCAATTCTTTTCTCTTTTGCTTCACATTTGCAGTTTTCTTTGGTACAATTGCCTGCAGTGAACCCACAACAGAGTCAGCTTCACGCTGATGCAAATCTTAAATGGCAATGACCATTGCAACATGCCATAGAATCCCCTAAGCCAAATGTGTTTTTGCTCGGCTTAAAGCCACACAAGACTCACTCATTCATAGGCGTTCACCTGCTCCTGTTGCTTGACATCTCTGACATATGCTAAATTCCAAACTGTATATCATCATTGTGCTCGACAACAACAGCAACAAGGACAAGGACACACAAAAAAAGAAGAATAAGCCAGAGAAGGAGAGTGCAAGAGTGATGCAAGGCAAGCAGGTAGAAACAACGCCGCCAGCAAGTGAGCTGATTGAGGCTTGTGCAGAGAAGCTGCTTCTATGAGGATTGCCAAATGGCATTGCATACTTTTAGGAGCGCACTTTGGGGCTCACTTTGTGAATCTCTTAAAGAGCCGAGCAGAGCACTTAGCCACCAGCCACAAACTGAGAACGGGGCAAAACATGCAAATAGAATTCCTTTCAATATTTCGGGTTGGGCTCAGAACAATCGATGCGTGTTCTTCTCCTTTTTTTTTTGCTGCGTGTTCTATTTGTAAATCCTTAAAAAATATGCAAACATGGCAAAAAGCCGCGTGTATTAATATCGATTATGTGCGCATCTCTGCTCTTTTCAGTTCGCTGCCATTGAGAACGGGAAACGGAAAAAACTGATTCGCGTTGTTAATTAAAAAACAAAGAAGGAAATCTTTTTCGGTTTTTTGGAACGAATAAAGCGGAAAATAAGGCCACGCCACGAACAGCGATATTGCGGTCAATTAAACCACGTCTGCAACAGCAACAACAACAACAAGAGCAACAACAAGTGCAACAGCGAGACAGCGAGACAACGACAGGCGCAAAGCCAACAAGCAAGCCAAGTTTTTTAACGCAAGCAACAACATTGCGACATCGCCATTTTGACCAATATTAATAATGGTAATGTTGCTGCAATTTAAGCGACAACTGCCGCAAGCAGCAGCAGCAGCACACGCAGCACACGCGGCAACAACAACAGTATCGCGAACGAGAAGAAAACTGTTCTTGCTGCTGCTATCGCTCTTGGGGCACGTGTGCAGCAGCAGCGGCGCCGGCGTCAGTTACAACAATGGCCTCAGCATCGCTGGCAATCTGAGCTCCACGCAGCGTGGCAATGTGGCAACAAGTAACAGCGGCGGCCTAGTATTGATCGGCTCCAGCAGTGCCACAGGCAGCAGCAGCAGCAGCAGCAGCAGTAGTAGCAGCAGCAGCAGCAGCAGCAGTGGCAGTGGTAGTGGTGGCAGCACTGGCAGTACCGGCAGCAGCAACAATGCTGCCACATCCAGTTCGGTGCCATCATTATCGCTCACTTCATCATCGTCATCGTCGGCCGCATCGTCCTCGTTTGCCACATCAACCAGTAGCAGCTCGTCATCGTCGTCCGCATCAGGCGGCAACCGCAGCAGTAGACTAACAAGCAGCAGCGGCAGCGGCAGCAGTGGCTCCAGCAGTAGCAGCAGCAGCAGCAGCGGCGGCAGCAGCAACAGTAACAGCAACAACAATGTAAATCATGATCAATTACCCGCACAGCTCTCGTCGCGCATCATCCACACACGCAACGGCGCCATCTCGGGCGTAATTGTCCAATTAGATGGACGGCATTTGGATCCGGTTGAGGCGTATCGTGGCATACCCTACGCCTCGCCGCCCGTCGGTAATTTGCGTTTCATGCCGCCCGTCTCAGCGGCCATGTGGTCGGGCGTCAAAAAGGCAGACAGGTAAGTCGACGTAGCAACAACTTAAGCTACACATTCAAAGGGACCACACACACACACACCAACACACAGTGAAGTGTGTGTGAGTGTGCCGTGTGCGGGGCAGCCATTTTTGTAAAGTCGTCAGCATAAATTTCAAGTTGCCGGACGTGCTGGGCGTAAAGTTTACGGCCCGCCACGCTTCCTTGTTAATCATACGCCACATGGGACGGCAACTAAATAACAAGCTGAGCTGAGCCATGAGACATGGGCATTACTGTAAATTCAAATGAGCTATAATAACTGACATTAGAGCAACTGGGGGATGCATGACAAGAAGAGGTATTATATATATGAAATGATGTACAATACTTTATTAAAGTCAATATACAATATGACATATATTTGACATACTTTCACTCATATTGAACATGAAGTTTTTTTTTTTTTTTTTTTTGTACAAAAGTAGCTTTAATCACGTGTTTGCTGAATAAAATTGGTAAATATATATATTGGTTGTATTGTATATGTAATTTTAATCATGTACAACATGAACTTTTTTTTTTTTTTTTTTATTTAACAAAAATAGCACTATCCCGTGTTTGGTAAATATATATTGCTTGTATTGTATTTGCTACATGTACTTTCATTCATGTTGAACATGAACTTATTATAATTTTTTTTTTTTATTATTAAGTGAAGAATCCGTACATCATAATATTGTATCTTAACATCACAGGTTGAAGAAATATTCTTAAGAATAACATGAACTTATTCTAATTAGATTCCCATCTACATTTTGCCCTGCAAAGTACACTTTAATTTATTCATCCCTTGCACACAAAAATCTACAAAAGAAATCTGTTTTCTGCTACTTATTATGGCAGAAGAATCAGTATTTGGGTCTGCTTATTTTTTTTTTGCCGTGCCGAACCCTCGTCTTAGTAATTTAATGATGCCCCCAAGCGCTATTCGAATCAGAATTCAGCCCCATGCAAATTCACTGTCAATTTAAATGCGTTAAATCATTTTCAGTTACTTCAGTCTCAGTCAAGTACCCAAACACCCACTCCCCTCCCTCACCTACGTGGCCCAGTTAAGGCGAATACATAAAATGATCAAAATGCCATAACTCAAGGGCCTGTGGCGGCCACTCGAGAGGGTCGCCAGCCGTTGCTTGGCGATTGTCACCTCAATTAACTTGCTCATTATTGTCGAGTGCGCGCGGCGAAGGAAAGTACACAGCAGTTGGGCCAAAGCCAAATTGCGAATATACTAATAAAAATGCTGCAGACACACACACATACACAAACACTGACACACACACAATAGCTATAATAATGGTTATGCGCGCTGCGATGGCAAAAAAAAGAAGTCAAAGGTCAGCAGACGCGGCGGGCTTCCGCTTGAAATGTTTCACAAATTAAATATTTACGCTGCCGCCGGGCAACAGCTGCGACACTCGAACCTCAGCAGTAGCAACATCAACAAAAACAACGGCAACAACAGCAGCAGCAACAACAAAGGGAACAACAAGCCGAGCATCTAATTTACAAACGCTCCCAAGTGGCAAATCATTATTCACCAAGACTCCCAGGATACCGTTGTCCTGCAGCCGCATTGTTTGCTTTGTAAAAGGGTGCTGCGAAAGTTATCCCCCTTTTCGCGTGTTTTCTTTTGTATACCCTGCCAAAAGAGGGTAGCATGACTGTCTGAACTAGTCTAAATTTTAAAATGAAGTTGCATAGGGTGCTGATATATGACTGAGCACTGCAACAGCTTCTCTTCTCAATGAAGACAGTAGAATCTTCACATTATAGAGTATTTATCTGGATTCATTTTTTTAGTGCTATTGTGTTTGGTAATTCTTAAAAATATTTCTCCACCCTGTGATGTTAAGATACAATATTATGATGCACGGATTCTTTACTTAATAATAATAAAAAAAAAAAAAAAATAAAGACAGTAGCATCTTCACATTATAGAGTATTTATCTGGTGTCATTTAAATATCTTAATGTTTTTCCTGTCTGTTTTTGTGTCTGCTCAAGCTAATGAAAAAAGGCTCAAGCTAGAGCAGCCGTTTGAAATCAGCGTCCTGCAAATAAATATAATTTTTCAAGTTCCGTTGAGAAACCGTGATAAATGATGCTGTCCCTGAACTGTGGCACCTGCTCCCTGCCCTCCCCCACTGCAACCACGCGAAATTTCGGCTGACATCATCGCAATTGTCGGGCAATCTCTGTCCACCTGTCCGCGCCTCTGACTGACTGTCTGTCTGTCTGTCTGGCAACTCCTGTAGCCGTCATCTTCCGTGGGGGCGGGCTGGAGTACGCCGGGCTTGTGGCTGTATTTGTCAAGCCGCATTGCTGTGGGCCCGTTGACAGCGCCAAGCTGGCAGGCCAATAAACTCCTTGAGTAATGTTTAAGAGATTTTTCAGCACGTCGGCGTAATAAAGTTGTCTCGACCAGCTGAGGACAGACATTCCTCTGCAGGTACAACACACAAAAGATCATTAGCCGGCTTTACATTGAAATGAGCAAAATAGATACGTTTCGTTCACTCTTTGTAAAACAGCAGCACTGAAGTTGCTCGTTAGCAGTTCGTGGGGATATAGCATTGGTATTAATAAGGTATTAAGTATTGATAAATATGAGAGTGAAATATATTTATTAACTTTATGAATGCAGTTCCGACTGTTTTCTAAATGAACTTAAAAAGGAATCCTATGTATGTTTACACATAAGCAACTGAAATGCGTCACAAACTACTTTTTGTATGACTCTATTACATGGGAGAAGGTAAAATATATGATAGTTAAATTTGTATAGCCTGCCAAAGGGTATGTTAATTCTGGCCTGGAGTTTGCAAAGCCCTTTTGGAGATACCTCCGACTGCATAGAGTTCGTATATTCTGAATCAGCATCACCAGCGAATTATATCTGCATGCCATATATATCTGTCCATCTGTCAGTCCGCCCCTCTGTCTGTTGCAACGCAAACTAGTCTCTCAGTTTTGGAGCTATCTTAATGAAACTTGGCATACATGCTTTCTATTGCTACACGCTATAAATAAGTCAGAACGAGGCAGATCAAACCGATATATCGTATAGATTCCATACAAACTATCGGCATATTTTTGTTATTTGTTAAGATACTGCAACCAAATTTACTATATCGACCTCTTTTCATATATATAATATGCTTAAAAAATTTCATGAAAATCTAACCACTATATCATATAGCTGTCATAGGAACAATTAGCCGAATTGAAGATTTTTTTATGAAGACCAATTTTGATTTTAGAAATAACTTAACTAATCAGCCCCAATCAAAATAAAACATAAAATTGAATGTACACAATATCATTAAATACTGCACCATTATATATAAATAGTATTAGAACGATCGGAGGAGACAAGCACCTGCAAGGGTATAAAACATTCGACATGCCGAAGCGAGCCTTTATTCCCCGTTTAAATTGTTTTAAATACATTTATAATCTTTATGAATGCTCTTTCGACAGCTTACCCAATGAACTTAAAAAACTCTTTCACTCTGGCCAGTTTTTTCTCATAAAAACTCTTTGCGCTGTTAGAGTAAAAAGCCATAAAGCTATAGACGTGATTAACGGATATATATATATATATACATATATATATACCACATATAGGTAGCTACATACATACATTTACAGCTGCTGATACTTTGACAAGCGACGCGTGTGACCACTAAGTGCAGCAGTGGCAAAGTGCCGCTACTTCTGCCACCTGTTTATTTGGTCCCGCCACGCCCACTGTACACACACACAATCCCTTTACCCACCTTTTTACACGCTTTTCCCTCCCCCTGCTGCTGCTGCTGCTAGTTGTTGTTTCAAAATAAGTTTCACAGGCACTTTGCACTTGGGCCGTCATAAAGCCTTTTGCTTTTGGCGTCGGGATTATGAGAAACAAGCGGATTAGCAAGGACAGGATACGTACCGTACAGCACCCCGCACCCCACCCCCCTGCCGTGTAGTGTACCGTGCAGCGTCCTTTCCTGACTAACTGCTCTTGGCCGAGTCAAAGACGAAGTGTTGGAAACCGCAATAAACTGCGAGTTTTATGCATGACGCTTGAGTGTTTTAATAAAAATGCAAAGGTTGCCTGCCGGAAAGCTCAAGCTAACGGTTTCTCCTAATAAAAAGCGCATTAATGAACGCTCCACTTGAAGGCTGTGCCTGACGTGAAGCGCTGTCTGTAAAAATTATATATATATATACCATATATATATATACAAAATATTACAAAATGGCTGCCATCATTAAAAACGTTAATTCCAATTTGAAACTCGAGTGCGCGGCGAAGGGGTAAGAGCAGCGAGGCAACTGCGCACCACCATCAACTGGTGGTGGTGCTGCATAAATTGTGCGGCAGGCTGTAGAGCCCGCAAGCTACCTGATTTTCAGGCTCGGCGTGAGGAGGGGGAGGCGAAGGCGGAGACGGAGGCGGGGCTGTACTGGGCTGTTCCCGGCTGTTGGCCGTTGTAAATGAAATTGCGAAAATTCATTTTAAATTGGATTTTATTTAATTTGACTGCGGCAAGAAAGCTTTATGCGTGCTGTGCTGCTGCGGCTGACTGGCTGTTGCCCCGACTGCTGCTGCCGCTGCTGCTGCTACTGCTGCCCCTGCTGGATGTCGGGAGATGGAGGCGTATCAAAAACTGGTAGACTGGGCGCGGCTGCCAATCTAATTTGTAAGCAGTAAGCGAGAGAGAGGGCGAGGGGTAGGGGGGTGCGGAGGGGTGACGACAGAATTCTGCTCCGATGCCCACAGGTAAAATTAATCTATTTTGCTTGACGTGGCCGCAATGTCGCATATCATTTTCGGTCCGCTTGCGAGCTCAACTCCGTTGGCAGTGCCGTCTTCAGTCGACAGTCTCCGTTCGCGCACACCCTATCTGTGCGAATATATCTTGGTTTATGTACGTGTGTAGCATCCACCCACTGACCCCCCCGCCCCCCTTCTGCTCTGGTGCATGCATTTTTCCGCTTGGCTGGGATTATGCTTCTGTTTGATGTATTTAAGCCAAGGCAGCAAGTGCTCCCAATGCCTTTCTAAGTTGTCCTGCTGCTGCTTCTGCCCCTGCTCCTACTCCAGCTCCAGTTCATCCTCCTGCTGCTGCTGATGTCGCTGACTTCTGCCCGGTCGTTGTTCAGTTTACCGTTTGTTTGCGACCAACTGTGCGTGCCGCTGCCGCCCCTCGTACGCTGCCTTCAATGCTGGCTGCCACCTGCCCCATGCCACACGGCAGATTATGCGGGCCATGCCCCAAATATACACACCATTCGAGTAGCACGCTCTTGTGGGTTTCTGAATTTCAAATTGCATGTGTCTCCGTGTTAGAAGTGGATGTGGAAGTGCCACTGGAAGTGGCATGTAGCAAGTGTCCTGCCCGGCTTGGCCTGTGACCAGCGTGCTGGCCCTGCTCGCTTCTGCTCGCTTCTGGCCATTTGATTTATATGCGTGGCATGTTTTTTGCGCCTGGGTCGGAAAACTTAAAATTGTTTGTTTTCCTCGGAACGAATTTACGCGCTGTTTGCTTGTGGAAAATGGAAAGCGATAAGCTGCGATACCAGCAGCTGGCTAAATGGAAATTATGGGCATGAATGGAATATTATTTTCATTTATTTACTGTTAGCAACAAACTCGTTTTGGCATAATTCTAATTAGATTAATCAATAGGGGGCAGGTAGTGCATATACAGAGGGAGGGAGTCAAGGCAGGGGGATACTAATTCTAGTATGTGTGCTTGTACTTCCCGTAGAGATCATTTCATGCTTAAGGCAACCCACCATGCCCTGCAGCCTGCGTTTACCTTTACCCGGCTAAAGTATCCGACAAGTAGGGAGAGCTCCATTCCAAAGGGGATAGTCTTTCTAGTATGTGTTCTTGGTCTTCCTGTGTATGTGTTCTTCCACCTTCTGTAGAGCTCATTCCATTTAACAGGCTACCCACCATGCCCTACAGCCGTCGCTTACCTTTACCGGTATAAGGTACCCCAAAAGTAGGGAGGGATCCATTCTTGAGGGGATACTCTTTCTAATATCACTAGTATCATTTCATTTCTAGTATCATTCCATTCTAAAGTCATCTTGCACCTCCTTCTTACCTTTACCCGTTTAAGGTACCCCTAAAGTAGGGAGAGATCCATTCCAGAGGGGATACTCTTTTTAGTCTGTATTCCTGCACCTTCTTTAGAGCTCATTTCATTTTACTGGAAACCCATTATGCCCTGCAGCCTTCGCTTACCTTTACCCAGATAAGGTACCCCAAAAGTAGGGAGAGATGCATTCCAAAGGGCATACTCTTCCTAGTATGTGTTCCTGCACCTCCTGTAGAAATCATTTCATTTTACAGGCAACCCACCTTGCCCTGCAGCCTTCGCTTATCCTTGCCCGTATAAGGTACGCCAAAAATAGGGAGAGATCCATTCCAAAGGGGATACTTTTTCTAGTATATTTGCTTATACCCCCTGTGAGATCATTTCACTCTAAAGGCTATCCGGCTAAGGTATCCCAAAAAAGGGAGAGATCCATTGCAGGGGGGATACTCTTTCTATTGTAGAATTTATTCTTGCACTTCCTGTGTATGTGTTCTTACACCTCCCGCAGAGATAATTACATTCTTAAGGCAACCCCTTTGCCCGTATGAGGTACCCCAAAAGTAGGGAGAGATCCATTCCAGAGGGGATACTCTTTCTAGTATGTGTTCTTGTAGCTCTGGTGTATGTGTTTTTGCACCTTCTGTAGAGCTCATTTCATTTAACACCATGCCCTGCAGCCTTCGGTTACCTTTACCCAGCTAAGGTACCCCAAAAGTAGTTTATGTTGCCCAATCTGCCAGTTATCAACAGAGTTGTCAACTTTTAGAACTCTTCCCTGTGAGCTTTTATCGATTGTACTTAAATCTGGCAGACTCAGCTTTAGTGCAAGCGGCGTCTCCTACAGTTCTTGCTTCGCCTGACCTCAATTGCCCCAACCGTTTTATTAGCTTAATTCCCATTTCGCCCTGGCCCCCCCACTCCGTACCCGTCTTATCAGCAGAACTCCAAACTCTGGCGGCAAGCACACTAAAGTCGCATAAACAAGATCGCTGCCACTTGAAAGCTGAACACATTTCGCAGGATGGCAAAGGGAGGGGTAAGGGCTGCGAGGGGGACGCATTAAAAATTCAAAATGTGGCTTTTACGGGCTCGAGCTGGCGCTGCGAATGGGCAAGGGTAGGGTAGGGCAGGGTGTAGTGTAACGGGGTTGCGGGGGGCGTGTCACCTGACGCTGAACGTCAAATTTCGTTGCTCTGCTGCGTCGGAAGTGGAACGAACACTCTCAACTGGCGCCATTTAAACTTTTCACTTTCATTATGTATTTTTAATATTTTCGCAAGGATGACTCTTATTATCCAGCCAGGGTTGTCGCCATCACTGCAACTTGGGCAAAACAAAACGACCAAATGATGCCGAAAATTAAACTTTTATTACCTGCCTTATTGTTTTGCCATAAAATTAATGATTATTATGGCAATCGGCCGACGACCACAAGCGTCCATTAAGCTGCCGTAGCACGGGGTCACGGGGTCACCTCACGGTCATTTCGCCATATCTGTGAGGCATTTCGAATATAATAAAAATTGAATACACCAAACAAGCAGCAACAAACAACAAAAAAGGTCAAAGAGAGAGAGAGAGAGAGCGAGGGGAGTGTGAAACGAAGGGAAATTAAATAAAATAAATTCTCATTTCGCAATATCATTAATGTTAATGCTTTTCTATTGGACTGAGTTCACGCCCCAATGCGCTCGCTGCACACATAGATATGTGGCGGGCAATTTTTAATGTATCTATTGATTTTTGCACAGTCTCAATAGAATGTGGAAGGGTAACTATGAAACTGGAATCATTTCTTGCTTCAATTGCACGTTATTATGGGGAAACTTCTTTGATAACAAGCATTATCAGAAGGCAACTCTTTTGACTGCTTACAGTTATATTCCCCTACTTCTACTCAAATCAATCGCTGATACTGCCAGAGATTACCTGTCTGTGGTATATGTAGAGCTAAGTCCGCATGTAATCTGCCCAATATGCCCTTTTTCAATCACTTTCACTGGGTAGCCAGGTCTGTCTCTGCATATATTTACATTTATATAGAACATTGATATGCTGGCAACATTATTGTTATTGTTTTGTTATTGCAGTTTGTCATGCAGGCAGGCAATCAATATTTTAGGCTCATTTGTGCATATTGCATTTGCATTTAGGGTCTTTCCAAGCAATTGGCTTGCACACACACACACACACACCAACACACAGACACAGAGAGAGATAGACCAAACAAGCTGCTTAGTTTGATGGCTGTCACACGGCAGATTAAAAACAAATAATACCCGGCAACGGAAAGCCAGTTCAAGGCAGCTGTCAGAGCAGGCTCAGGCGCTGGCAGTGCCAGTCATAAACGAGCACAAGGCCAAATGGCAAACGCTGCTGGAGTTGATGTCGGCATTTGCATGACATGACCGGGTCGACATCGGTGAGTTGCAGAGAAATGCAACAAATATTGGAATCGAACGAACGAGCGAACGAGGGTTGACAAAGAAAGGATAACGGCAGTGCAGAGTGAGATAGGATAAAGGCAAATCGAAAACCAATTTACCAGCTGGAAATAAGCTTTGCCACTGTGCTGTGAGGTGGTGGAAGGGGGATAACTGCAAAATGGGCAAATAAATTAAAGCGCAAACTTGGGCTCAAATCAAAAAGTTATTATGACCCCGAAAGACAATCACGCAGCGCAGAGGGCAGTGAATGTTAAAACTGTGTCTCTTTGGCTCGCACTGTGGCAAAGATTACACAATGCTAGCAAATTAATCTGTTTATAACGACTGACAAAGGCCTGGCATAAAAATAAGCCAGTTTCCGAAGTTTTGAAACCTTTTTTGAGCCGGCAGCAAGTAAAAGGAAAATGTCAGCGAAAAACTTTTGCATTTAACCAACATTTTTCTCAATTTTCTCTCTCTCTCTCTCTCTCTCTCTCTCTCTCTCACTCACTCACTAACTCTGTTTCTTTCTCTCTATGCTTGCAGATTTAGTCCGGTCTGTCCCCAGCGGCTGCCGGACATCCACAATGAGACAGCCGCGCTGGAGCGCATGCCCAAGGGTCGCCTGGAGTATCTGAAGCGATTGCTGCCCTATCTGCAGAATCAATCAGAGGATTGTCTTTATCTAAATATTTATGTGCCCATACAAGGTGAGTGCGAGCGAGAGGCTTAGCTATAAGTATTTTTTTTTTTTTTCTTTTTGCCAACGCCTAAAACCAAGAAAAATGACGCACATATTTGCCACTCCCCCCTGGCTGCCTGACCTCCCCCAAATAGAGCCTAGGCATTTTTCAGTCTTGTTTATTTAGCACTTTGCAAGGCATTTGAATAAATTGGCAAGCGGTAAAGAAGCAAAAATGGTTCGGGTAACTTGTTTCAATTTTTCTTCAGCTTTTGCTTTTCCCTGGCTGCCGTCTAATCCCACAGGCCAGTGGCGACCGTGTCAGAAAAGGGTCAGCTTTGCTGAAGTTTTCAGTTTCCTTTTTTCGTGCTCTCTCTCTCTCCCCCTCTATGGCACTTCCACTGGTTGTCTACTCTTCTCCCTATCCATATCGCGCAAATGGACAAATGTTTCAACATTTTTCAAACGTCGAAGAATTTGCTAAGCTGTTGGGCACGCAGAAATAAGCAGAGGCACCAACGCAAAGTGGCTAAATTTATGCAAAAAACGTATAAACGATTGTCTGCCTGTCAGTCTGTCAGTCTGGCTGTCTAGCTGACTGTTCGGCTATGTGGACATTCCATCCATTTGCACGTTCGTCTGCTGATTATTTGCTTTTCGCTATTTAGCTACAGTGGATCAAATGGGACTTTCTGCGCAAATAATTGAAATCCCTTTTAATGCTGATGTATTTAAAATGATTATTGTTATAAACCTTACTGCTCAAATGAAATATATATATATTTATATATTTTATATTATATTTCAAACAATCTCCCAGTTTGTCTGACTCAGTTCCACTGTCTTCTTTTCTCCTGTTCGATACGCCCATTGGACTTGCAAATATTAATGAGTTTCGAAGACGTTGATCTAGATTTGAGCGTTGCTGGGCCGTGGCATGTCAAGTGCCGGCAATCAGTCATAAATGAAACTAATTTATAAAAAATGTATAAAAAAGTGGCAGCAATTTGATTATGCAAAGCAAAGCGGAAACAGCTTTGAGGCTACGCTTAACTAACTGCTGCCTGCTAGACTTATATAGCCAAGGCAGCTGCCAGTCAGTTCCTATCTACCACCCCTGCCCTCCCCCACCAACTAGTCCCGCATTTGCGCGTCTGGCCGTGCGTCTGTCAATCACTCAGTGCATCTGGCGGAGAGTGACTTCACTGACCGGCGATCGACATGGCTGTAAATTACATTTTAATTAAAACGCAAAGAGAGAAACAAGTTGCCTCGCCCAGCTACAGAATGTGGCCTTAATGGAAGCTATCAACGGCAGCAGCCCCTGCAACCGGTTCACCTGCCACACACCCCCCATCGTGTGGCGAGTGCAAAGGCATGTTATTTCCCGCACACTTGCACTGCCCCGGCTAATTCAATTGTCCATCGGCGCGTTAAGAGTTAAATATAATACGCAACTCAG
Organism: Zaprionus ornatus; assembly: GCA_018904035.1. Lineage (NCBI taxonomy): Eukaryota > Metazoa > Arthropoda > Insecta > Diptera > Drosophilidae > Zaprionus > Zaprionus ornatus. The sequence continues at coordinate 19,657,031 of JAEIFZ010000115.1, read as the reverse complement.
ACAGACTCAAACAACAACAACAAAAACAACTACAGCAGCAACAGCAACGCGGACAATGAAACAGTCTTCGTCGCTGTCAGAGAGATTTCAACCACGGCAACCACGCGGCAGTTGGCGCGTCAATCAAGCTGCCAAGCAAGTTTTAGACCTTCCTACTGATAACTGACACCACTTACTAAACGCTCTGAAATCAATTAACCCAGCAAGTACATATTCGCATGTACATGTGTATGTATGTATGTACTTGTATTTCAAATTTGACGACTATAACTTGCTGACTTTGACATGTCTGCAGGCAATGCGGAACTTGAAAGTGTTCAACTTGACTAATTTACAATAACAAGCTCAAATATCACCAACTGCAATTGAAGACATTTTAAATTAATTTCATTTAATTGAATTTCTATTTTAATGAGCCATAGAATGCAATTGTTGATTGGAAATGATATTTCAAATAATATAAATGTAAACAATAGAGGTGATGGCAGCGTGATGGTTGCGGGTGGCAACGCTGCACGCGCCTATCGATAAAACCAGAGTTGCAGTAAAGCAGAATAATGGAACAGACAGTTTAAAAAGGGAGTTGAAGTCGAGAAGTTGAATGAGAGAGGAAGAGAAATTGTAAAAGACAGACAAGTCGGTTTGTTTTTTAAAATAAAGACGTGGATTGGTCAAGTCGGACTGTCGTTAGTTGTTTAAAGTAGAACTAAAGTAAAGTGAGAACTTATTATTTGTACTACTATTACTTAATATATCAATAAATATTACATAAATAACAATTTAAAGGCTGGTATACTGACATTTTAGTTTAATATTACATTAATAACATATATATCGGAGCGTGATGGGTAGATTTGTCCATTTATCGCCATGAAATGACTTTTTGAGAAGTGTTTGGCCGGCAAGCTGGCACTGCTCTTAGCCGGCACATTAGTTCTCTTCTGTCTGTACTTCTCATTCGGTTCTCTCTTAAATTTCTCATTTCCTCATTGCGCCGAACACAATAGACTCTTTCACTTAATAGCCTTATACACATTAGAATAATAATAACTCAATCTGATAAATTCCATGTAATCTTCTAAATTCATATAATTTAACTTAACATCCAACATCTCCTTTACACTCCAACATCTGTCTTCAATACCGTCCATTCTCCTACATATACACCTCTATTTAATGAGTATTTAGTCGTCGGCATCAGCCTCTCTGCTCTTGCAGTCTCTTATTGTATTCTAAACTCTCCACTGCTATTTGCAATTAAGTATCCCTGCTGTTTACCTTGTTTATTTGAGTTAATTGCGCTGATTCACTTGTGTTTACCCAAGGCAAATTGCAGACTGAAGTGCGTAGGTACAGGATGCTTAATTTGTGGTGCCCCCCGTGGCTAAACAACAATGTCAGTGTAGCCTTCAGGCTGCACACGCAGTGTGTTCTCTTTTTCAATAATTTCACATTTCATTTAATGTTTATTGTTGACTCTCAATCCATTGAAGCTGTCCGATACAGTCCACATTTTGCAGTAGACTCAAAATATTAAATTAGATTTTGATTGTTCGCTGAAAGTCAACCAATTACGTGCCGAATGCTACAACTGAACAATCCAAATTCCGCAGACATTTTTCTACTTTGTTCGATGGACGACCATTTGGTCGTGCTGCCAGGACAAAAAGGTCCAATTAAGAGAGGTTTTTTTTTGTTCATAACGGCTGAGCAGGGGTCAAAAGCAAAGGTGAAGGTGATAAGGAAAGGACCGGCTGAGCATGATGAAAAATGTCTGAAATAAAGCTTGAATTATTCAAGTATGATAAAATTTACATTTGTCTTCAATTTGTCATCGATGGCAGACGCAGAAGTACGCGCCAAAAGGGATCAGCCTAGAGTCGTCTGTGTGTAGGAGTGCAACCAGGTCACAAGTGTCGTCTTGCTGAGTTGCGAGATTTTATGTGAAATTATGACAAATTGTTGCGAGTTCAAATAACCCCAAGGTATGCGAAGTGTTTTTGTTCTACTCTCGCTAAGCCTCTCTCTTTCTCTCTGCATCTCTATCTCCCTCTCCCTCTCTGTATCAATCTATCCGAGTGAGTGCAATGTGCTACTCAAGGCCAGCTAATTGAGCTCTAAGCACTGTGAGTGGCAACTGAGAGGGAAAATTAAATGTCTGCTGGGTTAATTGGATGGTCAATTACGTAAGGCGGTATCAGATGATATTATATTGCCATTTTATCTATCAGTTCAAGCTGCCTGTGAGGCTCAACTGCCAAGTAGAAGGGTTTCCCTTACCAAGGCCGTGTCAATGCCACGTGGGCACCTTTAGAGAATGTTATCAGCCTGGAATACCATAAATCTTAAAATGGCAGCAATTTATAAATTTTTGACAGTTTAATGCAAATCGCCGCCGCAACAAAGCCAAACTCTTAATGAGCCCTCGCCGAGGAAGCCGCTGTCGAAGGTGTCGCTGTCTCGCCTAGGGTTACCTTTTTGCCGACAGCGGTATTAAGGCAAATAAATCATTATTTATTTGGCTGTCATGTCAAAATGAATTGCCAGATAAATTTCGAAACAAAATACAAAGAAAAGAACAGACAAGCATCCACAGAGAGAGAGAGAGAGAAATAAGAGAAATCCCAACGCTTAATGTCAGAATTAATGAAACTTTTTCAAGGCGAGGTTAGCTACTTAGACACATAGATGCCCATTTGTGTTTGAATATGTATGTCATGCAAAGTTGAAAGTATACTTTTATTGCCTCACATGGGCACCCACACACTCACACTCACAGTACGGAAAGTTCTTAATAAATCTCTTGTGCCTTTTATGTAGCATACTTTTGTGGGCCAAGAGCTCAGCTCGACACGAACAGACCCGGGGGCAACCCGGCTTGCACGGCTTAGCTCAGTTCGGACATGCAGCTAGTTTAATCTACTTGGACATGACAATAAAATTTATATCATCTTTCCTCTTCGCCTGCTTAGTGAAGTCCTTTCTCGCCACTGTGGTTTTTATTTGCCTTTTGCTCTTCCCCTTCCCCTTCCCATTCTGTTTGCCTTCCTCCGACTCCCTCTCTGCCTCTTCGCACCACTCATCTTATTTTATTTTATTCTCTGCCTTTTTTATGATCCCGTTGTTATTGTTGTTGCTGTTGTTGTTGTTGCCTGTTGTGTCGGTTGGCATTTCTTTTAAATCCTGAGCTTGTTCTCGCTGCCGACTCAAAAGAGAAAGAGACCGCAAAAAAGAAGTAAGAAAAAATAATAATAAAAACCAGAAAATGCCACATTAAGCATGATTTGCCGCTTTTCAAGCCAAAGTCCACTGGGTGGTGGCCAAAATCAGTCTCTTTCGAGTCCTCGAGGGCTTTAGATTTGGTCAGACTGAGGTAGACCAAATTCCCTCGTGCCTCCTCTTTCTGTGTGCGTGTAGAAGATTTCAAGTTTATCAGCTGTTTGCATGTTGGCCACACTTTGCGCCCAACTGACTTTCGCAAGACTAAACGGGCCGCCATTGTGTGTCATTTTGAGAAATTAATGTAATGTCATAATTTCTAATCTGCCGCATTTCCATGCGATTAACATCTGGTGGCGTCACTTAATGGCGCATTATAGGCAACCATGGCCATTGGCCAATAACCTGCCTCCCTCGACGCTCGATGAGCATCTATTGCAATTTATGTGGCAATGACTTACATACGTGACCTTCACAGACCCCACAAACAATTGCAATACTTCCACATAAAGTGCGAAGCACAAATGAAAACAGAAACAGAAGAATAATGCAAGCCTACTCCAGGACTTCTCATGTAAATCAATAAGCCAATTAAGTGCCGGCAGTCAGTAAAGTTTTGGCGCGTGCTCATATAAAGCAAACAAATTTTCATCAAACACACACACACACACACACTGCGAGCGAAATCATTAAATTGATATATGCCAATATCGCATGCGATAACAGTTTCCCCATAAGCAGAAGTCTGTAAATGTGAAGTGATGTGAACTGGAGCTAAGACAGTTATCAGGAAGATTAACTTGCGCTGTCAACTACGACTTATGGCAGTAAAGAAGTCATACTATTTCAGATACATATGTATTATTTTATTATTTTAAATCCTTTCTACCTGATCTGATTGGGTCTTACTGGGCTTTCCCCAATCCTATGCATGAAATGTTCGATCGGGAATTATTGTTTTATATTCCCAAGCCTAAATTTGAAAATACATATTTTTAATTAATTTTAAATTTTGAATTTTTTAGCAAATTCAAATTTTAAAATCTAAGTCTTAAACTTCTATTAATTTCTTTTTTAATTTTAATTTTATCTAATTTTAATTTACAAAATAAAAACTAATTTTAATTTCAAGTCGACTGTCTCAGTTGACGTTAAATAAATGAATAAATAAATAAATAAATATATAAATAAATAAATAAATAAATATATAAATAAATAAATAAACAAATTAATAAATAAATAAATAAATAAATAAATAAATAAATAAATAAAAAAATAAATAAATAAATAAAAAAATAAATAAATAAATAAAAAATAAATAAATACATAAATAAATGAATCATTAAATAAATAAATAAATAAATATATTAAAATACATAAAAAAACTACATTCCCTTCATGGAAATACCTGCGCATTACTGGACTCTTTTGGGAGATAAACCTCTCACAGAAAACTATGTCAACAATGTCTCTATCAGCTTTTCAGCTTAATCAAAAACGATGTGTGCGTACTTTATATTGTAAACAGGACTTACTTGATGAGGCCCAACAAAAAGGGCATAAAAAATGCGAGGCAAACAGAGCAATAAATATGCATGTGCCTCACTTTATTGGACGGTCTATAAAAAGCACATTTCGCTGTAACACTCTAAAATCCCATCACAGACATGTGTCATATACATAACAACAACATTCAATATGCATGAAATCGGCAAGTGCCTGTATGTATGTGTGAGTGTGTGCGCTGTGCAACATGCCACAAAGTCCAATGACGATTACGGAAACGGAAATCGATGCGCAGTCTGCGTGTTGCAAGCGGAAATAAGTGATGGAACGTTGGTCAGAACTACACACAAAAAAAATAATTCTTTATTTAAAATAAGTCAAAAAAAAATCAAAAAAAGTCAAAAACAGAATATCTTAAAGTAAAAAAAAAACAGAATGGAACTTTCTGCTTTGCCTGCAAGAAACTTTGAAGCCGAACATTTCAGTCAGCTAAGATTGTTGCATGCAAAGTTGGTGGTGGCAAGAGGCAACGTTCTCTACGTCTGTGTCTGTGTCTGTGTGTGTGTGCTGCTCATGCTCATTTGCTTGTGCCAGACAATTGCCAAAGAAACGAGAAAAGAAAATTGTGAAATTACATTTATTACATTTCGTTTTCCCTCTAAACTTTGCCAACGCTTTCACAAGCAGAGCGAAAAGTTTTACAAGATTAAAGCGAAGTCGATCCTGAATATTCAGCAGTCTTTAGGCAACGACTCGTTTGTCAATCATTCGAACTACGCGAACAACGGCAGCGACACAAATTGTTACTGAATTTTTAATACTCATCAATGTTAAATTCGCCAAATGCAGAGTATGTTCAATATTTTAATGCTCATCAATGTTAAATTCGCCAAATGCAGAGCATGTTTAATATTTGAGCCACCAAAACGGTATTTGGAATATATTCCCGAAACAAAAACAGTAGCAAAGCCCGCTGAAGCATGCCCGGTAGCATTTAAAAACAGCAACAGCAAGAGAAACAGAAAACAGCAAAGCAGCCGAAAAGTTTTTAATCTAAGCTAATTAAAAAGGCAATTTAAATGCAAACTAAATGAAATGCGCGTCCTGAAAATTTCAACTTAATTAATAAATCGCCGTGGCATGTGGATGTTGCCGCGGCGTTGCCCAGGGCTGTGTGCATTGGAAATGAAAATGGATCCAGGGCCTGGGCATGCTCCTAATTATGCAGCAACTACAACACTGACTGTTTAAAGAGCTCCTTCGACTGAGGGCCAGTCCAAGCTCGAGCATTGTTTGGTTTTTAAGTTAAATTCTCTTGAATTTTCTTTCATTATTTGCCCTTGTCCACTTGCCAGTTATCACTTGAGGGCCCTGCTGCCGTTTTGCCTGGCAATCTGAAAAATAATTACTTTTATTTCTGTTTTACCAGCGAAAGAAAAACCATTTTTCTTGCAGCAAGTGCTAAAATTTTGCTGCATTAAATTGCGAATTGGTTCACATGTTATTTGCTATTCAGATTCCATATTCATCTCCAACATTCATAAATGGCAACAAGTCACAGCATTTTCCGATAAATCGCTCTCACTTCTGCTTCCTTTCTATCTGCTGTGATTGCGTTGCTGCTGCTTCTATTTGTATTTGTCGCTCGCAGATATAACAACAACAACAACAACAACAACAGCAACAACAACAAGGGACACAGACGTGAAAAACTAGCGACAAGTGCTGATGGGAACCCATAAATGCTGCAGCAGAAAAAAATAGAAAGAGCGGAAAAGTTTTGTTAACTTTGCGTAACAAACGAAGCACTTGCTCACATATTGACTTTAGCTGAACGCGTTTATGTTGATTGTCAACTTGTGTGTGTTGTACATAAATCGCATTCATATTGAATAGGTAGTTGTGGAATTGATTTATCTGCAATTCTAAGAATACTTCACTATCCACTGAAGCTGTGCATTCAATTCCCTGTTTAATTGCATCATTTAACATAGAAACATACCTTTTATAAATAACAAATGTAATAATTCAACAAAGACTTTTATCTAGAGTGAGAGGGCCTTTAAAATGACACGCTCCGTTATCTCTGTTATCTCCCTTTGATATTCTGTTTTCATGTAAATTTTCATATTTAATATTTACACAGAAAATTGAGTTTTAAAGCGCATGTTTTATTTTCAAGAGCAGCTCATTGAAAATTGTGTTTTATTTTGCGCACACACACACTTGTATGACTTCCACAGCCCACACATACATATGTAAATAAACAAATGCCCGCACACAGAGCATGTTCGCATTGGCAAGTTATAAAATATGCATCAAAAATTTGTCGCACTCCAGCAAAATGGTCGAAAAGTTCACCTTCTGAATGGCCACTTGACCCACAGAAGTGTGCCCACACACACACACACACATGCGCACGTGGCGAAAGGGCCAAGCATTGAATTTAAATTGCGCATTAAATGCGAGAGAGCCAAGAGAACGTCCTTTCATCCTGGGATGACGCAGCTGTGGTGGCCCTTTTCCAAGAAATTGATAAGTCAAAGTTCATAATTGAACGTGCCCTGCCTGAGGAAGAACCAGCACAGTGTTGACATTCCTCAGCCGAAAGTTATTTCAACAACAGCAAAACCAAAGAAGCCCCAAACGAAAATAAGCCGCAATTAAGTGACGAAAAATTACTGAAAAATCGGATGCAAATTGAAATGGAAAACACGCCGAAGCCGAAGCCAGGAGGCAAACATAAAGAAAACTAACCAAAAATGGCATACAAAGAAAAGCCACACTCATGGCATGCACTAAGAGCATTACACGGACTCCTTTCCCGCCCATATTCCCCCTGTATTCCCCTCATCGTCTGCAGCGTCTACCCGACTGTGTCTGTGTCTGTGTGCACTTAGCATGTCTCAGGCTAATTACGGGGCGTTACTGACTGCCATTTTGCATGCCACGTGTGCATTAAGTATTCGCCATGTGGCACGAATGTCTGCAGCTATGTTTACTTACAAAAAATACATATATACTAGTATAAAATGAAACAGAATCGTTAGCCAACCTCAGCAAATAAAGTGAGCAGTTAAGAAGTTGAATTCGCCGTAATACATAACGGAATTGCATAGATTGCTGGCCATTTTTTATTTAGAAACTGAACTTATTTGCATTTCAGAGGCACGCAGATTTGTACAAAGGTGCCTTATCACATGTTTAAGTTGAACAAAAGAGAATGACGTGGCTCACGCAGCGTTGTCAACATGCATTTTAAAGACTTTTCAATCAAAAATTAAAACGAAAGTAATTTAGAATCTTTCAAATTTGTATCTTAAACTCCATTAAATATTTCTTAAGAATATTTCGCACCCTGTGATGTTAAGATACAATATTATAATAACAATAAAAACAAAAAAAAAAAAAAAAAAAATTAAAGTTTCTACTCCAAAGTTCAAATGATTCGGCAGCATTCAATCGCCTTCAAAGATACTCTTAGATGATCCCACACTAACACACTCGTTTGCACACCATTAGGCCGCATAGGGATTGGGGCAGCAGCACATACGAAAAAAGAGAGCGACACACACTCAGGAAAAACAGTGTCATTTATTACCTTCCGTACACTTGGCTGCCAAACTGCCAGGGAACATGTACAATATTTCATTATAAATTACACACGACTTACGTCAATTTGTTTCGGTGGCCGGCAAAGTGAAGTTGGCAGCAAAAAGAAAGCAGACAGGAATCTCATAAGTAAGCCATAACACACAAGCAAACACTCACACACACACAGATACACACACACTTGTACAAACACTCGCCCACAACATATGAGGGTTCAGTTTATTAGACAGCGGCAGCAAAAACGGAAGTGGCCATAATTTACTAACGAAGCCATAACAGAAATGCCCAAGTAACAAACACAACACAATGGCGAACGACAAAAACCCGGGGACAGCACACGACAGACATGGTCGGGCAAGGGATGGTAAGGGGGACACGTAAATTTATCAATCAAACTAGCGAAAAACACTTTCGAGTAGTTGTTGTTAGGTTAGTTGTAGCAATAGCAATGGCAATAGACACTGGCAAAAACTCAACTTGACGGCCATTAATATTTGACAATTTCCTGCCTGTGGATTGATGATGCCTGCCGCAAGCCTGTGCCACGTGCCACGTGCCATATGATTTGATTTGCTTGTACTTATTTGCGTATATCGCGCATACGCCATGTATATTATTGATGAGCCTGCCATGTGCTGGCTATCAATTACGAGCGAGTGAAACGCTTAAGCTGCCTTCCCTCAAACGTCATTAAATTGCAGCATTAAAGAATATATATATTGTGCATACGGCACATTGTAAGCGCCTTTATCGCCCTCGCAAGTGCAATGCGCAGCAGAGAGCGCAGAATTGTGCACAAAATGTAACTGGAACGCAATTATGTGGCACATTTTACCGACATAAACTGCAGCTCTGATGGATGATGGTCTGCTGCCCGGGTGCTCAAATCGGAGGTGGCAACTGCGAAAAACTATTAGGGCAAGAAGGTGTTAAAGCACTCGTTCGCCATTCGATTGCTCGCAGCAGGCGGACTGGGCTAGCAGGTGGAGGCGGCAGGCAAGAAACCAAGCAAGCAAGCAAGCAACCGAACAGGCAACCGAGCAGGCAACCAACCAATTTCTACTTATATTTTTTCTGCTTCTGCAATTTTCTTAAGCAGTTTTACGCCTGAACGCTGGCATAATGCAGTTAACCGATAATACGTTGAAATTGAAAAGCGAAGCGGAGCCAGGGCCGCAGTCGCAGTCGTAGATGCAGAAGCTGCACTGGCCCTGTCCTCGGCACGGCTTGCCGGGGACCCATACAAAATCTCTTGCGACAAATTGCATATTTCAATTTGCAACAACAGCGAAACCAGTTGGGCCACCCAGCGACAGGGTTTCCATTTCTGGTCCAGGCATTTCTCTATTTTTTTTTCTTCTCCTGCTCCTTATTCCGCTTTTGAGTTTTCTCGTATTTTCCCTTTACTGTGCTGCAGCATGTTAGTTAAGGGTTTTTAGAGTCAGGTGTCTGCCGCATATTGGTTCGGTTTCAATGTGCTCACATGCAAAATGCAGCCGAGCAGCTTCGCCCTGCGGTAAGTTAAGCCACAGTTAAGCTGATGCATGGGTTAAACTGTAAAATGTATTAAGATTAAGTGGCGTTCAGTGGCAGCTGCCTGCACAGCACAGCACAGCATCAGCTTCCAGTATTATCAGTTTCATACAGTGCCTCCTGCTGCTCGTGACCCACTTCAGCTCCACAGCTCTGCAGCTCTGTCTCTGCGCTAAAGATGTATATATTATGTATACGCAGTGTGCGCAGCACAAGTTGCTGCTCTTGTTGCCGAATGTATACAAGAAAAGCAGCTCTCATTTTATAAATGAGCTGCAGTTGCCGCGGAAAGCAGTTACAACTAATAAGAAGGCATTTGTTAGCCCTGATAAGCTGCAGCCTAAGAAATTGATCACGAACGAGCGAGCAAAGCCGCGTAACAATACTTGTTGCATTTCACTCGACAGCACCGATGGCATTTTCAACTTTAAAGTGTATTTTACGAGTTTGCAATTTAAATTCCCTTTTGAAACATTTCCAAGCGATTAAAGCAATGCCCTTTATGGGGCAATTACTGCAGCGCAGTCAGCACAAAATGGAACTGCCAAGTCGGGCAGAGCGAGTATATCACACAGAGGTTCTCGAACCTTTCATAGGTGCGAATTTACAGTCTTCATGATTTTTGCCAATAGCAAAAGGCGAAACGCACATTTCATAACCGGGTGGAAGGGAGCAAGGAGCTGGCAATATGTTGAGTACGTGTCTGTTAGTCATCATAATATTTTACATTTTTATGAAGTGCGAGACAGCACCGAGGGCAGAGCAATAAAAATCTTATTTTGTGGGTTATAAAAGTGAAAAAGAATCGACCAAGAAAACCAAAAAAAGGACAAACTGAATCAGAGAGAAACGTTTGATGCGCCACATCGAACGTCTTATACTCTAGCTACTTAAGAATATATGTGAATAATATATATACAATATATATATATATATATCAACTGTTTGTTCAAGTCGCAGTTGTTGTGTAAAATACACGATTGTTTTGTTATTAAATTTTTTTTATATTTTTGTTTATATTTTATTTTTATTTTTTTTTTTATTATTATTAAATGAAGATTCCGCAGTTATTGAATTAATAGTTTTTGTTTTATAGTATTACAATGCAGGTTTCTTCAAATTAGTTAGTTCTTAAGTTTAGTCTTTAAGTCATTGTTCTTAATCTTTAATATGATCATCGCTTATTGATTGATTTAGATTTAGCCTTGCTCTTTTTCGTCTTCTCTCTGCGTGTCGTCAACGAGAACTCTCATTCTCTTCTTCTTCTTCATCTACATCTACGTCGTTGCCAGTCCGTCGACTGTTGCTTAGACACACACAGATCTGACACAGCGTTGCCAGATCGTGTCTACATATATATGTAGCATATAAACAGTTGTGATCACTGAAATAACAGTGTGACAGAAGAAAAACTACAAAACGATTTTTCGCTTATTCGTTTATGTTTTTTGATGTTTTTGCACATTGTGTTTTGTAAAATATATATACATAATACATTAAAAAATGATTCCTTCTTTGGTAAGCTACTGGCCGAAATCAACATACCCCATGGCAGGGTATAAGCACAACAAAAAGTATTGCTTGTATTTTCCATTTCCACTTCAGCTCGCTTGGCATTTGCCATTTACTGTGCTTTTTAATGTTGCTCTTCGCTTTATTATTATTATTATTTTTTTTTCTTTTTTTTTAATGATTTATCGGCATTTAAATGTGGCAAGGGGCATGGGGCAAGTGACGCATCGTAAACTTTTTGTGCGCCTAATTTAATGCAACATTTTTGCTTTACACTTGCTTTGCCAACGAACTCCCACTGCCACCTTCTCTCTTTGGCGCTCTTTCGCTCTCGCCACATTCACTTTGGCCTTATCAGCGTATAAGCGAGAGACGCGCGCGTGTGTGTCTGTGCGTGTGTGTGTGTGTGGGTACATAAATGTAAATTGAGTTTGGCGGGTAAAGTACTTTGTAATTTATGGCGTGCAATGTGCGTAAGGAGTCACGTGATAACTTCATACACACACACACACACAGAGTGACGCACACAAACACATGCTCTCTTATACTTTCTCTCGCAGCGAAACACACTCATTATTCTTTTATGAGACTGTGTGCGTGCAGGGCTGGGCGTTTATTTATGACTGTTTAGCCGCGTTTTGCATGACGAAATCATAATTTTCAGCCCTTGGCCCTCACTGGCAGCCATTTTGACATTTTGTTTGTTTCCTGCCATGCTTATATATATATATGTTCATATATATACACATACGTATATATATTTAGCATACCATATATGAGCATACTGTATGCGATAAGTACGTGCAATATATTAAGCCTTGAGCATTCGCCTGCTGAGCTTATTAACATTATCAACCTTGGCATTTGTTGCCCAGATTGCTCGAGATTAGATGCCTCATTGAGAGCTCAATGTTGTGGACCTCGAGCTATATTTGTTTCATATTTATAAACACAATTTACATAAATGAATGATAAGTTGAGAAGCTAGTGAGCTGAAGCTCAAGAGTAATTAGTAAACAACTCATACCTCAAGTTAATTAAAGTAAATACTCCGCAAAATGAAGTCAAAGTAATTCTAAGCCGCAACGAGACACAAGTTTGTGTTGCATAAATGTACTTTTAAGTAAGTTAACCATACTTAAAATCAACTCTAACCAATATATGGTACATTCACAATGCTTTAACCAAAAGTTGTTGGCAACTCGAGGAGAGTATTCAAAGTTTTGCGTATTCGTTGGGATATGCCTTTACATAAACGCATGTTATATATGACACAGGCAAACTTTTGCATTAAATTTGTTCAAAACTGGCAAGTAAACTGTAACTTTCAATGACTTTTCACATTCAACAGTCCATTTACCTACACACTCACCCGCACACACACACAGACCCACACACGCCCACATGTGGCAAGATAAGTCAAACAGCAACGAACACACTCACACACAAGTTCACTTGCAATGCCTTTGACCAAAGTTAGTTAAGCTAACTCAAAAGTATTTCATTTACCCGAAAGTATTTACACGCAAATGCGAAAGAATTTATTGCTTTGCCAAAGCCCCCGCCCTGCCCCCCTTTTTAAGTGGGAAGTTGAGGCTTTAAAGGGTTCACTGCACGTGCCGGGAGGCCCATTTAAAACACTATTAACAGCGCATCTGTAGGTGATGCATGCAACTACTCGTATTTGCATGCAACGCGTGAAAAGTTGCAAGTTTATTTGCACAGTGGAAACTTGGGCAAACATGTTTGCGTTAATCTGGCACAGCGCTTAAGCTCCAAAGCCCAATCAGCCAAATTTGTTCGATTGAATAAGCACTTTTAAAACAAAAAACTAAAAATAAAACACAAAGGGGGGCAACCAACGAGGGGGGAGGGGGAGAGCCCGCAACTTTGGCACAGCATAAAAATCGAAAACAGGCAGCGAGCGAATCGACAAGCATTAAACAGGGCAAAAACTTAAGCGAAAGTAATAAAGTACAAAGCTGAAAATGCACTTTACACAGCCAAGAGGAGTGCGAGAAGAGTGCGGTGCGGAGAAGAAGCTTCGACCTGGCTGGCTGGGAACCTGCTGAAATTTAGTGCAAAAAGTCGAAGGTATAATAAAACTCTACCGTGACCGTAACTGTGTCAGCTAAAAAGCCAAACTCAAATTTTAGTGCACATTTTTCAAGTCGAGGCGCCAAGAGGGCGCACCGAACCTTAAATCGAAAACATAAAAGCGTAGCTCGCTCCAAACTCACAATTTATTAAATCGATAAAACCAAAAAAAATAAAGAGTAAAAAAATATGCTATATATATATATAAATATATGTAAGCCATGTATGTGTGTGTAGTACATAGTCAACAAGCACTTGCTTCAACCTGTGGCACGCGGTTAAATAAAACATTGGTCGACTAGTGTGGGGAGTACTGTGGAAATTGCCAGCGAAGAAATTTAATTTCAAGGGAAACAATTTAAAGAGAGAAATCCCGATAAATTGTATATTAAATGTAATACACTTTAGATCAAAATACGAACGTAAAACACAATATGATTTAAGAATATGCTATAGCTCTATTAAGGCTGCACAACCTATGGTTTCTCACATATCGCTATTCACTGTTCTCCCTACATGGCATTGCAGAAGACACCAGGCTTGGAGGAAAATACATTCTTTTGGGCCCAATATCAAATGCCATAAAAAGAAATGAGCTAGATACAGTTGATTTTTTTTTTTTTTTTTCGAGCACTGCGGCAGCATCTCCTGAAGGCGGCAATCGAGCACAAGTGGAAGATTCAATGGGTTCGAGCACTTGCACAGCAAATCAAGGACTTGAACACCCAGAACACACCCAAGACAGAGACGACAATGACAAAGCAGAGTTGAGTCGGGCCAGGGCAAGACAATGACTAAAGGATATTGATTTCACCTAGTTTCGGATTGCAGATGCCTTCAGGCACTGCTCGACCGAGTTCTTGGCGCAGTTCCCCATTGTTGTTGATTTATTTTTCACACAAAACAGAGCAAAGTAAATCATAGTCGAGTCGCAGCAAAGTGCAAAACTGGAACAAAGAGAATAGGATATCATATTATAAGACTTACTTTAAATAAAGCAACTGGACAATTCCATTTCAATCTGGCAAAGAATGAAATGTTTAAAATTTGTGAAATATATTACCTGCGGATAATCGGGTTGTGCTAATGAGTATGCAGCCTACGCCCGAAAATATTATTAAGTCTTTGCCAGGCGAGCTTACATGGCACCCTCTCTCTCTCTCCCACACACACACGAGTCCCGCGTGGCAAGCAGGGTGCAAGTTTAGACAGCTGCGAAGTGTTTCCATTTTGACATTCGCTGTTGAGATTCATTCCACAAGGGGCAACTGGCAGGGGAAACCTGGCAATGGATTAACATCTTACCAGACGGTGCAGGGAGGGGAACACTGTGATGGCGGCTGGCAACACGCGTGCATGAGAATTAAAACATGTTCAACTTAATAACAGGCCCCGAAAGTCGCATTAGTTTTTGCCAGTTGCTGGTTGTCTTCACATTTGTGCGCCATCTCTGGCACTCTCCCACTCCCCACCTTCTCCCTCCTAGAATATGTTTGTATTTATTTGCACAAAATATTTACATTTGCCGAAATTATGCGGCAAACTTGGCGGGGCCAGAAACTATTTTACAAGTTTTTAGGCAACATAGAAGACAGTTGTCGCTTCTTTATGCGCATCGAGGCGGGGCTGGGCTGGGTTGGCCTGGGCTGGGCTCGTGGGCGTCGCAAGTTTTTGCTCAGTTTCAGTCAGTGTGTCTGTCTGTGTAGCTGTGTATATGCCTTGACTTCTACGAACTGCCATAAAGTTTTCTGGTAAGTAGCACCCCCGGGTGCAACGACATGCAAACAGTACACAGACGTCGCCATACTTGTCATCCGGCCACGTTGAAATGGAATCAAAAGTTTTTACCAGGCTTTTTCGTCTTCATTTTTCTCAGCACGGGACAGCAGGGGGAACAAGTTTTAAATGGTGTTTGCATGTTACGCGGTTGCCAAGCCTTCCCCTCCCTCTCAAATTGCTGTAATTTGCCGCCTCATTTGCGAGGGGAAATGAATAGTTTATTAGGCAACAAATTAACGAGTTTCCTTTTCAAGGCAGAATCTGTATTTGGATGTAGAGAAAAGAACAAGTAAAATATGTAATATTTATTGATATATTAGGTAATAGTATTACAAATTAGGTAGTACAAATAATAAGTTTCCTCACGTTACTTTAGTTCTACTTTAACAAACATGAGTTTGACGTTCTCGCAACAACTAACGACAGTCCGACTTGACTGATCGACGTCTTTATTTTAAAAAACAAATCGACTTGTCTGTCTTTTACAACTTCTCTTCCTTCTCTTCTCTGCTCAACGACATCTTTTTCAACGACTCTCTCGTTCAACTTCTCGACTTCAACTGCAACTCTGGTTCTATCGATAGGCGCCTGCAGCGTTGCCACCCATTACGCCATCACGCTGCCATCACCTCTATTGTTTACATATACATAAGTTAGCTAAACATATTTTGCATTTACTAATATATTTTTAATACAAATTACAAAATTTTATTTTATTAAACGTTTTTTCTTTAAAAATTTTATTTTTAACGTTAAAAAAAAACAAAGATTTATGTTGGTTTGTAGACAAAGATGTTTATACAGTCTTAGCAGTCTGACTAAGTCAAGGCGTTTGTGTTTAATCTGGCTTAAGATTACAGGAATATACCGAACTCATCCAGCTTAAAATGTGGCATGGCTTTAATAGAACGAACACTGTGTTTTAAACACAAACATTGAGTTCGCACCTGGCTTAACCTGACAACGCGACGACGGCGGCGACCCGAGTGAGTGAAGCTCATTGAATTAGCGTCGTGTGAGGTGTGAATCTGACTTTGAGTTGCGACTTTGTGGGCCAGCAGACTTTAAATAGATATTGACATTGCTTTCACTGCTGCCACTGAGATGACGTTCCAGCGAGAAAGTTAAGAAACCGGAGAGAGAGAGATTGACATGGGGGGAGGAGAGTGATTCATCCAGTTAAGCAAGTTGATGTGGCAGCCTGCGCTTGCGGCATTCATTGTCTGTGACTCGTGTCATTGTTGGCGCTATTTATAAAAGTCAGTGACACAGTAACTCGCTTTCCCAGCCCCGCCCCCAAATGAGGCGCTCGTTTTGCCACTTCTAACTCTTGGCTACACACAGTTAGCCAGCCCCGCCCATGCCACACCCGAAAAAAAAGGAAAAACACTTCTCCTCCCGCCCTCCCACATAACTCTTTTTCCGCTTTGATAAGCAAGTTCTTTTGTTCCAGCATATATACAAGAGGAGGAAGTGAGGGGGTGAGGGGAGAGAAAACAGTTTTATATATGGGCACGAAGAATTCATGCTTATATTTCTTTTGTTATGCTTGTTGTTGCGGCTTTGTTGCAGCTTCCATGCGGCGATGAAGCTGCCTGCTGCAGATACATGCGATATGGATATGTATCTGCCAAAGAGGCAGCACAGCTCAGCTGAATGCAATTTGGATGCATTTCTGAATTGGAAATTCACCAGAATACAACACCTTTAAAAGAGAATGCTTGAATAAGGGAAATAAACAAGTTTGTTGAAGACTTCAGCTTGACAATGTGTGAATGAGTGAGCCGAGACCCGCTTTAAAGTACTCTAATCCTCAGCTTGCTCCGTCCCCGTCGAAGCCACATGAATGTGCTGAATATTTTGCATACTTGATGAAAGCTGCTCAACTAGAATGGGTTTTTGTTAGTTCACCAGCCTGTGGAGGTCTACACTGTCTACAAATAGTCTGCTGAGCCGAGACACGTGGCCACTGGACAGGGGACCAAGTGGGGATTAACCCTGGATGACTTTGCGTTTCAGTCCGCTTGAAAGAGTTGTTCCCATGTAATTTGCCTATTTTGGGCTTAGACGTTCATTTGTCTTGTGCTCCTGGCAAGCAAATCTGCTTAAGATTTTACCTTCAACTGCCTCTTATCTCTCCATTGAGGGCTTTCAAGAACCCTTTTTGCAACAGACATTTATGTCAGGCTTGATTAATGAACGTCGAATCGAATTGGACTTGAAGAATTTCAAATGCAAATTGTTAGGTATATTAAAGGCATGCTTTATATAGCACCAAACTAAACTATTAAATGCAGCCACCATGAGAACAATTGAACTGAAACTGAGAGGTATTTCAAGGCATTTCAAGCAATTTCAATTTATTTTCTTTGAGTCTTAGCTGCAGCTGATCGACATCTCATTAATGGACAAGCTTCATTTACTCATTTTCCGCTACTTTTAATTATTTTACAGTGGGTTCCCGCGACTCAACGGGTGGCAGCAGCAGCAGTGGCAGTGGCAGCAGCAGTGGGAGTAGCTCATCTGGCAGCAGCAGCAGCTCCTCATCGACATCATCATCATCCTCGTCGACAGGTCCGACCAAGTATCCGGTGCTGGTCTTTGTGCACGGCGAGTCGTACGAGTGGAACAGCGGCAATCCCTACGATGGCTCCGTGCTGGCCAGCTATGGACAAATATTGGTGGTCACCATAAATTATCGCCTCGGCGTGCTGGGTAAGTGGACTCTCACTGAATGGGCCGAGCACACTCAAATGGAAATGCTAATTGATATGCTGGCTCCATCGGCGACCAAGTGCAGTGAATCGAGCCAAATGCTGCCAACGTGTTCAGTTTTAAGCTACTGCAGCAACGCTTGCACTTCCGTCGACAGCGGCAGCGGGGGCAGAGGCGGCAATGTTGCCTACGCCTATTGCATAATCTAGCTAATTTAGTTAGCATCTATTGGAAAAACCAACACAATGCACAGTGGAAGCAGGTTCATGCAAATCTATTTAAATATTTTTATATCAATATAGATACGGATATACAGATACGGTTAGAATAATAGCACCATTAGCAGGATTTTTGTTCGACGCAGCTTTTCTCTTTTATCTGACACTTTTTGATTATTTTCTTTGACAAAAAATACATTTTTTAGGAGGAAATATGTATACTTTGTGGGGTCTACCACGCCTCCTTCTGCCTGTTACATACATATACACCCAGTTAGAATACGCTTTTTTGACCATTTTCAATGGTCGAAAGGTATACAAAATTTTTATATATAAATTGAATAAATGTATTATATAGTAAGACATCTTTTATCAAGTTTGATATACCTAACACTCTCAGCTCTTATTGAATGTTCCCTAAAAAAAACTTAATCCAAATGTCCGATATTGAAATCAATTGGTTGACATTGGATAACAATTTAAAATCATAAAAGGTTCTCGTAGACAATTTTAAAGTGTGCCCACTGTACAAATTAGAATGCAGTGTGACCTCATTTACCACTCTGCTGTGTTTTGCCGCCATCACTTTGAATGCTTTTGCCGCTGCGGAAACGGAAGTGCTGACATCATGATTTGCACGCGTGACTGTACACATTTTGAAAAGTGTTGCGCACATCTCAGTGCGTGTGTACGCATGTACGTGTGTGTTTGTGTGTGTCAGACATTTTTGAATAGCTGTGGCAAATATGCCAGTGGAGCCGCGGCGAGTCGATTAAAATTTGCAGCAGTTTTCGCAGCTGCCAAGCGGTGCGCAAGAAAATGCTAATGAATTATGCGCGTTGGCCGCAACTATTTGCAGGCTTTCTGAACGCCAATACGGATCGGTATTCGAAGCTGCCGGCTAATTACGGACTGATGGACATCATAGCTGCCCTGCACTGGCTGAAGGAGAACATAGCCGCCTTCGGTGGCGACTCCAATAGCATAACACTGGCCGGACATGGCACGGGAGCGGCGTGTGTTCACTTTTTAATATCATCGATGGCTGTGCCGGAAGGTGAGTGGGTCAAGGGGAAAGGAGATAAGGGAGGGACGCAATTGCCAATTAAGTTTTATACTCACGTACATCATCATCGCATCACTTGCAGGTCTGCTCTTCAATCGTGCCATACTCATGTCCGGCTCGGGACTGGCGCCTTGGTCGCTGGTCAGCAATCCGGCCAAGTATGCGGCCATTGTGGCCCACCATGTGAACTGCGCCTCGGATCTGCCGCATGCGCATCTCATGAAGTGTCTGCGCGAGAAAACTCTCGACCAGCTGCTGAGTGTGCCCATTCGACCGCCAGAGTTTGGCTTTGCCTTTGGCCCCAGCATCGATGGCGTCGTCATCGATGGCGGTGACTATGTGCCGCCGCCACCGGGCTCGCCTGCCGCCCAGGCACAGGCACAGGCCTCGACTGCAGCTGGCAATGGACTCGGCGGTGAGGCGGGCATCGCTGCAGCTGGCGGTTGGGGCACACCGGGACAACTGGAGAATATCGGTGAGTTTATGGCATTGATATCTATAAAACTAATAAATATATTATCTGATACTTCCAATCGGATCCGTAACAATGATTAATATATTATCTGATACTACTTTTATATATTTAAACTACTGTTAAATAAGTTAAACTTTGCCATTTATCGATTTAAACTCAATGCGTGTCATTCATTATCTGCTTTCCACGCTGCTGTGGCCGTATCCGGATGACGATGACTTGCACTTGTGAACCGCCATGTTTGTTGATGCCATTAACGCACACTCACGTGCTCTCTCTCACACACACACACATCTACACACGCGTGTGTTGGCGTTTTTAATTAATGCAGTATTAATGAGAAAAACCGCCATTAACAAGTTGTCAAGGTAAGTTCTTTGCGGATTGGCTTGAGCCTGGCCCGGCTGCCTGGCCATGCTTAATTAATTTGGGCTTAACTCACACTCACACACATACACGCACACAGCTGCATTTGTGGGGGAGAGGGGGGGTCGGGGTGTGGGGCATGTAATTAATTTAAAGTTTCAACTCTGCGTGCCTTTTGGCAGCTCAAAGATTTTATCTTACATTCAAAATGGCGTCAGCTTAGTCGGCGATAAGCTTTGAGTTTGCACACATGCTGCGCCATGTTGACCATGCAACAACAAGGCACCCGCACCCGCACACACACACCCACACACACACACAGACACCACTCGCTTGTTATTAATTTATGCACATTAACCACGCGACTCTGCGGCTTCGCTTTGCAATAGAATTTCTATACAACGGCAGCAAAGGGCAAATGTTGCCAAAGGCTGAGTGGGGCAGGTGTATGGGCTGGGTGTGTTCTGGTTTGCGGTGGGCGTGGCTTATTGTATTTGGCACCGTTGCTTGATTTATGCACTTTGTGCTGGCCCATTTTGCATTGTTAATATATATTATTAACAGCTAATTAGCTGCGATTTTGCAAATGATTTGCAATTCGCATCGATATGCAAAATTGTAACTAGGTTACGCTATGAATGCCCCATTGACTGCATTAGCCAGACCTATGAATGCAAAAACGTTGGAGTGTATACAGCAGAAGCGATAAGGTATTCATCAGTTGCAGATTTACTATAAACAAAGTACTGTCATAAGTATAACATTCTTCACTTAATAGTAATAACAAAAAAAAAAAAATAAGTATTGTATTAATCACTAATCAACTTTGAGCAATAGTGCTATTTTTGTTACTGCCGCAAATCGAAGGTATTCTTTTGTTTTCGCAATTATTTTAAAAACTAACAATAAGATCTGCTAACTTTTTTCGTTAATTCATAAAGAAAATAATCAAAAAGTATCAGATAAAACAGAAAAACTGTGACGAACAAAAATCGTGCTAATGGTGCTATTATTTTAACCGCAGCTGTATATTCGTACATACTCGTACATACACAAGTAAACATATATACTCTGCCAGTCCTAACTGCAAGTAAAGCATTCGATTGAAACTGATGCAATCAAAAGAAAGAAAGGGCAACCAGCACAAAAAGCAAGAGACCTGCTACCGGTGTTAAGTACATGTGGCATGTTTGCTGCAGCAGTATGTGTGTGTGTGCGTGTCTGTGTACATATGGCAACACTCGATAACTGCCCAAGTGCAGCTGGCATTACACGTATATGATGCTCCTGCTAACCTACTGAGTGCAGGCACAAGTATCTTGCATTCTCCCTCCTCGGACTCCGTTAGCTGTCACTGCACAAGGGGCTATTAGTCACAGGCCCCCATAAGGAGTAGACTATAAATACTTCTTTGTGGACATTTAAAAGCAATTTGCTTTGAGGCAAGTGCCGCACACAGATAGAAAACCCTAACACACATCGGGCACATGCATGTGGCTTAGTACAAGGAATTCCATTAAACAAATGCACAAAGAGCAAATAAAATTTGATAACATGCAAGCAAGAATACAAGAAACAATCACAGCAACAGCAACAACAACAACAACGACAATTACTTTATCTCAGCAAATAAGTAAAGAATATATTTTAAGTACTGCTGTCAGATGTTGAAGTGCTGCAGCAGCAGCACCAGAGAAGTAACTCAAAGATACTTTGGTCAAGCAGAAAACATTTTACTAGCTCAACTTTCATGTTTATCAAGAGTTTTTGGAAAAGCTTGAAGGACTGGTTAAACTTCTACGAAAATGAATAAGCAAAAGTTTGTGTGAACTTTTTCGGGGGTTTCGGACAAGCCGAGATAAATGTTTTCCCACAACTTTTAACTGATGAATCACTTTATTAAGTTCTTTGACAAATTTTTTAATCAGCTCGAGAACGAACTCGAGCACGAACAAGGCCCATTCAATATCGAAATATTTGAATAGATTTTAATGCTGGAACGCCCATTAATGTGCGCTCATTATACAAATCGCTTTAGCTAACAACGTAGTTCATTTCAGCCGAAACCTCTCTGTGCCGACTTGGGTTGGGTTTTGATTTGTGTTGCGCTGTGTTTTGTGTCTGGCATCTTATAACCAATGTACGCACTTTGCTCATTTGCAGATACGACCTGATGGCTGGCGTGACACGTGCCGAAGCCTTTTTCAGCTTCAACTCCGGGGACGTGCAATATGGCATCGAGGCGGATCGGCGCTCGAGAATTTTAAAGGCCTACGTAAGGAACACGTACACATTTCATTTGAACGAGATATTCGCAACGATTGTCAATGAGTACACGGACTGGGAGAGGCCGGTGCAGCATCCAATTAATATCCGGTGAGTAATTGCGTTTGTTCTGCGACCCTACGGGCCCCATTGGCTCACGGCTGTGATTGTTCGTTCCCCTCTCTCCCACCTCCCCAGCTACCCACGTAGTTGGTAGCCCTGTCGAAGCCGAAGCCAGTGCCGCTGCTGCTGCCTGTGACCCTCAACAGTCCGGGCCGGGGCGGTGCGGTGCGGTACGTTTGCGTCAAATAAATATTTCGTTCTTAATTAAATGCGAGCTGCTGCTGCTGTATGTGTGCGTGTGTCTGTGTGTGTACTCAGTATCTGCCTCTACACGCACGCCTTTTGGCTGCGAAGACCGAGGAGTTTTCAATTAAAGCGGCTTAAGTGAATCTTGATTGCAATCTTATGGCAAGCGAAATGCAAATTTTTCATGCCTATCCGCTTGCCTGCCTCTCTGCCTCCCTCCCCGGCTCCTACTGGCCTGCCTGTCTGCCTGCCTGCCTGTCACTTCTCATAAATAATGACCCAAGCAAATGCACAAAGCTCAATGCTCTCTCGATGTTCGATTCAATTTACCGAATCGTGCGTATACGTATGTGTCTGCTTGGCAACCTGGCACATAAGTGAAAACCAAATTGCATATGTGCAATCATAAATGATTCGCTTTTGATATTTATCAATATTTATGCTCCGATGTTTTGTGACCACACACACACACACGCACACACACAACTAACTGCATATTGATTTCACGTATTTTCTGTGGATTCTTTTTCGATTTCTTGTTATCTCTCTTCTGCTTTGCCGATACTAACGCACGCATTCACTGAATGCATAATTTAATCAAAATACGTTTTCACATTTCAATATAAAATTTGATTTCCGTTGCTGCGCCCACGTCGTATACTTAATATTGCTCGTTTCAAGAGCTGGCGAGTTATGCAAAACTTGCTGCTCCTGTGCAAACGTGCGTAAACTTGTCGGCAATGAACCAGGAAAAGCTTCACGCTTGATCTCTATTCGCTGTGGCGTTGAGGCCAATATCAACGAACGGTGTATGATATACATATATTGCACATAAATGCCTAAACAAATACAAGTAAAAGAAGAATAGATAAAGAAATAGTATTAGCTTTATGACAAAATAAATATTTGAAACAATATATGGACCATGAAGAAATTATACCTGGTGACGTCGTGGTAAAAAGCCCCCCCTTTTATATGGTCGGGTGCCGACAAGACCACCTGGTCTAATGTCATCATGATGTGAACAAAGTTGTATACAATGGAAGTAGAAATATGTTAAGGATTCCAGTTGGAGTTTGAAAATAAAATAAATAAATAATATATCTATTATATATATGTTTAACTGCATAATAAAGCGGTCAACCCTGCTTCACTTTCGGTTTCATTTCCCAATAAACTGTCATTGAAGTCTAAAACACTCTCTCCCAGTCTTTAATAAGTTGCACCAAACTAAAAAGGATATAATTCATGGCAGAAGGAACAATAGTTTGCCAGTGACATAGAAAAATGTTTATGTTTTAAATATATTCATATTTAAATATATATTCATACACACACACACAGATAATGCCATATCTGTATAGTTGCTGTATAAAATAATACGAGGAGCGTGCTGGACTCTTTTTATTGTTGTTGCTCCTCGCCAGCCCGCCTGATACGTATGCAAATGTGGCAAATGGTTTTTATTCAAATTCTGCTTCAGTGCATTTCAAATGCATAAAGGGAAAACCAAGCGAGCTCCGCTAGAATTCGGCAAGTCGGGCGTTGTGAAAAGCGACAGAAGAAACAGTCGAATTTGGTTGCTAGAAAATACTTTGGAAAATAGGCTTAGTGCACGCTGAGCACACACTCGACGAGGCAGCTGCTCGTTGCGGCAGATTGACAGGTAAACAGTTACGAGTGCACCCAAAGTGGCACTCAGGAGTGGCTTGTTAGCCGCACACTCGAGCGAAACTCGATGCGGCAAATAGCCGGAAAATTGCAGTACAAAAATTGTTATTTCGTTTCACTCACTTCCTCTCTCTCTCTCTCTCTTCCTTTCTTGACTGCTTGCAGAGATGAAACACTGGAGGCGCTAAGCGATGCACAGGTTGTGGCGCCGGCAGCCCAAACGGTCGACTTGCACTCAGCAGATCATCGCAACTCATATCTATATGTCTTCGACTATCAGACGAGATTCGGCGACTATCCGCAGGTAAACTTTCAAGTAAATTTCCTTCTACAATATATATATATGTAATATTTATTGATATATTAGTTAATAGTAGTACAAATTAGGTAGTACAAATAATAAGTTTCCTCACGTTTCTTTAGTTCAACTTTAACAAACATGAGTTTGATGTTCTCGCAACAACTAACGACAGTCCTACTTGACCGATCGACGTCTTTATTTTGCAAAACAAACCGACTTGTCTGTCTTTTACATTTCTCTTCTACTGTGACTCAACGACAACTTTTTCAACGACTCTCTCGTTCGACTTCTCGACTTCAACTCTCTTTTTTGCATTCAAACGCACACACATACATATGTTTTTTTAAACTGACTGTTCTCATTATGCTTCTTTACTGCAACTCTGGTTCTATCGATAGGCGCGTGCAGCGTTGCCACCCATCATGCCATCACGCTACCATCACCTCTATTGTTTACTCACATATCTATTAAACAACATCATCTCTGCCCGTTTGTAATTGATATAAATGAATCTAATTGACCTCTTCTGCATTCACTCTATTCACACAGCGACAGGGCTGCATTCACGGCGAGGACTTGCCCTACATCTTTGGTGCCCCTCTGGTCGGTGGTTTCAATCACTTTACTCGCAACTATACCAAAACCGAAATCAGTCTCTCTGAGGTCGTCATGTACTACTGGGCCAACTTTGTGCGCTCTGGGTAAGTGTTGTTGTTGTTGTTGGTATTGTTGATTGGGTCTGCGGTCTGCACCCGAGCTCTTTGATGAGTGTACTCACGCCGCAATTCACGCATTCACATGCAGCAATCCAAATGAGCAAATGGAAACGGAACACGGCAGTCGACAGGAGCGAAGTCGCTACAAGACCATCGAGTGGACGGCCTACGAGAGTGTGCACAAGAAGTACTTGAATTTTGGTGAGTAGTGTGAGCTGCAAACTGATCAATATGTTCCCCTTTGTACCCTTGATTGCTTACAGCATCGTTATTAATAAATATCTGTTCACTTTATGCTCTCTCTCGCACAGATACCAAGCCGAAGCTGAAGAATCATTACCGTGCTCATCGTCTGTCCTTCTGGCTGAACCTTATACCGGATCTGCACAAGCCTGGCGGCGACAATGTGCCGGCGGCGCATCATCAGCTGCACGACGACGACGATCTGGACAACAACATTGCCAACGATGCCTCAGTGAAGCCCCTCAATCCCTCGTACACCTCGCGGGGAGCAAATGCGGCGGCAATTGGCAACTTTACGATTTTCACCAACCAGGTATTCTCGCTGCTGAATCTCAGTTCTCCCTCATCCTCGCTGCAACGCAACGGCACTCGCTACGGCAGTGCCAAGATCTATCCTGATGACATGCTGGACGCAGAGCGTGGCGGGGGTGCGGCAAGTGCCTCGCAGGATAGCGATGGATTCGCTGCCTACTCTACGGCGCTGAGTGTGACCATTGCCATTGGCTGCTCCCTGCTGATACTGAACGTGTTGATCTTCGCCGGGGTTTATTATCAACGGGACAAGACACGCCTAAGTGAGCCGCGGCCGCAGTCGAAGCTGAAGCGCCAGGAGAATGGACAAATGCCCAACAACATATGCGGGGACCTGGAGACGCTGACTATACATGCGAAGAGTGACCCGGCTACGATATTGTCGCATCATCATGCCATGCAGCATCATCAGCTGCCACCGCCGGAATTTGCCGATATTCCACATCGTGCTCCGCCGCCTCCAAAGCACATGAAGTCATCGATGCAGGACACGGTGCAGGGTGCTGGTGGGGGCATGATGGCGCCACCGCATGCATTGCAAGTGCTGGGCAATCAGTGTGGCACGTTGACCAAAAAGAGTTGTATGAAGCAAACACAGGCAGCACAGGCACAGCAGCACTCGCCCGCACAGCAGCAGCAGCAGCAGCACGTGGTAACGCATCAGCAACATTTGCAGAATCATCATAATCAAAGCATGACCACGGTGCTGACCACAGCCGGCGGCCTGATACCAGTGCCAACGCCACCCACAGTGCCTGTGATTGTGGCCACCACAACGCAGCAGCATGCACAGCAGCAGCAGCAACAACATCAGCAACACCAGCAACAGCAAACACAGCAGCAGCAGCAACAGGCAAGTCAGCAACATCCGCTGATGGATGAGCTGCGTGTGTGACATTAATTGACGGTGCGTTTTAAGTGTGATCTATAAATCCAGATCTCAAAGCGCACAGTCCTCAACTGTTTCAGCTATCTGTATGTGTGTGTGTGTGTGAGTGTGTATTAGTATGCGTGAGTGTGCGTGTGTTCGTGAGCTGAGTTGCATTCGTTTTGGTAATTTGCTTTTCATTGCTGTCTGCTGTGAATGTTGATGAAATTTCTTGTTGGTCGGTTTTAACCTCAATTTAATTGTACATACGAGTATGTACATACAATACAGACATACATTATGATGTATGTACATGTATATGACATTTTATAGTTAGGCTTAGAAACGTTAAAACTCGTGCATTTTAGTTAATTACGCTTCCCTATCGATAAGTATATCATTTTCCAACTAGGACCAATTCCAAGTTCACCTTCGATATTCGACACTATTCGACCTTTGTTACTGTAGCGAAAGAGACATTAAATGATTATATAATGATACTAGTGCATACTCTAACGGTATTTATATGTATAAATGCAACCAATATAAATGTTATTCTTCCAAAGACTGAATTCAAATTGTGTATGTGTGTATATAATACTTATAAATAAAACCTAATCGTAAGCAGCAGTAAATTCCAAACAACTTATTCGCAATAGTCGCATAAACCATCATCAAGGACAGCAACCAATATCCCTAATACCAAAACTATGTTGCGGCTTTACGTTTCTCTATATATTCTTTTTCGATTTTGGCTAAGCTTCAACCCTAATGAACCCCCTCTAAATCCGCTTTAAACACTTTGTAGCCAACTCCATTAGCGAACGAATCTATTACAAAAAAACGAAAAGAAAATATGATTATAATAACTGAACTGTTGGTAGAGAAAGAAAGAGGAAGACAGGAAATTGTATTGTTAGTTTTAAGCGTGCCGCAACTTTGTTATGTGACTAACTAACTAAATATTTAATTAGTAATTAACGTGAAATGCATATTTATATGGGAACTAAATACAGCAAATACAAAAAAAAAGAGATATAAATTCCACATATACGAGATCTAGCGGTTAAGGGCAGTGTAATGAAGGGAGTGACTCACTAGCGTATACCCTGTAAGCAGTTGCTAAATATCAAAAACTTTTTTTTCAGCATCTCAAAACTCCCCCTTTCTAGCGTTCGGCTGTGTACAGGGTATACGGAATGTATGTATGTTTTAACTGCAAATAGTTTAGTATTCAATTGGTCGGAAGTGAATATGCGCGAGAACACAGCAACAA
The DNA here is from genome assembly GCA_018904035.1 of Zaprionus ornatus. Lineage (NCBI taxonomy): Eukaryota > Metazoa > Arthropoda > Insecta > Diptera > Drosophilidae > Zaprionus > Zaprionus ornatus. Next base: position 19,628,972 of record JAEIFZ010000115.1, on the reverse strand, counting down.
CAAAATGTTCAGTTATTAATTTTAAGTACCTATTTACTAACAAATGCCGAAAATGTAATTAAATATGAAAATGAGAAGCGAAAAGGAGGGCACCACACAAGCAGGGCGCCCCAGCGAGCAGCTCATTAAAATGAAACAGCGCGAAAATTACAACAATTAAAACCGGGAGCGCATGTGAAAACTAATTGTATATTAAATAGTAAACACAAACCAAACAAAAAATTAACGTATTTAGTCGCAGTAAAAGAAAATATAATAATAAAAACAATATACATATATAAAACTCCATATAGCTTATGTGTATGCGTATATATAGTTAATTGTAATGATGTAAAACTAGCATAAATGTAGCGAATGAAAAAAACAAAAACAGAACCGAACAGTTTAAAACTAAAATCGTAAAAGAGAAAACACAAAAAACTCATATGCATATTTATAGAGTGCTGCATAATTGAACCGAAGGGGAGTCGAGGAAGGGAAAACGATATAATTAAAGTATAAATTTATTAAAATTGATTGCATTAGTGGCGAGTGAATGCATAACGGAAAACAGCAAATGAAGCATTAAAGTCACACGAGAAACATCCGAACAGGAAGAAAACTAAATAACAAAATAGAACAAATTTAAAAACAAATGAAAGCAGTTAAGACATTGACATTTCAGATGGGAAAACAATTTGAGTAATAATAAAGTTGCGAAAATGTAAAAAAAAAACACAAAACTGTATTTATTGCCTGCTTATGGGAATGGTCTGCTTAAGTTTTTGAGTCGTTTTTCAGCTTAAATACGATACCTTTGTCAGCGAAACGAAGGAGAGAAACTAAGTTTAAAAGGGTCTTGGCAAATGGAAGCGTAAATAAATGTCTATAACGAGGACTTAAAGCGCCAGTTAAGGCGCTCAATGTACGTACATATGTGTACATATGGCACGCCATGCATGTACGTATGTGTGCGTCCTTATGCGAAACAAATATGGCTGCGCACACACTCGCACTCACGCTGAGCTGTTAACCGAATGTGGTGATGGTCGGGCAACTACATAAAAGAAGCGAGTCCCCCAAAGCTTCTATTGATACGTAGAGAACGTAGCGAACGATAGATAAAACCGGCAGCAGAAAAAAACCATTGAAAATAGATTTATTATGCAAATTTGCCAAAGTATAAGTGAATACATCCTAGACGCTTGCCTTTCAATACCCTGTAGCCATGGCAATCACAAAAGAGTCTTATGTGGCTGAATGAGGAAAAAGCCATTGATCAAAAGGTTCTCTTTGAAACAGAATCAGCTTAGGCTCCATTTAATTACATATGTACGTAACTCGAGGTATTCATTGAACTTGCGTATACTTACTGATTTGTCATTACAGGGTATAGTCAAGTGGAGCAGTGGGGCTACTCGTTCTATGGCATGCATGGTGCAAGATTTAACTGCTTAATTTATAGAAAAAAAGAGGATGAAGAAGAATGAATGTTGGGAAACGGGCGTGGCTTTTGTCTACTGCGACTGTTTGCCCTACCCAAACACAGTGGCGAGGAGTCTTGCAGCTTCATCTATGTAAAGCCTGCATAATTCACATGCGTAATTGAATAAAAACATTTTGGCCAAATTGCTGGCAGCATCGTTTGCCGCTTTCCAACCATTTTCTTGGCTTAAGATTTGCGTGATTTTTATTAGTTGCGATTTTCAGCCATGGCAAATCCAATAGAACCCCTCACACTCACACACACATGTACATGACACGATACTATATATTGGGCCAGGGGAGCAACGAACCATATAGCAGGCATTGGGCCAAGGAGCCAAGCCGAGCAAACTGGGAACTTGGCACATAATCCCTTTAAATGTCTACACTGCCAGGGTTGCCAGGATAGCTCAATCAGGGGCGGGGAGGAAGCGGGATGCAATTTGATTTCAACAAAAGTTTCGTCTTTCTGTTAGTTTTGCATGTGTTCTGTTTCGTTAATATAACACACAGAAGCATCAGCAGCAGTAGCAGCAGCAGCAATGGGCGTGGCACACGCTGTGAGCGTGGGCGGGCGAGTGGCTGCCACATGCTGTGCTTAATTTATTAGCACAAGCTTGAAAATTAAATAATAAAAGCTCGGCAAAAGTGGCTCGACGAGAATAGAAATTATCACTTTTAATGTTGCCAAAAAGGTCACGACTCGCCCTGACTGTGGACTAGTGAAGGGAGGGCGGAGGGGCAAGGAGTTATGGGGTTAATGGTAGTTTAGCATGGGCGTGGCGCCAAGCAACTAACTCTCATCGCTAAAAGTTGGTAATTTATGTTGCCAAATCTGTTGAAAATTGCTTTATACGCTAATAAAAGTATTTGTTAAATAACTCAACTCGATTTAAGGTAAGAAAGGTGGCAAAATAAATTGACGTGCCTTCCTCAAAAACCGAGAAAATTGGCTCAAGGTAATCTGTTTATGCCCTTACCGAGACTAATGTGCTTAAGAGCACGTGCACTGTGACATGAGTGCCAAGAGAAACCCTTCTTTCTTGATTGTTGCTATCACACAAAGTCGAGAAACAAGTGACAGATGCTGAGAATAAACACATTAGACAGTAAGTATTCAGTTATATCGAAATCTAAACACTTTATAGAAGGAAAGAGCATTCATAGGCACACTCACTTGACGCGCAGCTCGCTCTTCTTATTGTTCCGAAATGTATAGCACGCTTAACTTCATGCCAGCGACTTTGTCCAGTTAAAAACTTTTTAGTACATTCCGTTTTATTGCACATCAGCGATAATCCAAACCAAAATTGAGTGCAGAGTTCCGCACAAGAAATCCAATTTGAACGGCAAAAGAAAAAAATCCCCACCAATTCGTGTTGCAACAGAAAAAAAAACATAGAAAAATTTAAAAATTCCGCACAATTTGCACAACTTTTTGCAGTGTTGTAAAGCGTATAAAAAAACCTTAGACAAAATGAAAAAATCAACCGTGATGTGGGAAAAAGTTGAGTGAAACTCGTAGTAGCAATCGTAGCGCACTTTGAACGACAAACTTTATTTCCAGCAATTAGTTTGTATTATTTTTCAGCTCACATTTAACATCTATTTGTAACTGCAGCATTTTTCAACTTTTTAAATATTTATATGCGCACACACACACAGAAACACACATGTGTGTGTGCTTTTTATCGGGCAGGTATTCTCACCGAAAACATCAAAGTTCACGCTCTACGCTCCTCGAATGCCGCACAAAGTTTTATTGGTTGTTGACCAATATCTGCGACTGTTGAAATTTGTGCAAAAACCTTGGCAGAAACTAACTTTATGCATTGTCTTCCTGTTGTTCGCATAACTTTTTCAAGAAAGAACCATAACCAACACACATAGGGTGGCACACAAATGCAGCGAACAAAAGTTAGAAGTTAAATAGGCATCAAGATATCTGGGCAATTATGTGTGCGTTGGCGCTTGGGTTTATACTGAAAATTGTGGAAAATATCTTTGTTTTGTACAGTTTAGACATGCTTATTCGATTTTGTTATAAATATTATAATATTTGGTTATATTACATATAAAATTGTGTAAGTTTATTGTAATATTATGTTATACATTAGACAATTTACCCACATCTCCTTCTATTTATGTAAACAATAGAGGTGATGGCAGCGTGATGATACGGGTGGCAACGCTGCACCTATCGATAGAACCAGAGTTGCAGTAAATAATAATAATCGAACAGTCAGTTTAAAAAGAGAGTTGAAGTCGAGAAGTTGAATGAGAGTCGTTGAAAAATTTGTCGTTGAGTCGCAGTGGAAGAGAAGTTGTAAATGACAGACAAGTCAGTTTGTTTTTTTTTAAATAAACACGCCGATCGGTCAAGTCGGACTGTCGTCAGTTGTTGCGAGAACATTAAACTCATATTTGTTAATGTAGAATTAAAGTAAAGTGAAGAAACTTATTATTTGTACTACCTAATTTGTAACACTACTAACTAATATATCAATAAATATTACATTTATGTAATAATGTACTTAGCCTTTGCCTATTAACAGTATTTCACCTGACAGAGGACGTAATTAAATAGCTTCGTAGATCAGATTGACGTCTAAGGGGCTCACAACAATGCAGTTTTGCAGGCAGCTGCTTATTAGTCATACGAATACAAGCAAACATTCAATTTCAAAACTACGAATACTAATTAGATAGAATTTCTGTGCTGTCAAAGAACATTTGAAGCTTAAACTGCATTAAGCAGTTGCTTGTCATCTGAGTCTGGAGAGCAGCAGCAAATTAGCCGAAGTTCTCGATAATAGTTTACCCAGATGACTGTCAAATACTACTGCAAATATTAGAAAAACCGTTGAAATGCAACTACTCATAGCCAGCTGCAGCTGCGATGGCAAAACCGAATCACAAATGAAATGCAGAAGGGACTGTGGGGGTGTCCTTGTCGTGTATGTAATTCTGAAATTCGGAATTCAAAATTCTTGACTGGGTTGTTCGAGTGAATCTCCATGCTGCATTCGATGTCTGTCAATGGCTTTGGCTGCTCGACAAGTGTCGCATGTCGTCCCATCTAATGTTAAGCTACTTTTCATGTACCCGCTCTCGCTCCAGCTCGCTTACTCGCACACCCCCGCCCACTCACTCCCTCTCCCCAGCTCATTTCTCGAACGTTGCGCACGAACGCACACAGCAGCAGCAGTGGCAGCTCTCCTGAGCTTTCAACGACCGTTAAGCAACGCAATTATTCATGTTTATGATGCGATGACATCGTCCCCCCCCTCACTCATCCTCCAAGTCCTCGTCGACTTAATACCTAAATAATCAGAGTAGTTGCACAGAAGGGATTGCCAGGGGCCGAGACCTTGCGAGAGCCATCTCTACTCGTATTCAGTTACGGCATTGAAAAATTATCGAATGCTGTGAGTTATCGACAGTGCAACAAGACGACACTTGGGGGCTATGGGGGTTATGGCGAACCTTGATGTAAAGCCCAGTGACCTATCTCGCCGCTCTACCGTACTCGATATCGTACTCAGCAGCTGTATTGCAATTACTTAGAAACCGCAGACTACGCTGCTTCACGTTTGACTGCAGCAGCACACACTGCGTATGCGTAATATGTGTGTAGTGTGTGTGTGTGTGTGCGGGGCTTGGGGTAGCATTAGATTAAGGACAACGACAACCGGGAGTTGGGTGCAATTCCAATGTCCTGTGGCATTATGAACATGAAACTAAACCGACAAACAAGAAACGTCAATTAGAGACAAACATTTTGATTAGTCCAATAGGCAACTGCCCAAAGGTTAAGTGGGGCCAGTAGGCCAACAGGCCCGATCAAGTGCAGAGCTCCACTCGAAAACGCACCTTGTGCCTTGGCTGGAAAGATGTCCGCGTTTAATGGAAAAAGTTTTGATGCCTCGGAAAACCCTGGCTAATTCGATTGCCATTAGCCAAAGCGGCAAGAAATGAGTATCCAAAAATTTGCAGACGCCCATACACCGTATATAGCCATATATATATGGGGATGGTAAGGTAATGCATATAATTGAATTTTCATACAACTAAAATGCCCACACAGCCCGCGCCTAGCCGCTAACTGCCTTTGTAACTAGATAGGAGAGAAGAAGAAGAAAAAAAGAGGCCCGTGCAGCGAGTAAAATTAAAGTGAAATTGAAAAAGTTTTATGAGCTTTTCTTTCATGCAGCAAGCAGCGAAGAGGCGCGCGTGTGGCAAGCGGTAAGTGGCAAGACGAGCAATGAAAGAAAAATATTACACAGCCGCCACCGACGCGTAAAGAAGACAAAGGCGAAGCCGACGATTTGCCGTTCTTTGTTGGCAACTTGCCGTCCCTGCTTTCCACTCAATCCCACACTTATCTCGCTGCTGCTGCTACTGGTGTTGATGTTGTTGTTGCTGCTGCTGCGCAGCCGCCACTAAATTGGCTTCCTGCGTCAGGACCTCGCGATAACTTTGTGCAGCAGGTTGCTTAGGTAACAGTTTTATGTAGTTATCCCGCCGCTCTGCAACCGGCGTCGAGTCTCTCAGCTTCGGCGTCATCACGCCTGTAATTGCATAATAATTGCAGCGACTGCGGCGGCTGTCACAGTGACTGAGGCAGCGAGGGCCCTAAATCAGCTGGCAGCAGCTCCTGCGTAAACTAATTTTCCCATAGAATTACTTTGGATGAGTTTGATAATTAATGCCAGCTCAGGCGAAGGCAAAGCAACAATCATCAAAGAGCCTCCTCCCTTCCCTCCCCACCCCAAACACTGCACCTGTATAGGGGTATGGCGTTGAAAATGTTATTCGATAAGACTCTATAGCAGTGCAATATAAACCCGCCAGCAATTAATGTTTTTCTCATAAGACATTCTCGTATTTTTATTTATTCATGCATGCTGCATGTTTTTGCAATACAACCCGCGGCGCATTCTCAACTGTCCTCAAATAGTTTCTTCGCTATATATTTAATTGCGAAAATACTGTGTGCCCATAAAGGCAAAATGAAGTATTCAGATTTATTTACGCATTTTGCGTATGTTTTCTGGCTTTCTCGAGTCTTGTCATATGCAGCATGCAACATTTTTTTTTTGTGTATTTTTTGCTTTTTATTTTTTATTTTCGGTTTTGGCTTGTAGTAAATGCAAATTCTTTTGGCTTTGGAATGCGCCTCTGGTCGGGAATTGCTCGAGAATTGTGTTGAATTTGCAATTTAAAGTTTTGCACAAGAAAGCAGGCGGGCAGTGGAGAGAGCGGGCGAGGGGGTGGAAAGAAAGTCCTTTTGAGTTGCCCGAAATTGCAAGTGCAGCGAGAGTTTTGTTTGCTTTTATCTGCTTACAGTGGACAGCTCAGGGTCTGCTGCAGCTGCCCGCCTTCCACCCCCTCCGCACTGGCAATATCTAAATCTGCTTTTCTCAAGGCACTCGCAAACTGTCCGAAAAGTGTCAAATCCTTTTGCATGTTGGCCTACAGCCTAAGCTGCAAATAAAATCGTACTCACAGTCGAATGGCCACGTGCAGCCACGAGCTAAGCAGCTGTTGTCTAAGTCTCGCTCCTCCTCCTCTTGCAACCTGCCAACAACGGAGGCCAAGTCCTCGTCGCTGTCTCCTCCTACTCCAACTACAACTGCTCCGACTGCTGCTGCTCCTCCTCGAGCGAATCGTCTTGCTTGCGGTTTATTTGCATGCGCAGCCGCTCCACGTGTTGCCTTCACGATGCTCCGATCTACGTGTCGCATGTCTCCTGTCGCCCGTCGTCTGTTCGCCTCATGTCCAATCCCTGACGTATTTTCCCAGCAAATACTGCACGAAATTGCTTTATTTGCCTGTTGGCTGAAACTCGACTCAAGTGTCCACATAAAAAAACATACAAAGTAAGCGTGTTAAATGCCCTCAAAGTGAACTTTTGTAGCGCAGCATTAAAGTGCCTCAGGATTGGCTTTCCCTATGCATTTAGTTGGGGGTACTATCAATATATATACATATATATAATATATATTTATTTACTATCCATTTTCTTATAGAACTACTGACAATATAACAGAAAATAAATATATATTTAATAATTAATATATGGTAAACAATTGAATGAATAATAAGATAAAAAGGAATACAATAAGAAAGATAGTTAATATCCCTCTTTAATAATGTATAATACTACAATATTATTAAAAAATAGTATTGATTATTTATTTTGTGTTGAGTTCTTTGGAACACTTTATATACTTTCCTTCTTCAGGTTCCCTTGCTGACCATCTCCTTATTCTGCTTCATTGAAAAAGCCTTCATTCAGTGCAATTAAAGCTGAACTTATCGTTCGATAACCAAGTTCAGTCAATTGATTTAGCCGATTTGGACAGTGCATGTGTAGATTTAAGCATTTACTGTGTGGGTTCAATCAACTGCAATGACCAAAGCAAACAGCAACTAACGCTCAAAGCTACAAAAATTGAATATTGAATATTGAATATTGACGACGTGTTCGACGAAATCATCAAATATTTACACTCTAAATTCAATTTATTTTTACGCAGGCCGGAAAGGAGTTGGGGCGGGCTTAGAGAGGCGATTCCATTGTTTGCCATGTGATTATTACTGACCATGTTTATCTTTGTTTTTCAGCGTGTTTACAGTTCGATGCACAATTTGAATTAAGTTCCGAGGGTGCTGCCTGTCGCAGCAGCAGCAGCGTGTTTGTTTCAATGTTTATCTTTGCCGTTTAATTATAATTCGTTATGTTTGTTTAATGTTAATATAATGCTATCAATTATGTGTGTTCGCCTTGTTTTTTGTACAGCTCTCTCTGCATCAACCTGTAATTCATTTTTTACTCCTCTGCTCGGCATTCCACAAACAATGCAATTTATTTATTGTGTATTATGCGTTTTATTAAGCTGACACCGCGTATACGCAATATTTTCTCACTATTATAGTCGGATTTAAATCCAATTGTGTCTATGAAAAACATTTCAGGAACTCCGTTATTAATGCCGTGATATAAAACTGTAGTTTTTCTATATCGTGTACGAGCGGATTAAATAGACAGACTGTTACTACAAGTAAAAATAACCACTTCTTAGTCAGAATCAGTGCCTAATTCTGAATGTTGTACATATTTCTGATCAACTCCGCTTGCTGAAGATATTTAGCAATTCACAACAGGGTAATAGGGAGGAATCCCTAGGGAGGGAGCCTTGTCCGTCTGTCAGTGTGTCCGTCTATTGAAACGTAAACTAGTTTTTGAGATATCTTAATAAAACTTGGCAGACATGTTTTTTATTGCTTCACGCCATAAATAAGTCCGAAGGAGCTGGACTATACCGATATATCGTATAGCTACCATAGAAACTATTGGCCATGTTTTGATATATTTAGATATACATAACATATATAATTTATTTATACAACATATATAATTTATTTACAAAACATATAATATGCATATAAAATTTCATAAGAATCTGGCCACTATAACATAAATCAGTCATAGGAACAATAGGTCGGAATGACCTATCTCATGAAGTCCTGTTCTGATTTAAGTAATAACTGAACTTATCAGTGCCAATCAAATTGAGACATAATATTTAAAATACTTAAATTCTGCACCATTATATTATATATAACTAGTATAGAAACGATCGGAGGATATAAGAACCTACAAGTGTATAGAAGCTTCTGCTTGCTCCTCGTTTGTTTGCATTTACTCCGCCCTTGCTCTTTAGACACTGCAGAGTATTCAATTCAAACAGCGAATAAAATCATAGATGGGAGACTTTTTTTTAATAATGCAATTAAAGTTCAATAAACGTATAAATTAATGCAAAACGATTTCCTTTGCGATGTACATATATTATAGCTATTAAATGCTGTTACAATTTTGCTATATTTATCGCGTGGAAGGGACTAAGCTTTATGCGGCTTTCAACTGACAGTGAGAATGTTAAATGAATCATTAAAATATCAATTAATTCCCGACGACTGACCGATTGACATTCCTGCGTGAGAGGAATAATCGTTGCGCTTTGTTACTGCAGATATCATTTTTGTGGGCACGTTTTCAGTATTGTTGTTGGGGATTGGTTGTTTGAAATGGCTGACGGTTGTCATTGTTTTAATTTTTATGACATTTTGCATTTTATATTGGCGACATTTGTATATGTTTTTCCAATGCGAAAATTTGTCAGGGATACCGAGGGGCAGACAGAACAGAGCGAGATACGCGCTTAATTGTGCGTAGTCTATTGACCGACTTTAAGTCCCTTCTGCAATTTTAATGCCAGCCCCATTCGACAGCAGGCAATTTGTTTTTGCATAAATTTTAATGCATCGCACGCAGAATATTTATATGCACATATTTACAGAACGCCCCATTGCACAAGTGACCAGGCAGCCAGGCATCCAGCCAGCAGGGGAAAGGGGCCAGGGGGGGCTCTTTATTGGCCACGCTTGCATGGACCCAGAGACGCAAGCGCGCTCTATTTATAAAATTATATCGCAGCCGCACTAAAGAGCCTGTAGGACATCGCTCAACGACTTTTCAATGAGCTTTTCGTGCGGCAAACGAAGACAGCAAAATTGAATTAAATTTTATTGTTATTGATTATATTGTATTACACATTACAATAACTACAATATACAACACATATTCAGGCTGAAATTCACTGCGAATCATTTCATAGATACTAAGAATGACAATTTTCCGAACTCAACTATCACTCAAAGTCTCAATGGGATGATGGCAAGAGTCGGTAGATTTGATTTAAGTCCTATTAATTTTGAATAACTTTAAAGTGTAATGTGAATTGTCTTACTTTAATATCAATTCAAACTTAATAGATGCTCTTCACAACTGTAGACTTATAGGTGATCCACCATAAATTTTCTGCGCTTAGAAAATCAAGAAAACTCAAAGGGTCCACCTTCAACTCCAAAGTGAGATCTGCTATACTTAGTACTAAGATATACTATGTACATAAAAGAGCATATAACATTTTTAAATATTCTTTCTTATAGACACCTTATTTAACTACACCTTTTCCAATTGGATTTGCACTGGAATTAAATACTTCATAGTTACACTTCCTCGTTCTTCCACAATGCTCTGCATTGGCATAATCCATAGACAATTTGATAACACTTGCACAAGATTGTCCATGGTTTATGCGAATGCAAATGGTATCAGGGAAATATACGCAATGTCGGCTATGCTCATAAGACCGCATACTTGCACCCTACTGCAACAAAAAATAGTCCATTATTTAGAGGGCAGTTCGGCCGACGTATTTTAAGGTAATGCCATTAAATGATGATACTCACACGATCCCGCGCACACATTTCTGAATCGGAACGGACAGGACTACGGGCCTCTGGGTGGGAGATGCCATGAGCTGGGGGTCCGGTCCTGGCGTGTCATTTGAGCGTATTAATGTGCAACGCACAATTTGTTTGGGGCTAAATTATTTACGGCATTTGCAACTAGTTTCCACCGCATTCTGAATGCCCCAATGGCAAATTGGAATATGCATGCGGCACATGAATATGCCCGTTCTTTGACTCTATTATATATAAGGTAGCAGTTTCATTTAACACTAATGCACAGATCCTTGTCTTAAAGGGAGCCTAAATGCAAAGAGCTCGCATGGGAAGGTCCCCAAACTGGGGTCCATTAGAGGTGCCTGCAAATAATAAAGTGACAAAAATAAAAATATTTTTACACACGCAAACAATAAACCCGGCGATAATCAGGACAAACAGAATGTTTATAACAAAACGAACAATGTGAAATAAAAAGGTGAACAAAGATTAAAAATTTCGTGTGTTCCGCCAGCTGGCAATAAACCTGGCAACAGACGAGCCGCCTTCGGGAGAGGGGGCGGCACTTTTGCATAATAAGGCTATTATAATTTCAATTAAAATTTCCCCCTCATTACCATTTTTCGGTTCATGCATGAGTAAGTATGTTTGAAATTACGTGCAGTATACAAACATGCAATATACAACTACGGGGCGCACTTTTTTAAACGACATTTTCCAAACTGCCAATGGCAAAACGAACAACCACAGAATGCCACCACATACTCGTATACAGATTAATACATATGCAAGTTATGTGAGTAAATAGAAATATAAACAAAGGATACCCCGGCAAATAAAACTGTTTATTTTAAGCGGAAAATGTATTGTTAATGAGCCTGGGATTAGCATTTGATGCGGGAAACTATTCCATATAACGATTAAATTTAGCTAAGAGCATTTGGCATCAAATAAGTCTATAATAAACACAATATAATGCATACAGATTGAATTCAAGCCGCTCTGAACTGAATTGCGAATTGTTCTGTCTGATCTCATCCAGCTAAAATGTGAGATAAGATTCAGTCAGACCAATTTGTAAACCAAGTTCACCACATCTGCCAGTTATGTATGTCAACTATAACTATTAAATGTATTAAATCACTTGCATATTTATTTAATTAATTCAGCTTGTTATAATATCGATTCTCAACTGAATTACGAATTGTTCTATCTGATCTCATCTAGTTCAATGTCAAATGAAATCTCAGCTAGACCAATTCATAAGCCAAGTTCATTGATTCAGTTCACTGTGGTTCATTAGACGTACGCATTGTCAATCGTTTTACATACTGTTCTTGCTGATGTCATCTATTCGAATCAAAGAGGAACATCAGCAAGAGCAATATGCACCCCGCTTAGCTGTTTGCTCTGTAGCTTCTTCGAAGTGTGTTTAAGAATTCGTTGCTGAAACCAACGTGATATAAGAAGAAAGATATTGTAATACTCGCCATATATATCCAAGCTGCCAGTGTCAATGCAGCCAGATGCAATAAATTCTCGCAGCAGTCGCAGTCAACGGCAGTTGCATTCGGATTGCCTTCAGCCTTTCTTACCCTAACCAGACCAGAGTATGCACCCATTCCCAGTCAAAACTGAGGCAGTGCCTGTGCAGCGTGAATTTAATGCCAATAAATTCAAATTAGCCAAGCGTCGTCTGGCCGGGAACAGGCCAACATGTCTAGTCTCGCAGTATTTATGATAGCACTTGGGGAGAACTGTGCGACAACGTGCGCGCACTGACTCCGCTCCCAGCGAAAGTGTGGCAACGCCAGCCAGGCGGACTGGCACTGGCACTGACACCGAGACCAGGTGTCAAACACCTAAGCCCGTTATTCTGCTGCTAATTAGATCTGTTGTTGTGTGGTTCTTGGGCAAAGGATACGGCTAATTGGAGTAGAAAAGCTGTGGTCCCATAGGATTATGGAAACTAACCGTAAGAGATGTATGTACAGTGGTCGTGGCCGGTGAAATGTGTGAGAAAACAGAGATTGCCCGACTACAATTAGATGTATGCCTTAAGCGAAGCAGCAAAGTCGAACTGAAGCGTATATAGATGAAAGGTAAAGTACGTTTAAGGTACGTACAGCGGATATTTCATGCCTCTTTTATATGCATATTAAAACGAGCGCAATTTCACAGAAACTGCAATAAAACAAATTCAAATGAAAGTCAACTTTAACTGCAGAGATTCCTGAAAAATACGAGGGTCGTTTGATAAGTCCGTGACTTTTTGTATTTGCCGCGCACCTGCTCTAAATACAACACTGCTCCTGTCAGCAGTTATCGATTAACAGCTGACTGTAAAATTTTGAGAAAGCTGCGTTTCTTAGTTTGCGTTTTATAGGCATTGAAAGCAGACGATCTCGTGAATTTTAACGAAAATGGAAAAAAGTGAATTTCGTGTGCTAATTAAGCATTATTTTTTGCGTAAAAAATCCATCACCGAAACCAAGGAAAGACTTGATAAATATTATGGGGACTCTGCACCATCAATTTCAATGGTTAAGAAATGGTTTACTGAGTTCCGTTGTGGTCGTACCAGTACAAGTGATGCCGAACGTTCAGGTCACCCAAAAGAGGTCGTCATGCCAGAAATCGTCGACAAAATCCATGGAATGATATTGGATGATCGGAGAATGAAAGTGCGTGAGGTAGCTGAGGCTGTAGGCATCTCAACTGAACGGGTACATCACATTTTACATGAATATTTGGACATGAAAAAGCTTTCCGCGCGATGGGTGCCGCGATTGCTCACACACGACCATAAGCGCAACCGTGTGACCATTTCAAAGGAGTGTTTGGCGATGTTCAACCGCAATCCAAACGAATTTTTGCGCCGTTTCGTTACCGTAGACGAAACATGGATCCACCACACCACACCAGAGACCAAAGAACAATCAAGACAGTGGGTTTCTCCGGGTGAACGTGCACCAAAGAAGGCCAAGGTGGGTCTGTCGGCCAACAAGGTCATGGCCACAGTTTTTTGGGATGCACAAGGTATCATTCACATCGATTACCTTGAAAAGGGTAAAACGATCACCGGCGAATATTATTCAGAGCTTTTGGACAGATTCGATATTGATTTGAAGCAGAAACGACCGCATTTGGCGAAAAAAAAGTGCTGTTCCATCAGGACAATGCACGGGTGCACACGTGTGTAGTCAGCATGGCAAAATTTCATAAATTGGGCTACGAACTGCTACCCCATCCAGCATATTCTCCAGATTTAGCCCCCTGTGACTATTTTTTGTTTCCAAACATGAAGAAATGGCTCGGCGGTAAGAGATTCGGGTCAAATGAAGAGGTCATCACAGAAACAAACGACTATTTTGAGGGCCTTGAGAAAACCTATTATTTGGAAGGAATAAAAAAATTGGAAAAACGCTGGACTAAATGTATAGAGCTAAAAGGAGATTATGTTGAGAAATAAAACGCTTCTTTGACGAAAAAAATATATTTTATTCAAAAAGTCACGGACTTATCAAACGACCCTCGTAATACATAAGCAAACAGTTTGCGTTAGTTCATTCAATGTGCTGCATTCGTCGTTTTCTGCAAGAGTTTTATTGGCATCTGAGACAGCCAAGTCGAAAGAAGACAAATATTTTACAGAAATTGGCTTAGTGATGCTGCACATTCGTTAACGAAGGGAGACAGTGGGACAAACTGACAGACAGATAGACAGTTGAAATTACAACTTGACACATTTGCTGCGATTCGGGAAAACAGCAGCTGAATGTGATGAAAATGTGCTGGCAGGGGTGAGGGGGAAACTGACAGCACAACTAACTGGTACAAGGCATTAAAGCTTAAATAACTGAGCTTGTCTGTCATTAAGTGTGTGGTGTGTTTTATACTTGCCGCCTGGTCGTGCAAGCTGGGGTGGAGAGGGTGTGGTAAAGTGCATGTAAATTAAGTTTCACAATGAACCGAGTCCACCCGAGTCTCATCAATATAGCAGAAACTCAGCAGACACATCTAATGACAGCATAAAATGTGAAACGAACCCGCAAGGGGCGGACAGTGGGCGGGCTTATCGGGCGGTTTAGCCAGCGGGGATAACCAGCTAGGACAGTTTATCATTGTGCTCGACCAGCCTAGCGAAGGATGCCGAATCAGCGCGAACGACGAATGACCGTCAGCAACAGCAGCAGCAGCAGAAACCCCTTTCTATCTTTCTCCCCCTGTCTCTTTGTAGCTCTCTCTCTCTCTCTCTGCCTCGTTTGGCCTGTGGGCCCTTGTCTGCTTCATTTATAACCACCAACGAGACGGCAACTACCACAACGACTTTCACAAATGCAAGACCGCAAAACTGTTTGAGTTCGCCTTCCCTGCATTTGCACTTTTCACTGACCTCCTCCACCCCCCTACCACCAAAAAAACAAAAGCAACAACAAACGACACAACAACCACAACAGCAACAGCAACAACAACAACAGTGGCACAACGAGTGGCTGCCCCGACAGCTGTCATCATGAACAACGAGCGAGCAGCAGCGACTGTTGTGGAAAATGAAGCCAACCAAAAATAACAGTTCACAGGAGTCCATAGTCCAGAGTGCAGAGGACTTCTTCGTCGCAAGTCCATGCAGAAAGTAAAAGTTTGTCAGTCAATTTTGCGTTTGACATTTTGACACGCCCATTTTGCCATCCACGCCCCACTTGCCGATGCCAGCAAAATGTGCGAAAAAGTAATGCAATAATTGCGTAATTCAATTACACTTGAAACTAACTTCGAACTTGGCAAAACTTTATTATTGAATAGATTCTTTTTTGAAGAAAGGGAAAGCTTTACCACATATCTTGTATGTATAATGCATACTTACTTATTATTTAAGTAATATGATCCTTGACCTGCATGAGGGAGAAAGAAAGTAGTAAATATTACAATTATTACACATACTTATGTAGTTTTTCATATATGTACACCTATTACAATAAACAGTAGTATTATGTATACTGTATGAACCAAATACAGTGGACAGTCTTGAAGAGTATAGTATTGATAATGTAGTTAATTGTCTTCTAGATACTCCAAGCCCTTAAGCAACAACTTCAGACCGAACTCCTTATGAGGATCGTTAAAACTTGCTTAGACATTTTATCTCATCAGTATTCTCAGACCCTTAAGTCAGAATCAATATACATCCCCCTACCAAATGTTCTATAATTTCCTCGCAATTCCAACACAATTTCAAACTACGATGCATAAGACGTGTCGTAATTAATTAGCTGCTCTACTGTACAGCAAGAGAAGTGTGTATGTGTGTAAGCCCAGCTTCATAACGAGCCTCGTCGTGTTCTGCCACATTCTTGGCCAGTTCCATAAACCAGTTTGTTGGCGAAATCCGTGCAACTGCAGCACAGCACACAATGGAGACGCCAGTCCGAGCGAGGCTTGATAGCAGAGCGCAAAATTTCAATTTGCCGTATTAATAAACCCAGCGCATGCAGCTAAAGGCAGACAATAGTCGAAACAAAAGCAAACAGACGAGCGGATGGACGGACGGACAGATGCGACTGCCTTGCTGGAGCAGGCTGAGGATTGGAGTGCATCTAGGAGAAGCCGCAAGAAACCTCGTACACTCTCACACACTAGGCTGCACTTTATACGCCCAGCCACGCCCACAATTTAAACAATTTCACCCAACGCAAGTGGCAAATAGATAGCACAGACAAGGGAGCGTGGAGAGAACAGCAACACTTCCGTTTCCGCTGGCTTGCGCTGATTGTTTTATATCCTGTCAGAGGACACGCTGCACGCTGC
Organism: Zaprionus ornatus; assembly: GCA_018904035.1. Lineage (NCBI taxonomy): Eukaryota > Metazoa > Arthropoda > Insecta > Diptera > Drosophilidae > Zaprionus > Zaprionus ornatus. The sequence goes on along the minus strand of JAEIFZ010000115.1, from coordinate 19,612,379 downwards.
GCTTGCCGAAATTCGCAAACTTGTTCTGCGCTTTCTTGTCCCGCTGACTAGTTGACTTGTCTAAGGAGACCCTTCTTAGTCTGCCATCCGCACTCCGCCATCCAGTTGCAGTCGCAACATTGTTTTGGCATTTTAATGCGCTGCTCCTGCTCGTCCTCCTCCTGTCCTGCAGCGTCGTCATGCTCTCCAATCCCTTTGCATATTTAATCAAAGTGAATGCCGAATGCCGCAGACGACACTGACAACCAGGCTGAAAATGTTGCAAAATAACGCGCAGTGCGGACAACTACCGCCGAATTGGAGCCCGAGCCGGGAGTCCTCCCCATTGTTAGTTGGCAGCGCGTTGTAGCATATAATTTGCCCGGAAGATCAAAAAGCGTTTCAGTTAATAATAAGACGAGTCCATTATTTGCCAATTGACGAGCGGCCTCCCCAAAAGTTAATTATGTAGGTGGGTGGATGCATGTCTGTGTCGGTTTCCGTGTATGTGTGTGTTTGCCTTTCCTTTTATTCTTTATTTTCGCTACGCCAATGTAAATTTATTAAAAATGCTGCTCAAGTTTCATATTTTTCTGCCTTTCTCTTCCCATTTCTCAGCACAATGTTGCCTTTGTCTTGGGAAAAAGTTTTAGAAGTGGCAACCGTTCGGTTTTTCACCTTTTCTTTAGTTGCTACTTTCGTTCTCGATTCCCCCGTCGTTCTGTTTAATAATTACTCATTTGCTTTTTAACCAAATTGCTTTTTGTGCGAAATGACAAAAGCGAAAAAACGGTTGCCCCCACGGACACTAAATTACCAGAGTAAGCCGTAAGCTGCGACGGAATCATCATCGAAATCAAATATGATATAAAAGTTGACCTTTTCGGGACCTAGTCTAATAGGATTTTTAGGGTATTCTTGGTTTTTTAATTAAAAATGGGATGCACCTTGAAATCAGTGAGCTGTTAGGGATACTAAGAGTCAATTTCACTTTCCCTATGATAATTGAGATTTGATTTTTCGACTGGAATTGCCGACAAAACAGTTCAGTTTAAACTAATTTAATAATGGAGAATGTTCTTAAAAAGTCCAACATAGAATTGAAGAAATGCTCAGCAGTCTCACAAAAGAGCACTGACAAATTGAAGCTGTTTAAAATTCTTTTGAGAAATGCGACTTTGCAACAAGAGGAAAATCAATGTACAATTCTTGTTGTTTTTGTTGTTGTTGTTGCTGTCCCTAAAACTTGGTCCGCAGCAGCCCAGCGTACAACAAAAGCCGCATAATTCTGACGCATAGAAATTTGTCTGCAATTTCAGATTCCAAGAAAGTGAGTAAAGACTTGGCGGGTATGCTCGACTAGCGTAGAATTGACAGATAACCTCATACACTCTATTTTTGTACTTGAATAACAAACAAAAACAATTACCTTACCTTAAAATCCTTATGTAAAACCCAATATACCCCTTTGCAACACTCACATTACAGGGTATACATACATATAGTTTTGGCTGGCAAAAAAAAGCGGCAAATTCAAGTGAAATTCATACAGAGGAAATCCCTTTGGGTGCGATAAGCAACAATAGAAGAGCAGACAAAATAAAACCGAATAAAAAGAAACTTTCACTGGAACCCAAATTATTTTTATGCACTCCTCAAAGAGGGACAACCCTCAGCTGGGCATTGCCGCCGGAGTTTATGGACACTGATTTTATAGCACCCAAAAATGACTACTGCATATTTAAGGTCTTCCTATCGAGGGCATGGAACTGGAGACTGGGTATGTACTGAGGTGGTGCTGCTGCCGCTTAACCCGTTAACCCTTTGACATTCAATTTACTTGGAGCCCGCAGCTTGCAGTGTCAAATTACTGGAGCGACGAGCTTAAATTGAGATTAGCAAGCCGCTTGACATTGAAAGCGAAGCAGGCCCCGCCCACGCGCTTCAACTCCACCCAACTGCCTGCCCTCAATTGCGTTCCCTCCCTCCCATCCAGTTCTAAACTCGTTATATGTACATAATTTAATAAGCCTTACTCACACTCCCAGTAAACTGACGAACTGAGCAGCATGTATCCCCGTGCTGGAATGGGTAATGGGCAGATGGAGCTGGAGAGCTGGAGAGGTGGCAGGGAAGTAGGCGGGATTGCTGCCTGACAGCAGCTTAAGCCTATAATTTACAAGGTTTCGGCTCACTTTGACTTGCCAGCCTAATTTGCATTTCTTTGCGCTCGCCCTTTTCGCAACTGGAAATTAAAGTGCGCGCAAGTGTAATTAAGTGCTTGAGCAATACAAAATACCAAGTACAAAATACCAAATACCAACAACAAATACCAAACACACCACACACCATACAGCACCATGCGCCGTCCTCCGGGAAAGGGCTGCATCAAGACATTAAACGAAAATGCTCATTGCCATCTCTCACCAGCCCAGTCGACTGTAAATGGGTTAAACTCTTGGGATTTATGACAATTTTTAATTAACAGCACCCGCTGTGCTCTCTTTGAGAATTAAGTAATACACAAGTTTACAACGTTTACGTTTTTTGATAGCTCATGAAATTTCGACTGGCAATACGAGTTTCCTTCAAATTTACCTTGTTTTTTTTTTTGAGTTTTACCAAATTTTCGCATAATTTTCGATAAATTTTTTTCGGCTTGCGAATTCAGTTAGCAACGTTGAAAGTTTTATTGGTTTTGTGCACAACAGATTTTTGAATTGATTGGCGATTGTTGTGAAATTGAAATCGCACGTAGAAGTCGAGCACAAGCGAAACGGCAATCGGGGATAATTGATAAATGCAAAAAGTTTGCCTACCGAAGGAAACACGTCAATAGCGTTGCCAACACATACGAATGTGCAAATTGTCTACGCGCCACGTAGTCTCCCATGTATGTATGTTCAAGCTTAAAGCGAGATAGCACTATGCGCTGAATCATGCCGTGTTAAGCTGGCAAGGCCGTTTAACTTACGAAATTGCAACCTGATTAACTAATTGGATTTGATTTACCAGATATTTAATGCATATAAGTCGTCTAATTCTTTGATTAATTGTTTTTGTTTTACTTTATTACCTTTAGCGATTAAAATAAACAAACTTCATCATTATTGTCGAAAAAATAAATCCAATTTTTAACGATTTTCACCAAAAGTTAATAACGATAATCAATTTTACATCTTTTTATTAAAAAAGATGAGGTTCTTCGACCAAAATTTGCGATTTCAAAAAATCGAACACATTCAAACATGCACGTTCACATACACACACACGCACACGCAAAATCAAGTCGATTACGGCGTCTGCGCGAGTTACTTAGAAAACGTGAGACGCCGCTTTAAACTTGATGCAGTTGTAAATGTTTACAAACTCTTCCCTTTTCAAGTTGAGGCGCCAGGGAAATATAAATAAACAAAGAGACAATTCGCAAAATCAAGTTACAACCAACAAACAACAAAACATAAAAATAATAATATAAAAATAGATTGCACTCACCCTCTAACAAAATACCACGTTGGCAATCAACCATGTTTAAAATGAAATTGTTAATTTTTTCTTTAAGCTCATAAATCAATTTATCTGTGCCTTTCTGGTCGGCAAACAAGCGGAAAAGACATTTAAATGTGCCATCGGAAGTTTGCAATCGGCAGCGATGCGCAGGGTTGCATTTCGTTGTGAGATTGGCAAATAATTGTTATGCAGCCCACACACGATACAATCTACCGGTTGAACTGATAAAATTTTAAATGTACTGAACTAAATTACAGTTAGTTCTGCTCAAATGAACTGTTTAACTTGAAATCCATTATATTTTTCTTAGTTTGACATTTTTTTATCAATTTATATTATTTTTCACGATTGAAGCGAATGAAATTCGCAATTCCGTATATGAAATTATATTGGGTGTAATAGAAATTAATTTGCTTTTATTTATGGCGAATATCTGATTAGATTTATTTTTAAAATTGACAATTTGAGCAGAATTTAGCACTTATTTTCAAAATACAAAATTATGCACAAGTTTTTGGTTAACGATTTGATATATCTTAAATGAAGTACTTATAAAATAACAACAATATGACCCCTTGCTTGTACAGACACACACTTGGAAGTGAATGTGGAGTATTCTTTGGAATGACTGGGTACTAGACTAGTAAAGTGCGTCACGGTCGTAAAAGGTATCCCAAACGGCCAATGTATTCGCTTCGGGCAGTTTCATCATTTTCATTTCTTCGCTAATGTTGTAGCAATTGTGGCCAGCGTTTTGGGTCGGCTCTATCGGTGTCCACTTTGCCGCATCTGTTTCAAGGCAGTTGGGATCGCTGCTGGCCGCAAACGACGTCCACATAGCCACCATGCGCTTGATGGTACGGTATTCCGCCGAGCTCTTCCTCAGTTTCGTGGCCAGCACATTGTAAAACAGGTAGGAAAGCTCGTCGGCATGCGAGACTCCACGCACCTGTTCGCCACAGACAAGCCAACGGAACTGATTGAAGTGCGGGGAATCGTAGTCGAAGCGATATAGATAGGTGGGTGTATCGGTGGCATACGTTAATCGCGCCATCACTGTGCGATGCAGATCGTGCCAGATCTGGCGGTGCGAGAATATGTGGAGCGCTTCGAAGAGTTCCATGTACTCTCGCTGCTCGTCGCCAAAATATTCCTGCTTGAGGCGACGCACCAGCTGCTGAAGTTGCTCCGGGGTGCTGGAATCGCGCACCTCTCGCGGTATTATGTTGTCGAAATGCGTCATCACCCAAGGATCATTCCGCACCAGCTGGTACGAGAAGAGTCCCTCGAACGAGTTGCCGCCCAAGATCATTGGAATGCTGTTACCCCATGCCGTGGCCAGCATCTCCTTGTGTGGCTTGGGTACCACACAGTGCGCACTCTCGTACGGCTCGACAACTGGTCCGAATGCGAAGAGATAGAAGCTGCGCAGTTCATCCCGTGTAACAATGTCCTGATCATTCGATGCTATTTGTCGTGGCGATGCGCTGCTGAGAAACTGCAGCACTTCCGCCTCCAGCTCGCTTCCCTTATAGCCCATGTGCTGGGCCAGACGGTAGGCCCAGTTGCGATCCGGGGTGTCAGCCCAGGCAGATAACGCGCACCCGGATTGCAATATCGCCTTATGGAATAGACCACGCGATTGCTCCGTCGCCATCATAATGTGAGTAGAAGCTGCCCCCGCGCTCTCGCCCATCAACGTGATGTTGTCGGGATCGCCATTGAAGTGGGAAATGTTCTGACTAATCCAGCGAAGCGCCTGCACTTGATCCTTAAGACCTGCATTTCCGGGCACGTCTAACTTGGGATCCTTTAGACTGAGGAAACCTGGGAATTAACCATTAGAAAGAAACCTGGAACTAATCACAATTTAACTTACCCAATGCGCCCAATCTGTAGTTAATAGTCACTAACACCACCGGCTGCTTCATGAAATAGTCCGGACTGTAAATGTCTCTGGAAGCTTCGCCCTTTTGAAAGCCACCACCATAGATCCACACCATGACTGGCAACGGCTTGTCTGAGTTCAGATGTTTCGTGTACACGTTCAAATAGAGACAATCTTCGGAGCCCTCAACAATTCCCAGTACCATGTTGCGCTGCAGCGGCTTCTCACCGTATGTGGTGCAATTGCGTACGCCCTCCCAATGCTCCGGCGGCTGTGGAGCCCGAAAACGCAGCTCACCCAGCGGTGGCTTGGCATACGGTATACCCTCAAATGCAAAGTAAAGCTCCGCATCGTATATTGTCTTTCGCTGCAGACCACGCACCCTACCGTACTTTGTGTCAACGACCACAGTATGGCTAGTGGCCAGACGATATTGCTGTACCTTATGTCCAACAAGTCTGCGGGCGGGCGAGAAAGAGATGAAAGCATAGATTATTATTAGCACAGATAAAGCGATGCGCTGCTGGGGTCCATGTTCAATGATCAAGTTCAGAGTCAATATTTGCGCACATTCATGCTGATATTGCGGAATCGAACCGAACCAAACGCTCCCAATGAAGTGCGCACACATACCCTGGGAACAATGACCGGGTCGTGACACACACTGATCCTCTACTCACTTGGCGCCCATCTGGAGCAGCTTAGGAAAACCTACATGTACTTCCATCTTAATATATGCTCGAACATATATGTTAGTGTGTGTTTTGAAATTGAACTTTTTTTGTCTCGATTTGCTCCAATTCGGTTCACCGGCGCAATGCAAATAATTGAATTGATCTGCGTTGCTGGTTAATTTAAACGATCCCGACGACGTAAATACGACTGTCTTTATACACACATATTTGTTTATGTCTATATACTTACATGTGTGTACAAGGTACGCTGAACGTCTGGTCAAAACTTATCTGTCTAATTCGTAAAAAAATGTGTGTAGTATAAATCGAGCGTCATAAAAATAGATCGGCTAACGGCACTTTAACATTTCGCGCCTTATCGCTGCTCTTTAACAGTGTCCAGCTGACTTAACAGATGTTATGAGTGAGCTTTCTGCTGTGATGACACTTGCTAGTTCCATTTCCCACGCATACAAATGTAGGTACTGCTTTTATTATAATTTCATGTACAATATTCTGTCACACATATATAATTTAATTAAAATTAAAGATCCGTAAACGATTAAAACTCGGTAGGGAAATACTGTGTAACAAAAGATCTATTAAATAAATAATAAATCATTAATGAAAACATCGCTTGCATTTTTTACCTTGTACAATTTACACCATACATGCAAAACGCTTTATTTTGTCCCCGACTTGTCAGGGCTTCACAAACAAAAAATATAATAAATCTGTAAATTTTTTTAATCTATATGTATTTTTACCATTATTATTAAATTAAGTATGGCACACTACAAATCCTGTTCTTATTCGTATGTACATATTTTGTTAGTTGCTTTCTCTATAGTTTCTGCAGCCCTGGCATAACAGATATTTGCGTAAATAAAAAACTACGTTCGCTCGATTAGCTGCAGCGTAGGCAGAAGAGGCCTCACTTCGTGTATAAGTTTTTGATTAAAATGGAAGCGACTTTAGAACTTTTATCGTTGAAACTTAGTCGCCTGCATGAAAATGTCACAAATTATATGGGCCTAACCATTCAGACTTTATCGTATCGTTCGTTTGTCTGTTGTTTGGTAAGCCGTCAATAAAATCTAAAAAATTATGTTTAAACTACGTGGGAAAAAAAAAGAAGTCAAGAAACCGGCCATAAATACAAACATAAACATGGAAACGTAAGTACATCAGCTCGCAACAGCTCATTAATAAGCCGATGTAATCATCTCAAAATTCAGATTAAGAGCCGGGGTAGTTGTCAAAACACGAAGTGGCACCGTGGTGGGGCAAACGTGTACAAGCGTCTATGATGATGAGTACATTAGCTTCGAGTGTATACCTTATGCCGAACCTCCGCTGGGGTCGCTCCGCTTTAAAGCGCCAGTTCCCGTGAGCCCTTGGAATAAACCATTGCACTGCCGTCAGAAGGGCGAAAAGCCGTTGCAGTTTAACCATGTCACCAAGGTGCTTGAAGGAGTTGAGAATTGCCTCTATCTTAATGTGTATGTGAAGTCGGTAAGTCCGTAGTCGCAGATTCTTATCAGGTTTGGATTCTAATAGATATCATCTATTGACATATGTAGATGAAAACCAAAACAAAGCTACCGGTTATCGTTTTCTTTTTTGGCGGCGGCTTTGAGAAGGGTGATCCCACACGTGACATGCACGGCCCGGACTATTTTATGATGCGGGATGTGATTGTCATTACTGTTTCATACCGTGTGGGGGTCTTGGGCTTTCTAAGCTTACACGATCCGGCTGCTGGCGTGCCAGGAAATGCAGGCTTGAAGGATCAGCTGTTGGCAATGAAATGGATATCACAAAATGCGAGTGCATTCAACGGAGATGAGAAGAATATTACAGCGTATGGTGAAAGTGCCGGAGCAGCTTCGGTTCACTATCTAATGATGAATCCAGAGGCGGAAGGACTTTTTCACAAAGCTATCATGCAATCTGGCACTGCGCTGTGCTCCTGGGCACTCTGTCCTGTGCCGAATCTGCCTCAGCGTCTTGCTGAATATTTAGGCATGAACAATGTCTCAAAAGCCACGGACGAGATGATATTGAATTATTTGCAGAGTTTGCCAGCCGAAGAATTGGTGAAACCATATCTGCTAAGGGAATCCGATCACATGGATGATTGCATATTTCAGTTTGGACCCGTCGTCGAGCCATATATTAGCGGAAACTGTGCGATACGCAAAAATCCGAAAGATCTGTTAGACTTTGGCTGGGGTAATAAGATTCCTCTGCTTATAAGCGGCACCTCGTTTGAAGGTCTTCTAATGTATGGACGTGTGCATGAGACGCCGTACCTTCTCACAAGGCTCAAGACGCAACCTCAACATATGTTGCCGCTTGATGTAAAACGATCCATTCCTAGAAATTCGGCAATTATGCTTGGCAATCGCCTCAAACAGCTGCACTTCGCCGATCAACCATTGGATTCCAACATACCAGGTAGTGTGAAAGCCTATTGTGAGGTGAGTTGGCGTACTTCTTAATAATCCATTGTACAATATCATACTATTCTACATTTATTCTTCAGTATGCTAGCTACAAGGTATTTTGGCACCCCATAATAAGAACAATAAGGTCACGCTTAAAAACAAATTCAGCACCCACCTATTTATACCGATTTGACTTTGATTCACCTACGTTTAACCACCAGAAGCTAAAGTACTGCGGAAGCAAAGTGCGCGGCGCAGCCCATATCGATGATCATTCTTATATATGGTATGGCGATTTCTCATGGAAACTGGATCAGAATACAGCCGAGTTCAATACCATTGAGCGTATGATTGATATCCTGACCTCTTTTGCGACCAAGTCGAATCCGAATTGTTGTAGCCTCTTATCGGATCTTAAAGCAATTGCATGGAGGCCAGTGTCGAATAGGAACCTCATGTGTCTTAATATATCTCAAAAGGCAAAAGTTATGATTCTTCCGGAGTTCTCTAAGCTAAAGGTTTGGGATAGCGTATATAAATAGCAATGAAAATTGTTCTAGTTCCCATGCTGGAAAAACGATCTTACCTTACAACAAGACAAACAATTAAAAATTTGTTTATTGCAACCATTTAAAGTGTTTTAATAAGGCTATACTAATTTTGGCGTAATAGAGCCAACTTGCAGATTTTTTGACTTGCTTACAATTTGTACACATTTAATTAGTTGATAAGATATAACTCAAGATAAAAATGTTGTTGTCATTGTCATTTCTCGGCAAACAAAGTCCGATCAGAAACTTGAAGTAAAGTTTGTTCCTTTTTTTTATTTTTAATGTCTAAATTGCCGAAAGATAGGATTTATTTTTTATTGTCTATTTACCATTTTCCACAATAGGTGTTAAGAGTATCTTGATATCCAAAACTAGCATTGGACTTCAAAATGTCATTAGCTTATCGATTGCATTAGAATAATTTGATTTTATTATAGAAGGTATCCCAAAGCTTAAACCGCTTATTTAGTGGAAGTTCAATAATCTCCAGACTTCTGCCTATGTTGAGAATTTTAGGAGTGGTGTTCGGTTGTATTGGTTCCCAATTAACAGCCGCAATCTCAGCGCAGTTGGGATTACCGTTTGCTGCGAATGCCGTCAACATGCCTATTAAGGTTTCAATTGTTTGGTATTCTGGCGAGGACTTGTCCATCTTGAATGATACGTTGGAATAGAACATATAAAAGAGATCATCTGCATGAGTGACTCCTGTCTCATTGCGGCCACACACTAAATTGCGAAAAAAGTTGTAGGTAGGTGAATCGAAATCGAAACGATACTGGTAAGTCGGAACCGTCGGGGCGTAGGCTTGTCTTGCGAGTACGGTGCGATGAATTCCATGGAGAAAGTAAGGTATGGACAAAAGACGCAACATCTCTTTGAAATCCATGTGATTTCGTGCAGGATCCTCGAAGACGAACATTTTAAGTCGTCTCACATATTCCTTGATATCTGCTGGTGATGACACTTCGCGTACTTCCTGCGGTATCAGGACATCAAAGTTGCGTGTCACCTGTTCCGCATTCTTCTTAACGAACTGATAGTAAAACAAACCTTCGAAGGAAGTATTTCCAATCATGACTGGAATTCCGTTACCCCAGTTTGTTGACAGTATGTCCACTTGTGGTCTAGACATTACGCAACTCTCACTAACGTATGGCTCAATAACGGGTCCAAAGGGAAGCACAATGGTTTCATCCCAACTATTTGGCTTGTTTCTTAGACCTTTGCTTACAGCTAGCTTACTTGCGGAGATTTGTTGTAAGAAGCTGAAGATCTTCTTTTGATTGTCACTGCCCGAATAGCCGAGATGGCAGGCCAGAGGGTAGGCCCAACTCTTGTTGGACCCAGACCAGCTACACACTGATGAGCCCGACATAAGGACAGCCTTGTGGAAGAGTCCTCGAGTCTTCTCTGTTGTCATCAATATTTGAACTGCAGCTGATCCAGAACTTAATCCCATTAGGGTAACGTTAGATGGATCGCCATTGAAGTGCGCGATATTTTGTTGTATCCAACGTAGGGCCAAAACCAGATCTTTAAGTCCTGCATTGCCAGGTACACCTACGTCAGGATCTGACATACTGAGAAAACCTAGAATGTCAGAGTACGAAAAACGAAATAATATGCGACTTTTTCAACGCTAGTTAAAGAGGCATCCACCATATATATATAGTTTTAAATGACGCGTTCTATATATATACGAGGGTCGTTTGATAAGTCCGTGACTTTTTGAATAAAATATATTTTTTTCGTCAAAGAAGCGTTTTATTTCTCAACATAATCTCCTTTTAGCTCTATACATTTAGTCCAGCGTTTTTCCAATTTTTTTATTCCTTCCAAATAATAGGTTTTCTCAAGGCCCTCAAAATAGTCGTTTGTTTCTGTGATGACCTCTTCATTTGACCCGAATCTCTTACCGCCGAGCCATTTCTTCATGTTTGGAAACAAAAAATAGTCACAGGGGGCTAAATCTGGAGAATATGCTGGATGGGGTAGCAGTTCGTAGCCCAATTTATGAAATTTTGCCATGCTGACTACACACGTGTGCACCCGTGCATTGTCCTGATGGAACAGCACTTTTTTTTCGCCAAATGCGGTCGTTTCTGCTTCAAATCAATATCGAATCTGTCCAAAAGCTCTGAATAATATTCGCCGGTGATCGTTTTACCCTTTTCAAGGTAATCGATGTGAATGATACCTTGTGCATCCCAAAAAACTGTGGCCATGACCTTGTTGGCCGACAGACCCACCTTGGCCTTCTTTGGTGCACGTTCACCCGGAGAAACCCACTGTCTTGATTGTTCTTTGGTCTCTGGTGTGGTGTGGTGGATCCATGTTTCGTCTACGGTAACGAAACGGCGCAAAAATTCGTTTGGATTGCGGTTGAACATCGCCAAACACTCCTTTGAAATGGTCACACGGTTGCGCTTATGGTCGTGTGTGAGCAATCGCGGCACCCATCGCGCGGAAAGCTTTTTCATGTCCAAATATTCATGTAAAATGTGATGTACCCGTTCAGTTGAGATGCCTACAGCCTCAGCTACCTCACGCACTTTCATTCTCCGATCATCCAATATCATTCCATGGATTTTGTCGACGATTTCTGGCATGACGACCTCTTTTGGGCGACCTGAACGTTCGGCATCACTTGTACTGGTACGACCACAACGGAACTCAGTAAACCATTTCTTAACCATTGAAATTGATGGTGCAGAGTCCCCATAATATTTATCAAGTCTTTCCTTGGTTTCGGTGATGGATTTTTTACGCAAAAAATAATGCTTAATTAGCACACGAAATTCACTTTTTTCCATTTTCGTTAAAATTCACGAGATCGTCTGCTTTCAATGCCTATAAAACGCAAACTAAGAAACGCAGCTTTCTCAAAATTTTACAGTCAGCTGTTAATCGATAACTGCTGACAGGAGCAGTGTTGTATTTAGAGCAGGTGCGCGGCAAATACAAAAAGTCACGGACTTATCAAACGACCCTCGTATTTCTACTATTTAGTATTTATGTTAATCTCTCACCACGTGTTCTATTTAATTGCAGTCACTAACAGTTCCGCATCATTTTACTGTACTCACCTAGGGCTCCAAGACGAAAGTTAGGTATGACTAAAACAACTTCCTTCTTCATAAAGTAATCCGGGCCGTGAAGGTCCCTTGACGCCTCTCCCACCTCAAATCCTCCACCATAGACCCAAACCATGACGGGCATTAATTTGCGAGAATTCAGTGTTTTCGTATAAACATTGAGGTGAAGACAATCTTCTGAGCCCTCCGGTATTCCCAGTGCACAATGAACTTGCGTGGGCTTCTCACGCGCGTATGTACAGTCCCTTACTCCCAACCAGGGTTCTGGGGGCTGTGGTGCTCGAAATCGTAGCTCTCCCAACGGTGGTTTCGCAAAGGGAATGCCCTCAAATGAGTAATAGAGCTCCTCGTCGTAGATCGTTTTACGTTGCATACCGCGAATACGTCCGTCCCCAATGCAGATAACTCTCGTTTCTCCAGTTGCGAGCCTATATTGATCATACTTATGGCGAGCAAAACTAAAAGAGAACAAAACACGAGGAAGAAGTAATTAAACTGTTAAAGTTATATATTTAAGTAGAGAACTTACGTTATAAAAAAACTTATTACATCTCTCACTTTCATATCTATTTCCATTTTGATAAGTAAAATTTCAGTTGTCTTTTTGAAATGTTCCGTTTCTCACGATAGGCAGACAGCAACTGATCGCACATCCGAAACTCCAGCTCTGAGAAGTTGCTATATTGCACCCAATTTTACGGTAATTAGTTTTATATTTATGCAGTTGACCCGGGAAACGCTAAACTATGTGCATAGAACATAACAAAAAAACTCCGAATTGGCGGTAATCTGCAAGGGGTGTTTCGGATTTGGCTGAGTCATTACAATGCATATACGTTCGGAAAAATTGTTATCATAAAGCAAGATTATTGTAGAGTACTTTTTTACTTGTTTCTAAATTTATTGTAATTGAGATCGGTAGACATGTTTGTATGGCCGTCAGTGTAAAGCTTTAAGCTTTTGCTTCATTGTTTACAGAATTCGTGTGAGCTTTTAGTTGATTCATAACACTCGCTCCGACCGGTTGACTGACAAGAGCGATGTCCGAAAAGTAAATATCATCATAGAGATAATAATAAAATTCTAACATTGTCATTATTATTTGCCTAGTTTGGAGACCATTGAAATATCTCTGCCATTGGGTCAGATAAAGGGCGTGAAACGCCGTGGGATCTATGACGATGAGTACTTCAGTTTCGAGAGACTCCCGTTCGGTAAACCACCGGTAGGCGAGCTGCGTTTCAAAGCGCCACAGCCAGCCGAGGGATGGAACGGGGTATTGGACTGTACGCATTACGCCTCGAAGCCAGTGCAGAAGGCCCTGCTAACTGGCGAAATAGATGGCGATGAAGATTGTCTCTATTTGAATGTGTATGCTAAACAGGTGACCACCCAAGGTGACTTTGATTGATTGACATGATAAACGAGTAGAGTTTCCATTTAGCTAAAATCCCCGAAGCCCCTACCGGTCATGGTCTACATCTATGGAGGTGCATTCTGCATAGGTGAAGCCACTCGAGAGCTCTATGGTCCGGACTATTTCATGGCCAAGGATGTAATTCTAGTTACGATTAACTATCGTGTAGATTGCTTTGGTGAGTTTTTATCTTCTTATCAATTAATTCAACTGATATTACTTTGAACATTTGGAACGGGTTTTTTATCAGTTATTATTGCTTGTTGACTGTGTAGAGGTTTCTTATCTTCTATATATACAATACTTATATTCTTATCTAAGTGCACTTTTATTTCTTTCATTTGTTTCTTTAGGATTCCTCAGCCTCAAAGATCCTAGCTTGGACGTGCCTGGCAATGCGGGTCTTAAGGATCAAGTGCTCGCTCTTAAATGGGTAAAGAAATACATTTCGTACTTTAACGGCGATGATAACAACATAACCGTGTTTGGAGAGAGCGCCGGCGGTTGCTCTACCCATTACATGATGTGCACAGAGCAAGCGCGCGGACTCTTTCACAAGGCCATTCCCATGTCGGGAACACTTCTGAACTACTGGTCGGACACGCCGCCTGTAGACTTTGCTTATCGTCTGGCCAAGGTTCATAGTTACGAGGGCGAAAATATCGATCGTCTCGTGCTGGAGTACTTGCGTGGAGTGCCGCCGCTGCAGCTGGTTAACTATAGTATACTCAATGCAGAGGATCATCGCAACGGTTTAATCTATGCCTTTGGACCCACTGTCGAGCCCTATGAGACACCTGATTGTGTTGTACCCAAGTCGCAGTTGGAGCTGGTGCGTAGTTCGTGGTCAAATGAGTTGCCTATTATGCTGGGCGGTGTGTCTTTCGAGGGTCTCTTCATGTATCCAGCCATGAAGGCCAATCCCAAGAGTATGGATACTCTGCCACAGGATCCATTACGAGTGGTGCCGCATGATCTACGTGTGATCAGTACAGAGAAGCAGAACTTGGAAAATAGTGAGCGATTGATAAAATTGCACTTTGGAGATGCTACTCCTAGTTCCGAGCATTTAATGAAGTTTTTGGACGTGAGTAGAAATGTACCTACAAATAATAACAATCTTTTAACTTATACTTTTATTATTAAGATGTACTCATACAAGATCTTCTGGCACGGCATCCATCGCACTCTGTTCGCCCGTTTGGCTTATGCAAAGGCTCCAACATATTACTATCGTTTCGACTTCGATTCACCAGAATTTAACTTCTATCGTCAAAAATTCTGTGGTGATGATATCAAGACAGGCGTTGCCCATGCAGACGAACTAAGCTATTTGTTCCGTAATGTACATTCCTGGAAACTGGATAAGAGTTCGGCAGAATATCGTACCATTCAGCGTTTGATAGACATGTTAACTGCTTTTGCTGCTTCTTCCAATCCCAACTGCAAGGAAATTTCGCATCTTCAATGGGAGCCTTCGACGAAGGATCAACCTCAGCGCGTTCTCAACATCAGCAATGATGTCGAGATAGTCAATCTACCCGAGTACGAGAAACTGCTGGTATGGGATACTATATACAAACCGGAGGACTTGTATTAGGTCTTAAGAACATATCAAAGTACTCGTAATCGAGAAAACAAGGAAACTATGTATCACATTTATACAATATTTTATTTTTATTTCTTTGTTGTTTACCCAAAACCTTTTACACTTTCACTTGTGATCTTAAAAAAATTGAAATTAAACAAGGCTTGCCTTAAGTGATTTAATTTTCAGTGTTTATCAACTGTTATCAATATGATATTATTATATTTCATGGTACAGAGTTCCTAAGTCCCTTGCAACAGATCCCTCTGTTCATACTTATTAAGAATGATACATTCTTTATGAGGTCGAAGATGTCTCCTTTTGCACGTTGCAAACCTTCCACAAGGATAAAAATACTAGAGTTCGATGTGAATAGCAAATGACAAGGAATCTTAGGAGCACAATCAAAAAGAAAGAGAATAATTCTATTCGAACTCGTGCGACAGTAAGATACACACGGACAATGTTCAACGGTCGAAAAATATAAAAAATAATCTTTGTTATAATCTTCATCGGTATGCACGTGTAAGTACTCTTTTAAGGGTAGAACTATTTCTTTATGCAATTTTTAGTAGAACAATTTTGTAGTTTAACAAGTTTGTCATACATCGTAAGCGGATATATCGTTAAAGTAACATTTAATAGAGCCCGAACCGGTTTCATGCATGCAATAAAATACGTTTAATGCAGTTAAATACAGTACAATCGATGTTGTTTATTGTTTAAATCACACAGTCGCTACTAACTGAAGCCCTTTAAGTTCTAATATAATTTCACCTTGTTATAGAAGCTATCCCAGAGGTTGAGCTGCTTGATTTCGGGCAGTTCTATAAACTGAAGTCGTTTGCTTATATTCAAGCACTTGGGAATATCTTCGGCCTCCAAGGCTTCCCAGCGAACAGGGGCAATTTCTGGGCAGTTGGGATTGTCGTTCATCGCAAAGGAAGTCCACATGCCGATCATTTGTTCGATGGCTCGGTATTCCAATGAAGATTTATCCAACTTACTGGATGGAATACAGTAGAATAAATAGAATATATCGTCGGCATGGGAAACACCTCGTTCATGGCGGCCACAATTTATAATGCGATAATGATTGAAGGTGGGCGAGTCGAAATCAAACCGGTACAGGTAGGTTGGAGTTGTGGGTGCATAAGCGAGTCGCGCTTGGACCGTTCGATGAATGCCGTGCCAGAATAGTTTCATAGATAGTAACTGCAGGCACTCCTTAAACTCCATGCTGCCTCGTGTGGGATCCTCAAAAGTGGACACCTTTAGAAGCCTAACATATTCCTTGAGTTGTGCTGGTGTGGAGACTTCACGAACCTCTCTCGGTATTAAGCTATCAAAGTTACTCAGCATGTACGTCGCATTCTGCAGTATGAACTGGTAAGAGAATAGACCCTCAAAGGAGGTACCACCAATGATCATCGGTAGGTCATTGCCCCATGCCTCTGATAGGCTTTCTTCGTGTGGCTTTCGAACCACGCAGCTGGCACTGTTATACGGTTCTACGACGGGTCCGAAGGGAAACATAATGTAATCGCGCCTCTCTTGAGGCTTGAATATGCCGTGGCTACTGGCTAACTCTTTGGTAGAGGCTTTCTGTAGAAATCGAAATACCTCCTTCTCATTGTCACTGCCCGAATAGCCAAGATTACAGGCCAGTCGATAGGGCCAGTTGTGATTGGGCTCATTGGCCCAGCAGCACAGCGATGAGCCCGACATGAGAATGGTCTTGTGAAAGAGTCCTCGTGTCTTCTCTGTGGTCATTAGTATCTGCACAGAAGCTGCGCCTGCGCTGTTACCCATGAGTGTTATGTTATTTGAATCGCCATTAAAGTGTTCAATATTTTCAGATATCCAGCGCAGGGCCATAACCTGATCTTTGATTCCTGCATTACCAGGTACATCCAAGTCTCGATCGGCCAGACTAAGGAAACCTGTAATGAATACAAATGTTTACTATATTTTGCAACGAATTCATTTTTCAGTGACGTCAATCTTCATAGGTTTTACTGATAGAAAATCGCGTGAATTTCACTCGCGCTATCAATAATTGGTGTGTATAATTTAGACCTGCAACACAACGATGACTTTGATAACTGTAATCCAGTTCCAATTTTGAATCTATTGTACTTAACATACAGTCAAACTTTGAATTACTCGTAACTTCCTACCTTTGACTCTTGCAAATACTCTTTAATGCACTCACCTAACGGTCCCAGGCGATAGTTCACTGTGACTAGAATTACATCCTTTTTCATAAAGTAATCGGGACTGTATATATCCCGAGAGGCCTCGCCAATCTGAAATCCGCCACCATGGATCCACACTATGACCGGCAGCGGTTTCTCTGATTTCAGCTGCTTGGCGTACACGTTGAGATAGAGACAATCCTCGGAGCCTTCCACCACATGCAACACAATGTGTCTCTGCACGGGCTTGGCACGCGGATACGTGCAATCTCTGATATCCTGCCAGGGCTCTGGCGGTTGTGGTGCCCGGAAACGTAAGTCACCCAACGGCGGTTTCGCGAAAGGAATACCCTCGAAGGCATAATAGAGTTCCTCATCGTAGAGGGTCTTCCGTTGGAGTCCGCGCACGCGACCATACTGTGTGTTTACTATCGTCGTCTCTTTAGTGCCCAGATTGTACTGCACAATCTTGTGACCGAGTAGCCTGTGTGTGGATTAGAATAGAACAACACGTTCAGTTTGTGATCTCTGAATTGAACCCTGCTTATCTTATCGTCGAAACGTAACAATTTTAATTGTAGCTGTTCGACACTGTTCTTTCAAACCAAAGAGACCTACTTAGTGCCCAGTCTTAGCAGATCCGCAATACCCAGTTGTGAGTCCATGTTCGTGGGGTATTGCGACTTTCTGGAATATTGGCAGTGAGTCCGGGAGCGTAACGATCTAGCTGCCGCCCCAGTCGATTGACAAACTGCAACTGATCGTTCCACTAGAAGTGGGCAATGTACGAGTTGCCGTTCGCGCACGCAGTATGATTGCACAGTAGAACATCGAGCAGTATTTTTAAATATTTAGACGTTGACATAATGAATGTATAATCAAGTGGTTCATGCAATACCAAGCCGATACTTCATATACAAATGCAACTTGATGGTCAGTTGTTGGTATAAATGAAATAAAATAGAACATAAAGTGCACAGATAGTGTCAGGCGTTCCTGCCCCAGTTATAGCATATCACATGTCGTTATAGGGAGCATACACTGTACGTGTTTGATAATTACACTGGAAGTAGTCGTAGTCTTTGTTGATGTTTTAGGCACGAACAACAAAAGCGAGCGCTTATCTCCCTCCGAATACGACGCTTTTCGAACTCATGTTGTTCTTATTAAAAACCATATGGCAATGGGAGCATAAAAACCCTATTGATAGTACTCTTGCCGGTCGGTACAGAGAGCACAGCTTTAAAGACAGCTGTTTGTGTAGTTAACATTTAATGAACCGCTCTGTCCGGCGACGCTTGTCGCCAATTTAATGACGAACTTTGATGTGAATTCCTGTGTAAATACACTGTAGCTGTTTGGCCCCAGGTTGAGAGATCACACTAAGATTAATTGAATATTATAATTTGTATGCCCATTAACAAATAAGAGCTCTTACTACAATATACGTGAAAACATTATGTAAATGACTAATTTAGAGCGTGAGAGCCAAGTGCGCCAAATCTACTACATAGTCAACTTAAATCGTTACTCTAGTAGTACAGAAAATACTTGAATGAGTTAAAAACGGCGAAGGCGTGGAAAGTATTTTTAATATACAAGATGTAGAGTATAATATATGTCAATAATAAAAGGGGTGACCTATATATTCTTGAACTACATCAACTGCAAAGAACAATGTCAAGTCTGTGTTTTTATACCCTTCGCCCATTGAAAATATTTCGAAAAAGGGTATACTAACTTTGTGCAAATGAATGTACCAGACAGACGGAGGCGTGCGAAACCCCACACAGTTCATATATTCTTTCTCAAGATCACTAGACGAGTAAATTGAGCCCTGTCTGTCCGGTTGTCCGGATAACCAGATGAACAGATTGAGCCCTGTCTGTCCAGCTGTCCGGATAACCAGATCTCAGCTATTACAAGAGCTAGTTATAATTACCGATTTCATTTGGTATCCAAATATAGGTTTTTGTATGAATGTTCCAATGGTTCCGCACTCTACATCGACTCAAAGTAAGTTGATCTGCCTGGAAATTCGATCTGAAGTACCTAAGCTTTTTCCATTATGATTATGATTGAAAATTTTTAAATTAATTAGTAATGTCATGTTGAAATTTGGTCGACAAATCAAAAGCAGAATACGTACGGTGCTGCCTGTAAAATTAAACTTTTCGCAATGTGCCGAGACGAAGATCGTGGAGCTGCCGGTGGGCAAGGTGAAGGGTAGGCATAACCCAGGTATTACGGGCCATGATTTCTACAGCTTTGAGGGCATACCATATGGCAGACCACCTGTTGGTGAAATGCGATTTCTGCCAGCGCAGCCCGCGGATCCATGGAAGCAATTAGATTGTCTACAGGAAAAAGAATTGCCCGTACAATGGGATAGAGACACACGTAAAATTTTTGGCAACGAGGATTCTCTGTACTTGAACGTATACACCAAGCACGTATGTAGTACATGGGGGGTAGAGGATTCATAGAACTACACAGCTAATTGTCCTGTCTTGCCCTTGCTTGTTCGCAGTTTGACACGACAAAAGAACCACTGCCTGTCATACTTTACTTTCACGGTGGAGGATTCCGATCGAATGGCGCCTCACGACACAAGTATGGCCCGGACTACCTGATGCGCGAGGAAATAGTCTTTGTGATTTTCAGCTATCGCTTGTGTTCGCTGGGATTCCTGATGTTGGACAGCCCCGAACTGGGGGTGCATGGCAATGCTGGAGTGCATGATCAACTGATGGCACTGCGCTGGGTCAACAAATACATTTCGCACTTCAATGGGAATCCCAAGAATATCACCATAATGGGAACCAGCGCAGGTGCCGCTTCTGTGCATTTCATGATGTGCCTGCCCCAGGCGTGTGGTCTCTTTCAACGCGTCATCATGATGTCTGGCACCATGATGAGTCCCTGGTGCCAGGTGCCGAATATGTCCTCACTCCCCGAACGCCTGGCCATATCAAAAGGATACAAGGGAGAAATGAAGGATGAGCATATACTCAAATTCCTGCGCTCGCTGCCGGCAGAAGAGTTGGTTCAACATCATCTATTTGGCCCCAAGGATCGCATTATGGGCCACTTGTATCCTTTTGTGCCGGGAGTGGAGGCGAAACTAGAGGGAGATTTCAAGGAGAAAGGCTTGTTGCAACGTCCATTTCTGGATATGATGCGAGACGCTTGGGCGAAAGAGGTTCCACTGCTGCTGGGCGGCACTTCGGCTGAGGGTCTGCTTATGTATCCCTATTGCAAGGTAAACAATGGGGAAATGATGGATGAGGTCCAGAAGGAGCCAACCTTGTTGCTACCCTACGAACTCTATAGGTGTTTGCCGTGTCAGGAACGCAATGAAAAGGCTAAGAACCTAATTAGTTTCCATTTCGGACCTCGGACCGTAACTAAGTCGGATGTTCATCAAATTTTAGACGTGAGTACAATTGCAGACATCTTGTGTGCTGTGTGTCTTGAATGGTATATTGTTCTCAGCTCTTAAGCTATAAACTCTTCTGGCATGGCATTCATCGTTTGGTCATCTCCCGCCTGGCGTTCGCCCAGGCGTCCACATATCTTTACTGTTTTGACTTCGATTCGCCCACGGCCAACTTGATGCGCATCGGTATTTGCGGCACAGACATCAACACGGGGGTCTGTCATGCCGACGAGCTGGGATACATGTTTCCCAGGCTTAAAGGACTTGCTCAACCCTTGGGTGATGCTGAGAAATGCACGATAGAACGTATGGTTGGTATCCTGACAGCGTTTGCACGGAACGGAGATCCGAACTGCATTGAAACTGAGGGTAACAATTGGCCAGCCGTGAGTGAAAAGGATCCGTATGTATCTATGAACATTGGAAGAAAGCTTGAGGTGCAGACAGTGCTGGAGAAGGACGGTATCAAAGTGTGGAATCAGCTTTATAACAATGACAAAGCACTTCTTTATGGAATCTGAAACAGAGTTGTGTTTAATGATTTTAATTACACTTAGAGTAAAACCGGCAAACAATGCTCATACTTTAAACCCTAAAAGTATATTTTAATTAATTTATAAACATCGCATGTAGAGCTTTTGAAGCTTTAAGCTCTTGCGAGCTTTCGCAACGACGCCCGTTTGTCAAAGCATGTTCTGCGAAATGACAACAATTGTGAGCATTTGTTTACATCGCAGACGCGATCAAGTGTGCCCGACCGACCCACTGCCCCTCATGCCTGGAGGCCGGTTCCGCAGCCGAAAAGACGCGATCTTGTATTTGTTTACTTGCTAATCGCCATTTCGCGCGGTGTAGTAGGTGTTTGTAGCTATTGGTAAATGAATTTATTAATTTATGCATTCGCAGGGGACTCGACAAGTAGCCGCAGCAGCTGACACCCCACTCACACTCTTCACAGCGCTGCGTTCCAAGCTCTTAACACGATCTCAACGATCTCTGACTGGCCATAAGTATTTGTATCTCTATCTACGCCGGCCGTTTTAGCGCGCACTTGAAAAGATACTTTTTTGTTGTGTTTCGCTATGTTTTACTCGTTTCTGTTTTTTTCTTTCTTCGAATTTGTATTCTGTTATTTGCCTTATTCTACATACTATATGTTGCTTATATTTTTTCTTCTCTCTCTCTCTGTATGTTTCGCTTGTTTTGTTCGCCGCGTCGCCGCGTTGTCGACAACAGACCTCAATATAAAATGTTTTAATTTCAGTTTCGGTTTGACGCTGGTGCGTTACAGTCTGTCGATCGGTTAGAACGGTTAACGAGCTAAATCCCGGACTTAATTGCGTGCTATTCACGTTCAACACACATATTTCGGTATATGGTTTGCGGCCCGTTCTCAAGATGAACAAGAACCTCGGTTTTGTGGAGCGCCTGCGCTGGCGTTTGAAGTGAGTCCAACTCTGACCTCAATAAATTAAATATTAATTCAATTCATTATTAGTTGAGCTTTTTGCGAAATAGTTCCCATTAATCTCTGGCTTGAAAATAAAGACAGATGTCAGTATTACAAAGTTCCATCGCATGATCACATTTATTTGGATGACAGAGTAATAATTTGCGAGTTAATCGACAATTCGGGTATGATCGGTTGTTGATGATGCAATGAAGCGCGTACCTTTTTCAGAGTGCTCACACTCAATCAGCGTATTAATCAAATACTTGTTCAATTCTGTCATGCCAGGTTTACTTGTAAATGAATACGGATTCAAAATATGCTATAAAGTTAAATTCAATTCTTTGTTACGATATTGTTCCATGATACGATAGAAAAAATAATATTCATATACAAGTATATTATAAATTATACTCATCGATTTATGAGTCGAATCGAGCATCGACATCGCTTATGGTATTTAATCAAAAACTTCTCTTCAGATTTTATGTACTAAACGTACGCACATTTCATTCACGACGCTGCGCTTCATAGTAAATCAATAAAGTTTTTATGTCGTCCATAAAACTGTCACATAATCCCGTAATTTATACCCCTCCCCGCCGACAATTCATTGCCCTACAACTCGATTAATACGTTATATGCAATGGCTATTTATCGCTTAATCAGTTTAATGAGAAACATATCTCGTGTTTACGACCTTTCATTAATGCATAGTTTGCTATTATCACCGATATCGATATAAACACAATTTGTTTACATAGGCAAATATTGTGTTAAAGTGTGTATTTATCTGCACTGTTATCAACTGGGCACGAGAACCACTTCAGTAAATAATTAAATTTCTACCTATGTGTGTTTTTATAAATGTTCAACTTAATCGAAATGCGTTCTGAATATCATATCTCCCACGAGTCAAGGAAACCTTCAACGAATGTCATGCCTAGCACACCTTATTATCACATAACTATATATTATAGAAATTGATTTCAATTCAATGTTTTAAATGCAAGTGCTACAATTGTTAAATTAACTCTCTGGCACGTCGACAATTTAATAAGTGTTTGTAATTGCATTTGTTTATATAACGTAATTAAAATAATAATTATTGTGGGACGCCAATAAGTGCCACAACTTTTTTCCATTAATTGAAGACCGTTGTCTGTCATTCAGCAGGCTGAAAAGTAAATAGAAACCTATTATAGACACACACCGTTGTGCACAATGCGGCATCAGATCAGCTCTTCAAGCTGATAAACACGAGAACACACACACACACACACATATAATGCATACATTGAGATTGTAAAGATGGGGCTTGACTCTAGGCACTTGTATGGCATTATGCTAATTTCGTTTATTTATTTTTTGCCACTCTGCTGATCTTTGGTCTGTTAAGTGCGATAAGTGCCAAAGCAATAAAAATCGTATTAATAAATAGGACCAACCTTGAGAGTTGACTGCCGGCTTATCACTCGGCTTGCTCTTCCTCTTTGTACTACTCGCTGATAACTGAGACCCACTCGAGGGAACAAAGGGCGACAGCGAACTAGAGAGCCAGATAGGGTAACAGCTTGCAAGCTGAGTGCACTGCAGCGTGACTGGCTTGTCAATGGTCGTTCATTTATCACTGACAGACGTGCCCGGTTAGGTGGATATGCCCCACACGCCTAGTGACACTACCCAACTAGTTCCAAGCCCCGTTCAGTTGTGTGCATCTAATGGACTGTCGACATCACCAAACAGCAGCAGGAACAGCAAAATAATTTCAATTAAATGCGCCCCTTGTCATGCTAGTTGAATATGGCTAATTAAAGTAATTAACATGAACTCAGGGCCGACAGAAACATCATATGTATTAGCTGGGTCCATGTGGCAGACCATTTGCCAAATACAGCACAAATTAGCTTATCGTTTGATATGTTTTTCCTGCGTTATTGTAATGTCACATGTGATTTTCGCATTTTGCAGAACCATCGAGCATAAAATCCAACAATATCGTCTAACCACCAACGAATCGGTCATCGCCGAAACTGAATACGGCAAAGTGCGGGGGGTAAAGAGGCTGTCAATGTACGATGTGCCCTACTTCAGTTTCGAGGGCATTCCGTATGCACAGCCTCCCGTCGGGGAGTTGCGTTTCAGAGCGCCACAGCGTCCGACGCCGTGGGAGGGAGTGCGGGACTGCACTGCGCACAAAGACAAGGCGGTGCAGGTGCAGTTCGTGTTCGACAAGATGGAGGGCAGCGAGGATTGCCTCTACTTGAATGTCTACACGAACAATGTGAGTCAATGAGGGGTGTCTACATAAGCTTTGTAATTAATATTTCCCATATACCAAATTATATGCTAGTTAAGTCCGGCAAAGCCTCGTCCGGTTCTGGTTTGGATCCACGGTGGAGGCTTCATTATTGGTGAGGCCAATCGTGAATGGTACGGACCAGACTATTTCATCAAAGAGGATGTTGTCGTAGTGACCATACAATACCGTTTGGGTGCTTTGGGTGAGTTGAAATCTACTCAAAGCTGCTGCTGACAAATTGAAGTTCTTCAAATCGACAGGTTTCTTGAGTTTAAAGACACCCGAGCTGAATGTGCCAGGAAATGCGGGTCTCAAGGATCAGGTGATGGCTTTGAAATGGATCAAAAACAACTGCGCCAGCTTTGGTGGCGATCCAGATTGCATAACTGTCTTTGGCGAGAGTGCAGGATCCGCGTCAACGCACTACATGATGCTCACGGAGCAGACGCAAGGTCTCTTCCATCGGGGCATTCTGCAATCGGGTAGCGCAATCGCACCTTGGGCATTCAATGGGGACATCACCCATCGCGCTTTCAGAGTTGCCCAGCTTGTGGGATACAAGGGCGAAAATAATGACAAGGATGTTCTGCAGTTTCTGCAGAAAACGAATGCCAGAGAACTCATTAGGGTGGAGGAGGATGCACTTACCGCAGAAGACCGTGCCAAGAATGTGATGTTCGCATTTGGTCCATCTCTAGAGCTGTTTGCTACACCAGAGTGTGTAATTCCCAAGCATCCGCGTGAGATGATGAAGACTTGCTGGAGTAACTCCATTCCCGTGATGATTGGTAACACCTCAGCCGAGGGTCTGCTCTGGGTGCCAGGTATGAATATTGATGACATACGTAAGATAAGAGAGTTCTAATTCTTCAATTTCAGAGATTAAACTGCAGCCACAGGCCGTGCAGACTCTGGATGCAGGTACCAAGTTTGTGCCACCTGAATTGATTGCAGCTGACAGTACCAAGGTTCCTAACTGGGCCTTGAAGATACGTAATATTCATGTGACAGGCGAGAAGGCTACTCCGGACGACTACATGGATGTAAGGAGAACTTAGAAAAATAAAACAAAATGATTAATTTTTTCTTTCTTCTGCAGCTGTGTGCAATATACTACTTTGTCTTTCCGGCTCTGCGCGTGGTACGCTCTAGACATGCCTATGGGGGTGGTGCTCCCGTCTATTTCTATCGATATGATTTCGATTCGGAAGAAATAATATTCCCATATCGTCTAATGCGCTTCGGACGTGGTGTCAAGGGAGTAAGCCATGCCGACGAGCTCGGCTACCAGTTCAGCAGCCTTCTGGCACGTCGTGTGCCCAAAAACAGTCGTGATTACCGAAATATTGAGCGCACAGTGGGTATTTGGACACAGTTTGCCGCCACAGGAAACCCATACAACTCAAAGATCAATGGCATGGACACGATCTCATGGGATCCAGTGCGTAAAACTGACGAAACTATCAAATGCCTAAACATAAGTGATGATCTGAAGTTCATTGAGTTGCCCGAGTGGTCTAAGATAAAGAGCTGGGAAAGTCTTTTCGACGACCATAAGGATTTGTTGTTTTGATAGTAAAATAACTGTTTAAGTCAATATGTTGTACATAAGTCGAACTACACTATTGTGACCTTTACTTACTAATACTTATACATTAATAAATAATTCGGTGCGATGATATTAATTGGAGTGTTGCTATATATCTTATTATTCTCAAATTTACTATGATCTAAGCTTGTAACGATGAATGAGTTCTTTCTTTAAGATTGCTTCCAACCTCAGTTGCAACCCAGTACCCTCGTCTCTTTATCAGGTTAAGTTGAAGCTAATGGTGGCAATCATTTTATGATATTGATTGGATTTTTGCTATATATCTTATTATTCTGTAATTTATTATGATCTAAGCTTGTACCAATTACTGAGTACTTTCATTAAGTTTGCCTTCAACCTGAGTGGCAATTTTGTGTAAAATTGCAAACTGTCGAGTGACTTCTTCACTTAATTAGGTTAAGTTGAAGCTAATGCTGCCGATCATGTAAATATTTGACTTTCATTCTTAAATACAAAACTGATTAAAGCTGCCAAAAAACAAACAAGCTTCAATTTTAAACTCAGCTGTAAGTTTCTTTGTTGTGTTTGAGCTTTACTGTGCATTAGCCAAAAGAAATAATATTCGAAACTTTCTAAGCTTAAAGCTCATAGTTGATTTGATGTAAAGCTTTTCTATTCGCGTCTCTCGCTGAACATCAGTTTAGCATGTTTGTTTACATTGTCGGCACGATCAACTATGCTTTCCCCACTGTAAAGGGGGAGGGGAGGGTTCCAGTGACTCAAATAGTATTCGCTTACACTCGATAAAGTTTTGCTATTAATGTACTTTGTGCTATTGGTAAATCACTTTCTCTCTTTGTGCTCCTCTCTGTTTCCAGGTAAGCCAAAGGTATTTTTGTATACTTATCAACGCTAAACGCGCTCTTGAAATGAGCTTTTTAACGTTTGTTTTCTGCTATTTCGCATAATATAGTATACAACACTTATACAAGTTTTTGCTAATCTCTCTTGTTTTGCTTGTCTGTTCCGTGAACTTCAGTTACGATTTGGCGCTGGCGCAATATACTTCGTGGATCGGCGAAAGCGAAAGTGATTACTATATCCATTTAAAAAATTCTTGTTATTTTATATTTTCTGGTAAAAAGGTGGTATATGTATTGTATATTGCATCAAAATGAATGGACTTGGACTTGGAGAGCGCTTGCGTTGGCATTTAAAGTAAGTTTTACTTTATTTTAAATAATTAAAATTCGTGTGTATTTATATATATTTATTGATTGGTTTCATTCTTTTCACTGAAGTTTTTTGGTTGACATGTGAAATATACTTTTTATCTACTCAGTTTGAATTGGTAATCGAGTATATTTAAGCGACATTTTTAAGGTTTTTTTTGGCGTATTGTGATGAAATAGTCTTCGCTTAGTCATATTCACAACTATATCATATCAGGTAAAATTAGAGATGACAACAAACTCAATATGCAATATAAAAGGAAAATACAAATCGTTGTCAACGTTTCGTTCAGCGAGTTTCGTTATCGGTAAATCGTTATAAGCTGTTAGAATTGTGCAATTAAAGAACTGGCCTTCTCAACGAAAGTTAAATTGTCTTGTCATTATCATGCTTGTAAATAGTCTTGTATGTCTTGGTATAGATCGATTTTGAAGGGGATTACATTCAAAATGATATGGGAGTAAGATTAATTTGAAAGATAGGCATTCTGGGGTAACACAACTATTGTACTTGCAAAGAACATTTACATACCTGTACTTATTAACATATAATTACACCATTGTGCACCTACAATTGTCATGTTAATTTTTTGAATTTCGCAGAACCATCGAGCATAAAATCCAACAATATCGTCTAACTACCAATGAAACAGTCATCGCAGAAACGGAATACGGCAAAGTGCGGGGGGTCAAGCGACTGTCCCTTTATGATGTGCCCTACTTCAGCTTCGAGGGCATTCCGTATGCACAGCCTCCCGTCGGGGAGTTGCGTTTCAAAGCACCACTGCGTCCGACGCCGTGGGAGGGAGTGCGGGACTGTACTGCGCACAAGGACAAGCCCGTACAGGTGCAGTTCGTGTTCAACAAGGTGGAAGGCAGCGAGGACTGCCTTTACTTAAATATTTACACCAACAACGTAAGCCAACAAGTGATCTCTGTAGCATTCATTCACTCATTCATTCGATGTTCTCATAAAATAGCTTAAGCCGGACAAGTCACGTCCAGTTATGATCTGGATACATGGTGGGGGTTTCATTATGGGCGAGGCCAATCGTGAATGGTACGGTCCGGATTATTTCATGAAGGAAGATGTCGTGCTGGTCACCATACAATATCGTGTCGGTGCTTTGGGTAAGAGAATATGGTTTCGAATCTGTGTATCTGAACTTATTTTAATAAGTTTTTATTTGCAGGTTTTCTTAGTTTGAAGACTCCCGAGCTGAATGTGCCAGGCAATGCGGGGCTCAAAGACCAAGTAATGGCACTGAGGTGGATCAAGAGCAACTGCGCCAGCTTCGGCGGAAATCCGAACTGTATAACGGTCTTTGGTGAGAGCGCAGGATCGGCGGCAACGCACTTCATGATGATCACGGAGCAGACTCAGGGTCTCTTCCATCGCGGAATATTGCAATCAGGTAGCGCAACTGCACCGTGGGCCTACAAGGGGGACATAACTCACCGTGCTTATAATATTGCCAAGGCCGCTGGCTATAAGGGGGACAACAATGATAAGGATGTGTTCCAGTTTCTACAAAATGCGAAGGCAAAGGATTTGATACGTGTGGAGGCAACTGCGCTATCTGCGGAAGAACGTGCTAAGAACGTGACGTTACCATTTGGTCCATCACTAGAGCCATTTATTACGCCGGAGTGTGTGCTGCCCAAACATCCGCAGGAGCTGATGAAGACTTGCTGGAGCAACTCGATACCCATGATGATTGGCAACACGTCATATGAGGGGCTTTTTTGGACGCTATGTAAGTTCGCAGCTGACACATTCAGGATAAAAAGTTAAACATTTATTTCTATTTCCAGATACCAAAGTGATGCCACAAATTGTGCTTACCCTGGACGCAGGTGTACCTTACATTCCAACTGAATTAGCTGAAGCAAATAGTGATAAGATCCCTACCTGGGCCGCAATAATACGGAGTGCACATGTAACGGGAGAGAAGGCAACGGAAGATAACTTTTTGGAGGTAAATATAGTTGGGTATATTCTTATTATTATTACTTTTACTTACTTCACTTCTTCGCTAGCTCTGCTCTTATTATAATGCGCTGTTTCCCGCCATGCGCGTGGTGCGTTCACGCCAAGCAAGTGCAGCCAGTGCCCCCGTTTACTTCTATCGCTACGATTTCGACTCAGAAGAAATAATTTATCCATATCGTCTCATGCGGCATGGTCGTGGCGTCAAGGGCGTGAGTCATGCCGATGATTTGACCTACCTGTTTAGCAGTCTCTTGGCATACCGTCTGCCCAAAGACAGTCGCGAGTACCGGAACATTGAGCGTACCGTGGGCATTTGGACACAATTTGCAGCTACTGGCAATCCATACAGTGCAGATATCAACGGTATGGATACGATATCGTGGGATCCAGTGCGTAAAACAGACGCAACCATAATGTGCTTGAACATTAGCGATGATCTGAAGTTCATTGAGTTGCCTGAATGGTCAAAGCTTAAATTGTGGGAGAGTCTCTTCGACGAGCATAAGGATCTTTTGTAAATATGTTATATAGTTAACGAGACTGAGACTTATTTTTAGTTAACTTCCCTTGTTAAATACAATTTGTTTCGTTATTGTTATTACGTGATAAACACATTATTCAGTTAATCGTTATGCTTATATCACCAAATAGGCCTTTTCAATGTACTCAATAGTGCCAATATTATTTTATACTTTGAAATTTAATATCTGTGACCAAATAAACAAAAAAAAAAAAAAACAATAACAAAAATGTCTGCCTCACGTCGTTTAAGCCGCGAACTAAGTGACATTGTTGCTGCCAAGTCGAAAATCCTGCGCAACATTGAGGCCTCAGATGAGACGTTGTTTCAATGGACGGGCTTGCTGGTGCCTGAAAAGCCACCATACAACAAGGGAGCATTTCGCATTGAGATCAGCTTCCCTGAGCAGTACCCTTTTATGCCCCCAAAGATACTCTTCAAGACGAAAATCTACCATCCCAACGTCGATGAGAAAGGCGAGGTGTGTCTGTCGATCATCACTGCCGACAACTGGAAGCCAACCACACGAGCGGAGCAAGTGATTCAGTCCCTAATCGACATTGTACACACTCCCCAGCCCGAGCATCCACTACGCTCTGATCTGGCCGAGGAGTTCGTCAAAGATCACAAGAAGTTCATGAAGACGGCCGAGGAGTTCACCAAAAAGAATGCTGAAAAGCGTCCGTAACAACAGAAACATTTTAACGAATACAACAGACTAGGCTACAGATTATTTGTTTATACTAAATTATACATGAAAGATAGAAAAACAAAAAACTTCGTGTCGTTGGTATGTCCTGTCCTGTCGACGAAGTTATATGTCGAGTTTTATGTCCATTTGTACGTGATATTAGATCGAAAATTAAAAATCGTTCAAAATCGGTTTGAAAACAAGTTTTGTTTACCAGTTTTGAGCGTTATACGTCGGCAACGCACAATGGGATCGTGTGGTTACTTTTTACTCAAAAGAACTTTGTTTGCTAAAAACAGGTGTTAATTAATTTAAAATTTTCCTTTTCATTTTGAAATTAGCCCAAAAATAGAAGAGACAGCGTAGTTGGGTTTTTCGAATAAGATCTTATTTTCTTTTCCTAACAGTAAGTATCAAAGTTTGGCGAGTTTTTTTCCGTTTCTCCCACTATTTGAAGACAAAATTCGTTTGAAAAACTCGTTAGTAACGCCAGGGGTGCACCACCCGGGTGGTTCAAAAGGGAATTTTAACATTTCACTATTGTATGAATAATTTTACCGCACAAAAGTATGCAACAGTAAATTTAAATGGATTTCATTGTACGGAATACGGCAATTTAGGGCGTGCAAAAGTATACATACACTTTTCTACGCCAATTTTAGCATCGCCCCGAAAATCAATATGCTGGACACGATATTTTAATTTTAGTTCATTATTTCATAATAATGCAATATTTTTTTTTTTTTTTTTATTAAGTGAAGTATCCGTACATCATAATATTGTATCGTAACATCGAAGGGTGAAGAAATATTCTTAAGAATTACCAAACACTATAACAAAATAAGTGAAGTAAATGCAATAAATATAATAATTAATCATCATTTATTTTATTCGAGAAACATTTCAAATTCAGTCGACTAAACCTGTACAAAACTAATTCTCAAAAACTACTGTTGGAGTCTGACAATGTTTGTATTGTTTTATTATTATAAGTTGTTATTTTTTTTTATTTAAATAGTGTTAACTTAGTTTTCATATTTATTTTATGACTACGGTATTCGTAATTAATAACAGTCTTATGCACATCGTTGCTGTCACAGCTAAATCATATACTGCTCTAATATTTGAAGGTTTATTAAACTAATTGTATATATATCCAATTTTCAAAAGTATATTTCCCGTTCCGAACGCTACTAACCTATAATTGTTTGATTACATAGTGTTAAATTATAGTGAGTGTAATTTGCACTTGTCATTAAAAATGTAAATTATACATATTATTGGATAATCAGGTTTTCAGGGCGAGTCCAATGACGCACTTTGTAGTTGTTTTGATTTCGCATTGATATAACTGTAATAAAATGATTTGCACTTTTTTCCTTATATTTTAGCAATTTCTGTTTGGTGGGTGGGACAGTTAATTCCATTGATAAAGGGCTTATTTCACCTCTATCGATTAGATAGCAATCGCTAACCTAGTAAAACATGGAATGGAATTGAATTCGATCCAATAATTGTACACAATGAGCTAAATTATAAATTAATAAGAGACTAGTTTGAATTTTCATTTCTTAATTGCAAAAACTGGTAGTTTTGTGGTATTTCTGATATTATTAATGATATTCCAGTCTTTTTTTTTTCCTTGTGGGACAATGCCATATGATTTCTATCGCTAGATTCGATGTACCTTTCAACTTAATTGTCTAATAAAACAACAGGCAGCTTATTGCAGCGAATCAACCGGTTTAATTACACAAAGTGCCTCAACTAATGTCATGCCATATTTGTGTTATATCCGATTAGAGTATTACATGATTGAAACCCGGGTTGAGAGAAAAATTCCATTGTTAAACTAATTGAGTAAACTATATACATAAAATATTTATATTGCCCTGAATTGGTATTATGCGATTATTTAAAGTATGTCCTTAATGGAACACCTCGAAGTGTTTGAATATCACTTAAAAGCACTCTATAAAAATCTGTTTACCAGTTTTTTAAATTTTTAAATTGTTTCTTCTGCTATTTTGTAAACTCCAAAAATGGGCAAAGTGCTCTTTAGGTTTGCTTAAAATTGACGACAAAAATGTTGGTGAATTTACAACCATAAAGTTGTCACTGCTGTTTTACATTCCGTGAAAGGAGTAGAGAACGACAATTGTTACACATACGCCCTGTGTGACAATTTCAAAAGTGCAATTTACACAAAAACCGAAAACAATGAATTTCCAACCTAAAGTCAAACACAGCAAACAAACAAACAACAACAAATACAGCAACTGTAGCTGCAGTGGAAACTATTTTGTATACACGGAGCTATAGCTCTGTGTGTCTGTGTGTGTGTGTGTGTGTTGGTGTGTCTCTGTGTGCTGCTGTTCACATGCTATAAACAATAAACAAAGGCAACAACAAAAACGATAACGTTTAAACAAAACAACGGCGCCCAGCACAGGCAGCTAGCAAACTCACTCGAGCAGACAATGCCATGGGCATTTGAGTGCGAAACATGGCAGCACACAGACACACACACACGCACACATGGACACACACGCAGCTAGAATATCACTCATACGCCAGCAAGGCCCGGCAAGAGTAAATGAGTGGAAACCCCAGCAGCGACTCGCATGTAAATTTGTGTGTGAGATTGGGCGTGTGCGCGTGTGTGTGTGTGTGTGTGCGAGCGTGTGTACGCTTGCTATACCCGTACAGCAGTCCGAGCGACGAGCGTCAAGCGCCGACCGCCGACCATCGCCGTCGCCGTCGACGACCACTAAACTTAGCCGGCGCCTACTTCAATCGCTCAGTAGGCGAGCAACCCCTGAGTAAAACGCAACAGTCGCAGCTGCAAGCCGGCGCTTCATTAACTCGACTCAATCGGCTAAAGTAACGTTCTCAATTGAGCAACGCAAGTGCAACGCGCTGTAAGTGCCGGCAACAAGTGCAACGAGCTGACTGTGTCCGTGTGTGTGCGTGTGTGTTCTAAGCACCGAGTTTTCAATCTAAATTCAAAGTCGGAAATCAAATAAAAATAGCATCTAAATAATTCAGCATAAAAATCACTCGGAAACGTCGCAGGCCAAAGGCTGCAAAGGGCAAGTGTCAATTCTGCGTTGAGTTTGCGCGGCGTGGGCGCTGTTTAATTTTTTATATACTTGCCACTTGAAGCAAGTGGCCTCGTCGTGTTTGTTTTTACTGGGATTTCAAGCGACTTGTGAATTGTGGTTTATCTTGTGTGTGTGCTAGTGTGTGCCAGTGTGTGTATCTACGACTGTCGGGCTGTGAAACTAATTGCCAAGCAGCAAGGAATCGAATTGCCCCTTGATTTGCGGTAGCGTGGAAACACCTCAACATGTCATTCGATATTGCCATTGCCGACCAGATGCGCATTGCATTAAAGTAAGTAATTTCCGCATTAAATTGTTAAGATAATTCAAATAAATTGGGTAAACTATTTATTATTTATTCTGAGAAATTGCGAACCCAGCTTCGTCCAAGATAATTTGTGCAATTCTATATAAATTGTCGAATTAAATTTTACTTATAATATAATACTATATGCTCTCCATGCAACATGTGGGTCACAATCGGCGTGATTACATAAGTTTAGCACAAACACTTCCAGTCTCAACAGTAATAAGCGATACGAAACGGAGGCATAGTCAATGCCTTGTAATTGAACTCGCTGACATCCGCTATCGACAGTTGTCCAGAATAAGGCAATCAATGCGCCTGGCTGCGTAGGTCAAATGTTGACTGAACCTGGCCTCGCCTGTCGGCTCAGTAACGTGACCATTGCTTATCGCAGCCTCTTGAAAAATCAAAGTTATAAAGTACTAATCGCAATTGTACAGCAGCTGGGCATCAAAGCATCAGCGATCTTCTGCTTATCAGCTTAACAGTCCTGAGAATCCGGTTCCACTTTCAGCTGAAGGTCTAAGAATCAACATTGGGCATTGCATCCGCATTGCACTGTTGTCTGGCCAGTTGCTTGTCTACCCGTCCGTGATTCAACTGTACTCTGAACTTTGTTCGCACCGTCAGAATGAACAATCATATTTTGGGCAACACTTAACCGAGGACTCATTCCACCCGCTCCGTCTAGACTTGCGCTTGTTATCAACTCTTAAACTTTGCTTTTATTCTCTGCAAGTATAAATAATATATTAGAGCCAAAGCGGGCCGATAAGACTTACAACGGCTTCTGTGGGTGTGTGTCATTAGTGATATGTGCTGGCTATTTGTTTCTTTACCTTTTTTCGGTGTGTTTCCTACCTGGAACACCTTTTCTTTAAGTGCGTCATTCACACGCCTGACTACATAAATCAAGGGCTCACTTCGCTTACCGCAGGTAGTTCATAAATTCATTATCGTTCGCAACTTGCGCCGATTGTTGTGAAATCGACTAGTCACGTGAGTCTGAATTTCGACCAATGTCAAGAGCACACATGCCATGTGTCTACCTGTATTTGGGTATTGAGGCTGCAAGAAATGGCCCAGAGATCACGTTTAGGTCGTGCGTCAGAAACACTGCAAATGTCAAGGCAATCAAACTGTTTTTTTCTTCATTTCTTACAAAATCTTGCTAACTGTGCTGAAAATGTCACAACACCGACACACAGACAAAGTAAACAATATGTTTGCTTAAAAACTGGTCCCACGTTGGGTTTATTGCTTGTTCGCGTCTTCTGCTTTATTGCATTGTGCGAATATCGCATCAAAGTATACGATGCGCTGGGGCTCTTCGTAATACTCTTGCTGGTTCATTTGATTTTTGTAATACAAAACTTCTCATACTAATTGAGAACACAACTCATATACCTAAAACTGAAACGAATAAATTATTAAAGTTGAGTTGCAGTGCTCAGTTGACGCTAGTTTACACACCACTTAAATTAAATACTTAAGTTGTTTGTAAATTACAAAGGGCTAATTGGATTGAAGTTGTTTTCAATTTTAATGAGTGCAATGAATATGCAAAAAAAAACCTAAAAATTAAAATGATAAATCAAGCAAGTCAAGTTGCAGATCAGCCGATAACATATGCAATGTAATGGATTATTGGTATATTCCCTATGCCTTGCAGGGTAGCTGACAGTCGAACACTTCTTATTGTAGTTCGTTGTCACCTCACTTTGTTATCTCTAAAGCAGCTAAAAATAAAATGTTATTAAAAAAAATTTAAAACTGATTTAATCATTTCTGTGGACAAAATTATAGGAATGAGTTTAATGTGAAAAACACTTTCAGTTTTTTAATAGATGTTAATCATAAATTCAAATACTCATATATTTCACGCGAATAACGATGGTATTTTTTCAGGTAATGTCAAATACTCAATCATTGCACGACAGTTCCAATGATAATATATCTCCACTTAATATTTTTCCCATAAACTTTAAGGCGATATGCTATTTTTTGTGGCAATGCTTGAGATTACTTATAGTGTCATTTTTTTGAAAACAGAACTGATTCACAAATTAGTTTTGTAAAATCAATCATAATTCTTGATTTTTGATCCCTTTGGTAGGTCGAAGCATCCCTTTTCTCTTGTCGTAGGCTTAAGCTTAAAAGAATTTTGATTAATTATTTTATTAATATTGCCCAAAATCTCTCAATGGCTCAATTTATTGCAATTCTATTTACGTTTTTCATTTCTTTACACTTCGGTGCACGATTCTGATAAATGGGAAATTTTAAATATTTTTGGCTTGAAGAATGAAATGTGTTTGAAGGAAAAGTCATTGACCTGCATTGATACTGTTGCATTGAAATATTGATTGATGCTGGCTGTCATTGCGGCACGTATAAATCGATATACGGAAGTTCAGTTGAGAATTTGTAATATTACATATTTGTTTTGGAAATAAGTCCTAATTTTCGCTTGGAGTTAATGGTTTAATCTACAAATAACAGACAAATATGCAGGCAATCACGAAAACTACTGTAGAGTACTGTGATATACCCGCTTCCTTAAATATATATAGCTTTAATGCTTTGCGTACTTTGTGCAGTATACTTTGCGGAGCTAATTCGAAAGCTGCTTCTAAATAACGATTTCTTAAACAACTTTTATGTTAATGATCTGACCATAACCAAACTTTCAGAATTAATTGGGGTAATGATAATTATTGTGTTTACTAAAAATGAACTGACCTGCATTACAATTACGCTTGAAATTAGCTATAATCAATTTACGGAGGCGGAAGGGGGCGTGGCCAAAATCTTAATTGAACTTAATCTACGTGCAATAATATAGATACCAAATTAGCTACCCATAGCTGTTAAAGTGTCTGAGATATAGGCTTTCATACGGACGGACGTACAAACAGACAGACCGACGGACAGACTGGTAGACAGACTGGCAGACAGACAGACAGACAGAAAGACAGACAGACAGACAGACACACAGACAGACACACAGATAGACAGACAGACACACAGACAGACAGACAGTACGACAGAAAGACAGACAGACGGATATGGCTGTGTCGACTCGGCTGTTGATGCTGATTAAGAATATATATACCATATTGTAGTTTGTGCGGTCTGCCACTCCTACTTCTGCCTGTTTCTATGATTATCGGGTATACAAGTTGAGAAAGGTTATTCAATACAATTAAGGAATTATATTACCCGAGTGATAGAGGCTCTTCTCACAAATAACAGATTTTCACACCTTTCAAGAGCGCAGATTCATTATTTTCGCTGATGACAATCGTCTTCCGCAGATTCCATGTTTATCTGCCACATTAACATATTGTACATTATTCATTATTCATGTAGGCAGTTTCGTTTGCAAAGTCAATGTCGAATATGTTTCTTTTGTTTGTTCGTTATTGTACATATATTTTTCTCGTCTCGCTATTTCATTGAACATTCAAATCGCTTCTAACTCGATGCGACAGACCCAGAAACCCATGTGGCCCGGTTTGGAATTGCGTCTGAATCTCAAGTGCGACTCGATTATTTAATTATTGCGACAATTTGAACATGCGGTCATGATACATTTATTTATTCGGTTTACTCTGTCCAGTGTAGAGAAACCAGTTTCATCATATTCAACTTGACTTTCTTACTGACTAGGTTGGATTTGTCAGCGTAGTGGAAAATGCTTGTGACCTTGATCCTGTAAAATTACAGCTGGCAATTAGCATGTGATGCATAAGTCGGTTTCACACTGCCGCCTCTGGTAGAATCTACTAGAAACTAACGCTCAAGGTTACTATTCATCCGCGAAGAAGAAGAAGAAGACGGGGAATGGGAGCAAGAAGAGGAGAGCGCAGAGCAGCTGCTAATTAATCGCTGTTTGTAGTTCGACATTTTAAGTTCTCAAATGATTTGTTGCCGTTAAGGTTGTCTGGCACGGGATATTCTCATTTGTTTTGTTTGGCTTTTTTTATTTGGCCATATTTGAAATCTATATTGCTGCAGCTCGGCCTGCTGTCGATCGCATCACGCATCGTATAACTCGCACGTTTCCAATAGAAACTCACTTGAAATATTAAATAGACGCACGCCTCGAGTTTTTTCTCTCTCTCGCTCTCTCTCCCTCTCTCTCTATGTATTTCTTGTGTACCCTACTCGATCATGAGGCAGTGAGTTTGAGGCTTGTTTTCACTAAATCTTCGAGGGCTTATCAGTGTTTTGTGTTTTCGTCATACTCCCTAATCGCTATCTATTCTGATGCCTGAAGTTCTATTGATAAGCACTTGTTGTTTCTATTTACTTTTATTTTGGATGTTTGTTTGTTTGAGCTTTCCGTTTCGTTACATTAAAAGTTTTCTTTGTAGAGTATCTTGTAGTTTATAACCTCAATCTACGATCGATGGAAATTAGCTTATTGTTTTGTTTAGACGATGGGGGCGCCAAAAGAGCTGCTAGAGGCCCGCCCAAAGTGTAAATTGTGTTTACAAGCTAAAAGACGATTTGTTTACCCATACATTCGGGCATATTGATTCGCTTTAAGTGCACTCACCTGTCGTACTTACCTGTGCCCCATTCTCTGTTCCAGCTATGTCAAGTTCAAGACAAAACAGCAGCGTCTGCGCAGCAATGATAAGGTTATCGCGGAAACAATCTACGGCAAGGTGAAGGGCGTGAAGTGGCGCTCCATCTACGGCAACAGCTACTACAGCTTCGAGGGAATCCCCTTTGCCAAGCCACCGGTGGGAGACTTGCGCTTTAAGGCCCCAGTGGAGCCCGATCATTGGACCGAAGTGAAGCGCTGCACCCGAGTGCGCACGAAGCCTTGCCAGGTTAATCTGGTGTTGAAGCAGGTCCAGGGCAGCGAGGATTGCCTGTACCTCAATGTGTACGCAAGAGAGGTGAGTAAAGCAGGGCAATGTAAAGGGATTCCCCTCTGACGATTCAATTTCCCATTCGACAGTTGCATCCACAAAAGCCGTTGCCCGTGCTGGTCTGGATCTATGGCGGAGGGTTTCAGATGGGCGAGGCCTCGCGTGATCTGTACAGTCCCGACTACTTCATGATGGAGCACGTTGTGCTGGTGACCATCGCATATCGCCTGGGTGTGCTGGGCTTTCTCACACTGGACGATGACGAGTTGGACGTGCCCGGCAATGCGGGTCTCAAGGATCAGGTGATGGCTCTGCGCTGGGTTAAGCAAAATATTCAGTTCTTTGGCGGCAATCCGGATAATATAACGGTGCTGGGCGAGAGCGCCGGTGGAGCCTCCACGCATTACATGATGCTGACAGAACAGACACGTAAACTTTTCCACAAGGCTGTGCTCATGTCCGGCTCCGCTTTGTCGCCCTGGTCGCTTACACCCAAACAAAATTGGGCCTATCGGTTGGCCCAGGCGACGGGCTACACGGGCGAACCCACTGACCGACAGATTCTGAAGCATCTGCGCCACTGCAAGGCGAGCACTATGCTGCGCTTGGCGGAGAATATTATCACTATGGAGGAGCGGCATCAGCGCAAGGTAATGTTCTGCTTTGGACCCACCGTCGAGCCCTACGATTCGTCGCATTGTGTGATACCCAAACCGCCGCTGGAGATGATGCGCGATTGCTGGGGCAATGAGATTCCCATGGTGGTTGGCGGCAACTCGTTCGAGGGACTGCTTGTCTTCCCCGAAGTCCGCAAGTGGCCGGAGTTGCTATGCGATGTGGGGGATTGCGACTACCTCACGCCGGAGGATGCCGGACTGAATGCCGAGCAGCGCAATGCATTCGGTAAGCAGCTCAAGCAGACCTTCTTCGGCGACAAGGAGCCCAGCCTAGAGACCATACTCGAATACAGCGACGTAAGTGGAAATACCACCGAATTCTCTGGCAGAGCTCTCGCTTATAATCGTCAACTCTCTTTTCAGCTCTGCTCTTACAAATACTTTTGGCATGGCATCCATCGCACACTGCTATCGCGCTGTCTGAATGCACCCAAGGCGCCGACATATCTTTATCGCTTCGACTTCGACTCAAAGGACTTCAACATTATGCGAATTATTACCTGCGGTCGCAAGGTGCGAGGCACGTGCCATGCGGATGATTTGTCCTATTTGTTCTACAATGCCGCAGCCAAAAAGCTCAAGCACCGCACGGCTGAGTTCAAGACGATACGCCGTCTGGTGTCCATGGTGGTGCAGTTTGCCGCAACTGGCGACCCCAGCATACCCCTGATCATGCACGGGGAGACGCCGCCGGAGGATGATGATAAGCAGCAGGCATGGCTGCCCATATCCCAGCAGGATGCGGTATTCAAGTGCCTGAATATTTCATATGACGTGCGGGTGATTGATTTGCCCGAAGCCGACAAGCTGCGACTCTGGGACAGCATGTACTTGGACAAGCAATTATTGTATTAGGCCTTCCTTCTCCCTATTTTCACTTCCTGCTGTTTATTTGCCCATACCCCCCCTAGCCATATGTATAGCTTTAATCCCAGGCCGGAGGCGGCCCTAAATGCACAGCCCATGCTCAGCTCTATTTGCATAACCATCAAATGTACACATGTAAATAGGGACTTTTATAGCCTAGCTATTTAAAGAAAAAACCTACACACACACACTTACACAGATGCACGCACAGACTCGATTGGGTAAACAGGAGTATGCGATTTTTTCACATTGACCTGCGGCTGTTTACGCTTCGTTTGAATAGTAATCAAATGGCAATATGTATATATAAGTCGACTAAATAGTAGCCAAGTTATCTATAATCAATAGTTTAGCAGTACATTAAATAGTTTTTGTAAAGTATATATATTTAAAACAAATTCAGCAATAAACATAGACATTTTTATACGCATTTTGAGTGTGATTAAATGATAATTAAATAATCTTAATTTGGAATTGATTTTCATTGATATAGGTAAGTGGTTCGTTGCTAAAACACATTTAATAATTAATCATTTAAATTTAATCATTTAACTTTCTTTAATTGCTCTATGAACGGGAAAGTAGGCAGCACATATCTGAATGAAAAATTCTTTAAATTTGCAGACAAATCGACTTTTATCTGCTTTTGCTTTTGACCTGCGCAAACACACATCTGCATGCACGTTCCCCTCCATACTCCACAATACTTCTACAAATTGCCAGCAAGTCAAAGCCCGCATATATCAAGTTCACAAACATTTGAACACACGAGCATCCTCGGATATCGGATATCAAGCACGCACTCTGAATAGTCAGAATACATACATACTTATGTCTTGGCCCGTAACTTGGTAACTATCCAAGTGTATTCCATATAATTACATTTAATTCATTA
Source organism: Zaprionus ornatus (assembly GCA_018904035.1). Taxonomy (NCBI): domain Eukaryota; kingdom Metazoa; phylum Arthropoda; class Insecta; order Diptera; family Drosophilidae; genus Zaprionus; species Zaprionus ornatus. The sequence continues at coordinate 19,571,111 of JAEIFZ010000115.1, read as the reverse complement.
ACAACTGATATAAGTATTTCATTACATATATTATATATTCGATATATACGTTATAATTTATGTTGTCTGCAGTTCGCTAATAGTAGCTTTAATTTTCACATTTTCTGTAGTCATATGAACAGGAAAAAGCTTAAATGACCTTCCACACATCACAAGTAACGTACCAAAGAACCCTCCACACCTAGCAACATACATACATATCTCCTGAAGTTAAGTGTAATTAACAACTTACACGTGCTCCACATCTACTAAGCCGTACAACCTTCGCTGCCTGGGGGCGCTAACGAATTTGCTGCGTTATTCGAGCTGCCTCGTATTTTAGCTGTAATATTTTAATTATTATTTACAGTTGCTTTGCAAGTTGTTGGGAATTTATTTAAATGCCGTTGCTGGCGGCAGTTCACCTGAGCATCTTTCAGGCGCTGTCGAAATTGTACGCCAACTTTTGCATGCTCTGCCAAAAAGTGTGCATCTCTTTTAGGCTACACAGTGCTGCTAAGTTAACGTTTTTTCCGCCAGATCTGACCTTTCTTGTGGAGTCTTAAACAACAACTTTTAGTGACGTTAAACATATGTGGATTATGTAGGCCAACACTGTTTTAAATGTTAGTAAAGTTCCTGCTTGTATTACAATTCTGTTACCTATTTGGTCGAGTTCGCAATCATAATTCCGACCTTAATTCATCCCTCATTCGAGCCACTTAAACATTCGAGAGTTTTGCCTTTGGCTAAAAATTACGTGTGTCGAAAGCTTTTGAATTTTTAAAATCCCAGACAATAGTTTCTTGTCACGTGTGACAAGGGCGAAGTTTTCTTGCACCCACTATAACTTCGCCTCCTCGTCATGCTTTTTCTGGGGCGCCGATGAGAGGACGAGGATATACCCATGTTTCCCATGTGCTATAATCGAGTCACGAAATGACTAGAAAAAAGTCACGCGAGATTGTTGAACTGTCTGAAAATTATGACTCTGGGGGTTGGCCATTGCAATGAAGGGGCGTGGCGTATGTTCTTTTGATTTGATTTTGAAAAATTCATGAGGCAATTGTCGAGCGCGCGAAAAGATTTCTTGCCACTTCCCCTTGTGCGACAGCTGGCATTTCCTTTTCTTGTCTGAGTTTAAGGAAATGTGCAGGACACCGGAGCACATAACCGTTAATCAGAAGAAGCTTGACATGCTAAGAACATGCACATAAGTCATAACGTATCTTGATATAAAAAAACCAAAGAAAGAAAACTGATGTTGAAGTGTATTGCAAAAGTCAAAGCAAATATTGAAAAATAACAAAAATAAACAACTAAGTTTTAGTTTTGCTTTACTTTTTTCAGTTATTTAAATTTGAATTGTTTATTCCGTGTGAAAAGGGGCAAAGTGAAAATGAGTAAAACTTTTCACATGAATCTCCACTACACAAGAATCTATAAGAATCATTTGGTGATTTTCAGAAACATAAAATACAAAAGAAATTTGTTAAAGTTGAAAAACCTTATGCAGCGACAGATGGTGGCAATCCAATAACGAAAACAGACAGCAATCTTTAACAAAATGTGAAAGTCATAGTCATGAAGCCAATGAAGAACTAAAAGCTGATTAATCAAAATCATTTAAAAGCTAACAATGTGCAAACCGAGCTGAGAACGCAGCCAGAAATAGACGCAAATTTCAATTGATTTAAATGAATTACACACATAAAACGTGCCAAATGGTTGAGCACGAGATCGCGCGGAGCGTAATTGGCGAGTGGTGGAGCCACTACGAGAGCGAGAGAGCGAAAGAACGCGCGAGAGAGGGAATGTGATCGAGTCGATGTGCTGCTGATGCTCTTGAAAAGCTCACGAGGCTACAGCTGCACAGCACAAGACAGCATAAGTCACGAGAGTTTATGTTAGACCGAACCCGGTGCTTTTTTGTGCGAGCAGTGGCCAAGGTCATACAGCAGTCGTGTGTGGAATGAAAACACCCTAACACAGTGGGCTGCGGGGGAATTACTTGGCAACTGAGGGAATTTCGCGGTACATCATTTTCTCTATTAAGCTTAATCAACACTGATTGGAGGCAGCGCATTGCGTGTATGTGTGTGTGGCAGGCAACCAGTTCATCGAGCGAGTTTTCGATTAGCTGCAGCTCTTCGGTTGCGTGCTTAGGATAAGCAACAAACTAACGGTAACTGACCATAACTAACTATAATTGCCTGGTCGGAGTAATCAAGTGACCCATTTTGAAAAATAAAAACGTGCTAAGCGCAGTACAAAAGCTTTTTCCTCGAGCTTTATGCTCGACCACGAGGCGACTGTACAGCGGCGACAGCAACAGGAGCCCATGGCCATGTCCTGCCATATCAGCTGTTTCGTCCTCAGGTTTCCGTCGGTTTTGTTTACATTTTGAAAAGCTCTTGGCGCGTGTGGACAATAAAAATAAGCATAAAAAGCATAACAGAAATTGTGACTGTTATTTACAATGGAAAAAAACGGAATTATAAAAGGTTTTTCGATATACCAGTAGAAACATGAGGCAGTTTTAAAATAAAATAAAATAAAATAAATTAAAATAAAATAAAAAAAATAAATTAATAAAATTAAATATAATTAGCACGTTCTTTTAATGGTATTCACATTTTTTAAAACTGTAAAAATTCCCCTAGGAGTCTCGCGAACACATGAATATTGCCGTTACCATTAATAATTACAAATACATAGGTCTTCCCTTGAAATTCAATGAGTCACTTTCTAAAGGTATAACTGACTGATTTTTCGTGCAAAGTACAGCTTATCAATCCAACATATGTACGTAATATATTAAGTTTTTTTATGATTCTTGTGAAAGATAACAATAACGAGGCGAGCGAGCGAATATAATCGAAATCACGGTGTTCGGGCACTTGACGGGCACAAGCTCATTATGAGCATTTATCAACATTATCGACTGTTTGGCCAGTGATAAGGAGGCAATAAGTAATACCCCCGATATAACACCAATTCTAAGTTGCAGAAGTGACTCAGTTAACCAATGATTCAGGAAAAAAAGCCCTGATAAAAGTGCAATACGGGCACATAATTACAAGACTGTGGAGCTCTACTCTATTAAATATAGTATATGTATGTGTGTTATATATGTATATGCATACATCATATAGTTATACACTAGGTAGGTAATCCCAGACACCAGACAGGCCTACGGCTTCTGATATACGTCTGCGAGATAAGGTTCAGCCTAGCTGTGATTACAGCATGATGTGCCCACTGTGCAAAAGCCCCAGCATACGCACTGTCAAAAAAACAAAAAACGTAATTGGAAAAAACAACAACAAGAACAACCACAGCGAACACAACAAGAGACGCAGCAGGTCGCGTCGCACGCTCTCTACTTATGCTCGACGGCGGCTGCGACAGCGACAGCGACAGCGAAAAAGCTCTTTTCGCGCCATGTGCTTAGAACTTTGGCGTTGTGCTTTTCCGTTTGCTGCTTTCAAAACAGTTTACGAGCTGCCTTCATGCCCAACGGACGCTGCAGAGAGCGCAACTGGGAGGCTGAGACGAACTGCGGAATCAACAGCTAGCTAATAATACAACAATACAACACACACTGTTTAAAACTATAATAGAATTTATTTAATTCAACCCGCCCGGCAACAACAGCAATATCAACAGCAACAGCAACCGCAGACTAAACAGTAAAAAGGTTTTCGCGAATTCGTTTTCGTCTGCTTCGAAAGCAAAAGTTATGTGATAAGAGCTGAAAGTGTGTGTGTGTGCTTTTTCCCAGTGAAATTATCCTGCGTGCCAGTGCGTGTGTATGCGGGTGTTTGTGTTCGTGAGTTTATGACTGCGCAGGACGCGCTAAGGAAAGCTTGTTATCAGTGAAGAGCTCCTGCAACAGCCTCTGTGTAATCGGGCAAGGTCAAGTAAACAGCTGGCGCCAACAGAGTCAAATCAAAGAAAAACTTTTGTTTAACCAAATTCAACTGTGAGAAAAGATATATACAAGAATATCCAAATTGATATATATATACATATACAAAATCAAATCAAATTGAAACATTTTATAATCAAATCGACGACGCGACAACAACAACAAGAAGCCGCACAATGTCTTCCATGGCAGCATTTGATCAGTTCAAAATTGGACTCAAGTAAGCGAAACTCTTATACTTACTCATATGTATGTATATGTATATACGTAGGTATCTTTTAGATTTAGTCATACAATATATGACAAACTGTATGAGTTGAAAATGAGGAGCAGCTGCACAAAGTCACTTAAATAAAACCGATCATTACGATCCATAGAAAGCCTTCTCTGTGTCTCTGCATCTACTTAGTAGTCGGCGTAGTTTATCCACTTTGTTGCATTACAATTATTTAACTGCGGTTGCCTTTTGTGTCAGCCACATGACATCAGCCCCATTGTGTCATCAACGTTCGAACGCTGAAGAAACTTAAAGATTCAATAAAAATACTAAACCAATTTTGGGGTTTAGTTTCTCATAATAATCGTGAAGGGATTGAAAAACTCATTGCATTAAATATTCCATGAAATTTATTACGAACATATTTGCGGTAGATAAGAAAGGCAAATTTAACTCAGGCAAAGCGCAGTGATAAATGTATTTACACATGGATGACAAACAAAAGGGTTCTGTTTGACTATGTCTAACAGAAGTACGACAAGAAATTTAATGGACTCTAATTTCTCTTTTTCCCGCTCGACTTGTTTATGAAGTCATGTCCTTCGGAACATGCGTGTTTAGTGTGTTAACACAATGTGTTCACACCGGGAGTTCTAATTTGCTGCCAACTACTTACTATGACATGCTCATTTTTTTCTATTATGTCCGGTTCGGTCCCTTGATGGACTGCTCTACCATATTGATTGCGCGAAACTCTGTAATTTGTCTACATAATGAGCAAACGAAGTAAATGGTGAATGACAGAGTGCCGAGAAGAGCCGAGAGACCTCTCGGAGAGGGGACACCAGCACACAGCTGTCATTAGAGGCGCCCATTGTGCTCGCTTCTTTGCCCCAGGTTTCTATCTTTTATGGATGTTTCACTCTGTGTGTGTGCGTGCAGGGGTGTGTGTGTGTCTGTACGAATTAGGGTGTGTGTGTGTACCGGCACTTAAACTGCGCAAATAATTAGGTAGAAAGAACTGCTCTGCAAGCGCCCGCCGGTAGCTGTCGCAAAAAAAAAGAATACGAAGAGAAAAAAACAAAAACTATTTATGTAAATTTTGTCTATTGTACAAGCCCGAGCTGAGTCATTTGTTTAATAACGAAATGTTTGAGAGAAGGGGAATGAGATTGAGCCATGAGATCAGCAAGAGCAACAGGTTTGTATGTCAAATAAGCAACAATTCGGCATACTTGTTATACAAGAACTTGTGAGACTTTATACTTTATACTTTTATAGCCCATCAGGGGGCCCTAAAGTTGTCATCAGTATATTTGGACTGGGGTGGGGTTTTGGAATAACATATATCAAATGAAGAATATATAAAAACGAAACTCAGACCATAAAGCAACATATTTATATACTGTATATTTACATATATACATACATGTACTATAATATACTCCGTTTGTATTTTCCTTTACAATATTATTATTTTTCACTGTTCTTCTGTGCAAGGCAAATGCCTGCAGCTGCTGTTGTTGTCTTTCTTTTTGGCACAGAGATTTGCATATTCATTGTTTGCCATGATTTATGACGTTTCATTTGAGTAGCGCACTCATTGTCATTTATATTCATTTCGAGCACTAAATTGGCTTCAAACCATCCACTGGCAAACTTCAAATTGTCAATTTATTTATGCAATAATTTAATGCTATCTAGAAATCAATTTCAATGTGCAACAATGTGTTTAAGCTCGCAGAGACCCTCTCGCTCCCTTCGCCCTGCTGTCTGCCGTAAACTTTCGCACCATTTACACCTATTAACCTTCAATTTAATTGAATTTCTCAGATATTTCGTCGCACATGTTTGGCATTCTATCAAATTGAATTAACTGCCGCCATCTTTGCCATCTTCGTCAATTAGGCAACTCAATTTTGGTCATTGCAAACTTTTATAAATTACCACGAATGGCGGCCTAATGTACGATGAAAAATTCTTGGAATTTTTTATCTTTTTTGTTTTTGAAAAATTATCAACGTTGTATAAACACGAATTTCCTCATTTTCACGTTGACTGCCAAATACGTTTATGTGTTTTAGTCTAGTTTAGTTTTTTCTTTTCTTTCTCTCTCGCTTTCACTCTCTCTCTCTCTCTGTCTCTCTTCTATCTTTCATTCATTCTCTTGACATTGTTCATACGCCGCGAGTGCGACCTGCTCTACATCAAAATGTGCTGTGCATTTGTCGTTGTCGCTCTTGCTTAGCTCACGCGGATCGCCCACACACACACACACAGACACACACAGGCACACATATGTCGTATATATATAGGCATATATACAATTATATCTATTCAAAGCTACATCTGTTGTTAATTTCATTTAATTTTGCCGTTTTTTGTTCGCTTTTCGTATATTTTGGAAAGGCTTTCATTGCGAAAAAATGGTTCAAATGAACAAAGAATGACACACGTTAGTCTACTTATAAGAGTGTGCTACTTATAAACCATATAACAGTATATCAGTATAGTAGAATAGAACCATATAATAGGTAGTATAGATCACACTCAGTGTGACTTTTTGTGAATGACAAAGGGGCAGAAAGATCGAGCGAGTTTAAACCTTTATCTGTAACTCATTTTAATTCCAAATTTTGATTTTCCACTCAGATTCTAAACATATTGTAGCGTAAACAATCCTTGACCTGTTGGCTGACATCAGACCTTTGTGTACAAGTATCACTTACCTTGGCTTTTATCCTTGCGCCACTTGTTAGCTCATTGCGGACTTGCTTTCATTCATCTATACGCCGAGGCAGGCGAGAGCTTTTCGCAAAGCTTTTTCGGCCTGCCTTGCGTGCAGCCTTGCCAAGGTCAACAGGCGCGCGCGCTGACAGATGCGATTGTGGCCCAGTGAATGGACATCAAAAGCCAACTGTATACACACGCAGTATAGTTTCGAGTCGTCATTCCTTTTTTGGTTGAATGAAAATGATATGACTGCAGCCTTTTCATGGAAAATTTCTAAGTTTTCTTGGTCTTTTATGATTATAATAAAGAATTGTTGTGGCCAGAAAAAGTGTAGCCAAACGCATCTGTTTCAGTAGCTCGATTCAGCTGATGTTTGTATAGACTGCGTGCTGTTCGAGCATTCACAAGGCTTTGCACGCGCCTGATAAGCGAGAGAGACAGAGGACAAGGCAAGGGGTATTCCCCCTTTGCGTCTGCCTGGACCGTTTCTGGGAATGGAATATTAATGCAATCATTACGAAATAATCTGTTACACACTGCTCTTATCACTTGGGGCCACGCTGAGGGGGAGCAGGAAGCAAGGGAGATTACAATGCGTTCATTGTTCAGAACTAGTGATGGTAAATAGTGGGTTCAAGGTGTCTAATCGAGACAGACTTAAGTCTAATCTCTTAATTGTCTTAATACCTATCTAAATAATATAATTGTAATTTTTATTCACCATCCGAAAAAATTAAATACATTTTGCTTTGCCCCACGTCCGTTTCTTCATTCTATTGTGATCTTCTTCTGGGATTATCCCTTTGTGATAATATTAGCGCAACGCGTATGAAAGTGTTTCTAAAAGAAGAAGATCCATGGCTCTATCGCGATCTACCTTTTGAGTTATCTTGTTGTGATAATATTATTGCAATTCGTATGAAAATGTTGAGAGCATCCATGTAGATGGCCATGGCATGGCTAATGGGATCAAATTTGTGGTAGCCGTGCTCCGGAAAATGTTCGGCAGCCTTGACAACGCGCTGCGTGTCATGAAGTAGGAATCCACTGAACAGGATAAGTCCGCCGTACAGCGATAGGGAGGCCAATCCAGCACCTATAGCCGTTGTAGGTGGCAGCCACATGGAGGCCAGAGATGCTGCAAAGACCAAGCCCAGACCAATCGCCAATGGGCCGCCAATATGCAGAAATCTTTCGCTTGGCGCGCATGCGGCCACCAATGACAATCCACCAACAATGCCGCCTGTATACATAAAAGCCTTCAACAAAAGTGGACCACCTAGGAAGCACAAGGGCGCAATAACGGCGCCAAGTACGGCACAATGCAATGCCCAGGCCAACTGCTTGGTCCCCACCCCTGGCTCATATGGTAGCGCCTGTGTCAGGGCACCTGTCGCCATTACAATGCCCATTGTGACCATTGTGGAGATCCAGCCAGTGCGCATGATCAATTGAAGCAAGGCATCCGTTTGGAATACGGCTGCCGCCGAGGCCGCTGTCAGGATGCAGGAGCCGCCAAAGTAGGCGTAAGTGGCGTGTATACGGTCCCGCACGTACTGCGGCCAAACTGTTGAATGATCATATATGCTTGCCTCGTTTGACATTCCCAGGCCGTAGTAGCCGAGCGCAATGAGGCCCATCAGTGCGGCACCAGCAACAGCACCCTTTCCCATTCCGTACGCATTCTCTGTGGGTGGACCCATCAATCTATCCTTTAGACCGGGTGCCCGAGTGCGTTGGTTCAGTTGTGTACGGTCGCGGTCCTGGGGATCATCGCTAAACTTGCGTCTTCCAAAGCGGCGTGTGGGTAGCAATGACTTGCCCTGCGGAGGTGCAACCAATTGTTGCCTTGCCGAATTGAGTTTGCTGTACCTCGGTGCCTGCAGATTGGCTTTCCATAGTCCCCGGCCCAGGGTGGAGGTCTTTGTCAGCAAAAGTGCTGAACGAGTCGGCAGGGCGTGCGCAAGACTTGCCAAAAGCATTTTTTTTTTCGAATTGTGACAATTTTAGTTATAGAAATTTATGGTTGATTGAAAAAATGTGCTGTCCGATGATAGACATTGATGATAGCTGAGTCGATGTGCTAGACTGTTTTCAAATTCGTGCGAGACGAGACATGCTCGTTTCTCCTTGATTGAGATCTCTGTGCAGTTCAAAGTTTTGGAATAAAACCAATTTCTGCCTGCTTGCACTTTCTATTGCGATTAGGTTATCCGCTCATCTCACAACAATTTGTGCAAAGCATCTCAAGATCATTCGCAGTCGCAAACTAGTTCCGACTGACCACATGCGGTTGGAATTGGATTTAGCTCCACTCGTTTCATTCGTGTCAGCACTCGTTAGATGCAAATGATTTGTCACATAGTTTCTGAAGGAATGCCAGATTGCAGAAATGGGAAACGAGCTCTCCCACTCACTACAATGAGGTCTTAATGACGAAGCGCATTGCGATCCACTCGATGCCCGAAGTTTTTTTGTCTTTTATGCTAATTCCTCTTGCTGTCGTCACTTTTTTCATATAAGCAACAATTTGTTTATTTTCTTTGAGATTTATTTCCAACGTATCGCTGTGCAGACATGGAGCGGGCCAAGACAAGCAGATAAATCTGTTTGGCGCACGGAATTAAAAATATGAAATTCACAGAGCCCGCTCTGCTGCTGCAAAAAAGAAAATAACATGGAATCACTTTGAAATTGGGTTATTTTCACAAGACAAAATAAAAAACAAATAAAAAAGGCAACAAAAAATTCTTCATGCATTTGGCATTTATTTAAACATTTTGTTAATCGTTCTCTCTGGAATTTACGGGCCCCTCAACGAGCCTCGTTCCACAATAGGGCGACTCGCCTGACCTGGCGAAATGGTCTTGGCACACGCGAGGCTGGCATTAGAAATCTTCTATCCGTCACTTTCCTTATGACACACGTCCCGTCGTAAACATTATTTATATTGACCTTTTGCTTTATAGGCCGCTGGCCATTAGCTAAATCGTTGGGCCGTACTTCCACAAGTTTCTATGGCAAAGTTCAGGGCTTAGCTGCGATAGTCGAACATTCACAATCATTGCCAAAAAAAACGAAATAAAAAAGAAGCAAAAACAAAGACAACAAGGCGACTGGCTATTAATAAGCATAAATATGACATGTTTCTGCCGCCTTCACTCGCATTTGCGAAACACAATCAATTGTTCACAGGAAAATCAAGTGTACATACATATATTTTGAACTGCTTTATAGTTTGATTTTTATATGTTTATAAGTTGAAGCACGTTTCAAGAAATATTTGACCAAACAAAACTATAGTTACTAAAGCTATATACGAAACTATGTCTATAATCATTGAATACAATGATAAAGCGGCGCAAGAATTGACAAGATAGAAACTTCCGGGTGTAAAATCGTTTGCAGATATCAAGCTGAGAATGTGGCAACTCATCTATCTGCCAAATAGTGAAAGAATAACTTGTATAGATTTGAAAACATACAGACTAAACAGTGTCTGCCATTCCCAGATATTTCACGTCACCATTCTCGTATTTGTACCGAACTATGCGAATCTATGCGATAACCTTGAGGTTATTTTAGGTGCAAAGAAATTCCCTTGTCAGTGAAAACACTTGAAGAAACGGCCAGTGGACGATTTGAGTATTCATTCTGTGAATACTTTTCCGTTGGTCGCAGTTGAAAATCTAAACAAATTTTAATAAAATCGCAAACGGAAATACATTTTGTACTCGATATAGATAGAGGGGAGTATCAGGTGGTTAGCGCTGATAAATGGCCACACTTGGCTCGCGTTTAGGTGCTGATAAAACAGTTGGCTTTATCGCCAAGTGTGTTTATATATGTATTTTGGCGAATAAGAAAAAGACGTCCCATCAATTCGAACTAAGATAGGGGGAAACCCATCGCTTATTCTGTCTGATTAGTGCCACGTATTAGGGCATTAGGGCCAAAGTTCATTGAGTAGAACTTTTAACATACGTACTACCATATAATTTATCCTTCAACTGTATTCTAAGCCACCCTTTCCATTGTTTTTCTGCAGAATGGTCGACTTTAAGGTGCAACAACGTCGTTATCGCACAAACGAAAAGACTGTCGTAAGCACAACATATGGCCCAATCAAGGGAGTCAAACGCAAGTCCATCTATGGGCAATCCTATTTCAGTTTTGAGAAAATACCCTTCGCCCAGCCACCCATTGGAGAACTGCGCTACAAGGCACCTCAGCCGCCAGAGATATGGACCGAGGTGCGCAGCTGTACGTCGCAGGGTCCAAAGCCATTGCAGAAGCACTTTGTGTTCGAAATGACAGACGGCTCTGAGGACTGTCTCTACCTTAATGTCTATACAAAGAATGTAAGTGTACAAAGTACCTGATCGATAGTACTTTATTTATCTATAATATATTCATCCTGCTACGTTGCAGTTATATCCCACCAAACCGATGCCTGTGATGGTCTGGATCTATGGCGGCGGCTTTCAGTTCGGCGAGGCTTCACGTGAATGCTACAGTCCAGACTATCTGCTGCGCGAGGATGTGGTAGTCATCTCAATAAACTATCGTCTGGGACCACTAGGTAGGTTTGGCTTGGCACTTGATAATGCTCAATGAAAATACGTTATTTTCCTCGGGCTTTGCAGGATTTCTCTGCCTGGAGGATCCGGAATTCGATGTGCCCGGCAATGCGGGTCTTAAGGATCAGGTACTGGCGCTTCGCTGGGTTAAGGCCAATTGCTCTCGCTTTGGCGGTGATTCCAACAATATTACGATTTTCGGCGATAGTGCAGGAAGTGCCTCAGTGCATTACATGATGATCACTGAGCAGACACGCGGTCTGTTCCACAAAGCAATCTGCATGTCGGGCAACACATTGTCACCGTGGGCTGTAACGCCGCAGCGCAACTGGCCTTATCGCCTGGCTGTACAGGCGGGCTACACGGGCGAGAATACAGAGCGTGATGTCTGGGAGTTCCTGAAGAACGCCAAGGGCTCGGACATAATCAAAGCCAACGGAGAGCTGTGCATCGATGAAGAGAAGAAGGAGCGCATTGGCTTCTCGTTTGGCCCCGTCATCGAACCCTACGTGACCAGTCACTGCGTAGTCCACACCAAACCAATCATCATGATGCGCACTGCCTGGAGTAACAGCATACCCCTCATACTGGGCGGTGTATCCAATGAGGGTTTGTTGCTCTACTCAGAGACGAAGGCGAAACCCAAGTGTCTTAACGAGCTGGGCGACTGTCGATTCGTGGTGCCCATCGAGCTGAACATGGATCGCGACAGCGCCCTCTGCAAGGAGTATGGCGAGCAGCTGCGTCAGTGCTACTACGGCGATAAGACGCCCAGTCTTGAGACGTTGCACGAGTATCTACAGGTGTGTAAATTACGCCAGTTAAACATGTTTCACTTTATATCTGTAATGTGTGCGCTTTGTTTTGCTTACCTTGCAGATGGTTTCGCACGAGTACTTCTGGTTTCCCATATATCGCACAGTATTGTCGCGCTTGGAGCACGCACCTGGCGCACCCACCTATCTGTACCGCTTCGATTTCGACTCGAAGCACTTCAACCATCTGCGCATACTCAGCTGCGGCAAGAAGGTGCGTGGCACCTGCCACGGCGACGATCTCTCGTATCTCTTCTACAATTCGCTGGCGCGCAAGCTGAAGAATCATACGAGGGAATATAAGTGCATCGAGCGTCTAGTCGGCTTGTGGACGCACTTCGCCACATATGGCCATCCGAATTTCGATCCTGATCAGTCTGATCTGTGGCAGCCCGTCACTGCCGCCTCGGTCGAGAAGCATCAGCTGAAGTGCCTTAATATATCCGATGACCTCAAGATCATCGATGTGCCCGATTTGAAAAAGCTAATGGTCTGGGAGAGCTTCTTCCGTCGTGATGAGCTGCTGTGAATATAGTTATGAGTGCTAAGATACAAACACATCGCATTAACCTTATGTTCAAACAATGCAAAGCTTAGCTTTAAAGTCTAGATACTGATACAGTTACAGTTACTGTTACCGTTGCAGTTACATCTATGTGTCGTTAAGTTTGCCCATATTCGAAATTCTACATACTTGAAAGCCTGTTAATGTTGATCCCTTCATCGGAGATCTTGACTCTGTCATTCTCAGATTGTAGTCAGATCAAGATTAGGATAAGGATAAGAATTGCTGGAAATGAGTGTGATATGTTTTGGCATATTAGCACCCCATGTAAATAAGTCGCAACTGAAGTACCTTTGAATCGAGAACAATGCAGTTACATCTTAATACCTGACGACCGAGGAATTTAATACCCTAAATGTAATCTTAACTATGTTATGTGTGTAAGCTATGTTCCTTATGTGTCATGAAATAAGTCTACTATTTGTAATTACGGATAAACTAGAATTCATATTGCCAGACGTTCAGTACTCCCACGCGCAAAGTTCTCTCGTTCGTATATATAGGGATATTTATGTAATCTTATACAACTTGTTTGACATACAATACATATGTTGGGTCGCAGCCCCGCATCTAGCTTTAAACAGACACGTGTAGGCTTCGGAGAGTTTAACCAGTTTATACATTACATACATGAGTATATAATTTTTGGAAACGTATTTTTTTTAGCTAACTCGTCCATGTTTTATATATTTAGGAATATGATTCTTGTTTACAGAGATATGCATCGTACATATGTATGCATTATGTGTAGATATTTATATTATATTTAGACACCAACAATTTCTTCACAGAGAAGAAGGAATTGATTATCTATTTGTCTGTTGACTAAAACCACCTTGAAAAGTTACTGAAAATGCACAAGTTTACCATACATTTTTTGAAGTTGTTTTTTGATAGATTCCACGAAGAGCGTACTATTTTCAGCTCGCTAAATTCTATTCCTATATGCTTCGAAATGATGTGATGCCACGAAACTAAATAAGAAATATCCATATTTTAATAGGGAAACCTTTGAATGAGAACTAACCAACCAAAAAATAAATCAAACTGAATGTATTTCTAATAAAAAAAGTGGAAAACAAAATTAAAGCGTGTTTGAATTCAGAATATATTCAAAATATATCAAGTATATTCACGAGACTCGAATCGTTGAGAGCCCACGTATATACCAATTACGACGCACTACAGAAGTAAGTATATTGTTCAATTGTTGACATCTATTAAAACGACATCGTAAATTAATCGAAGTCGTCTCTTGAAATCTTATCGCGCACGTGAATCTGATTCGTATACCCGTCTGGCACTTGGCGAGGCACGCGCTTTTTCCACTCAGAGCTGGCAAACAAATTTCGCATATCAGCAAAATGTTTACTAACGTCAGACCAACTATACTAAGTATGGAATATGGGCTATAACACAATTAAAACAATCACAAGTTCATGTGAAGCGTGACTAATTCAAGTGCAAATGGCAACTTATTAATTAGGCATCTAAATTTTGTTGTTGTCCGATTATAGCATAGTGGTAATTGTCTATGGACGATAAAATAATTATGCCAAATAAATATTTATACCGGTGGAATATTCGATTGTTTTACGACAGACTAATGAATCGGAAAAACTTTCAACTTCGACGAACAGAGCAATTTGATTGTTTCCATGAACTGAATGGGAATTATATTACATAGTTATATCTTTATTTTATCGTGAGGGTGCTCAATGGTAATAGATAATTGCAAGCAAGCATGACGAATATATTGAATAATTTCAGTTCAAAGTTGATGTAGATCAGGGACAGAACTAGCAGAAACTTAAGCATGATTCCCTGGATTCAATTGCGTATCTCTGACTCTGGGTTTGATTACTTGACTGTTAACACCTATGTCAGGGGTTCATTCAAGTGCTAAATCGTTGCAGACGCTAATAAGCAAAGCAAGCTGGTTATGAGTTTTAGGTTTACTAATAGAGCGATTCGGAAATCTATCCAGTTAGTTGCATACGTGCTCTTAATACGACAAGTCCAGTTAAAATGTATTCCAGGCTTGGCTATATAATTCTGCTCAGGTTTTTGTCAAAAATTACGTTAAACCTTAAGTACTTGTATAATGTGAACTGTTTTCATTTCACTTAGTTTTTTGGCTGTGTGCATAAGCCTTGCGTTATGCGATGATGTGCCAGATGCCGAAGTCATCACTGAAAGTGAGCCTGCTCACACAACAGCCGATGATTTTCATTTCTGATCCCAAAGTTTTGAATATGGAGCTTATAACCAGGCGGAAATAAATGAATGTTGTGCTTACGTTGTGTTATAACTGTTAAATAATGTTAATTTTGTGATGATAAACTGGTTCTGTTTCGTCATTGCCATTAAGTCGTTTCCACTATTCTTTGGTCAAGTTATATGTCTGGTCATATACATGTCATCAGACTGAAGTTAGACTGGTTTAAATTAGCTGCAAATAGTAGTTACTAAGCTTGGTCGAATTCAAGTTCAAAGTCGCACGTTTAACGCTAAACTGTCTCCCGTTATTGGGGTCTTTGCACTCAGTGTTATGAAAGTCGTATGTGTTACTTGCATGCAGCTGTGTTTGTGGTACTTTGCTTTAACAACTGGGGCGTGGGTTTTAAATTTAGTTTCAAGCCTGTGTTCAAGGTGGATTTTATTTTATTTACTTTATTTGGGGCTTTTGAATGTGCTTTACGATTGGTTCGAGGCTGTTTCGGATAGAATTAATTTGCATCACTGAGACGTGTATGAAAAATATGTTTAATTCATAAAAATAATACATATTTTTATATTCCATATGATCCACTAATATTTGTATGTATTGTTGAGATTAACTGTTCATATATAATATGTGAACGTTTACATCTATAACATTTTTTATTTTATTGGTTGAAAATTAAAAGTTGTAATAAAAAACTATTTAAGTAGTAACAGTTGTTTTTGCTAACATAAACAATTTTGCGGTATTTTAGTCTATCTGTTTGGCAATCGATAATCCACAATGAACCTCAGTTAAGTTTGTATTCAGTTTAAAAATATATTATTTTTATTTTTTACTTATAACCGAAGATTGGCAATCTCGAACATAGATTCGTTTTAAAAGCTCATTCGATGTTTGCGAAATAAAGTTTTTTAACAGACTGTTTAACAGCGATCGACATCAGAGCTTTTTAACATACCTTAAAAGCTATCGGAGCTTTAGTTTACCAGCGTTGCCATCGTGTGCAATGTGAACAGAAAGCTGCAAGTGGAGCAACAACAGAGAAGGCGGAAGTAGAAACACCGCAAGCAGAAACTAGTTCGCTCTCAAGCGAAAAAACGAGCTCACACCATTCGGACACCTGTTGAGAGCAAGAGCAAGAGCGAGAGTATGTCTGCAAGTGAGAGTGGTCGAGTGTTACGCTAGGTAATTGTTTGATGAGAGCCGCTTCGGATAACACTCTCGCGACAAGCGCTTTCGTTGGCGTCGCGATCATTCGGCTTTAGTCAGTTGTCGGCGCACTCTCGACTTGGGCGCATTGCAGAACGTGGCCGGGTTTTGTTTTTCGAGCGTATCTGCAGTTTTAACAGTAGAAGTTGTATACACTGACATACTTGACTCTCGCACATTCAAACATACGTTCATATGCTTACTTTCCCTGCATAATTCGTGCGTAGGGCCGTGAATTAATTTGTGTGTGTTCTTTATTTTAATTAATTGATACAACCTACGAAAGGTGGAAGTTTTCTACTCTTACCATGGCTGTGCGAATCATGGATATGCTGAAATTCACCTTTAAGTATGTATTCACAAGCAAAGTAGCAACAATCAAAACAACAAGAACAACAACTGCAAAGCGTCGTCGTTTTACTGTGTTTTTAGGTCTCCCGGGCTGCTGCTGCAACAGTTGCAGATTTCTTGTACGATCGTTGGTAGTTATAATCGCCCATCTCACTTGCTCTTTAGAGCATAAATCAACATGCAGACAACATATTTGCTCACACATGATTGTGCTTATGTCTGCCACATGTGTGCGTGTGTGTGTGTGTGTTTGGAAATGTTGCGTTGGTGAAATTGTTGCGCAAGGTTTGCAGCTGGTTTTTTGCATAAACCAATCGATGTTTTGGTTTTCTTCGGGCTGCTTTTTGTCCGATTCGTTTGTCAATTTTTAAATTAGTTTGTTATTATTTGCACGTTTCTGCCTGAGTTACAGCGTGCAGTGACTTATTGGCAATTTAGCGGCAAGTTATAAAGCATAGATATTTTTTAATTATTATTATTGCATACACCTTTGTAATAATATGTATTTATTGTGCGGAAATTCAAATTTAAATCTTTTTCGCAATCGTTATTAAATGTTACTCCAACAATTATTGTGACCGATAGTTGATATATCATACATAAATATATACTCAGAAGTTTAAGACACTTCAACTCACACATCATGCAATTTCGAAGGGTATCTAGTGGTCAACATGCAGAGGACAACCACTCTCCTTTAGAGATATTGTTTCTAAGTACTTAAAAGTTTATTTACAATGTGTTTTCTGAGTATAGAACTTAATAGTTAAAAAACAACATATTGTTTATCTCCAGAAAACATTGTTGTTTATATTTTAGACCCCTTATAATTACATTCTTACGTATACAAGAAACACTCCCAAACACACCTGTGTGTTATAGGTTGTTAAAGGGGTCTTCCATTAGGTTAAAATTATTAGCCTATTACTGCTATTCTCTGACATTTCTATAAACATTGTGAAAAGCTCAAATACCTAGTATATAAGCAACCGTGTTGATAACACAACCAGGTACATAGTTCATTTTGATTTCAGGTGGTATTATTATTGTTTTTTCTGCCCATTTTCTGATTTGCCAAGCCGGCATGACGAAGCATTTCTTTGTTATATCAACAATATGAGATATTAATTCAAATGCTAATCAATGTATAGACATATAATTACAACATTTAAATACATTTTTCGCTCAGTGGATTTAGCTTCGATATGAAAAGGGTATTTTAGTTTGCTTATCGCTTACACTGTTTGTTCTGCTTATCTAAGCAAATAAGTAAAAATATACGTATTAACTGCATTCTAGTTAATATATGTATATGTACTTGGCAACTGTAGGTTATCGGTTATTAAACAAACAGCTGTTTGGTTTATGAAGGTTTGGTCAGGTAACAGTATTCATAAGTATCGATTCCGGCTGATACTGCATCCGTAAGGGGGTAACTCAGTTTCCATAAGCCAGCAGTTGCT
This sequence comes from Zaprionus ornatus, assembly GCA_018904035.1. Classification (NCBI taxonomy): domain Eukaryota; kingdom Metazoa; phylum Arthropoda; class Insecta; order Diptera; family Drosophilidae; genus Zaprionus; species Zaprionus ornatus. Next base: position 19,553,041 of record JAEIFZ010000115.1, on the reverse strand, counting down.
TGCTAAAGAAATATCCCCAAATTCTTCTGGCAATTGTTATTATTATTTTTTTAAATAGTCATAAACAATATCTAACGCTACCTCAGTAGTAATCAGATGCCAATCAAAAAGCTTTACGACTGTAATAGTCAGCTTACTAAGTGTATAGATCTGAATATTAGCAGAGATTTGCGATATTGTGGAACTTGTTCTTGTTCAATTGAAATGCAAGTATAAACGAGAGTCATTCCACTTAAGTCGGTCAAATTAAGTACGATGATAGGGTTGATTTCACAGGGCTTGAAAATAAGTTCAGTTAGCTGAAAACACGCGAAGATAATTCCCGCTTGTTAAACTTTGATCTGTAGAATTAGTAATGCTGTCGCTAAAATCGTTAACATTTTTACGATTCATATATTGTAAGCTCGCTAGCAAATTAACTTTAATACACCAGTCTGACAGGGAAATACCCTTTCGTTTTGTTTAATATTCTCCAAATACAACGATATATTAAATGGGTTTCATAGTTTGTCTCATAGTTAACTGTACCCTTCATTATTAGGGTATGCAAATCGCCTGCTCATTGCATTTCTACAAGCAGTTACCCAGCTCCTCAGCGGCACGTTCCACATAATCTTCATATCTGATCTCTCCTTTCGCTGCGGCTGCTCTGGAATCGGCAATTTGTATGCGATTTTCTCAAACTATGTCAGTTAGTGCGGTGCATTCGGAGAATGCGTGTTAAATATAAAATGTGTGATTAATTTCGAGCTGCGCAATTGATAAAAACGGACAGGCAACAAAAATGCCATAAAATGCATATGCCACACACCCACAGGGCAAGCTGAGTGAGCAATAAAACTTAAATGCAAAAATCGAAAACAAAATAAATAATGAAAACATATACGAGTAGAAACAAAAAATAAACAACTGTGAATAGAAAACTTGTCACGCATATTAAGCGCGACAAAAACGTTGAGGCTGGTCAAAAGGTGCTGACGGTTCGGCAAGACTTTCAAAAAACAATTCAGCACACAAGACACCGTAACGCAACCGCAGTGGCATTGAAACCGTCATGCCGCACCGGCAATTGGTTGGCCTGACCCGGCTGCGTGACTGATTTCCGACCAAAAGCGGCGACAACACGTAGCAACGACCCGTGGCTCATGTCTAATTGGTGGCACAAAACAAGTGCGAGAGCACCGCAAGAAATCTTCGTTGAAAATTACAAAGTGAAACAGGGAATCGTCATCTTTCACCTTTCATTTATTTCTACAAATGTTCCTCTATGGGAAAAGTAAAAAAGAAACCTTTTTTTAATTTAAATTTTTTCATTTTATTGTTTTGTTATTATATTTCATGAGAGCCTTTAACCAAATGTGCTTCGTATTCTAGGATTAATTTTTCAAGTTTTTCTGTTCAAAAACAGAGGAACAGATCCAATTCTTTTCTGTTTATTCAGTAATATGATAGTTTTGTTGTCACTGAGACTGTTTTTGACAAGAAATCCTTACGATATGAGTAACACCTTCCCATACGTATCAATAACTGCTACTTTGATTTACAGGGTGCTTGCATTCAAGCTTGAGCAGCGCCGTCTGACCACATCCATCTATACGGTCATCAAGACTGGACTTGGCGCTGTGCGCGGCGTGAAACGGAAGACCATTTGGGGTGACTACTACTTCAGCTTTGAAAGGATACCGTTTGCCAAGCCACCATTGGGTGAGCTGCGTTTCAAGGCGCCGGTGCCGGTGGAGCCTTGGAATAATGAGTTGGACTGCACTGCGGCGGGGAACAAACCACTACAGACTTATCCGCTGTTCAGCAAGTACACCGGAAATGAGGATTGTTTATATTTGAATGTTTATGCCAAGGATGTGAGTAGTCGTCGTCTGTGTCGTCCCCAAATTGCTTACAATCTTCTCTCTTGTGATTGCAGCTGAAGCCGGACAAGCTTCGTCCTGTGATGGTCTGGATATATGGCGGTGGCTTTCAGGTGGGCGAAGCCACACGTGACATGTACGCTCCCGACTTTCTAATGACCAAGGATGTAGTGGTGGTCACTGTCTCTTATCGTCTGGGTCCGTTGGGCTTTCTCAGTTTGGATGATCCGGAGGCCGATGTGCCTGGCAACGCGGGCCTCAAGGATCAAATTATGGGACTGCAATGGGTAAAGCAGAACATCGAGGCTTTTGGAGGCGATCCTAATAATGTAACCCTCTTCGGGGAGAGTGCTGGCGGTGCTTCTACGCATCTGCTGACAGTGAGCCACCAGAGTAAGGGTCTCATCCACAAGGCCATCGCAATGTCGGGTACCGCGCTCTGTCCGTGGGTCAAAGCACCCAGAAACAACTGGGGCTATAGGCTGGCACAGAAACTCGGCTATACGGGTGATAACAAGGACAAAGAGATTTTAAAGTTTCTTTGCCAAGCCAGTGGTGGCGACATAGTTAAGGCATCGACGCAGATACTCAGCAATGATGAGAAACACCATCGTATACTGTTTGCTTTTGGGCCTGTGGTGGAGCCCTATGAGACTGAACACACCATAATGGCTAAGCCAGCTGATGAACTAATGAAGGAGAGCTGGAGCAATAGCATACCTATCATGTTTGGCGGCACTAGCTTCGAGGGATTGCTCTTCTATCCGGGTGAGTGTTAGAAAACAAAAGAACTGATCTTGGCAACTTAGAGACTAATCTCATGCTTTCAGAGGTAACTCGCCGACCAGCCACACTCGATGAAGTCAAAGACTGTGAGAATCTATTGCCTATCGATATTGACCCGAACATGAGTGACGAAGTGCGCAAGGACTACGCCCTGCAGCTGAAGTCCGCCTACTTTGGCGACAAGCCTTGCAGTTCGGCAACTATGCTTAACTTCCTGGAACTAGAGTCATATCGCGAGTTCTGGCATCCCATCTACCGCACAGTCCAATCACGGTTAGAAAATAGTAGTATTCCAACTTATCTGTACCGCTTTGATTACGACTCCAAGCTCTGCAATGCCATACGCACTATTCTCTGTGGTCCTTCGATGCGAGGCGTCTGCCACGGTGACGATATGTACTATATCTTTCACAGCATGCTGTCGCATAAGGCTGCCATTGACTCTCCCGAGCACAAAGTCATCAAGGATATGGTAGACATCTGGACGAGCTTTGCGGCCAAAAGTGATCCCAATTGCGACAGCATCAAGCATGCCCAATTTCCGCCCCTGAAGGCTGAGAACGATATCAAATGCTTCAATATAAGCACCGAGAGAGAGTACAAGACGTTGCCAGAGCAAGAAAAGTTGAGGCTTTGGAGTAGCTTCTATGATACTAGCCGTCAAACGGAAGTTAGTGAATAGCTTTACTTTTGGCCGTACATAAAATTTCAAGTTTTAATTTTTAAGATAAATGCTTAGTACTTTAAGTTTGGGTTATCAGCTTCATTTACAAATGAACTCAAGCTGAGTTCGTGATTTTTATAAGTATTTAATATATATTATATATCTTATATGTTGTAAACTTAAAACGAAGTATTTAAATTTACTCCCCAATAATGTTTGCTGGTTGACTCACGTTGACAGCTTTGTTCTCATTCATCTAACCTCTGTCCTGCTGCTGTGTGTCCCCTCTACACCTACACTTACGTACTCGTGAGTGTGTGTGCATGTGACATTTATGTGTGTAAGCCGATGCTTGACAATCAAAGGGTACACTGACAACAATTTCAGCGGGGCGACTGCTAACGCTAAACTGCGACCCCAGAGAATGGCAGAGAGAAAGAACGAGAGAGCGGAGATGAAGAGAGTAAAAATAAAATAGAATTCCATTAAAATTTTTGCAAGTTTTTAATCCTTTTTTGTTGTATTTTTTAGGACATGCCGAAATGTTTGTGTGGTAAATCCAAAGGGTTCCTCACGTCGACCGTGTGGTCATGGCGCGTGTCCCGGCTGACGTGAAAATTTCATTTGCCGACGCGCCGAGGCGCTTCACGCGGCAAGTTGAATCCAGTTCGCTATTTTTTTCCAACATTTTTTATACCGCCTATTTAAAATTTGTGTTAAAGGGTATATAAGCTTAGAGAAAATGTGTGTATTTAACAATGTTGAGAACTATAGCCAGCAAATGTATTGCTAAAGTTCGTAGATATGGCAAGCATGCAGCTTTATTTTTGTAGAATATGAGATTTTTATTTAGCATGGGTATCTCACAGTCAGGTTAATTCGACCGTAGCTTTCTTTACTTGTTAGTTTTAGACCCTTTTATGGTTAGAGTATGCGGGGGGGCAAGTCCGCTTCGTTTTGTCCCTGTGGGAAGCGTGTAAAAATGGGCGTAAGCTCGATAAATTAGAATTTTTTCGCTGCCAGCTGATATTTTACTTCACTTTTTTCTTGCTGGCTTTGTGGGCAACTTGCTGGTTGGTATATATAGTATATGTATTTTTCATGCATTTCTTGATTACATATATTTCAAGTTCTTTTTAATTAAAGCTTTTGGCATTGAAAGCGAGGCATTGATAAACTCTGCTGTGTTAAATAGTGCATAGTTAATAGAGACTAATGATGGAATTATTGCTTTTTATGCTTTTTAAATAAAACAACTTGATGCAAAATCTTTAAAATAAGAAAAACACAATATTAAAGTCCAGAATTTCAAAACAATCTGGTAACTTGAATGCACTGCATACTTTAAATAAAAGCATAGCATACTTTTAAGTGTTGCACAGAAAGTGAGGCTTTGATAGTAAACTCTGCTGTGTTAAATAGTACATAGTTAATAGAGAATAATGATGGAATTATGCTTTTTATGCTTTTTCAAAGTAAACAGATTGATGTAAAATCTTTAAACAAAATATACAAGTTCAGAATTTCAAAACAATCTGGTAACTTGAATGCACTGCATACGTTAAATAAAAGCATAGCATACTTTTAAGTGTTGCACAGAATCGTTCATTTTTTGTGTAGCATACTTTTAGATGGTGGCTCATAAATCGAAACGTATGAGATAAGTAACAAATTTGATTAGTTTCGTTAAATAAAGCCTTGAATTACTCATTTGTATTTGAATGTCATTACCTATTTTTGTTCATAATGCATAATGCATTTAATCTGCCTTCAATATATTGTACATTATTAAATTTTAACATTGTCGTTGCATATAGTGAAAAGTTGGTTAATCAAGTATATGAAGTTGCACGCTGAACTTATGTTTTATTCCTATGAAAATGCATGGAATGGTGCACGTGCACCCACAGTTGCCGCATGTGGTTGCAGCCGCAGTTTAAGCACTTTTTGCGGCCAACGCTTTTTCGCTCGAAGCCTTTTCGGTGTTTGCATGTGTCACTACCTGTAAATATGTATGTAGGTTTGTGAGCGCCATTGCACCACTGTGCGAGAGTGTGTGTGTGTGGGTTTTGGCATTGGTGTGGGTGTGTTTGTGCATATATAAGCCATATTCATCCGACATGTTACCACTTGCTGTTGTTTTTGCTGGCAACAGTCAGCGTGATGTCTGATCATATTTGTTTGCGGTTTTCGTTGCGGTCGGCGCTTAACAAAAACTGTTCCACGCACATACACACACACACGCACTCACATATACAGAGGCACAATAGCAAACACACACACACACACACACACACACAACCACAATTATAATGGCCCAGCCGGCTTTGGCACTTATTGAAGTTCAACTTTTATCAAATTAAATTTGCCGGATTACAGGTATTTAGAGCTGAACTGTCTGCGGTCTATCGTCGGGGCAATACAAGTGGCATTAGCGGTTGTAATTGAATTTTGGGCTATGAACAATGCAATTTTTTGCCTCTCAACGCGAGATTAATTAAATTTACTGAACGATTTAAATAAAAAAGGCCAACACAATGACATACATTGTTATTGACTTTTATTGTGCAACTGCCGCTTTACAAAATAACTGTCCAATGCGATTTTAGCTATTTTTTTGTAGAGAGATTATCTAATTGAATTGCGACAGCCCTTTGTGCACAATGAAGTGTCAGTGTTGGTAAACTTCAAAACCAGTGAACTAAAAGCAATTAGTGTTATTAGTAATACACATTTGTGGGAAATTTCCAACAAATCTGAAGACTTTTCCCCGAATCTGACCCAAAAAAGATTAGTACTCTGGGGTGTAAGTGCACTCAGCGCGTTGCAGCTAAAACTCAATTATTTCGCAAATATATAAATTATTTACTTAAGTGTCCTGGCTCACCAAGGAAAAGGATGCGAGCTGCAGTCTGTGCGCTGCGCACCTGAAAATCACTTTTCAGCAACAGAAACGCAACTCAATTTGGGCGTAAATTTCGCATGGCTTAAGTGAAAGCAACAACAAAGGCGAAGGACTTTAATAACAAACACAACTTAAGTGCACATAAAATGACTTGCCAGGCAGCTGAAATATCCACGCCCACACAGCTTGGCAGACGGTAAGGAATTATGCACTCCAAGGATACGACCCGCATTTTATGCACTCGCCAGTAAAGTTATTGAGTAATCAGCTTTAAAACTCTGGACTAGCTGCTGCTGCTGCGGGGTTGGTCAGGGCCAGTTGGCTGTTTGTTTGTTTCTTGGCCACAACAGCAGAAGCAGCAGCAGCGCAGCTAGTGCACTGCCTGCACTCCTTGCAGCTCCTAGCTGCATGCAGCATGCCCCATAAAATGCGAAAAATGTATGCCCAGGCACGTGGCAGCTGAAAATGATTGCGCGACATGCTTGCTTTATGCTTTTCGGGTGCCACGATTTATGCGGTTCCCGCTGCCAGTGCGAGTGCCCGTGTGAGTGTGAGTGCAAGTGTGAGTGTGAGTGTGAGTGTGAGTGTGAGTGTGAGTGTGAGTGTGAGTGTGAGTGTGAGTGTGAGTGTGAATGCAAGTGTAAGTGCGAGTGTGAGTGCGAGTGACTCGAGTAGTTCGAGTGTTGCCAGTGGCTCGAGTGGCGTCGTAATCCCTGCCGCCAGCGGTTGCCATGTACCTTCCTTCATACACACTTGCCGCTGCTTAGCATATCGCGTTTTGTTCGCCGGCAACGTGACGTATGAGTGTTAATAAGTTCTAGCACGTCAGGCCGAAAACTAATCAGCAACACCAGCAGCACCAGTTGCAGACTAGTTAATGGTGCAACAGAGTAACGGACAACGTATGGTGTGCTCCACACAAATACCCTTTGAGTGCAGACTTCAATGAGGAGATCAACATGAAGAAGTTTAGAGGGAAGTAAAAAGGGAAAATATGGAAAATATATAACCAATTCAGCGTACAACATTCTGTGAATAACTCAATAATAATTGAGACACACTCACACACGATGCTTAACTATTAATGGACTGCTGCAACAGGGTATTTGTAACTATTATTTATTAACGTTGGCTCACCAACGCCAACATAAATAAGACGCAGACAATGAACAATGCACTGCCGCCGTTTGCATGTTACACATTATTCTTTCTCTCTCTCCCTCTCTCTCTCTCTCTCTCTCTCTCTCTTTCATTTCATTTTATTTTATTTCATTTTTTGTACTTTCTCTTGTTAGCAGCAGCCACTCGCCGAGGCAGACTCATTAAGCCCAGTAATGACACTTTAGCGCTGCGAGCACGTTCTAAGCGCCAGCAATAATTCATGCCACTGAGTGATTTGTGGTGCCGAGTAGCAGCGAGGCAGAAGCAGACCAGGTCGAACAGATCCCGCTCTCCCCACTCCCCCCGACAGGCTTCGAGGCGTCCAATGGCCGGCGTCGAAGTGTGAACATTACTCGTATTTGCTGGCATATTTTAAGGTAAATATGCCGATGGCTTTGGGCCACTTTGGCGAGCAGCTGCCGCTGTGCAATATGGCAAATTATGCCAAACATATATATACGATATATATATATAATGTATATGAGCCATTTGTGCTTTAAAGGCACTTCCTGCCAACAGCGTTTTATGCGCCTATTGAGCAATAATTCCGAGTCTATGAAGTCAATAGCAAATTGTTCTGATGCGAAACTCATGGCCAAAACTTTAATGTGGTGCAGAGAGAAAGAGAGGGAGAAGGCGAGAGAGAAAGAGAGGGAGGGAGGTAGGCTAACTGCCACGCATGCATAATAGCTGATAGTGCAAATATTTATGCGCATATATGTATTTGTGATGTGGTCAGAAACACTATAAACAGGCGAGCATTTAGCACTGCCCTGGGCGTGGCAGTGGCAGAGGCAAGTCTGTGCGGCCGCCAGAGTGCTGGCAAAGCGGCCACAGCGAACAAACCGCAGCAAACTAATAATAACCAGTAAAGCCGCATGGAAAATAAAAAAAAAAAATGGGAGGAAAATGCAAGTGTGTAGGTCAAAGGATGGCGACAGAGACAGAGCATAAGTGTGACGCTGGAAACGCTGGTTGTCGCGGGGGGAGGGGAAATGAGGCACAGGGGCAGACAAGGCGGCTAACGACACAGCAAACATAATTGCAACCACGAAATTTACAAATAGCTTTTAGTGTCAGCGCAAAATACATAGAGCACTCACACACACACTCACACACACATACGCACTTGCGCCCACTGACAGTTGCAGGCACATATAGTGCTCATGCACTCAATGCATATCAGGCCGTGGGTCAGCGCATGTTGCATACTTTTGTGGGCGGAAATGTCGTAGAACAGCGCAGTGCAGCGCAGCGCAGGCAAAAGGACTGAAACAACTGTTGGGAGCATAATATTTGCGTCCTTAGCCAGGACACTCGAGAGCACATCTAATTTGTCATGGAGCCGAGCGCCGAGCGCCGGGAGCCGGGAGCTGCAAAGCTGTTGGCGGGAAGAAAAATGCACAAACATGCAGTCGAAGCTGGCAACAGAGAGAGAGAAGGAGTGTGAGAGAGAACAAGAGAGAGAGAGGGAGAGATGGAGTGTGAGAGAAAGCGGGATAGCGAGCGTATCCAGGCCAGAGAGCGCTGCTTGTCCTTGGTCACTAATTAATGCGGCTTGTTGGGCTGGCAAGTCCTTGTGCCTTGTTGCCAGCACTTGTAACTGTCATGCTGACTCCTGACCAGCAATCCCTCTCTCTCTCTCTCTCTTTCTTTCTCCTGCCTTATCTCTCTTCCTCTCTCTTCCCGCATCCGTTTCAAGGATCGCCTGTCGAAAATTTTCACTGCTTCGGCTGCTAGCTGAAAATTAATTTTCACATCGCTGTTGCCACACGCGGCACGTTGCACGCTGTTGCAAATCCAGCACATTGTGTTAATTTGCAATTCCAAGAGAGGCTGCAAAAAAGAAACGCGACTGTTGCCCACGGCGCGTATGCGTGTTGTCCTATGCCGACTCTGCTCGGCATGCGAAGCTCAGTGATTCCACCAGCTGCCGACAGCAGACTGTTCAAGCGGCTTAATCGAGTTAAGGATTGCCCAATAGATGGTATAGGGATCATATCGAGCTGATGCCGAATTGCTTTTTGGCTGAACAGCTAGTGTTGCTTGTGGCAGCAATTAGGAATGGTAACAGGAACCTTTCGTCTCTCAAAGTTCAACGACTATAGCTTATGATCTAATTAAAATCCAAATGTCGGGCGATTTGAGTGTAAATTAATGAGAAACAACTAACAACGAAAGGGACAACCGAAGGCAGTTTCGGCCAGCACAAAAACTTTTCCCATTACGAAACTGTGAAAAATAAAAATAAAAAATACTCGAATAGACAAGGGGAAAGTGCAAATGCAACAAGCAAACATTTAAACAAAAGTATAACAATGCTCAATAGTTGTGCCAGTTGCTGTTGTTGTTGTTGTTGTTGTTGTTGTTTTTATTGTGCTTTTTTGCATTCAGGATGGCAACTTTATCCGACAAGCGAATGGCGCAGAGTGGAAAGCACAAGAAAATATTTGCCATATGATAAAAGTTAAGGCACCCCCTTTGGAAGCGGAACAAGTCGCATAAAACTGCACATAGTGTGTGTATATAAAATGAAATGGGCAGATAGTGTGATGTGTATAAAAAGCGTTTGCAGTACGCAATCAAATTAGCGAAATTCTATGCATTTCCGTTTCCGTTTCAGCACAGGTTTGCAACCGTACAAATGCTGCCCGAATTTGGCGGGTCGTCACAATTTTTGCGGCATGCAACTTGTGCAGACAACAATTTCCTTTCGCCTGTTTCCGTCACAAGTGGCAGCAACAGCGAAACATTTGGCAACTCAAAGTGTAATATACAAACTCACACAGATACACACACATACAAACAGACAGTCACATGAGTAGTCACACCTGCTGCTGCCTTGCTGAGTGTAACTTTGTTTCGAAGCTAATTATTCGCCCCATGCCCTTGCAATTGTGCTGCAGATGAGGTATATTGACTGCCAGCTATACATTATTTAAGTGAGCGACACTTCCTTCTTATTAGACTTATATGGTATTTACACTTATATTTAACAGCTGAATAATGTTATATATTGGTTTATATTAGACCTTTTACCTTATCTTCATAATCTTGCAACTCTTCTTGTTACTACCCACCCAGGGTATACTTTGAGCGTCTTCTTTTCATGTTGCTCGCAGTCTACAAATTACCTGCAACATTTACATTTCCTTTCGTTAATTAATAGCAACTGCACTTGCAGTCCGTGCAAGTATTCACTTTCAGCGGGGAAACATTTAAACAATTCTTAAATGCGTACAAATTTGTGCAAAAATCCTGGGATTCTCTGGCAATCCGTCTACACTTTTGCGAACAGATACGCGACGCCTGCAAGGAAGATGCAACAAATAAAGCAAGCAAGCGTCTTGCTTTCGATTATCTGGTAAACACATTAAATGGTGTGGCAGACAATGGCAGCAGACACGGACAAGGATACGTGCAGCGTTCTGTGGCCTGTGGCAGCAGGGAAGGAGGGGTGCGGGCGTGTGCATCTTGGAGCAGGCAGCGCAAAATCGCGTGCTCCACAAAAATATTTATTGGACTGCAGCAAAGCCGTGGCAGAGCGAAAATAGAAATCACTGCTAAAGGAAATGCTAAAGAAATGCTAAAGAAATAGCGGAAATACAAAGTTGAGGTATCAGACCAGGAAGCGCATATCGCGCAAGGCAAATGCAATGGCAACGAGCAACGGCAGCAGCAACAGCAACAGCAGCAGCAACAACACGGGAGCAACAATGCCAGAAACTCGTAAATAAAATGCAATACAAATGTGCGCTGCCAGAGTGCAAACAAACCAAAAACTGATACCAAATCTGTGACAGCTCTACAGTGGTAATACACTATGAACATTTTCACATTGTAATAAACACCCTTTAATATATTAGCAGTTTTATATAATGAATGTTTTATAAATACTAAAAACCATTGCAGAACTAATTGAAATATTCTAAACTTATTTTGATTTGTTAATTATTGAACTCATGGCAATCAAATATATTTTTAGAAGAGTAATTGTTTTTAACTCCTTTAATAGAAAGTTGAACTATAGTTTTTTTTTTTTTTTTTTTATTATTATTAAGTGAATGAATTATAATTATTATTATAGTAGTAGTATAAGACTTAACAATACTTGCCTTCAGTATACTGCAGTAGTTTTATGTAATATAAATACTAAAAACCATTGCTGAACTAATTGAAATATACTAAACCTATTTTGAGTGTTTATTATTTAACTCATGACAATTTTAATTTTTTTAATTTCCTTCATAAAAAGTTGAATAATAATTAGTATTATAATTATTCTTATAATTTCTAAGAGTTTACAGTACTTGTCCTTTAGTATACTGCAGTAGTTTTATGTAATATAAATACTAAAAACTATTGCTCAATTAATTGAAATATTGTGCGTTGATTATTATTTAACTCATGACAAGCAAATATATTTTTAGAAGATTAAATGTTTTTAATTTCCTTCATAAGAAGTTGAATGACAATTATTATTATAATTTATTATAATTTCTAAGACTTAACAATACTTGCCTTCAGTACACTGCAGTAATTGAATCAACTTACGACTATTCATGCTTAAGTTCGCCTTATACTCGTATTTCCCATCGACAATTAACTCTCTCTCTCTCTCTCTTTCTCTCTCTCTCTCTTTCATCAAATGCATCTCGACAAGAATATGACACTTAGTGACAGCTGCTATCCCGTTCTCCCCTCCGTACTACTTTGCTGCTTTTATATCTATAATTTCCACATGGCCACAGGAACTTCTGCAAGTATCTGGGATTCCTTGCAGGCAGCAGTCACCGTGGCAATGTGTGAAATACGCAAATAAAATTGCTGCAAGTCAAATGTGCACCACACGTTGCAACGTTGGTGTGTGTGTGTATGTGTGGACAACCCAAGCGGGTCGTCGTGCCGTGGCGTAACTTTATTTTCGGCGCTGGGGAAATTGGAAAATTGCAAATCACGTAGCGCGAAGTAATAGAAATGCGCGTTTTGCGTTTTTGATAAGCAGGCGACGGCATTTAATCTCAGCGCAGCCCAAGCCAGTTGCGGGCGTGGCACGGTCATAAAGACTGCGTTTTTATTGTCGCCTCACTGCGCTGACGCCGGCTTAAATTGGCCAACTAAGTCAGCGCCGACCCGGCAGCAGCAGCAGCAGCAGCGGCAACTGCAGCTCATTTGGTAAGCAATAAAAAACTTGTTGCCAGGTCTACAATGTTTGTGGGCAAACCACGCCCAACCCACCTTCTGCAGGGGCTTGCTTACATTGTTGTGCCTGCATAAGTCACGGCGAATTTACATTTTCCAAATCAAAAGACTTTTAGCCAGTCGCCCAGTCGCCAAAGATAGCGCCCCAACCAGGCAATCCCTTCAACAGACCCCCAACTGAGCGAACGTTTACCTAGTCAGCCAGACTTGCATGTGTCAACAGGAGCGGCAAACACAGCGTTAACACAGCTCCAACTTAACGGTAACCGTGTGGGCTGGGCCCACGCCTTAAAGTATGCAATGTTTGCTTAGGCATCTCCGCAAACACTCCTCGGCTTTTAGCTTGCGCCCATCTTTTTGTTTGTCTGTTGTTGTATGCGGCTCTTCTCTGTGGGCGAAGCTGGCACAAACTTTATTGCGAGCTCTTTTCTTGCTTTTAAAAACAAAAAGGAAAAAGAACGAAGGAAACAACAACAACAATAACGAGAAACAAATGCTACCTTCGGCATGGCGAAAGTCTTATACACTTGCAGGTTCTTATTCCTACGAAGGTTCCAATACAAGTCATATATAATGGTGCAGAGCTGAATGATATTGTGACTTTGATTTGAATTGATAAGTTAAGGTATTTCTATAATCAAAACTGATCTTCATACTTTTTGTATTGTATTTCGGCCGATCGTTTCTATGACAGCTATATGTTATAGGGGTCCGATTTTAATAAAACTTTTTATGCATTTTATATATATATACAAAAGGTCAGATCTAGTAAATTTGGTTGCAATATCTTGATAAATAACTGAAACCGGCCGATAGTTTGTATGGCAGCTATGCGATATATAGGTCTAATCCGGCGCGTTCCGACATATATACAGAGTGCAGCAATAAGAAGCATGTATGACAAGTTTCATTAAGATAGCTCCAAAACTGAGAGACTACTTGGCGTTTCAACAGACGGACAGATGAACGGACAGACGTACGGACAGATGGACAGACAGATTTAGTTAGATCAACTCCACTGTTGATGCCGATTCAGAATACATAATATATACTTTGTGCAGTGTGAGATGTTCTCCAAGGTTACCTTGCAAACTGCTGGCCAAAATAAATATACCCTCTGTAAGCGTATAAAAAAGGGAAGCCTGGTGCACAAGCGAAACAAAGTTAATGGGCGTGGTCGAGGTGAAAGTTTTCATCTGAATGGGGGCGTGGCAAGAACCTACACTACATGCAATAATGTTCTCGTGTTTTTTGCACACACCTCAGCTCAAAATTTACTCGAGTTTCATGGCAATTGATGGCAAAAAATGACCAAATTGTCGTCTAGGTTGAATTTGTTGGTCTTCAAAGGTTGAAACTGAGTCCCGCAAGCGATTCAAGACCTTAAAGCTTTAATAAAAAGCACGGAACTCTCTTTTATCTTGTGCTAAACCTTAGCAATATCGTCTATCACTATTTTGGCGCTTTTTAAGTTATTTCAAGCGAGTGAACTACGCTTCGCTAAACCTATTTGCCTTATACAATACAATAGGTTGAGCTAATAAGCCGACATTTGCAATCGAATGAGCACGCACAATTCGCAGTCAGTTTCGAGAGTGCTCACAATGGAATTGCCATTTCGCCATTAGGCGCCAAACACGCAAACATTTTCAATTAAATGTATTAATGTGGCAATTGAAATGTGCCGTTACACAGCTAAGTATTGACAATATTTATTAAATTTACCATGTGAGTGCCCCATGCACAGAGCATTTAATGTAATTAACAATAGAAAATGTGTTTGCAATCCGTGAAAATGCCATTGATTAGCGCATTGCCCGCTCGGACAACACAAAGTGTGCAATGTTAGTGTCACGTTAAATGGGCCTATTTTATTGAGTTAGTCGCAACTGCATTGCATTTTAATGTTTTTAAATAATAACCACAAAATATGCACAAAAACTGCAGGTAAAGTGCTGACAATAGTTTTATTTGACTATAGTGATATGTGCAACGCGAATTTCAATTTAGAAAACACAAAAAAAGGTGAGTTGTGGCTTATACAATAGTTGTAGTATAATTTTCTAAGCATATTATAATTAACAGAGCACTGTAAATTTATATATGCTAACAGAGCTCTGTCGCTCGACGAAGGATTTGGTTTTCACCCTCAAGACCTGTTTGACCGGAACTTGTCATAATTTCTTCTAAATAAATAATATAATAATCAAAATATTATTACGTAATCATTATATTTGCTATAATACTCATACTCAAATTAACATACAGACATTAAAAATCCTTTTAAACTGATACTGATGGGATGATTAAGTTGTCCAAAAAGGTCAATTTGTCATATTACTGACATGTTAGATACATGTGACAGATATCTTACAGGCATGTTACAGATATGTTACAGACATGTTAGAGGCATGTTAGAGACATGTTACAGATACGTTACAAACATTTTAGATACATGTTACAGATATCTTACAGGCATGTTAAAGGCATAATACAGACATACACGTATTAGAGACATGTTACAGACATGTTACAGAGATGTTACAGACATGTTACAGTCACGTTACAGATATATTAGAGACATGTTACAGACATGTTACAGATATGCTACAGACATGTTAGAGACATGTTACAGTCATATTACAGATATAATACTGACATGTTAGAGACATGTAACAGACAAGATTCAGATACCTTACAGACATCTAACAGACATGTTAGAGACATGTAACAGACAAGTTACAGACATCTAACAGACATATTACAGACATGTTACAGATATGTTACAGATATGTTGCGGATATAAATAATCCAGTCTAATTAAGGACAGTTTCGTTAAATAAATTTTAAAAATAAAAAAAATATTATAATCATTTTTTATAACCCTAGTTAATTCCGAATAAAGTTTTCCTGTTTAATTTAACTGCTTTTTACTGCAAACATTGTTTTTCATGTGCAAATTACAGCGAAATCCATTTGGGTAACTACATAACTAGCATACAAGTTGTTTATTTGCATCGCACTCTCTCTTCATAAGGCCAAGTCGTAATTTCTTTTTACAACACTCTGTCCGTCCGTCCAACCGTCCGTCATCCCCCATTTTTCAAGTGCGCAGCAGTTTGTAACACGTTTTAATTTCGTATTCAGTTCAGCGCAGACTTGTTCGGGAATTATGCTAAGAACTGCTTTCTGCTGCGCTGCTGTTCAGCAAATGAATGCGAAATTCGTTGTGCTTATTATTTTGTGAGTAATAAAGCAGACGGGGAGAGAAAAGGTTTGCTTGAATTTCGAAAATGTCGAGTGAATGAAGAGAATGAATGAATGAATGTTTGATGTTCGGCGCTGTTCAAGTTTTCCAGTTTTCCTGTTGATTTTTGTGGCACAGTCAAGTTTTATGGCACCCCGAGTGCACATAAAATCTTAGCAATTCCCGGGGCGGGCATAAAAACTAGTTATGCATAAAACACATGCACATCCGCATAAAACATTTTAAGTTTAATGGCAATTAACCTCTCTCGCGTTGCAAAATTAAAATCATGAGGCTCAAATAACCCCCATATGCGGGTTAAACATAAATTCTCCTCTCTAGCTAACACACACACACACATACACACACAAAGCCCAAATGTGGGCAGCTCTTGAGATGGGGGGGAGGGGGAGGAGAAGGCAGTCACGAGAGGTATTTATAGCTAGGCGAAGACCTCAGTTGGGCACATTATTAATACGCCATGTTGGCTGCGCAGATCCACAGCATTGTTTTATATGCATACACAGACAAACACGCTGAGAGCCATTCGAGTGCAGCTCTTGAGTCAAGTCTTGACTTAAAGACAAAGCAAACGTCTGCAAGTGCATTATGTCCTTCACCTACTCCTCCTCCTCCTCCTCCTGCTCTCTCGATGCCTTCTCCATCTGCATTTGGTCTTTTTGCTGCTGATTGTTCCGCGGCTGTGCCAGTTTCCTTTTTGCCTTTGCCGTTGCCGTTGCCTTGGCTGCTGCTGCTGCTGCTGCTCGTAAATTGAATAAAAGTTCAAATGTTGGCAATTAATATAACGAAAAAGTTAATGCCACATGTGTGTGCGGCTTGCGGTGCCTGTGTGCGTCACTGTCTGTGTCTGGGTGAGGCAACATTCTACCAACTGCGGCTTGCGGCACAGTGTGCAATGGGAGTGGGCGCATTTCGAGCTTTGTATAATTACAACTGGAATGCAGTCGACTGAGGGGCAGCGATTAAAGCTTGTCTTGGCATGATGTGCTGCTTAAGAATGAAGCTAACATGCAATTAGACTACTTAATGCAACACTCATTCCCATCTAGAGAGTATTATAATGCCAACACCTTCGTTTAATTGGCTGCATCAGATCTTTATCTTCTTTTCTGCACAATAAAGGCAAGTCTTATAGTTCAAGAATTGAATACGTGAACTACATTGAAGAGCACTGAAGACAAGAAAGGCATTCCAATGCTCTTATTGTTTTGTTCTGGTAAATACTTAGCTTAACTTACCAATGCTATCAAGCTCTAAGCAATGCACAATATCAGGTGAATACAGGTACATACTCACAGAAGCATTCATTCAAAATCACAATGCACTGCAATAAATTCAACCTTAACACAGCATCAAATTTATAAACAGGTACCTCGCTTTGCCAGCAGATATCTAACATGCGAATAGTATAATTGAGTTTTTTCTCAGTGCACTCGCACGCTGGCAGCTCGGCAATTCATTTGCGCAAATTGTTCGTTTGGTGTGCGTGTGCATCTGCTGGCATTTTGCAGCTTCCTTTTAGCCTTTTGCCGAGATTGTAGCACACGCTAATTGCCCCAAACGTTTGCCCCCGTATCTACATTTGAGCACTTTGCCATCATGCCGTATACGTAATATGCGAACGCAATGCACACAGCAGAGGTTGGGGTCGAGCGGTAGACGTGCTGCACTTTGAAATCGCATCTCTGGGAGCCCTAAAACAATGCCTTGGCTATTTTCCCAAAGTTATTGCACATTTGCTGCAGTTAACACTTCTCTTGATTTTCCTCATGTTCCATTTAATTGTTGTCTGCCAGTTGCTGCTGCCATGAAGTTAATTCCACAAGCTAACGGGCCCTTATATGATCCGAGCTCTAGCGTGCATAATGGCATTTCGATTGATGGGAAGGTATTATATTATATTAATCGTTGTTCAATTCGAAACAGATGGAAGATTTAATTTAATGCTTTCTTGTGGGACTGCAATAATTAAATAGATTTATTCTGCCCAGTTTTACCTTGTATATTCGCACTACAAAAACCGCAGATAGAATATAATATTGATATTATTTTTGCCTTGCAGTTCAAAACTTTAAATTGCCGTTTTTCTTTAAGGCACAACATGTTCTACGAGCAAATTGTTTACACGAGCGTTTGCCTAATGCGTTTTGTTGTTCGCACTTCTTTTGAACTGTACACGGGGCTCTCGAATGTCTTCACAATAATTGCAAGTCATTAAATAAATGGCCAAAATTCGCAATTTCGTAGCAACTGTACCTAGGCAAAATGGTTAAGTTGAATCACTTAACTGTTTCATTCATCAAAACGCAATTTACATAATCTTTCTCACGCACACAGTGCTGTGCAGATAGAGCAATGGGAAACACGTTTTTAATTCCCAGTCTTCAACAAATAAGCGATTTGCTGCTGCTTTTGTTGCTGTTGTTGTTGTTGCTGGCAGAGACTCGCAGCGCACAAGGCAAAGGCAAATCTAATTTCTAGCACACAAAAAATGAACGAAAGAGCATGACAACAGCAACAACGATTCAAACGGCAAAAAGAAAATAATCAACAATAAGCAACAACAGCAACAACAGCAGCAGCAACAACAAGACGAGCATGGCAGACAGTTGCGCCCCAAAAAGTATGCAATGCATGTGTGTGGCATAAATCAAAGCTAGACAATTTTGGCAAGGGGAAACAGAGCCGGAAAAAAAAATAGACAAGAATAGTCGACTAAGAAAAGATACTACTACTGCAAAGGGGAAGAACTTACAAGGTAATAGAAATTTGTATTTGTTTTATTAATTTTTTTTTTATTTATTTTTTTTATTAAGTGAAGAATTACAAGGTGGAGAAATATTCTTAAGAATTACCAAACACATATAATAGAAATAATTATAAAATGATATACAATAATAATATGTATACGTGTATACATACAGCTGCGGTCAAAATAATAGCACTACTGCAGGTGAAAATTTGTCTTCCTCAAAAAATGTATTTTTTGTCGAGTTTTTTTAAAGTCTCTATAAGCAAGATAAAACAGAAAAGCTGTGACGAGGAAAAATCGTGCTAATAGCGCTATTATTTTAACCGCAACTGTATATATATGTAGTATATGTAGTATATATATAGTATATATATATTGTAGTATATATAGTAGTATAGTATATAATATATTCAACATATATAAATTAAAGCCTAAACTTTCTTAAAGAGTATTCCGATTGTCATATTTCCGTGCAGGTTTTCGCCTACGGCAACAACAATGCGCCTGCAAGGGAACGACGAGACGGGAAGGAAATCAAAAGTAAGTGACAAGCAGACAGGCAGACGCACATAAAACACATGTGCACCGCAAACAAACAGTATGCCAGCAGTTGTACGGGTAGGTGAGGGAGAAGGTAGGCTGTGGGGTGAGGCAGGCTAGATGCTGATGGTGTGTTGTGTCAGTGACAAGCTGCCCTTTGAATATTTACAGGGCTCCATGCGGATGCTGACGCGCCTAAGTACTTTAATTGTTTGTGCCGAAAAGTTGACAGTCGGGAGGGGGCAAGGAACGGTAAAAGGAACACAGAGAAAGCAAATAAGAAATAGAGAGATAAGAAGGGAAAGAGCAGGCTGCCAAGATGATGCTGATGATAGGCAAAAGCCAGTCAGTTGAGGCGATTACAGCGTGTATAAAGTAACTGAACTTAACTTAATTGAAACGAAGTGTGCACGTTAAATTTAAAATGGGAACTCAAATTAAAGAAGTCCGACTTTCAAAATGAGAAGAAATCATATTGAAATTGAAAGAGCCTTAAATAATGGGTATCTTCAAAGAGAAATCAGAGCTATTTTCGCTGTGTATTAACGTACTTCAACTTAAGACTTTTAATCTCCTTCCCAGTTGGCATTTTTCGTTGACTTCCCAGGCAGCTTGGCAAGTGACTTGGCCAAACAAAACAATTCAAGTGCTGTCAGCGGGAAAAGTACAAAACAATTACTGCTGTACTCCACCTAGACGGGGTCTAGACAATACCTCGTCCACTCAGACAGAAGTCTGTGAGTGACACACAGCGCAGAAGCTCGCTTTGTCTCCAGTTTGCGATTCTCGTATTCAAATTATGCGCATTTCACAATTTGTGGCCACATCAACAGAGAGGAGGGAGAAGAGGGGAACTGCGGGAGATAGTGGATATATATATATGAAGCATTTGCATTATCCTCGTGGTTGGCATGCATCGGAATTCGGTTTGGAACACACTCTCGTCTAGCTGAAATGGGAGGCATGCGCCTATAAATTCAATAAATTCGTATTCACAATGCACACATTGAACAACAATTACAAAGGCAAATGTTCAACAATTGCATTTCACATTGATTGCATTCCCAGAACAGGCCATTATCAGCGGGATGTGGCAGCATTGTTTGCCAAGCCGCAATAGAAATTCGGGGCAGCCGATCAAGTCGTAGGAGACGATAAGCAATGGCTTAGAGCTGTCCTTAAATAGTTATTAACATTAGTTCAGAACTACAAAGAAAATCATGTGGCTAGCATGGTATGCAGCATGCCACATTCGAGACCTACGCATGGCGTCTCTGCTCCCACAGGATGGCAATCCTTCGTTTAATATTTATTAATGGTATGAGAGCAGAACAAGAAAAGTGGAAACCAAATTGGATGCATCAGCGAACCAGTTAATATTAAATTGCCGCATCGATGAGCACAGTAAAAACAACAACAACAACAACAGGAGTACATACGGAGAAGACAACAAAACTATGCAGAGATTTTGTCTTGTGGTTTTTGTTGTTGCTGTTTTTGTGATCTTATTTTTTGGCTCTTTTGGCTGCGCAAACATCAAAAGCTTCATAAACGCGCAGCCCAGCCCAAAACTTATGACTCCCGGGGGAGACACTTGAGTGACTACAACAATGGCAGCAACAACAGCAGCAGCAGTAGCGGCAGCAGCGGCTCTGAAGCAATGAAGCAATCGGCGCAACTTAACTGGGGACCTCGACTCGGCAGTAGACCCATGAAGATGGCGGAAAAAAAAGAGCCAGCAAAACCAGGGAAAAACCGAAACTATTTCTTTGCGCAGCGTTGTGGAAAATTAAAAACGCCCTCTCAACTCGAGTCTTATAGAGCTCCCAGAGACAGAGAGAGAGAGAGCGAGAGCAGCTTAGTTGAAGCAGCAGCAGCCGAGGCAGCTGAGAAGTCGCCCGCTGATTATTAATAACTGAGCTGCATCAAAAGAGTTATTAGACTAACACAGTTAGTACACATTCAGTACGTGTGTGTGTGTGTGTGTGTGTGCATAGAGTGCGCCCCGTATCCGTGTATCTGAGGTATCTCTATCTGCAGTGTGTCGGTTGTCTGGCTGTCTGCGGCACAGATTTCCCAAGGGCCATTGAACCGTCGACAGCGTCTAATGAAGAAAATCTGCACGCTGCCTCTAAACGGGTGGCATACTTAATCATGCACATACGGGTACGGGTACGGGTGTCTCTAACCAGTCTGTGCATTACGTAAACGCAGTTGGAAATTCGCCAATTGATTTATTTGCAACTCAATGTTACGACTGGCATATCTATAAAAGGGATATTGGCGTGCGATTTATAACATTTCTGCATTTGCATAAATAAGCGCCCCCTGTAAATACTCGTACGCGGATGCGTAATATAACTGCGATGCATGCGATGGTTTTGCTGTGGAAATTCGAGCATTTTGAAATTTTGTATTATTTGAAGATATTCTACGGAGTTTTGACGAATTTATGTATTCGAATAACGAAATGACTTAAATGTTTTCCCTTTTATGCATGATAAATTTGCTTAGTTCTTGAAGAGTAGAAACCTCTTTCATTTCAAGCCTTAAACACAATCAAATGTGTAGCACAATATCTATATTATTGTATTTATGTGGGACTTGGGTTAAGTTTAGTCCCAGTTGTTGTGTAAAATACACGTTGGTTTTTAAGTATTAAATTTCATGGTTTTATTTGTAATACTTCAATGTATGTTTCTTATAATTAGTTAGCTATAGTAATTGTAGTTAATCGTTTTATTCTTTAATATCGTCGTCAGCTTTGCTCTTTTTGTCTCTACTCGTCACGTCTTTTTCTCTTCGCGTCTTCCTCATGAACTCCTCGCTCTTCTACTTCTACATCTACGTCGTTGCCAGTCCGTCGACTGTTGCTTAGGCCATCTGACTTGGCATTGCCAGATGATTCCCACATTTATATTATATTCAAATAGGCTTTATCGCAGTTAACGATTAATCGATGTTAGAAGATAAGTTAAGAAGTTCCGATAGTTGTTCATATATTTTGGAATCATCGTGTAATTAGAACAATAGAACAATCGTTAGGGTAATCGTTATCGAAGATCGGAACACAGGAAGACGAGAGCTTGTGAACTTAAAAGACGCACATATAAGAAATAAGTTAAGAAGGGAATAAAAAACTATTGAAAAGCAAATAAGAGTTTTATGCAAGAAATGTCTATTTTATATACGTACGCGTTCACTACTTATGTTGCGCTGGCAGAGGATTTAAGTGGATTTGATCCATCCCACATTTGGCACATTGATTTAAGTCAGGAATGTAATTGCACTTAGAAAGCAGCGCATGAAATGAATGAAAATTGGAACCGGCAATGGACAATTGACGGGCAAGAGAGGGAGAGGGAGAGCGAAAGAATGGCAGTGGAAAGCGAATGAATAAGCCATGGTGAGCATCATTTCTTTTTTTCAAATGGTTCTCTGCAACTCGCGGACTCGGCCGTGCGGCGCGAACAGAGCGCCAAACCAAAACGCATTCAGGCAAACAATTGCAATTGTAATTGAGCCGAGAGTCGACGTGAACCTGTATTAGTGATGCCTTGTGTTTGTATGTGTGTGTGTGTGTCTGTGTGTGTGTGTGTGGCTGGTATGGGGTGTGCGTGAGTCTGTTTGCATTGTTATTTCAACGTCGGTCGCTTAGTGGCAATAAAAAGAATGCGCATTCCGCAGGGAAATTATGAAAGCGGATTTCTTTTGTTTAGAATCGTTTCTAGATTGCACACAGCGACATGGTACTTCTGTGTGTGTGTGTGTGTGTGTGTGTGTGTGTGTGTGTGTGCGTGTGTGTGTGTGCGTGTGTGTGTGCAACTTTATAGCCATTTCTGCTTATTGCTAATGCGACTGTTGCTGCAGCTAAAGAATCCGCGCCAACAGCAGATACTCATATCTGTGATTATTCGAGTGCTTCCCCAGCTGTTTGAGGTCGTTGCAAGCATCGTTGATTGTGAGTAATATAAAATATTTACCAACTCCATCTGTCTGTGTGGGAGTATATGCAGTGCAATCTCTTATATCTGAAATTTTTAAATATTCACAGATTTTTCTTAATATCTCAACAATTGATATTTAAAATGCTCAATAAGTTGAAATCATTGAGGTTTCCCTAACTTTGTCATTCAATTTGCATATTATGATCTCATGTTGCGTTTATTTCCCCTGGAAATGTGCATGTTCACTAAGCTCTTTAGGGAATTATAGTGGAATACTTGAGCGCAAGTTTTTACGATTTCTTTGGCGATAATGCAGCAACAACAAGCAAGAAGCTTGCCAATTGACAATCCCAGTGCCATGCAGTACTCGGCATCGAAATGTGCGTACACTTGCCACTATCTGAGCGCGCGTGTGTGTGTGTGTGTGTGTGTAGTTCCTCTGCACACCGCCCCTTTTGGCCAGACTGCCAAGTGCCACATGAAAATCAAATTTTTTATGATTGAGCAGCCAAGCAGCATGAAAGTGGTAGATGGGCTGCCACCCTCCATACAGCGATACAATTGAGTGCACTGTGGTAGATACGTATGCATGTGTGTGTGTGTGTGTATCTGTTTGTGCATGCCAGCGACTGGCAATTGGTTGCTATTTTGTATCATCATGCAATATGGCCCGGGACGCACTTTGACTTGATGCCAATTTCAGCGCATGCTGATTTCATTTCCTTCTTAAGCGCCAGCGTCAGTAGTAGCGCGAGAATATATAATAATTTGCATGCTGCAGCAACATCTGTGGCATCTGATACTGATGCAATGAAATGTTGAATGGTCGCTCATAAGGGAAATCGAACTTTTATCAAGTGTATCAATTTGTCTTGTGCTCTGACTTGAAAGGACAACGTACTTTGTTGCCCTGCTGCTGCTGCTGTCAGGCTGTCTGATTGTGCCTCATTATAAGGCACACAAAGGTCGCTCACTTGAGAATGCCAAAGTCCAAAGAGATTCATAGTGCTGATAGACAAAACTTTGTCTTGCATTGTCATATGCGTAAGTGTTGTGGAAACTGAATAGAAAACAAAGTAAAAGAAACATTATATTTTTTTTCACTTAATAATACTATAAAAAAAAATATATATATTTTTTAAGTTATATATTATGTTATATATTTAAGTAAATATAACAACAATAAATGCATAAAATATTTTATATAATCTACACATAATTTGTATTATATATTTATTGTTTAATTTAAATTTGTTTAATTTAGAGAATTTTCCAAGCATTTCTGCTCAGCTCAAGCTCAACTGATAGCGAAATAAACCAATGAAAAGGAATCTCTTTTTAGTGTATATCTATTTACTTTATGTATTACTCGAACTACAGCTCAATGCATTGTCTCAGCAGGAAGAATGCCGCCTGCCGAGACATTCGCTGCACAAAAACAATGGAGGCAAGATAAATATTTTCACACGCGACATTTTCAGTGCTAATGAAATTTTGCTTTCAACTAAATTAGTGTCTGTCGCCGTGTCCGGGCAACAAGCATAAGTAAAACAATGACACAAAATAAAATTAAATAATGCAAGCACTTTTAGGTTAATTAAACTTGAATAGCAACAAACTGGCAGCAAACGATGCGCCCGACTAAGCCAAAACACTGCGAGAAGTCGGAGCTAAAGCCAGCACAGTTGCACTGGGTGTGGGACTCGAGAGAGCTCGGACAACTTCAAAGATGTAAAGGAAAGTGCAAGGGTTGCTGTTGTTGCTATGTTTGTTCTTGTAATTGTTATTACAATGGTTGTCCCATTGCATTGTTGCCACTGCCAGTTGTGTCTGCCTGTCTCTATCTGCCTCTCCCTCTCTCTCTGTGTCTGTCTCTGTCTCGGCTTGCACTTTTCCACATAATTGTGTGCCTGTGGATGCCCAGTGCACACCCGGCTCTGTATGCGTTTGCAGCAGCACATGCCAAATCTTGCAGGCGATTTTAGAGCGTGTTCCAAGAAACACTGCAGTTTGAATTCAAATACAGAGAAGAAGATTTAAATTATTTTTTGTTATATCTATGCAGATTAATAGGTATGCATATGGTGTTCTACTTGAAAGAGTTCTCTTCACATAGTGTGGAGATTCCTTTTTTTGGAACACCTCGAATTGCCGTTGTTCTTTTGGCTGATGTTGCTGCTGGTGAAATGTGCAAAAGTAAACAAAAGTGTTGCCAACTTGCCATAGACAAATACAAGCAGCGAGATACATTGGCCAACTGCCTCTCTCACTCTACGTGCATGTGTCTGTGTGTGTGTGTGTGTGTGTGTGTGTGTGTGTGTTGTAAGTGCTATCTGAGTGCTACAACAAGTTCCTTTTACTGCTGCCTGCCGGTTTCCCTTGCTTATTATAATTGCCTGCGTTTTGCCTCGTCTTTTGCAAGTTCTTGGCTTTTCTTGTGGGTGTTGCTGTTGTTGCTGTTGTTGTTGCTTCAAGATTTTCGGCAGCCTGGTGCTACAAATGTAAGCAACGACATTGATGCTGTTTGCCCAGTATTTTCTGTCTTGCCATTCTGTTGTTTCTGCTGCTGCTGCCGAAGAAGAAGAAGAAACAGCTGCAGTTCCGTTCGTCTTTGCAGCTTACTTCCTTCCATATACTTTTTTGTTTGTCCATACAATAATCTCAGCTCGGAGTTTTGCCACTTTTGAAATTGCTCTTTAGTTGTATTTATATAGGTTATGGTTTTGTTTTCAGCACTCGCACGAAATCTAAACAGAGCCAGTCAACAAATTGCCCGATAAACTGCTGAAGACTTTAACTCAGCTTTGCACTCTGAATTCCTGCCTGGCATATGCAGAAAGTATCTTTAAGGCATAAGGAACATACTCTGGCTAAATCCAAGCATGCATTCATAATCACACTAATTCCGCCTGTTGCTGCTGTTGTCTTTGGCAGTTTGTTCTTTTCGGTGCCTGCAATTGCTAATTGCTTTAAATGTGTTTAGCTGCAAGTAGCTTTGCTTAAGCCATCGGCATTAGCACAATCAGGGAAACAGATTTAGCTGCCACTGTAGCTAGAGATGCTGGCACAGATTCACAGATTCCCAGAGAAAGGATCCAGCTGTAGCTGCAAACAATACTCATAATGCACTGTTGATTCAAGCAACAGAGTCTCTCTGTCTGCCTGTGTGTGTGTGTGAGTGTGTGTGTGGGCACTGTATATTGGCTGGTATTATAGGAGATTTGGATTTATTTTATTTTACTGTTTCTATTTATTTAAGGCTATTAACTTGGCTTTGCCTGCTGCCCTGCAATTGCATTTGCATTGCCCTTTCGATTCCCTGCCAATGTTGAACTTTCTTATTTGCCAATAAGCCTCCTCCCCTTTCCCCCCTCTCAAACACACAATCACACCCACACACAGCCACATGCACACAAGGCTTGATAAACAATTTTCTTATTGACACAAAATGAAAGGGAAGCTTTTCTTTCAGAGGCCTGTTATCGTTTCCTTTTGATATTTAATTGAAATCCAAAAGTTGATGATTCTTATGCATTCAATTTCTATACTCGTATATTTATAAGCAATTAAATATGCATATTTATGTGTGTACAGCATGCATTCGTATAGATGCATTATGCATTGTTTGGCTGCTCTATGTGACCCCGTTCTCGTCTGTTTTGCATTGCCATCCGGCTCCTTTGTAGTCGTGCATAATGTTCATGGGGGGCGCACTGAACAAATAAGATACAGACATAGGCAATTATTTGCCTTGCACATGTATTTATCAATATTAGAAGATGAGTGCTGGGAATTGCTGGAATAACACGACAACTGCAAAATATTCAAATACAATAAATTGAAAATGATTTCAGTCTAGAGAAGGTTCTAACTTACTAGAACTTCGAAGTTTTGCGGAGCTACTATCCATTAAAATAATTATTCTTTTTATTGTCATTAGTTTCTATTCAAATACGAGTGTAATAAATTGAAAATGATTTCAGTCTAGAAAAGGTTCTGTATTACCAGAACTTCGAAATATTGCCATTAATATAATTCTTGTTTTTATTGTCTTATTAGTTTCTTTTCAAATATAATAAACTAAAAATGATTTCAGTCTAGAGAAGGTTCTGTCTTAGCAGCACTTTTAAGTAGCTTCATCAATAGCCGATCTGATTGGGTTTTACTGGGTTTTTCCCAATCCTTTGCAGCAAATGTTGGATCGGGAATTCTTGTTTTATATTCCCAAGCCTAAATTAAAAAATATATATTTTTAATTCATTTAAAATTTTTTGATTTTTTTCTAAATTTAATTTTAAAATCTAAGTCTTAAACTTTTATTATTTCATTTTTTTTTTTTAATTATTTCTTATTTTAATTTAAAAAATTTAAACAAATTTTAATTTTAAGTCTTAGTTGACGTTAAATAAATAAATAAAAAAATAAATAAATAAATAAATAGATAAATAATAAATATCCATTAAAATAATTCTCCTATTTATTGTCATATTAGTTTCTATTCTTTGCATTACCATTTACTATCTGCATTTACTTTAATCGAATTGGTCGCACGGCAAACCCTCCTTAGAGATTTCTGTTGCTTTTTTAAAGTGTCTTCTGGCTTGGAAAACTTGAAGACGCTGCGTTACTTATGCGTTGACATTTTTATGGCTGTTTTATGGGCAACGCGAGTGTGTGGCGAAGACAAAGGCTAAGCTGTGTTTTTATACTTTTCAAATCGATAAAAATGCAAATTAAACAGCGCAAATGTGTGTAGCAGGGCGGACCATAAAAACTTGCATATGTGGCTGGTGTGGAGTGGAACACTCTGAGCGAGTTCAAGATTCTGCTTTGCTAAGACAAAAGCAGGAAAAAAATTCAAATAGCGGAAAATGGCTTTTGTTTTTGAGGGTCTGGTGTATATAACATATATGTATGCATGTGTGTGCATATATAAATATGGAAAGATACTGCATACATATAGAGAAATGTCAGACGGAAGCAACTTCTCATGTCACTTGCATGATGGAGCACATGCCCTGGTCACGGATGGCACTCGAAAGAGAAGCAGTCGAGCGACAAATGAAAATTGCAAAAATGATCGGAAATGACCAATTCTCAAATAAAAATACAGCCAAATATGTGTGTGTGTGTGTTGGTGTGTGTGCAAGTTGGTGCAGTAAATGTTAAATGCAGCTTAAGACTAGCGCACACTCAGCCTGCCGAGTTATGCCTGTGTGTCTGCGTATATATATCTATGTGTGTGTGTGTATGGCTGTGGTTGTGCGGAAGCTGAGCACTTCACATGCACAGACACGCACATCAACACCACAAGACAGAGCCCGGCAGTCGGTTTGTTGGTGGCCTCGGTCAGTGGCACACACACACACACATGTGTTGCATAGTCGGTAGTCGGAAAAGTGCAGAGTGCAGAGCCAGAGACGATTTGCCGGCATGAGTTTGTCACATGTAGCAGTCATATGCACGAATCGGACAAGGAAATATGGTCAGATCATAATCGTATCAGCACAGTACGAGTAACCCACATTAGATGGCTCTGCAGACTTATTGCCGCCCATCTGCGCTGCTGACAGACAAATTAGAAATTTGTCATGTGAGTGCAACTCCTGCAACTTGTTCGTATCTTGATCATAGCTATACTCGTATCCCATTGTACTGGTATTTTTTGCGTATTTTTTTCTATGCTACATATCAACAATGTTTTTCTTGGAGCATGCAGTGCATTGACCTTTATCGTATAAAATGCTGAGCGCTCACACCGACACACAGCTCATAACTCACAGTTGTCATCTTATGTCAGAATCTAAAAACAATATCGCAGCACACACCCACAGAAGACTGTTCACAGTGTATGTGTATGTGTGTGTACATGTAGAGTGCGTATTTTCAATAAATCAAGAGACTGTTCATTTGCATAAACAGCAACAATTTTACGAAACCCTTTTCAAAACACGCCCCGGAACAATTTCTTTTAGCAAATACTGGCAAGTAATTCATCAAGAAATATAATGAGAAAAAGTTTAGAAAAGAAGCACAGTAAAGCATAAACATATCTACATAAAGAAGAAAGCATCCTGTGCATCTGCTGACGTAATCGGAGATTGAGTTTGAGACGTATTTTATAAAAGAATTTCATGTTGCACGGAAGATCTGCAAGAAGTTATTATTTAATCTAAATTCAAACGTTTAGCTTAACATGAGAGCTGTGACAGTATTCCGGCTATTTATAGCTTGATGGCTTTTTATTTATTTATTATTTTTTATCGAGGTTTTAATTGTTTGCAGTCCGTTACAATTTGAAACTTGTCAACATCGCAATTAGAAGAATGCAATTGAAATTCTTTTTCTGTTTGCTGTAATCAAGAGCAAATCTTCTGCTTACCGAGCGAAATAACAATTTGACCAACTGAACCTACTCTTTATATATATATATATATATCTGTGTGTGTTTAAGCAAATTCGTAGACTGCACATTGCGCATACGCCCCATGTACTCGAGCTGGTCGAGCAACAGTTCGCACAGCTGCAGATGTCCGTTTTTCGTTTTAGTTTTATTAAGTTTTTAATTAATGTATGAGCAGTTAAAACTTGTAAAAGTGCTGTCATGATAAACTAAAACAATATTTCTCACTGGGGGCTCTCGACTCCCACACTCACACACACACGTCCACGTCGAGAGCTTGCTGCTGGCGACCAAAGCGAAGGCGGAAAGCTGTTTAAATAAATGAAGTTATGGCTATATGTAAGTGTGCTTGCATGTGCGAGTGTGCATGTGTGTGTGTGTCAGCATGTGGCTATGCGTGTTTGTGATTGGTAGTGCCATTAAAATATTTTCGCCTCATTATTCACTTAAGCTAAGTGTTGTACGGTGGCACAGTCTGCTGTAGAGAGACCAGATACTTGTTGAAATACGAATTTCTGTAATTGTAATCTTCAAAAGGCGCTTCTACTATCACAGAACATTGTCATTTTGGAATGTATTTTCAGCAAAAAAAAATTTGACTTTTTCTGGATTTGAACTCTTCGCTTTTATCTTATCACCAAAATCGAATTTGTGGTCAGCACCCAATGAGTGTGCTAAGTCATTTGGCAAACAAACTACACATATTGCAAGTGGCACAAAAGCTCACACACTCACACACACACACACACGTGCACTCTTATGCATACATTTCCCTGAAGTCTTGCGAGGCAGGTTTGCTCTTGCCTGTGCCTGTCTGTGTGTGCGTGTGTGTGTGTGTGTGTATCGCTCTAATCCTTTATGCATTTTACGCCCCAGACACAGGCTGACCCCATTCACAGAATTTAGAACGGCATCTATCAGCAGCACATACATATGCAGATACCTATGTACATACGTTCGCATGGCACACACAGGACATGGAGGCGACATGGTCAAAACTTTGTACAATTAAAGTTTAAGTGTTGCACAAACTTGTGCCATGTGCTTGGCGAGGGCAGCTAAAACGATGACGATGGCGATGATGATGACGATGATGACAGAGACAATGCGTTAAATTCATTTTGTTATTATAGACTTTTGAAAACGGCCCGGAAAAGGTGCACACACTGGAACGTGTATTTGCTTTCGCCCAAAAAATAACACCTTTCTGGGGGGAAGTTCATTCGCAGTAAAAAGGAGTAATTAAAAAGTTTGCTCCACACTTGCAAAAATAATGAAATCGATTATAAACAGGCCTTGGGGTGAAGCCAAGTTGGGTGGGGCATCTCTGCATCGGTTCCGAATGAATATCTTCGGGCAACGACACTCAATGAAATTAAAAAGATATTTTGTTTTTTCCTTTGCCCTGCAGCTGCTTGCCAATTGCATTGCTCTTTGGCCATTGTTTTCATGTCATTTTTGTGCGTCTGTCAGGGACAGGCAGATGCTTGTGCACTCGTTGCCAAAGTGGCTACAAAACTAGCTGCGCAACTCTCTGCAGAGAGAACCAACTGCAAAAACTGTCAATAAAAGCATTCTATGCATTTATTTCTTTTCAACTTTTCTTCGCCATCACCATTAGCACCAAAAAAAAAAAAAGGCAAAAATGTTAATGTAATTTTCTTCTACACTCCTGCACATTTCCAAATCAGTTCATTGAATATTTCAAATGTTTTAAGTTGGCTTAAGAGATACTCACTAGCAATTGGAAAGTAATTTCCTAAATGGTCGACAATAAAAATGCAAATGATTGAAGAGAGATTTCAATATTGTCAGCAAATGTATTTTATTTTATAAATCAAGTGACGTGTCACGTGAGCCACCTTATCACTTACAAATAACAAAGATTAATTGGCAATTTTTAACCAAATAAGATTATTATTTTACTACCCAACGCACAATTGACGCCATTAATTAAGTACAACAAAAGCGGTTTATTCTCACTCGAATATTCGGTCTGTTATTGATTTCAGGTTAAAAGCGCATTTAAATTTGCATAAACCGTTATTAATAAAGAAGATTAAGCAAATGGAATATAAAACAAAAATGAAATATCACGATAATACGCAGTCATTAACAAAATTAATAATACGTCCAATTAAAATTACAAGCATCTACCCGAAGCCCTATTCAGGTAGTATAAAAATAATTATTTAATTCCCTTTTCTCCAAAAATCAACTCAACTCAAACCGAATCAACTTGATATTTTTAATATGTATTTCTAGCTTTGTTGTTAAATATCCCTAACTTAGTACAGGTAAACCAAGTTTAGAGATCTGCTATAGTTGAAGGTAACTGTAGTTGACTTTACATATCATTTATTTTGGAACCTATTTCGTATTTTTGAGTAACAGTTAAAACCGCTTTTCGGTTTTAAAATCAATTTTAACCCGATTTTAATTGTGAAATGCAGCAATATGTTTGCACAGGCATGACGTCCATAAGAGTGTCGAGTCAAAGTCCCTGAGAGTGAGAGTCTAATTGTGTGCGGTGTATGGGCAAGGCATGAAGGATGTTTGTTGCGGTTGTCTGGTTGAAAAGTCGGCAATGCATGCTGCGGTTGCTGTTGCAATTAGATAAGTGAATGTATGTATGTATGCGTAGACAGACCCAGAAACCAATGAAAAACATAGAGAGTGTCTGAGATGCGTTAAATAACATCTGCAGGCAAGTATTTAAAGATACACAAGCTCTGGTAAATATTATAATACTTTACATGAGCTAATCAAGTTTCAACCAATGTATACTTTTTCAATGGCTGCCAGAATGTCGTCTCTTTTGGGTTGTTGTGGCTTTCCCGTATCCACAGCAAACACCTGCGCCATAAACTTTAAATCCGCAGCAACAGCAAACAAAGTTTCATGTAGCTTAAAACAACCCAACCTGAAATAAAATCATTCGAGCGTAACTGGAATTTGTGTTTTGCGTGTATGTGTGTGTGCGTGTGTGTGTGTGTATTTTAGACTGAGAAAAAAGAAAGTTTTCGATTTGCCGCAGGTATTTAGGAATTACTTTATTGTTGCGTACTTTGGTCAAAAAAAGAACCTTTGAGTTTGTCGCTTTAAATGCAAATAAGAAAATTGAATATTTTTTGACATAATTTATTACACTCTCGTGTCGAGCACGGCAAACTCTAGACTCATTTTCACGCGACGGTAATGATTATTTACAGGTACATTCTAATGGATTTCGAAATAAAGCCGTAATCATCCTTACGAGGCAAATATTGTGTCTACA
Organism: Zaprionus ornatus; assembly: GCA_018904035.1. Lineage (NCBI taxonomy): Eukaryota > Metazoa > Arthropoda > Insecta > Diptera > Drosophilidae > Zaprionus > Zaprionus ornatus. The sequence continues at coordinate 19,520,271 of JAEIFZ010000115.1, read as the reverse complement.
TTGACTAAGCCGTCTTATGGCGAACACTACAGTGGCGCAATTCGTACTATCATTAATTTATTAGAGCTGTAGCCATTGTGTGCCAGGCTACGCACAACACACACACACACAGACGCACACATACAGACGCACATACCTAGATTATACGCGAAAAAGCGAAAACTCAATGCTCTTTGACGAGCAAATCTCCTTGCTGGCGACAAATTCGCAGCAAAGTCCGGGCAACAATCATCCTCGTTGTCGCACATTTAGCCGGTTATTGTTTTAACATTTGCCACACCCGCTTCGCGTTCACTTCACTGTCCTCGCTTCTTTTATCTTATCATTATTAACGTTCGTTTTATTGTCCTGTTGTCCTGCCGCCTCCTGCTCTCGCTCTGTGTGTTCCGCTGACTGCGGCACTCTGCTCGACATTGCCATCATGTTTGGTTGTCTATTTTAAGAGTGCTTTTTATTATGTCATTATTGTCATTTACTTAGCCCTCCGCTGCTACTCCTACTCCTCCTTTCCTAGTTCTAGTCGTATCCCCCCGGCTCCTGCTCCTGCTGCTGCTCCTGATCACTTCGCTGGCTTGCATTATTCTGATTATTTGTGACTTCCCCTCTAAATGGTCGCTCTTAGCACATTATGCTCAGACTCGTTGATATTTTGATGGTGGATTTCATTTACAGTTTCATTTCATCTAAGGCCCTTTAATGACCAACTTTGTATATTATTTGTTTTTGCTATTTTTTTATGCTCGACCGTGATTTACGCGCTTGCCAGATTATTTTAATGACTCTTTTCGATGCATTTAAGCTTGTGCTTGCGGTTATTTATCAGTTACAGCAAATACTCGTATTGGTACTTTAAAGAACTGCTTCGACAAATCAACTCAGCTTGAATAACGCCAGAGTCAACATGCATAATTTGATTACAGTATCAGTTGCGGGACTCGTGGGTTTTAATTAAAAAGTAAAGCTGAGAAAAGCAGATATCGCGTGCGACTTGCAAATGCGCTCAGTTGGCAATTCGGCTTAAAAGCGCAGGCAATCATAAAAGCCGCGAGTAACTCACACCGTACTTAAGGCCTGAAGTATCCAACCAGAGAGTGGTGAAATTAATTTGATAGGGCGACGACCGGCCTGAACAAGGGGAATGGAGGCAGGCAGGCTGAAAATGCAAACTGTAAAATGCAAAATGGAAAAGCAAACAGGACGCATGTTGGCAACAGGAAAAGTTAAAATGCGACGCTGGAAAATTATAAATCAATTTAACATTGCCAACGAGGCCACACAAAAGTGCGAGCCGCATAAGTAAATGTGCGGACAAGTTTCCATTACAAGCAGCGGGCCCGGTGAAAAAAAAAAAAAAACTGTATAAATTGCCAACTCAAACGGAAGCGCAATGACACCGGACGCCATTGACCGGCACGGGCGTGTGGGTGCAGGCCAGTGGTGCCTGTCTGCCCCTGCCTGTGTCCTGGTCGGGTGCTGGCCTGGCCTGGCCGGGAACGCATGCGCGGCATTGTGAGCCGCTTCATCATCCGGCTTGTCGCCGTCGCCACGGATGTACGCCCTTTAATCTGTAAGCCGCAAACGCCGACATCAGATACAGCAGCAACCACAGCAGCAGTTTTACTGGATCCAGATTCGGGTAAGGCTCCGGCTTCGGATTGAGACTGTGCCTTTGCCTGGTAATGGGGCTGTGGCGGTGGCTGGCGCTGTGGCTGCATTTTAAGTCGAGCAGTTAAACAACTGTTTGTAATTGCAGCCACCAGGCTGCTGCCTGGCACTGTTATTGTGGCATCGGCTCAGTGTGTATCGGCTTGGCTTGGCTCGGTTGGGCTTGGGTCAGAGTTGAATGCGTACTGGCAAAAGTGCTTGTTGCCGGATATTGTGCAATAAAAATGCAAAGTATGCAAAAGTTGCTTACCAATGCCAAGCTGAAATGCTGGCTTGCAACACACATACTTTGGGTATAAGCTTCGCATGAAGCAACCAGTGCCATGAAGTGCGTTTGCGTGAAATGATAAGCGTGAGGAACTGAGATGATATAGATGGAAGTATGAGAATCAGCTTGGAATATATACTATATGATTTAATATTTTTCGACCAATAAAACTTCTTGTGCATATTGTATAAACAAATAAGAATTACTATAACTACTTCAGTTGATCCTCATTCCCTTACATTCAAGCAATAATTGAATAATAAGCCGTTTAATAGTGTCTCGTTTAAATGTACAAAAGTTTCTACAGTTCAACTGTGCCTGAGTGTGTGCGTGTGTACTTGTGTCTATGTGTAGGGGGAAAATCACAAATTAAATTACTTATTTAAATGTGATTATGCGCATTATTTACGAGATGCGTGGCGAAGGAGGGTAACGCGATAAATGCTGCGCCACAAAAACGTGTACTGCATTTTGAGTGCAGCGCACATTACGTATACGCAGCATATGACTGGGAGAGACGACGCTGTTGCTTATCGCATGCACGTCGCAGCTGCTTTGGCCAACGGAAACTGCAATGGCACCATGTTTGGCATAATGAGCGCCACTCGTATCAACAATTCAGCGCGGAGCATTAGCGTGCCAGGCCATGTGCCTGGGCACGATGGAGATGTGGCGCACAACCCCATGTATGGAACGTCAAACAGCAAACAACTCCTTGCACCTGGAATGCATTAAATAAACATCATTATCGCAAAGACTGGTACAAGCTGCAATCCACAAAAGCTCACAAATCCACAAATACTCGTGCACACAAAGGCGAATCAAACAATGCAACTCTGCAAATTCGCACTCCCGCACGCACAAGTACACACACACACATACGAGTACACGCGTCAACGCATACAGAAACTGTGAATATACGGCAAACAAAAAGAAAATCCGCCTGAATCCATCCACCAATATACGCATATCAGAAGATTATCATTACTTCGAAAACATATTTAAATTTTACTACCTGTGGTCCTCAACTCGATTTTTATACCTTTGCAGAGGTATATTCACTATGGACAGGAGTTTGCAACGCATCTAAGGAAGCATCTTCGACCCTATGAAGTATACATATACACATATTTTTAATCAGCATCTACTAAAGAATAGCACTTGTCCTGTTCTCTGTCTGTGTATCTGTGTGTCCGTCTGTTCCCACGCAAACTAGTCTTTCAGTTTTTTTTTTTTTTCAGATTTTTTAATCAAATTTTTCTATATATAAAATGCATATAAAATTTCATAAGAATCTGACCACTATAACATATAGCTATCAATCGGTCAAAATTCAAGTTCAGGTTTGAAGACCAGTTTTGATTTTAGAAATAAAAATAAAAAAATTAAAAAAAAAAAAATAACGGAACTTATCAGGGCCAATCAAAGTGAGATATATTAGTGAATATACATATTAAATTCGGCACCATTATATATAACTAGTATTGGTAAAGTTGGAGGATATAAGAACCTGCAGGGTATAGAACCCTTAGTATTTGTTAATTATTAGAATTGTTAAATACCTAGAAATTTAGATAAAAACGTGTATATCCCTCATCAAAAAAATTGTTTAAAAATAAATTGATGTACAAATATTTGACCATTTTTATTTTCACACATTATGCGACGTCTTCTATGATATTTTCTTTATATAAAGACATTCGCACACATACTCGTATACTCACTTAGGAATACCCAAAGAACAAAACGCAGCGCGGCAATTTATCATTTTCACCCTATTGAAGTTTTGGAGTCGCGACGAAGGCGACATAAAACAGCTACAGCAGCGGGCGGCCCAGGCCGTGGGGCGTGGAAACCTAAGCTGGCCGGCGAAGACACAAAACAGCAGGGTTGCCAAAATATCCGAAAACGACGCAGTCGCGCACAAAAAGGACGACGTGCAAGTAGTTCAAAAACTTTGGCCTAAAAGCGAAACGATGCCAGGAAAAAGAATAAAAATATAAGAACAAATGGACGCTGGGGGCGTGGCGCGTAAGAGCAAACATTGGCTGCCATTTGTGAGCGTATGACATTATTTATGGTTTGTTATTTGTGCAAAAAGTAAAAAAAAGAATGCTAGAAAATATGCTGCGACTCTTTCATAATTTTCCTATTTCTTGTTTCTTTACATTGTCAGCTTCGAGAAAAAAACCAAATAAAAACTTGCGCGCTGAAAAAAAATTATGGAATTTAAGTGTAAAATTTAAGTCAATCAAAAAAGAATTGACTAAGCGCTGGCGAATAACATAAATTATTTAAGGAAACGGAATATACATAAATCGATAAACAGAATCTGCTTGCTGCAAGTACGTAATTGCGCAAATTGAGCATAAATTAAAAGAACTCATTAAATATTTTCATGCTGCGCTGAAAGATGTGCCACAGCTTAATGACCATAAATCGAAATTAATGACAATACCAAAGGCTGTTGATGGGAAGTTTCATGCAAAGTAGGGCTCGTCTTCACTTTTAACTGACCACAAATGGAAGCGCCTGCTGCTATCGCTTCGGCCAGTCAAAACAGTGCGGCGACTAACGTTAATGACACCTGCGAGACTATTTCAGTAACCGATATGGCTCGTTTCGGCTTTTTGGAATTCATACAACGATTTGACATTAAGTTACACATAAGTGTTTCTTTTTTATGATATGCTCTAGTATGTATATATACATATATATTGTTATGTATATACACAACATAGGAAATGCTCTTTAATAATTATGTATGAGCATAATATCACGTAAATAATTATAAACCTGTCTTATGAATTCATGAAATACGATAGCCCTATTTTCGTTTACAATGTGTGTCAAATAATATACGTTCTTCACAGAATCAAAGTGAACCAAAGGTTCTCCAAGGGCCAAGGAGCTTAAGTTGTTCAAATCGACCGTCTGATTCATGATTGATCTTGGACTGTTAGTATTCGTGAGTCTGTCGACACAAATGGGCCGTACTTTTGCTGAGAGTATGAAAGGATTAACCATTACTAGCACGGCAATGGGCTTGCTGTAAATATAAAATTAATAATTAATAATATTATATTATAATATAATATTTCAAAAAAAACTTACAGTTCTTCCATTTCAATATTGGCAATTTGGAAATAGTCAAATCCGAGCTCTTCTTCCGGATTAAATATGATGTATATAAACGTGACTTTTATAAGTACCAGTGTTTGCTGATTATAAGAGGCCTTAATAAATTAACAGCGTGCAAATATTTTATGCGACCCAATTTTTATTTTTGGGCCCCTTGACTTTAAAAATTTTCTTTAATATTGACAAAAATTTTGGGCGACAGCCACGCCCACAAAAAATAACGAGGTGTCAAAACAAAGAAAATTCTTTGTTTCTTGTGCTGTTTTTCGCCCCTATTTTCAGTTACGCGACGCTCTTGCAGCTGTTTACTTTGTTAATGGTCTTTTTCAGCTAAGCTTGTCAGTCGCACGCGTTCGACCCGACCCTCCCGAAAGACGAACCATTGAAATTTGCTCATTTTTTGACCTCCAGAAACGCTTGGGCCAAAAGCATTGGGCATTGAAAAGCGAAAGCATTTTGATTTGTCTCAGTCCTGAAAGATGATTTTTTTTTAGATTTTTCCTTTTGTCTGCGCGTTAGCGATGCGTAAAATAATTTATACAAAGCTCCCGTTGATTTCATTTGCTTTTATTTCAATGCGATATTAAATGGGCTCACTGTAGAGTGGGTGAATTTGTATATGGACCCATTATATTGTTGATTTTATTGAATACTTTTATTTTTCTTGGGTTACGTCATTTCCTTAGTGTTGATGAAGAAGTCCAATAATTAACTTGCCTGGGGAGTGGGTCATGAATGTGGAAAGAAGTTTGACAACTTTCAGTAGAAACATCTAAGCTGCTTATTGTCAAGTTTGCAGTTTATTATGATTATTTTAAAGAGAATTTTCACTTTTCACATGTAATTATTATAAATATTATTTGTTCTTGAGGTGATTCTCTACTCAACTCAAACAACAATAATTAACAGACAAAAATGAATTTCCGCTTTAACCTGAATTTAATTACACTCGAGTTGTGAAAGGCTTCAGGAATCATTTGAAATAACTGTGAATCGTTCGTGTGTAATGTCTGTCATTGATTTGGCCCCGGGCAACAGTTTGTCGAGTATTCGAAACACTCGACCCATGCCCATTGAGTGTCCTTGGCAGTGGGGGGGAGCAGCAGATAGAATTCCGTAGTTACTCAGATTTAACGCCTTGGAAATTTATTATATTTTCGAGTATTTTTCCGGTTTTGTAGTCCGGAAATTACCGAAACGTGTGGCCGGTGCGCAAAATCCTTGGAATGTGCTAAAATAAATTATTAATAATTTCTATGTTGCCTTAGCTTTTGCGCTGCCCGCCCACAGGCCGAAGGCCTAGTCCCAAACAGACTTTGGTAAATTTACACGACTTTCCGTTGCATAAATGAATTATTTATTTTAATGTCAAGCATTTCTGCCCGTCCGCCAGCACCATCTCAATCGACATACACTCAACTCACATACATACATATGTATGTACACGGTCTTTGCAACAGTGAAGACCTTCGTTCAACTCATTTCTAGTGCTTATTTTTCAGGGGTGAATTCGGCATTTCCGTTTCGAGCGACAATCTATTTTGTCATTTGCAGAATTTGTTTGTCGCTCAACAGTTTGTAATCAAAATTTATATTTGACAAATGCTGTACATTTATTATAGATGGCTAGCTGTAATTTTTATTGGGTATACTAACTTTGGTTTTCATGTAATATTTGTATATTTCTGAACCAATTCTGTTTGAAGCAGCAACAATGTTTTACCTTTAACAGATCTGATTATCTATTGTAAGTTATTCTTTAATGTACTCGTTATGCATATATAGTACAATTTAGTAAGCTGCTGGTGTTTTATATAATAAATCATGAGAAATCATAAAGACATATTGCATAGACTGTTACCTAGTACTCAAACACTCTTATACTTCTAAATATTATACTTGAATACATGTAATTCCGGATACCTTTGGCGCAATTAATCTTCATATGCCACAAGGTTGTCATTGAATTATTGAAGTGGGTGGGTAAAAAAGTCAAATTAAATTTCAATATGTCAATGGCAACAGCTGTCAATACAGGTTGCCATCCATTTGCCCAGCGGTGTTGTGCACAAGAGAGAGAGCGACTTCAACTGCAGTGGAAATGTTTCGGGCGAGCGATGAAAGAAAATATGATTCAATGGACTTTCAGCTTTCGCTTTTCAATTAAACATCAAGTCAAATGCAAAATAAACCTCAAGTAAATTGCGTGTATTTCTGTACAAATCAAAGGAAAAACCTGATGCTCGTGCATGATATCCGAGTCAAGGTTTCGCAACTCAATTTCAATAATTTGCAGAAGCCACGACGCCTGTCAGTCGTTTGTCGTGGACGTTTGAATTCGAATGAAATTTAATGACATTATATCAATATCATTTCGCATTGTTTTTGTCCACATGTATGCAATGCTGTCTGTATATGTTGTCGTAATGACATGCAATTATTTTCACATTAAAACCCATTTCCGTTATTGTAACTGAAGCGAGACATTAACGCACGTCCACATCCGGTAAACATCTATGAGAGCTGCCAGGACCATTGACGTTCCATTGATTAAACAATAAATACATCAATCGTGTGCTTAATACTTTATCTTTTGCAGCCTTGAAAATACTTAAACGTAGCTCTGTTTTGTATACCCTGTTTTTGTATTGAACGAGTGGACTTCTTATTTCGTAAAATATAAAGTGTTTTAAACAAAACCGATACTTACTTATGTATGTTTCTATTTTCCAGCTGAATGGTATATATGATTACAGATGCGAGGTATATCACATTCGAACATGAACTTCGTCCTTTTGTTTTTCTGTAATTAAAGTGATATGTGGGTGGCCAGACGTCTCTCATGCTCGTCAACTTTATCATTGTCGTTATCATCATCATTATCAGCCTCCCCATCATCGAGAACATCAGTAGAAGCTGAAGCTGAGGCACGAGGAGCCGCATCGTGCTTGTTGGACGCCAACATGTGCATATTAAAAATTATTTCACTGTATGTGAATGCGAAATGAAAATGGGCGTGGCTGGCATAAAGTACAATTTTCGAATGAAAAAAGTTGGCGAAAATTGCATTTTAAAGTTGCGTCAGTCTCGTGGATTAATCTTTAATATTTACCAACAGCGGATCGCCAGGCCAAAAGCACTTTGGCTAATTACTTCAGTGGACTCGGCAGACTCAGTGCACCCAGACTGATGCAGTGAAAGTCGTTCTCGAATTGGTTGAGAATTTAATTAACATAACAGCTGTTGGTTAATCTTTACCTGATCGATACTTCAAGAGTTCTTAAAAGTCAATGCTGTAACGAATGATACGAAAGAGAAATCAGGGCAAAGTTTTGTGAATTACATAATTATTGGTGTAATATTTACTAATTTTTAAAATGTGGAATAATATATAAATAATTTGTTCTTTCAAATAAATTTCCATTTGTGTGTATATTTAAATCTACACGCTGAAATAAAATTAGCTGCGAGTTAGCCGTGTCAAGAGTCATGCTGGACTCAACTTTGTTTATTTTGTTTTGCTTTGCTTTGTTGTTCCGTCGAGCTCTTCGTTAACGTTTGTAAATAATGTACGACCTTAGTTGGTTTTCTTGTTATTTTAATGCTTGAACTGTTTATATAATGTGGCCATGTCTAGACACTTTTAATATACACTTGTAAATACTTTGGCCTTGGGGCCCATGTGTGATGGGCTCCTGTATGCGGCTCCTTTGCCGCCCAGAGTTAAAGTTGAGAACGCACATACGCCGCGTTGCCCACATAAATCTCTTTTGCACACTCACACCTACGCCACTCACACATGTGTTTTTCCTTTCTCTCCCTCACACACACAAAAGCATACAGGCCATGCGCCAACTATGCGTGTGTATGCACATTAAAAGTTTGCCTAAGAGCTTATGGCACCATTTGTTGAAAGCGATTTTTAATGCAGCTTCAAAAACTCCGCTTAAACCCACATCAAGAACCGAACCGTGCACACAACACGTACAGAGATTGGCGCCACCCCCCGCCGCATCAATGCCATGGCTGAAGCATCTAATGGCTTACCATGCATTAGACGCAAAAGTTTTTTTTTAATGAGAGCTCATTATTGCGATACCCTTCAAATGGGATATCGACGGCAAGTCTACTGCTTATGAACATGGCAGATGCACGGTGATTATATTCTGAAGTCTAACACAAATTAATATTGATGGAAAGTAAGGAATTTAAACAGATATAAGTAAATCCTCTCAATTTGATCAGTTTCAAGTATTATAAAGGGTGTACAAAGTAGAGATACCATACCCAGTTCTCAATGACGTTTAGCATATTTCTACAGATACCACGCTCTCAGGGCGCGGCAGATATTCACTGGCACATAATTAGCTGGAGCGCATTAGATTGGAATTAAACGGTTTTTGCGACAGCATGACATTGACACAGGATAAGGGGGCAGGAGAACTGAAGAACTGTTACAGAGATTCTCGGGTAATTGTGCCTTGTCAATTTGGTGGCAGACACACAGTACTTTGAACTGCTTCGGCTGCACAATTCGCATTCGCTGTTGCCCTTTTGGACAGTTTAATTGAAAAACTAAATGGTATGAAAATACTCTGCATATCTAAAATTAAATCAAATGTTGACTCCCCCTTACTGCCGACGCTTGTGTGCTTATGTATGTATGTTATGTCAGTAAATATGTTAAATAAATATTTCAATTTCATGGTATATTTGATGTCTACAAAATAAATAAAACAAAAAAAGAGAACGTAATAAAAACAACAGAAAGATACCCTTGAAATAAATCAACATGAAAAGTATTATGTACATATGTATGTGTATGAAAATTCTACTTATCTAATTGATTTTACCATACTTCACCATATATCTAAGTATGGTATACCCAACTGGGGTTTCTTTTGGCTACAGGGTAGAAGACAAAATAACAATATTTAAAAAGTTGGCGAGTTATGAGATCTGTGTGTAACATTGAAATGAAATAAATAAAGTATAAAATTCATGCAATTTCATGTATCAAATAAATAAATTAAAAATGAAGAATATTGTGCGAAAAATGAATCCATTCAAAGCAAAACTATCTGCAATCTAATTAAATTATGAATATAAGATGCGAGCACAATGCAATTACTTAAAAAATGTTCAAATTTTAAGATGACCACGTGCGATTACCCGAATAAGATCTTATGCAGAGATATTGATAACGAATCTTTGGGATTCACAAGCCAGAACAAATAAGTAGCACAAATTAAAGTACATATATAAAGGGATATTATAATGGGATTGTGATTGCTGTAGTATGTGTATATGTATAGTGCGTAGCGACCAATCATATATTATAATGTGTGTTCATACTCGTCACTCGTACATACTGGATACTGAAGGGTATGAAATACATTAAACGGATTACTGTTGGCCGCCAAATTAAACAGTGCCTCAAAATTGTGAATTAAGCATTAATTAAATGCATATTCGTTGGCAGATTTCATTTATGGTAATGACATTAATCAGCGCGAAATGTTTGCAACCAATTGGTGCAGCGCCAGCTCCGATTCAGCCTGAGGTCAGAGATGATACAAAGTCAGCTGGTGCTGCTGCTGTTGCTGTTGCATTGACTGCGGGCATGCATTAATGTCAATCAGATCTGTAATTAACGCGGTTAACTGAACTGAAGCCTAGTATAATGAGTCTGAGTGCGAGAGGCAAACGGTGTCCTCATAAATATGGCTAATCTGCCTGGCAATGATTTGATTAGCATCAACGACAACATTCCCGCTCGAACCTTCCCTGTAGTGAGATGCAAATGTGACATATTTGCGGCAGCTCGAATGTCAGCAGCATCATCAACAACACAGCAACTACAACACGAACAACAACAAATATAACCGTCTAACACGTTGGGGCGATGGCAATAATTAGCATTTGACAGGTGTCGTATAATGATGGGGGACTGAAAAGGGAAGTAAGAGGAAACATATGCAACAACAAGACTTTTGTTTCTGTCCCCGTATCTCTAACTCTGAATATATCTGTCTTTGAACTTGTAGAAGCAGTAGCCGTATCTACAGCAGTGTTTAACAGAAGCCAAAGTCGTTTTCCGTGTCCACCGGCGGCGCTAAGTTATTTACCTCCAGCAATTAATTAATCGCGCTGATGAATTCCGCGGTGACCCAATGTACACTATTCGTATTGGGGTATTGGGTTTTATGGACCAGCTTGAGTCGTGTGTAGACCACATCAATACTGGTAAAAGAATTTACAGTTTATGCTTATAACTGAAGTAAGTATGGCACAGTAAGTTTAATATAATACATACGTGAAAGTATACCATTGTGCTGGTTTCAATTAGAATACCTCTATTAATAATAAATTACTTTTCTCTCTTTGAATATATTTATAAATACAAAAGTATACAACTATAACAAGAGTTTATTTAAATGCGTCACTACGTGCGAGGCTTTGGGATATGTGACGCGCTTCATTATGGCGTTGCACAGTCGATTCTTTTGATCGGTTTCATCGATAAGAAATCTAGTATTTTCGAACGATATTTATTAAACGATGTCTTGGCTTGAATATACTAAATTGAGTAAAGTACGGCAAGGCTTGGCATGTATTTATCAAACTCGAAACAAGCAAAATATAAATCATATGTACACTTCTTCTGCTTCTCTAATTTGTTATTTTAAATTTCTGTTTTATAATCTGTTATCTTATGTTTAACATATTATCTGCATATGCAAACGAAACTATGACGTATCTAGCCTAACAGCCCTATCAGCTGCGAATAGATGACTCCACAACAAGTGGCTAATTTGCTCAACTTATTCCCTATGCATAAATTAAGTTCCTCATCCGGCGGAATAAAATTAAAGCGATGCCCATAAATAAAAGCGAAATGCTCAACTCATTTTTTCTCTGCGTGATGTGATGTTTTAATTTAGTTTTTATTACAGGCTGCTCTTATCTAGGTAGGTAGTAATTCAATTAGTGATCTACAGTTTGCGGTGGCGCGGGAAGGGCGTCAGGGTGGGCAATGGGCCACGCCGAGGTCGCGGAGTTGAGAACTGAAAGTAGGATGCATATTGCGCAATGAGGGCGGGCGTAAGGGCGTTCGTCTTGACCGGAGTTGTCGAAGACGCGGATGCTTCACTGGCGATGCTGTTGGGTCGTGACACACGTGCCTGCGCCACTTGCGGCTTCACAACATGACGCGGCACACTGCGCTCAGTGATTGTGGTCGCTGGGCTGGTGATAAGTGTACGCTGTGTTGTGGTGCGTTTGTCTTGGTCTTCTGGTTGCACTGCATCACTTGTGGCTGGCGCTTCGAACGGTGGCAGCAGATCCAGTGCAAGCTGCGGCACTGGCACCTTGTTGGAACTGGACTTCTCAGCAGCTGGCTGGATATCCTTGCTCCTGGCCTGCTGCTGATAATAGGACTTTTTCGTCGGCTTCGAGGCGACTGTTGTGGCAACGACGGCGGCGGTGGCGGCCTTTGGCGCCTCTGTTGTGGACTCCTCCAGTGGTGGCGGCAATAAATCATTGAATGGCACCACTATGTCCTTAGGCAGCTCGTGATTTATGTGCGACACGTCGCCGGCGCAGAGGCCAAGTAGCGCGACGACGACGGCGGCGCTGGCGATTAATAGCTGTAAAATAGTAGTTGGGAAACAAGGTTTAGACTCGAGAGTATCAGAAAGATGAGTGATGGTTTTCTGAGTGATTTTCGCTTTGCTTAACCTAATTGGCCGCGCTTCGCTCTGCTCACAAATTATGCAGTTTTGTGCGTCGCTGACGCCGCTGTCCGCTTTTGGATTGATTTTATGGCAGCTCATTTGGTTACGCTCTTAGCCCGAGCCATAGATATCTGTCCGTGCTGTGGGCCGCACTTTGATGTGACCTTCGTAAGACGGTAAATATCGCCACGTGAAGGGGACAAGCAGTAACCTTGCATTGTATGCTAATCGTTGACTGTGCTCCGCATTCCCCCTAGAACGATCTTGGAATTGTGCCGAAGGTCAAGTGACATTCCCAGCGGCTTCTTCTACACACAGCTGATAACTGAGCTAACTAGCTCCAATAATTTATAATACAAGTTGACACAAATGGAGTGCAAGCACAGTTTGTTATTTTGGCTAAATTTATGAACTCGTTTCGGCCATTAGTCGAAAATCAATGCAAATCTCGTGTGGTTTCATTTTAATATCCAATTCCTTTCGAACATAGTTTTAGCTTACGCCAACGGGTTTTTTAATTACTTTGTGATTTTATTTAGAATGTCTATCGGATATTCATATATCGATCGGCATCATATTTCAAATTAATCGATGTTTAGGCATTATACATTATGTTAAATCATAGCAATCTGAAATACAGAGGTCTTTGCCCGGTTACCAATCAGATTTTGAATTTCTTCCTGCATGTTTTGCATTTGTCTAATCGAATATCAATTAAACAAAAAATTCTTGACAAATTCCAACAATTTGCAGCATGTTATGCAAATCAAAATGGAAGGCACTTATTGCAACAAATATTTAAGGAGTCTTTATCAAGATTGAATAACGAGTTATGCCTAATGGCAACTATTTGCATTTGTCAGGCAATTAACGTGACGTTTTTATAAAAACGTCAGAGAAGTTGTTGATGACACTTGGAGAAATCAGTAAACTGTTATAAAACACACAAGACTTCTCAATTTTTTATTCATTAGCACTTTTCATATAGTTATTATAATTCAAACACCATCCTTTAATCACGCTATCTGCTTTATTATCCACAAGTTATGAATGAACATCTGAACAGTTAAATTTTCAACACTTACAAGACGAAGTGTCATTTTATTCAAGATCGTTTTCCGTTCAAGTTGTCGCGCTGGGGAATTCGAGTCGACTAAAAGATGCGCTGCGTTGACAAAGCGTTTTTATACTTGGCCGGCAAAAGAAAAAAAACTTAAAATAAACTAAAAAGTGAGGCACATTTAAAGAGCGAGAATTTACGCATAGTCGCTGATGGAGAGCAGAGGGAGACGCAGAGACAGACGTATGTAAGGTTTAATAACCGGATTAGGCTACGCTTGGTAACGGGTTTCGAGCTGATGAACTGATGGAACTGCTGACCAATTAGGGGACAGGGGCAACATTTGTTTTTAAGATACCCATGGCAGACTGCAGATACATGTTTATCACGCTTGATAGGTTTGAACTCTACGGTTCACGGTCGTATCTGGTACCTGATCCACAGATCCAGATCTGTATCTGCAGCTGATAAGGGGCGACAAGCACACAAAGCACGTTTTGTTTCTGTACCGGATGTAATAAATCCGGTGCACTCGAATTAATGAAACTGTCGGAATTCGTGTGCCTCGATTTAAATTGGTACTGACAACTTCCTACTTGCTACCTGGTATCGGTTTGAGATTGATTTTATTAGCACGTTAATTGATTTTCGGCAACTTAAACTGGTTCCCACTCAGCTGGTATACTTTTATTATTACTTAACTCACGAAGTGAACGCCCCCATTTGCATATGGCTTGACTCCCCTTTCACTGCAGCGGAAAGATTTCTGCTAGACTCGCACACACACTCTTTCTTCGGTTTGTCTCGTGTCTTCGTCTCTGATTACCCCCGCGATTCTCGCTGATACATTTGCAAATTATGCAAATTGTTTCGTGTTGATTTTTAACACCGCTATTCTGTGCGAAGGCTCATAAATTAAATAAACAAATAAATTTGCCAGCACCGTTGAGTGTTATTGGCTAATGCCGAACCGGATTTTGTGCAATTTGCTCCATGAGATTAATTGCTCGGCAGCTCGTCGTTGTTAAGATGGGGCTCGTGGTATGTCTGATAAGATACTTCTACAAAACATTTAGTCGGTCATCAAGCAGATATTTATGGTCTTTCTTAATCCGATTTGCGATCTAGTTGTCAGCTTGTCTGCTCAGTATAAAAATACCATAAACATTCTTTGATTGTTTCACAAAAAATGAAGAAAACCCCGGTGTAATGAACTTGAGGGAATTCTTCTGATTGTGATTAAGAATATTATAATTTAATTAAAAAAAAGAAATTAAAGTAGAGATTTTGAAAATACCAAACTATTTAGCACCCAAGATAGCGCCGCTTCACGAGCAGAAACAAGAAAAAACGAGAAAGTAAGGCTATACTCTTGCAGTTTCTTATATCCTGCGATCGTTTCAATACTCGTTATAGAAAATGATGAAGAACTTAATAGTATAAATTATCAATATTATGTCTCACTTTGATTGGCACTGATAAGTTCAGTTATTTCTAAAATCCGAACAAGTCTTTATACAAAAATCTGCATTCTGATTGATTGTTCCTATGGCAACTGTATGTTATAGTGGTCCGAATCTTATGAAATTTTATTTGCATATTACATACATTAAAAAAGTTCGATGTAGTAAATTTGGTTGCAATATCTTAACAAATAACAAAAATCGACCGATAGTTTTTATGGGAGCTATACGATATATCTGTCCGATCCGACTCGTTCCGACCTATTTGCACCAATACGAAGCATGTTTGTCAAATTTCATTAAAATAGAGGGACTACTTTGCGATGCAACACGGAGACACTAACAGGGCTTCGATTCCTCTGTTGATGCTGATTCAGAATATATATACTTTATGGGGTCACAGCTGTCTCCTAAGGTGCGTTGCAAACTCCTGGCCAAAATGAATATACCTTCTGCAAGGGTATAAATATAAAAGTGAATTATTGAGTTTAAAGTGTTGAGTAATGCATTCGGAACTGTGTGTCTCGTACTACGGAAACCCTTATTAATATACTTAACATATTTATATTTCATTTAAAGTTCACGTGCCTCAACATCATCATCGGAAGCAAATTTTTTATTCCGCAATTCTCGTGTTGGGGATTTTTGCAAGTGTTCAAGAATTTCAGTTGGCAACGGGCGAATTGTTATTGTTATTTCTGGAATTGTTATTGTTTTCGATTGTGCTTTATGCGCGACTCCGACGCCCATTTGTGTTATTTATTTGTATTTATATACATTTACGGGTCGACGTGTATCTGTACATTTACGGGTCGACGTGTATCTGTGTGTGTGTGTGTGTGTGTGCTATGTTGTATGCGATATATGAGCTCGCATGTGGGCCCATTTGTGGCCTGGAAACTGACGATTGGCCTGGTTCGGTCCCCCCTCCGTTTTCCATATGTATTACCTGCCTGCCTCCTTTATTTCTGCCTACCCGCCTGTCTGTCTTACAGTCTTCAGGACCTTTTGTTGTTCTTTGGGGGGGGCATATAAATCGAAAATTTTTTGCAACTTTCCATCGAAGGGTAACTGTGGCCAAATATGCCTGTCAACATGTGACATAAGCAATGTTGCAATGTCGCGAGGGTTGCTCGAAAGGGTTGCCCAGCTGGAAATTGAAATTCACGCTAGCAGCGAAGAGTTATGGATAAGTACACAAGAGTTTCCTATGTTTTAATTCCGGCTAAACCGTTTGTCACAGTCACAGTCACAGTCCCCCAGTTTTGAGTTCCAGTTCTCAGCTCGAAGCTGATTAAGTGCTTTGCGCTCCTTTGCGGCGGGTTCATGGCAACAGCCTCAGCAAGAGCAGCTGCCAGCAGCTGCCGGCTGCCGGCGGTGGCAACACACCCAACTTCCTGTAGAGGAACGTCTTTGCCTTTATGCAACATTTTACTTTGCAACCGGAGTTTCTAGTTGTTGTCGTTATTATTGTTTTGTTGTTCTGGCTAGCACTTTGCAGGTAAACAAGCAGCCGGGCAGCACTTCCTACTCCGATGAATTTTGGGCCGGCAAGCTCGTTTTGCCTGCCAATCTGTTTGCTCACGAACAACCATTCGGAGACGAGCATAACGCAGCAAGCCTGAAGGGGGTCCGGGGAGGAGTTGCTTTTGTTTTGGCTGAGCCGTTTACAACTTCCTGGTCACGCTTTTGGCCTTGCCTCGCCTTGCCTTGGCTTGGCCCGGCCTGCCTTTTGCTGCCTTTGGCTGCCATCGTTGACTTTTCGTTTTGTGCTTCTGCTGCTGCTTCTACTGTTGTTGTTGTTGTTGTTTTTGGCAACTACTCCTGGCCTTCTTATGCTTATAGCCGTTTACTGCTGCTTGTTGTTGTTGCTGTTGTGGCTCGGCCACAAGTTTGTTTTCGGTTGCGGCTGTTGCCAACTCAAGTGCGTCGTCCATCAGCTAAGGCCAGTCGCCGAGGCGGGCCAACTCCTGCCCCTCAGCTGTTGCCCGCCAGTTTCCTTGTAATTAGCACAAAAAAGCGTTGCCCCAAATGTTGGCAACTTGAAGTTTCCACTGCGCAGCAAGTCGCGACGACCCGCTGGTTGACTTCGGCCCGCCGTTGCAAGTGTTCCATGATTTGCGGCCCCGGTTCTCGTGGGGTGCGAGTGCTCGCACTGGCACTCGCTGGGCGCACTCGAAAGTCATAAAGTGCAAAAATTGTTACACTCAGGCAGAAATGAATTATGAAAGTTGTTTGCAGTTTTTGTTGCACTGTATCTAGCTAAAGGAAAGTTCAGAGTGGGTACTGGGGACTAAGACAGAGACAGAGACAGAGACAGAGACAGAGACTGCAGTCCTGGACAAAAGGAACCGAGGCTCGGGGCTGGAATAACTGTATAAGACATATTTTCTACATTTTCCCTTTCTCGCTGTTTGGCATTTCCTTCATTCCTTTTGCGTAGCGAAAGTTTCACTTCTCGCAGTTGCAAGTTACGAATACGAGTAGTTGCAGTATAGGGTGCATATAATTTAATTCAATTTCCCTACAAAATATTGTGGACTTAATGAAGAAACTTAATTGTGTTTTAAATGTTTACACTCTGCCAGAACAATAGCAAATGTGATCAGGAGTTGCACGCACTTTTAGAGAGACAAAGAGAGAGAGAGAGAGAGACAGAGAACTTTACGCATTTTCTCTTTGTTAACAAATAAAAACTTTTCTGACTTAATTTTTTTTTTTTTATTATTATTAAGTGAAGAACCCGTACATCATAATATTGTATCTTTTCCGACTTTAGAACAATTTTTACTTAATAATTTTATTTACAATTTTACAATTGAAATGAAAATGTTTATGCACTTAAGCATATCAAATTTGCAATGAAAACAATTTAGTTGTAAACCAACAGATTCCGTTTTCAACCATTTTCGCCATCAACTTGCCGCTTGACGAGCTCTGCAACACGTCTGTCTTGGCGGCCTGTGGCTGTGTGGCAGTGGCAGGTAAATGCTTTTTGCCCGTCACGTTGCAAAATTGCAAACGAAGAAAATTGAATTAAATTTGTATGAGCAGTAAATACAATTTTTGCAGCCACTGTGCGGGCGAGGCGGGCCGCGATGAGAAAATGAAATGTTGTCCCTATTTAATTTGCGTTCATTTGCCAGCTATTGATTGGCCATATGGGCCGTCTAATTGGCCATGGGGGGGTTAATTAAAAGTCGACTTCAAATGCAAATCATTTTGAATTGGCAGCATAATCGCAGCAAGGCAGAGCGCTGTTACCTAAAAGCCGACACCGAAAAACTTTCAATGCAAAAACAAACACACGTGGAAACTTGATAACTTTCGGTGCCGGCAGCTCGAGGGGATTCGAACTGTAGCTCGGCACCAGGTCGGGGATAGGGGGTCGCAGGTCGGGGGTGGTATTGCGACACAAAAACTTTAATTAGAAAGTTTTGTCACATGCTGGCTGGCTGACTGCCGATACTGCCGTCATGTTGCCGAAATGCTCCACGCACGGCCCAACGAGATACTTTGTATCCGTGTAACACGGATGAAACATGACGAGATCTGTGCGAACGACGAATTTTAGAGCCCACACCGGCGGGCCAAACCACAGAGACAATCTAAACTTTTCGAATCAATTTTAATTACCATAAATATGGCTGAACTTTTGCATGCTGCTCTCAGTCGACACTCAGACACTTAGACATCCAGCCACACAGACATACAGACACTCACTCACTCACCCACTCAGTCATTCAGTCAAGCATTCACCGTGCAGAGGTTGCGTATTCGTCATTTTGCTGCCTGCTCGCTGCTCTAGCGGGAGCAAAAGTTGTGTCGCCTTTGCCTGCACCTCGCCAAAAGTTGACGCACTCAACTTGCCTCCTCGTCGTGTGTATTTTGTTTACTTTCGGTTCGCCTCAGAATCTCGCAATTTATCTGCAATCCCATGGCAACATGCGGGCCAGGTGAATGCATATACAGATACACACGGGCAAAATTGGCTAAAATTACTGGCGAAAGTGCGGCAATTATGTGAGTGCAAACTTTGTGTGTCCCTGGCAACATTTGGGTGATCAATTTATGCTTATTGGGATAATTAAATCTGCCCCGATTTACGCCAATTTCACAGTCAGCTTAGAGCCCTCTGTTTGTCTGCCTGTTTCACATTCATTTTCCACCTTTTCACACGGTCCAGGTGAGGGGCAACTTTGAATCACGTAGCCCCTGACACCGTCGCAATACACAAATGAATTTATAGTTGCCATTTTCATTATTAAAGGAACTCACAGTTCTACAAATGCAATGACTACGTTTGTATCTGTACCTGAGCATGTATCTGTGAGTGTAAAGCCTTGAATCGGCAGTTGGACTGCGCTTCAATGTTGCAGAATTCCATTATGAAGAATACTTTGGGGGCCCAGGCCGAAGGCCATGAGGAGTTGAGAAGGTAACAAGCTCAGTGTGACTTGCCTGGAAACTTTCTCTTTCTCCCTCTTCCTTGGGCCACCTCTCTCTTCCCTCTCACAATTAATAGGCAAAATGTGTTACAATATTTTTGATGGCATCGCTGTGGTCTTTGACTGTTGACTGTTTTATGGCTTGGCTTATGGGCAGAGTGGCAGAAGAGGGGGCTGGTTGGGTGAGGATCTTTCGACTGCGAAAACGTGCTGAATTTTAATTAGGTTCGTTTTAATGGGTTGCGGCTGTTTACCTCGTTGCTGGCCATTGTGTAAAGTTTTCGAGAGCAATTCGAAAATTTCTGGCAACTTAATTGAGCCAACAAGTTTGCCGTTTTGGACAGAAACAAAGGGGGTAACACGTTATTCATACTGTATTCAGCGAGGACAGTTGTCTGTGCGGGATTGAATAATTCACATCGAATCTGAGTTGCCAACTCGCACTCGCAGCTAGCTGATATATAATAAACAATTTGGCACATGAATTTATCATAAATGTCTGAACATATGTACGCCTCGTGACCCCAGAGACAAAAACCAAAAAAAAAAAAATTAAGTAAAAGAAGAAGAAAAAGATGCCGAAAGACCCAAACCATGAGCCGAATTACACGCATGAATCATCAGAATTATCAATCATGTTCGAGTGATGGCAACTTGGCAAACAGCGGGTAAGTGATACACACAGCTCAACGGCAAGATACACTGCACAGATACAAGATACGAGAGACGAGATACGAGATACAGGCGCACATTAAGTGCGACATAAGTGGAAATCAGCAAATATAATCTAAATAAGTGGTTGTTAAACAAAAATTTCTGTCTTTCTCCGCATTGTCTTCCAGCCCAGACGGCGCAACTAAGTGAAAAGTGAGAAAGACTGTGTGCAAGCGAGATGGAATTGCCTTGTCATCTTATACAAATTTGCTTTGCCAATGCTGTCAACTATAATGGACTCTGGTATATCGGTATATCGCATCCGATA
Source organism: Zaprionus ornatus (assembly GCA_018904035.1). Classification (NCBI taxonomy): domain Eukaryota; kingdom Metazoa; phylum Arthropoda; class Insecta; order Diptera; family Drosophilidae; genus Zaprionus; species Zaprionus ornatus. Next base: position 19,499,508 of record JAEIFZ010000115.1, on the reverse strand, counting down.
TGGATGTGGAACCTGAGCAAACGTCATACTCAAATTGAATAAAAATGTTAATGCTCGCGACATGCTCAACGAAATCAGTGCGGCGAAAATTGGCGAGCAATCAAGCTCGTCGTGGGTAAAACAATCGCGGATCGAAACAAAAGCGGCTCACGCCTAATGAGAAAGACAATGAGTGCGAAAATGCGCAGCATAATGAAGGCGAATACGAGAATAAAAATGAAAACCGAAATAAACACTTCAGGCGTGCGGGCACTTGGGGGAGCCCACGAAAGCGTGCTTTAAAAATTGAACCCACGCCACAGCGAGCTGCGATGATGAGTTGGCACAATAAAGCAGGAAATATACGAACGGACACAAGGACAGACGGACGGACGGACGGACGGACGAACGTTGTGCTGGCATAGTATGCGGGCAAGTGGCAAAACTTTCATTGCTTTTATGCGCTTATTTAACACACATTTTTCGGCTATTTTGCGCAGCATTTCGCATTATCTGCCACGTGCCTATAGTATTCTGACTAAATTTGCCTCGTCATGCAGGAACAATTAGTGCCCCGAGCAGCGCAGCTCAGCACACAGCACGCGACCTTACATACATCACTGTTTATATGGAATATAATGAGCCTGCAGCGCATTATTCGATATTTCAATATTCACTTCAATCAGATACATTCATTAGCAAAAAATTACCTTGTATTGCTCAGGGTTAGCTAGGTAACTCATTTAAAAATATATTTGGCATTCATGAATGTATTTTTTTCTTGCTTTAATATGAGCATTAGGTAAAAGTTTGATATCTCTCTTTAACCAATGAGTCGGATATAGATGCTTCTCACAATAAAATTAGAATGTGCAATACAATTTTTAATTATATTGTAATAAATATAGAATTGATATATTTCATTCGTTAATCAGTTAATTAAAAATACATTTCAAATGTATTCAAAATATTTGCAATTAATTACCAAAATTCCTTATTCAAATACAATACTCATTAGTATTAGTCAATGTATGTATTTTCTCGCTTTAAATGATAAATTCATTGATTCCGCTCTTCCTTGAACTCTGCTCAGCTTGTGATTCTTTTCACACATTGTTTCTCCTTCCGTCCTGCGCACATATTACGATTAATAAATCATGGTAGATTATGGCGGCATTAAATGATTTCCACATGTGCTGGGCTCTCGTTGCTCGTGCTCCGGCAGGGGGAAATCGATAATGCCCAAGCCTTTAACTAAATAATTGAATAGATTAATGCGTAACTAACCGAACATGGGAGCATCCTAATGAGACGCTCCAGTGACAAGCAAGTCACAGCCTGGTGATTTATTACCAAAGCGATAAGCATAGCGTAGGTGTGAGTGTTTGTGTGTGTGTTTTGTACTTTTGCCTGGCCAAAATGAAAATATCGAATTGAATTTTTCGATTTTGATATTTTGATTTGCAATAATCACTTCAGCTGACCGCGAAGAGAGCAGTGCAAAGCATTGCTAAAGCGTTTGCAATTTATACCAGAAATTCGACAATTTATTTCGCTGAAATTGATTTCACTGACACCACCCCCTCCCCCACTCCATCCATCCATCCATCCATTGATGGGTATTGTGCGCGCAGCCGCTGGGGCAAACGAGCAGCGATAAAGGCAGCGCAAAGAGCAGCGCATTTGCAATGCGGCACACGTAAAGCGTTGTAACAATTCAATCAGTTAGCGTCGGGTAGAACTCGTTAGCTACCAAATTGATAATATTTGAATGCAGCACATTGGAAAATTTTCCGCTGCACTGGCCAAGGGCATGGTCGGTCAGTGAAATATCTTAAAAGTACAATCAAGCAACAACAGCAACAACGGCAGCAACAAGCATGTGCCAGACAAACGGCAGCCCGTCGTTTTCAATTGGGCTGCAAAGTTTCAGTTTACCTGAAAAGTTTGCTGGAAAAAGTTGTTCTTAAATTTGAATTTCAACATGCATTTCTCATGTAATCAGCGACAGGGTGTGCACTGACTGCCCCACGACTTGCTTTGCACACGAGCACTTCATTAATGTGAGGAAATGTCAGGAAATGTGCTGAAAGGATGAAGCAATTGCTCTACCATCCGAGGACTGTTAATAAGCTCAGTTGCAGGGGCAATGCCAACGTTCGCTTGGACAGTTGGCACGCTGCACGTACTCGCTGTGATTTCAGCTGGACACGGGCATGGACACCGGGGGCAGGGCACGTTTTTGTGGTTCGTTAGAAGAATGCAAGGATAGGTGCTAAAAGTTCAATATGGCAAACCAACGAGCAGTGCTGACTTTGAATACAGACATACATATGTACACAGATATATACATATATGAAGTCATACATAGAAGAGGAGCCTGGAGCCGACAACTGAAGCCCTTGATTGACCCGCCATGCATGTGTAGACAGAGATTTGATGTTGTTTGTTGTCCAATTCGTTTAAACTTTTCCCCATCACTTTGTCAACATGTTAAAGCCAAACCGAGAGAAATATTTAACAGTAAAAAATCGCATGCATTTTATTTATAGCATGCAATTTGTGCAGTTCTCCCTTCAGTTCGTGGGTTTTGCTGCTGCTGCCACTGTGCAGCCATTTAAAAGCGGAAACCTGTGTCATTACGTTTACCTACAGGCAAAAGAGAAGCCAGCAGAGAGGAGCGTGTCGGGCGGGGGAATTCTAAAAGGCGAATGTTTTATATTTTTGCAACAAAACTCACTAATTTTCTTTCATTCGGGCACAAAACAGACAGCGACACGAACAGCTCGACGAGAACAACAAAAATTCAGGGAAAAAGAATGCTGAGAGCGAAACGAAAAAAGAGAAATGCTTGGCCGTGTAGGTGTGCTGGTATGTGTGTGTGGGACTGTGTGTGTGGTGTAGTGGAAAAGAAAAAGATGGCTGCAGTGACACGGAATCACTGAGAAACAGCGGCTACAACAACAGCAACTGGCATAGCCGGCAAACGGGAAACACAAACAAATGTCACTCAACAATTTTTATGAGTCTGACAAAAGTGAATTATACGAATGGACCCGGGACGCCGACTCTTTTTCTAACGCAATTTATCTACGTTAGGCAAGCGGGCTTGTTCCCCAAAAAAAAAAAAGAAAACAAAAACAACATCATCCAAACGGCCGAGACCCAACCCAGATACACAGCAAGCCAACTTAGACAAATGGAAAAGTGTTGAATTTTTACTGCACTTTGTCGCTGTTGTTATGACCTTGTTGTTTCTGTTGTTGCCTTAGTTGTCGCTGTTATTATTGTTTGTTTCTGGCTGCATTTAATTCTCGTTTTTTTCTGTTAAGTATTGCTTTTGTTTGCCCGGCAAATGAATTACAATACATTCTTGCATTCATTCCATTTCTATACCAGGCTCTGGATCATAATTTTCACTAGTTATACCCTGCAGAAAGATAAGCATATTGATGTTGTGCAAAAATATGATACGTATAAAAAGAGACACCTATGATAGATATATTTTTTTGAATTAAGTTGTGATTGTTTAATAAATAACATAGTGAAGTTGTATAAGGAATAATTTTTATGGGGTATATAAGAGCCAAGCAGACTCGACTGTTGCCTTCTTACTTGTTTCTATTTTTTTTGTGACTTCTTGGTTTTACTTGGGCCAGTCTGGTCAAGTTAAGCTGGCAAGCTGACAGTGGCAACACTTAAGGGTTGACTCCTTTATTTATGCATTTAATTTCCTTTGTTTTTCAGTTTCTGTCTTTCTTTTGGTGCCCGTTGACACAGCCAATATTTGGGAGCTTTGTCAATGTCTGCGTTTTGGGGTTGTCATTTGGGTTTATTGGCTGGAATTTTGAGTGAGTTTTGTCAGCTAGATTTGTTGGGCACACACGAAAGGATTCATAACAAGGTCGTATCCTTTTTGCTTTTGCTCATTTCAACGCTAAATCCTTTTGCTTGCCAACTCCCCGAGTGCAGTCACATTTCCCTAAGAAGTCTAATCGAGAATTACCAACGGAATTCGTTTTGTCTTTGGATTTCAATTATGAGAACCACTCAGCTTATGATAACATTTTAACGAACATATTTAATAAAAATCTTGTATGTTTAGGAATGGGTGAGTATCGGCATAACAGCGTACCCTCCTCCATAAACCAATCATCGCTTGAACCAACGATATTTTCATATATTTTAATAATCGATAGTTCGCTGCGAATGGTTTTCAGAAGAGGAAGAAGAAAAAGATCGCGCATTTAAAAAGCAATAAGACGCGCAGAACTTAGAAACGTTGAAATATAAACTCATAATCTTTTGTTTTGCATCAGTGCTAAATTAATATATTGTAAGTATGTCATTCAAATTCTTTATTAAAGTCATTGTACAATAGTTTATATATTTGTTTTTAAATTTTTAGTCGTTTGACTTCCTCTCCTTGCACTTTGCCAACATACTTTAATTTTTGGTTAACAGTTATTTTAACGAGATGTGTTAGCAACGTGTTTGCCATACGCAGCTCTTAATGGACAGCGTTTTTATTGGCTATCAGGCGTAAGACACTAATGTGGCGAGTCGTTTTGGTTGTTGAAATCTTTTAGGAGCTTCTATTAAAGTTGCCTTTCGCCTTGCGGCAAAGTGCCAAGAGGGCGAGTAAGAGAGATAGCGTGTACGTTGGAGAGAGAACGAGACACACACGCAGAGCAATGTCGGGTTATTGCTAATCAACTCACGTTTTCGCTGCTCGTTTCAAAATGTATTTTGTGACGCCATTTTGAAGTGAACTAAGAGACAGCGTGTCTGCTATGTGCTTATCAGCAGGCTTATCAAATTCATCGGATTCCCCTTTTGCTTTTCGAGGCACTCGGCAACCGGTTTTTATGCGCGACACTATAACGTTTCCTTTTTTAATAGTTGTGTTTTTGTTTTTTAGTCTGTATCTCTCTCTCTCTCTGTCTCACTTCTTCTTTTATCCCCTTGCCATTCTGTATTTCGTTTTTTGTCAAAGGCTGATTAAAAGTTCAAGTCGATCTCAAGTACATCCTGCAGTTGGTGAGTCAAGTCACGCATTGAATTGCCTTCTCGCTATTTATAAGCATTGTCTATAGCAATCGGTGCCTCCCTACGCCCCACTTTTCCCCGTGGCTACATTCCTTTGTCCCTTCATCCTTGTCTCTGTGTCCCTAGTCCCCATACCCAACCATCCACGCCCAACTGTTCCGTTGTCTGTCAGCAACATGCGCCTTCGTTTGATTAACTTTTGCGCTTAAAGGAATCCACATGGAACCGCTTCCAGCGGGTGGTAAGTTTATTGCTGCTGCACTGACTCCGGGCGGCAGTCCGCTGCAGCTTTTGTCAGGGCACAGAAGAAAAAGCACACATGAAGACTCACGCTGAGAATTACCGGCTTCTGCATACTCTGTACGCAACTAAACATTCAATCAGAAGAGAAATGCGTTTAAATGATAAAATTATAAGCAAGAGACAGATACATTTACTCAATAATATTTTACGTTTTATTCAGTCATACAATTATCCAGGTTAGACTGTTATTTAAAAACAACAAATTCATCTTTATTGTTTGTCTATTGTATTTATTTGCCTGCAGTTGTGCTGAAGATTTTATAAAGTAAATGTCCTGTATATAAGTCTAAAAATCATCCTCTATTACAGCTGTAGTTGGCTTGTTTCAACAGTCTTTGGCTATGGTCGATCCACACACACCATTTGCTTGTCGGGCCTCTCCCTCGGCCGCGTCATATTCAAAATGTGCCACAATTATATTTTTAGAGTGCCAGACTGGGTAAATACAATTTATCTGTGGCATTTGCAAACAAATAATGGCACTCTCGAGAGCCCCCTTTTTCTTCGATGTGGTTGTTGGGTCGCCCAAGACCACGCCCATGTTCTACTCCACCTACTGCCCACATCCACGTTGAATCTAATTTTCCGCAGATTTTGCCATATGCAGCAAACTGCAAGCAATCCATGTCCCAGTCAACTGTGTGCGCCGGTTATCCTTGTCGGCCCGGACAGACCCAGGCTGCGGCCCAGGCTCCGGTTAGCCCTTGGCTTTTTGGCAGTAATTTGCATGCACTTCGCTATCCAACACTTTAAGCTGTCCCCAATGACTGGCCATAGCTGTTGTGTGTGTGTCTGTTTGTGTGTGTGTGCCTGTATCGTTATGGTAGATCCCGTGTCGCTCCGTCCCATCCCGATTCCTGGGCCAGCCCCTTGTGCCGGCCATGGCTACCATTTAAATGACAGCTTTGTCTTCGATGCAGGAAGCCCTTTTATAAAATTGCCCGACAGTCGTGTAAGTGGCCAAAGTGGGTGTACACTCACACACTCACTCACACGCACATAGACATAATCGCACGGCTGAGAGAGCAGCAAGATGAGTTTTGGAAAACACTTTTGTTAATTGGCAACACACTCGAAACGAAGGCGAATTCAACTCGAATCTGGCGAATTTATAGAGAGATTTACACGGACGGAAGAAACTACGAAGAGAGAAAGAGAGAGAGAGAGAGAGAGAGAGAGACTAGGACTAAAGGGAGTGAAAGACTGTAAGAGAGAGAGAGAGAGAGAGAGAGAGAGAGTGAGGCAGAATGAAGTTGCGAGTACCTTCGCCTAATGCCCAGATAATTGCAGTTAACAGTTGGCATAAGACCATTTATAACATGTCACACCACAGCAGACCACAGCGTATAACACCACATGCTGCATGGCACTTGCTATTGCTTTATTTTAAATGCTTTCGGGCGTTTACCATTCATGTGACGGCCTCAAGGATTAGTCGCACCACAGCCACAATGTGGATGCCATTGCGACCAAGAGGCACGTAAAAGCGCGTCAAGGCGTCACTGTATGCCGCTCTCTTTTTCGTTCTCTCTCTCTCTCACTCTTTCTCTGTGGCTCTCCTTCTCTTTCGTTGTCTCCATGGCTGCCATAAATCTTGCTAACCTGCATTGTCCTGCGGCTGCCGTCGCAGCCTTTGAAATGCCAGTTCAACTTGCCCATAAGTGGCTTAAATGTTGAATTTCAAACACAATGCGAGAAAAAAGGACATGGACGCAGTCGGCAGCAGGACGAGCATTGTGCCAAGTGCCAAGCATGTGCCTGGCCTCCTCGCATTGCAGCGCATCCGTCGCCATCGCCGTCGCCGTTGCCATCGCCTGTGCCGTGTGCCATGAATGTCCTTATAAATTGTCTGCAATGTTAAATGTTGCATGCGCCTCTCAGCGTGGGTTGCCTTTGACTCTCTCTCTCTCTCTCTCTCTCTCTCTGCCTGCTTGCACCACAGAAATTTATTGCGTTGCCACACAACGAACACACCAACTTGCAACCAGGCATCCCGGCATCCCGACAGCCTAGCAACGCAGCTACGAACCCAGCCAGGATTGCAACAGCCCAGAACGACTGCGCCACTAATCAGCACACGTTTTAGTTGCCGCTGCCAAGCGGCGGAAGCTCAAATTGTTAAAAGCAATAAAGCTAATAAGTGATGTGGCAAATGTGCGGCCTGCTCTAACTCTCTCTCTCTCTCTCTTTCTGTTTCTGTTTCTATTCCTATTTCCCTTTCTCAATCTCCATCAGACTGTGCTGCTATCTGTAGCCATGTGGAGGCTTAACAAATGCTATGCCAGCTACACATATGTATGCTTAGCAATTCCGTTGGAGATGTGAGCGTGAAAGCGATCATAGCAACATATTATATAAGACTAATATACAGAACACTGATAGTACTGAAGTAATCAGCTATGAGCAGACATATAATAATTCGATTATAGCATTTATATTTATTTATATAAATTACTTCTGACAGAATTAATTAGACAATCTCTGGAAATTTAGATTCTATTTAAACTGATCGCAAAAGTAAAGAATAAATTCTGGATTTTGACGTATTACTTGCGTCAGTTTTATTATTCATCGCATAAATATTTCTTATATTTTTATTGAGCTTTTAATTTCACATGTGCACGTCGTGAGCTCGGTCTGCACCTAGTTCCTGTTCCAGTTGCCGACTCCTTTGCTGCCGCCCCTTGCCAGCAACGGGAAATCAGCAATTAGCGACAGACCAGTCGCCCCCGAGCGAGTCATGAAACCAGAGTCTCTCCTTTAGCACCGCCACCGGTACTGGCACCACGACCACCGCTATCCACCGCCTCCCCCCAATCACTGGGACAGGCACGCATTTCCGCAAGCGCCAACTGCTTCCGGTGGCACTTTGCACTTTGACTTGCCAGCTCGACTGTGGGTCTGCTATTTGCAGGACCTTTATGGAATGGCTACGTTGTTGGTGGCACTCCCTTGCTACTGCAGCGCACTCGTTCTTGTTCTGCGTCATGTAATTTTATGACTAATTAGTCAGCTACTACGTCGCTACAACAACATAAACCCCAAGCAAGCCATGGCAAGGGGAGTGCCGGGGCATTGCGAGTTTTATTCAGTTTAAGTTTATAACAGCTGTGGGCGGTACTTGATCATGGGGCGTGGCCGTTTATTTGCTTTGCTGCCCTTTTAATTGCTTGCAAGCAGAGTATTTTCCTGCGTTTTTATGGCATGCGTCGTCTTTGGCATCATCCGTGTCGTCAACTACAGCAGCAGCAGAGGCAGCAACAACAACAACAACATCATGAAGAACAACAGCAAACTCAAAAAAGAAAGTAACAACAATAACCACTACAACAACAATGGCCTCTGGTCTGTCTAAAAAGTTGAGTTGCAGTTTGTTAGCCGCCTGCTTTGTTGAATTCTCTCTGCCCTTCCCCAGCTCATTGCATTCTTTTCCCCACTTGCCGCATTCTTTGTTCTTACTTGGCTTTCTGTAATTCTGCAGCAAAGGGTACAAAGAAGAAGCTGGAAGACATTTCCGATTCTATTGCTGCAGCTCCATTGAAAGCTATTTGCGGTATTTAGTGCAGTTTTAAGTAGTTGCACAGACTATATATAGTCGACCAAGGGTGCGTTGCAACAACCAAACGTATGCAAAACCAATCGTAGCTTTAATTAATTATAACCAAGTCGTGAATAGCAGCGAAAAATTATGTTGAATTTACAACTGACAAAAAGACGACAAATGATTTCCGCTGCTAAATTATCCACTTCCGTTGCATGTACATCATTTGTAAGCCCCTATTCCCCTGTTCCCCGCACGGCCAGCTCGTACACCCCAAACTACGAACAAAGTTGGCCAACACCTGCAACATAAGCCCCCCCTCCGAAGCGACCGACCCCAGCTGAAAGTGGCTGACAGCCCCAAATGGGTAAACGGAAGATGGCTTGGGGTTGACTGCGAGTTGGGACTGGGTGACTGGTTGGTTGGCTGAGTTAGGCGTTGCTTGGCGTGCAGGTTAGCGAGTGGAATTTAAAAATACACACGAAATTTAAATGACAAGCAACTAATGGAAATTGTTAACAATTTTCAATGGCAGGTGGCAAAAAGTTTTCAACTTGCGACCTGCCAGCTGCGTGCTCTGCGCCAACCTTTGCATCAGAAATCAGGCAAGAGAGAGCACAACAAATGGCTTCATTTATTTGCGTCTTTTGTAAAATGCTAGCGGGACTTCCGGCTTGAGGGAGGAGTTGTAGTGGGTGTGAGCTTAAGAAATCCTGATTTACGTTTAGCAACCCAACAGCGACGGCAACAACGCCCCTACGCTCCGTGGAAAAGTGTGAAAAGTTTGCGAGAGTCTTGAGAATGTTTCCAACAGCAAAAGAAACATATAATGCACGGACTACCTGAGCTCGAAGTCGAGGGGGAAGATACTGCACTTGCTATGATTGAATGGACAAGACCCGTTAAGGTTATTGTGGGTTTTTACCCATGACAAAGTTTGCTAGCATGAGAAGAAAATCTCACTCGAACTTTTTGCAGAAGTTAGTCAAGATTGAAAAACAAAATGAGACGCAGAGAAAGGTCTTAATTTTGATACGATTTATTGGCAGCTGCAGTGCAACAAATTACGATTCATTTAAATCAACCATTGAACCCCCCGAATTATCTGAAGATGTGTCCACGCTACAACGGCTCCTTCTCTTTAGTCTCGAGTCTCTCCGCGACTTTCTAAAATTAAACTCTTCTGAATTCACTTGGAAGCACACATCAATGAACATGCAGAGATCAATATTCCTCAGTTTTTTAGCCAAATTGAAGGTTAAATAAAGCATTTCATTCCTCTTCTCTATCTTACCTAATATAATATATACTTTGCATGCAACAAAAGCACTTAGTATATACCAAACGTAGTGCTTTCCCCTCAAGGCCTCTAAAGAAAATGGGAATAAGGATAAACAGTTAGAGAATAATGAGTCAAATGATGATCACACACACCTTCCATAGATTTTTGAGCCATCAAGCAACAGGCATCGAATGAATTGTTATTCAAATGCGCCTCAGCCAGTTCATGCAAAAGATAACTGCGTTCTATCGAATACTTTACGAGTTTCAAACGACGTTCATATCTACCAGCTAATTTTCTGTCAACAAAATTGATCATAGATGAGAGGGATCTAGAGATATTTTTGCCTTTTACTTACTTTAAATATTCCGCACTAGAATCTATCGTTGTTCTACTTATGTTCATTCCCTTAGATTCTCTAGAATTAGTATTGCCCACAAGCCTTTGGGGTATCTTGAAGAGAGTCAATAGACGTTGTTTACCATTCAAAACATTTAAGTCCGCTGGAATTTTGAATTCATTAATACGAGCTAAACCTAAGTAGTTGTAGACCTCATTAATGAATTCAAATTTCCAGGGCATGATGCGATTAGTTTTGACTGTTACGTAATTGCCCATGACATCTTCCACATATGTTGTCAGTTTCTGTAATAAAAGACTGTCATTGCAGTACAAATGTTGTAAGTGTGTTATAGTAAGAGAACCTACTGTTAACTTTTTGTTCTCAATTAAGTTTCTTATGTTCCGTAGTATTTGACACATGTTTCTCCTCGTTTGGTACTGCAGACGAAAGAGACTTTCCTGCTGGTACTTGGATTTCATTTGTTGGTTTGTATGTTTTGTTATATTATGACAGTACATGGGGAAGCGTGTGTGCAGCATTTTCTAAGTTAGGGTTTTCATGAATTTATCAAAGGTTTCGATTGTAAGAAAAAAATTACGCAATATTCATACCGTAAAGGTTCGCACAGCTTTGTATTGATTCGATGTTAGGGCATCCAAATAAGGCGCAGTCTCGACAAACTGTTTTAACAAGAGATTGGGGTCAGCGCGAACTTTCCTCAAAAAGGAAACATCCACCCAAGATTTATCCAAATAGCTTTGATTGTAGAGCACAAATTCCCTCTTTCGCCGTTTAATCTCCAATGGGGAGAGAAACTCCATCTGTAAGCAAAATAAAATTGTGATAGAGTTGCCGATGAGCATGGATTAATCAGATAAGTAGCACCTGTTTTTCCGCAATGCTAAGCACATCGCATTCTTTTGATCGATGTTTTGATTTGCGTACTACCATCATATTGTCGATAAGTCGATGCACAACTGGTGCCGTTTCGTACGACAATGCGTCTTCAATGTTGGAAGTCACCTGTAACATTGTCGACACTTTAGAACGCCGTACAAATAGCTTAAACTGCACATAAATAACCAACCACACTCAGACGATTTCGGAATGGCTTTGATTGCGTATCGCTGAGTGAGTGCAATTCATTGTAAAGAGTTCGTTTAGCATCTTCTAAACGATTCGACTCATAGAATCCATCACAAATTTCCAGCTCGATTTTTGGATTAAATACAAACGGGTCACTATCACGCAAGATACCTGAAATATTTTCGTAGATATTCAGTTGTTTACACAGTAGATCAGATAGTCAACACAACCTTGAGCTTTCTGGGCATCAATCAATGCGTCGGATGCATGTGCCTGCTGCCTTTTAGTTTGGCTACGCCTTATTAAAGTATTTGCGTCATTGGGTTTAATATCTAGAGCTTTGTTGAAACATTCTCCGGCAGTTTTGTACCTTTCCTTGCGGGCATGATATATTCCCCAATCTTTGAACATTCCGTTTAACTCATCATCGTTTCTTGCTAAAACTTTCCATGGTGGCAAGTGCAGCTCCGTAAAGGACCGAAGAGGTAAAACATCACCTGACATGGCTGGACACTGAAACACACACACACACACGCACGAGTGAGTTGCGATAAAAACAGTTTAAAACAGACTTAAAATAAAATATTAAAATTATTAAAATAGTTAAAAGTTAAAATAAAAAAAAAATTTGTGTGTGCGAGTGTGTTTGAACAATTTTATGAAAGCTTGAGCATGCTGATAATGTCTCTCATAAGCTGCATTTGACTTTGACAGTCTTAAAACGCTTACTAGTATTCGTGAAAATCAGTTAATCTTTCCTTATTGTAGACCCCAAGTTTATTAATAAAAACATATATAATACAGACGCTATATTTATCTTCGCTAAAAGTTTGTAAGACATGGAAAGATACATCTTCGGAGAGGGACCAATCCAAAATGTAGGTAACAGGCAAAGGAGGCATGGTAGACCACCCAAACTGTTTATATTCTGAATCAGCATCAACAGCGGAGTCGATATAGCTATTACCGCCTATCTGTCTGGTTGCCTGAATGTCTGTCTGTCTATCTGTCGGTCTATCCGTCTGTCTGTCTATTTTTTTGTATGTCTGTCTGTTAGTCTGTCTGTCTATATGTTTGTTTGTCTGTCTGTCCGTCTATCTTTCTGTCTGTCTGTCTGTTTGTTAGTTAGTCTGTCTGTCTGTTTGTTTGTTAGTTAGTCTGTGTGTCTGTCTGTCTATCTATTTGTCTATCTGTGTTTCTGTTAGTCTGACAGTCCGTATGAAAGCGTAGAACTCTGAGACTATAAGACCTAAGGCTACCAAATTCGGTGTCAATATGTGTTTTCGATGCACGCAGAGCAAGTTTATTTTAAATTCTTTCAACCACGTCTCCCGTCCCCAAAAATAAAAAAAATTTCGAAAAATATCTTAATGAACATTTAACAAGAGGGTTTATGTTTAAAATATAAAATGTAACATCTTCTAATTGATTTCAAAGGAAGAATATGTAAGAAACAACTGACTTCATAAAAAAATGGCATGTCTCATAACATTATACTATTGTCTAATTGGCTTGGGAACAATCTTTCATTTATTTTTACTTATGTTAAGTGCAGACATTTTAATGTTATTATTTTTTATATAACTTGTAACATTTCTTACAATTTCACTAAATCTTATAACATTTCTTTCATTTACAATATGTGTCAAATAATATAAGTTCTTCACGGAATTAAAATGTATCAAGGGTTCTCCACGGGACAAGGAGTTAAAGTTGTGACTCCCTTCAAGATCGATGGTGTGATTCATGACTGACTTTGGACTGTTAGTATTCGTGAGTCTGTCGACACAAATGGGCCGTACTTTTGCTGAGAGTATGAAAGGATTGACCATCACTAGCACGGCAATGGGGTTGCTGTAAATATATTGTAAAATTAATAATTAATTATAATATAATATTTCTGAATAAACTTACAGTTCTTCCATTTCAATATTGGCAATTTGGAAATAGTCAAATCCGTGCTCTTCTTCTGGATTAAACTCAACAGTGTGTTTGCCCAGAACGACTACCACGTTTGTGTGATTGGACAGTTCAGAAAAACAACTTGTTACAGTGACCACGTAAGTTGGATCAATTATAACACCCAGGCAACTGTATTCGTATTTGAACTGAGAAGTACGCTGATAAATGCTGACTACCCACGGAAACCCGTCTACTGTATTAAAGGTTCTTCCACAGTCCACTTTACATTCTAGTCGTTTACCTTGGCTTTTCCAACTTCCATTAATGCATTTCCTTTCGGCACTTGTGATTGATGTTTTCGGTTTGTAGCCCGGTGCACATACACTTCCAATCAAAGACCCTTCAACTAATGGAGACTTTTCACAATCAATGACATTTCCCTTATTAAAACAAACATTAGTAAGTTTCGGATCATGTGCGATATTTTTGTTATCGCAGTTTTTAACACATGTGGGAAATGGTTGCATCCATGAACCATCACCACACGTACTGAATTCATAACCTTGAAGATCGTAACCGCGTAGGCATGAGAGGCGAATCATTGTTTGATCAGTAACGGTCCGACCTGTGTTTAGTGGCATTCCGTTGAATACAGTTTTGGCTCTTAAAGCCGTGTCGTTTGCAGTGATAGTACAGCTTTTCTTACTGCTTGAAGGTGTTTGAGGATTCACGTTTTCTGAAATGGTTTCAATTGGCCCTCGCGAGATAATCCATTCTTTATTTGTTGATATGCCATTTTTCTTTTTGCATACAGATTGAAGCTCATCAGATCCATCACGGCAATCCACAGTATGATCACACACTACAGAGTTTGCAACACATGCTCCATAACCACAACGGAACGAGTCTTCATTACATATGGATCCCACACATAGTTCATCCGATTCATCAGATTTGTCTTCGCAGTCTACACGACCATCACAAACATGGGAATATGAGATACAATTTTTTGATTCTTTACATTGGAATTCCGTGTACGCCTCATTGCTGCGGTAGAAAGGAGAGCGTAATGAAAAAACTTATTTCTATTATTAGTTGAAGCTTTCTTAATAACTACGTAAATACACAAGCATACATGTTATTCCAAGACGATATAATTTGTGTGAGCTACAGTAATATTTTGTACATACGAGACGAAACAATAATCTTAGAGATCAACAACCCAATTTTGTTCTATTTATGAAGGTGTTTGAGCAGATTACGAATCGTATTAAATGCAAATACTTACCGACAGCTGCCAAAAATTTCATTGTCTCTGTCTGGATAACAATCATACACAAATTCATCAGTTCCATCCCAGCAATCCTTTGTTCCATCACAAGTCAAATTCGAGTCGTAACAAGCGCCATATGCGCATTGAAGATCCGGACATTTTTTATCGAAGCACTGCTCAAAAATTTCATCAGTGCCATCAGCACAATTTTTATGAAGATCACACTTCTGAGAGGCACTAATACACTGTCCATTATAGCACTGGTATTGATCTGCCCGACAGGCGGGTTCTTGTTGCGGGTTACCTTTTGCTAAATTATTTTATTTATAAAAAAATATATATTAAATTATATATAAGCATTAATTGCGAAATAATACAAGTAAAAGGTCTCTTATATTATTATTAACATTAATTACCTATAAGTAGTTGAACACAAACGAGCAACACGGCCAAAGCCATGCTATTTAGAAAATAAAACATTGAAATTGTTACTTTAAAATACAAAATTTATCTTATTTAAATTTTATTTATTAAATGTTTCGATCAGTCTGGGCTGGCTTTCGTTTCAATACTGTTCTCATTTATTTGAAATGTTGATAACGTGGGTCAAACGACCGATCGTACGCATTCACTAACATACATAAACACATGGCACGTAAACATAACGTATATAAATATACAGAAGAAATAATACTCTGTAACATAACGATCTGAATATTAACACTTTTTTTTTGTCATTATTTGAATTTTTTTTTTAGTTTACTGTTACTATATTTAATAACTTGTACTATAGTGAAAATCTTATTTCTAAATAATATGTACATATTTACATAAATAAACCTAAATAGACTGAAAGAATATTAACACAGAATAATAGTAAGAGATCTAAGTAACTAAAAGGAAAGTAAAGCTCAAGTTATAATTTAAAACACCCATTCAATATAACATTATCAATAAAAGATACATCCATTTCAGAGTTTAAGTATTGTAGTATGTCTGTATTCCCTCATTCTGAAATCTACGCCGTTAAAGGGGATGCCTTTTGATTGCGTCAAATGTTTGAAATTGGTTTTTATCAAAGGGCAGCTTCGAAACGCTAAAGTGCGAAATAATTCTTTGATCGATTCTGGAACAAAGCCCGTCAATGCGTCATGGAAATAAATAGGTTAAAAATTCCGCCTCGCTCTAAATAGAAATTGAAAAACTATGCATTTGAAATGGAAGTACACGCACTCGGCTTTAAATTTGAACACATAAATATTAACGGAGACCGAGGGAAAATACTAAGCTCTCACTCTGTGAGTTATACAATCCAAATGAGTGCATATTTTGAATTAGTGCAATCATATTCTAGATTAATATTGGACAAAAGAGAGAGAGAGAAAGAGACAGTGCAAAGTTAAGAGAGAGAAATGAGTCATTTAAGAGCTCGTGAAGGTTTATACACAGCATATATACTACATAAATCTTATATTCTATTTAAATACATGTATGTTTTTGCACGTACTATCACTTTATTCAGAGTATTTCTATGTGTTGATATTTGCAGAGTTAAAGCTAGAGAGAAAAGAGCTTGTTTCTGCCACTTCTACTGCATTTAAACCGTGCGTATGTGACAAATACATGTACCTATGTATCGACTGATGTTGGAACTGTTTGTAGCTTTAGACAACAAGTTGAGTGAGTGTTGAATTATAAATTAAAATGCTTGTAGAAGAGCAAAGGCGTTGTTTGATGTTGCCGCGGGGGATAGGCACGGGGATTTGTTGAGTGTACGAAACAAAGTGTCAATGGAATTGCTCTTTTGTGATTTACCAAACGGCATGCGTCAACTACAAGCGCCAGTTCCTATAGCCAGAGGGGCACATGGGTTATATACGTATGTACGTACATGTACATGGTATGTTCATATGTACGTATAGTTTCATATACACATGTGCATAGCTTGACGGGAGGCGACACACTCACACTTCTACATATACACATGGACATAGTTGCTCTGACAAATGAGCACAAATTCCACTTCGAGTTTGTCGTTGTTACCATTTCTTCCCTTGTTTTTGTTTTTGTATGTAGGTTGCTGTTTTTGTTGTTGTTAATTGCAATAAATCACGTTCGCATTCAAATCAATATTGAAATCTTTCCTAGACGACTAAACGACAACCCGATCGGCAATTGAAAATTTTTAAAAAGCCATCTGGTTATATTTCATGGCTTATCGAGGCAAATTGAGCTTAAACAAAATGTAAGTCGACAGCAACATACCCTGCGTCCAGATTAGAAACTATTTAAAGACCTAAAATCAATATATGTTTATGAATTCATTTGGTGGTTCTTAGATAATGGTAAATTATACATACCAATTATATAAAATATAATATAATATAATAATACCAAAAATATAAAATATAATATAATATAATAATACCAAAAATATAAAATATAACATAAAAAAATATAAATATCATGTTCATGTGTTACACATATTTCTTTATTTTTCTATAGCGCAGCACGCTTAAAAGCTTAAGTATTTGGGTTTTTTTAAGGCGTAATGATTTGCGTCATATAATAATCCCCTAGGAATAGTATTATTTGCGTTTTATCAGCACTTATGTATCTGAAAAACTGGTGCTTTATACTCATTAAAAACAAGTAATAAAAGCTACAGTCAAGCACATGCGTCTGAAGGATACCCTTCGCTCATTTATAAAATATTTTGGGCCGTAGTAGTACCCATACTTACAAATACACTTGATCTCCGTATAATATACAGGAACCATCATGCTAAACTTGGTATCTCTAGCTCTCTTGTGTATTCCGTGATATGACGAGTAATTTTGAAGGGTTACATATGTTAACAGACGGATATAGCTTGTTGGACGATTATTTAGAATATGTAAACATATTATAGGGTCGGATAAACCACCGTCAGTGCACAGCAAATGTCCAGCCAAGGGTATAATTTCTTAAGGTTATTTCAACTTAATATAATTTTAGTTTTCAATGCTGCGCAATTGTTGTAAAGCATTCCCAAGAGACTTTATTAGCTATATTTAGAGATTGTTCAATTCCCAGTTTGGTTAATTTGCTTTAAAAATGGATTTTGCAGCTAAATTAATTCACAATCTGAAGCATTTAAACTCTGAGGGTAGATGCCTCTGCCATTTGCTATTCTTTTTTGCACCCAAAAGCTGCCATCTTCTGCACTTAGTCTGGGAAAACCCCACGGCGGAACCCAAAACACGATCTTGCGGGTATTCAAACTACAAGAAAATGCCAAAAAAAAAAAAGGTCAGGAAAACTTTTAGCAAACTTTGCGGCGCTCAGTGACCAAGGGACGTGGCTCTGTCGCGGCACGGGGTTAGCTGGCTCTTATCCAATTAAGTCATAACTCAATATGTGCTGAGAGATATGCACTTGGCCATTACTTAGGCTAAAGGCAAAAATTTTGCACTAATAACTTTTGAGCTGAAGCTTTCCTTCGTCTATTTTCGCCAGCGCTGCGCGCCAAGCAGATAATTTTCACACCCCATAGCAGGGCGCAGCGCAAGAGCCCCGGTTTGGGGCTCGTACCCCAACCCGAACCCCGAATCCAATGCTGCAGAGCCAGCACGTAGCCATGTAATTTGCAGGCCCGAGTTTGGACAGAAATTTAAGTTGGTGCCGAGCAACAGCTTCCTTTGGCTTTTATGGCACCAGCGAGACGCTGCCACAACTCATTTGGCACTGGCCAGGGCCACGTTGCTGCCTCCTGCCGCAGTACTTCGTGCGATTGGCTGAGTGAGCTGCTCCAGCGCCAGCTCCATTGCCATCGCCATCGCCATCGCCAGCTCCGACTCCATCCATCTGCAGATGAACGCGCGCATAAATTATTCATTTGTAATGTGCAGTAGCTCTCCACGTTGCTGAAAGGGACATTGGGCTGAAGGGAGCTGGCGGGACAGCGCGGGGTATGTTGTCTGTGTGCACTTTTGGCACAGGATATGACACTGACACTCAGCGCTCGGCGCTGGTCCTGCGTCAACAACTTCCTTGGTGTAACTGCAGCTCGGTCTCCGCTTTTGGCGTTTACTTTGGTTTGTAATTTCCTTCTGGAGTTTGCCTCACCAAAGGAAAGCAGCCAGAAGTGGCGAAGAATCCCAAGAAATACACAGGCAGCAGCAACAACAGGCAGCAGCAACAGCAGCAGCACAGTTGTCAGAGGGGAGAGGGGCAGAGCGGCTTGTGGAGCACATTGCAAATGACGATTGCAACTGAGCTGGCCAACATGCAATGTGGAATCGCAGTGCATTCCCCTATGCCCTGACCCCTGACCCCTAGTCGGTTTACCACTGCTCTTTGGGGAGTCCCGTTCCCGTTCCTGCAATCGCAAACTTTAAAATTTCCTCTGATCTGCAGCTGTGTGTGAAAAGTTTCATTTGTGAATTGAAAAATTATTTCTAGTTTCATATGCAGAGTGTGTCATTTACAGGCGGCCCAACTAGACCAAGTAGACAAGCAGACAAGCAGACATAAGCAGGACAGCGGGGCAGCAAGGGAGCAAAGGGGGGCCATTGACAAAATGGAAAGTTGTTGACTTAGTTTCCGCTTCTTTGGACTGCATCCGGTACTCCCGCAGTGCCTGCAGTCAGAGCACAACTCGAGCCTTAAGTTTGGCTGCATGTCTGCGAACTCTGGCAACGCTTTTAATTACGTGCTTTGCCCTGCTTACGCCGTAAGACTTCATTCGAGGCTTCACATGACAACTGTAGAATTCCAGAGCTGTGAAGGGTGCCAGTTTGTGTGGTTGAACTTGCAACAAGCCCCAGCTCACTGTCTCTGTCTTGCACCTAACTGCTTGAATATCTATGCGAAATATTAGAAATAATTAATGCTAATTTCACCTCACAGAATTTTATTAAAACTTTATTCAAACTCAAATTAAAAGCCAAAAAAGTAATTTAAATGAATAATTGCATAAGCAACAGTTCTGAAAACTTTCTCTTTCGCTCTCTCCCCTCTCTCTCTGTCCCTCTCTTATTCTTTGTGCAGTCGAATTGTTGTAGTTAATGTAATTAGTAGCCTTAATTTAATTAGCATGAGAACGACCTCGAATGGGTACCAAACAGAAGCTCAGCAGCTACAGCAATCCGAGTGTGCACTCTGTTCTCCAGTGCCAGAGAGAGCAGAAATGAAGCATCCTTAAACGTGTGCAACAATCAAATTAAAACAAAAACAAGTTCGTACAGTTTTCAGATAGAAAGTTGCCTTCGTACAGTGAGTTTCAAAGATTCTGCCTTAGTGTAATTCTCTTTAATAGATGGTCCCGTAAACAAACAGATTGCTTTATCATATTTCAGAGTGGAAGTTGTGATTTATAAAGCTTGCCATAAAGTTGACTGCAATTTACCGCAGGATTGTCAACTGGCGAGCCTCAGCCACAAAGGCACGCACACGTGTGCAACGGAAACGGAAATGGCAGCGCGGTTGCCTCTCTGTGCGTAGGTATGTGTCTTTGAGGGAGTGTGTTCATGTGTGTGAATGTGGGTGTCTTGCATTAGTGTCAGCGCGGACTTTCGCGAGCAATTCATGCGTGTGTGTATTCGTTTGTATGTATGTATGTTGTTCTGTTTGTGTGGGTGTGCATTAGTGTGTGTGTGTGTGTACATTAACGGATGCAAAAGTTTGTAGCAGCAAATAAAAAGGTTTCGAAATTAGCAAGTAAAATATGCAAACACAAATGCCAGTGTGAGTGACTCTATGACTCTATGACTCTATGTACTCGTATGTCAGTGTGTGCCAGCTTCGCTGCCTGTGAAGCCTCTAACGGATGCACAGCATTAACGGAAGCCAGCTCTTGCGGAATGTAGCATATTTTAATTATGCGGCTCCATTGGCGGCTGCAACAATTAATGAAATGCAAGAAAAACGTATAAAAACTTGTGCAAAAGTTTTCCATCGAAATGAAATATAAATAAATTTAAAGTGAACTAATGAAAATGCAGCCAAACCTGCCACAAACCGTAATTATTTCATTGTGGTCAACACACACTGCCCACTTAAGGGGTGGGGGCGTGACACTGGCATTCGCTCAACTGCACTGACAAATCTGAGGCACATAGTCATAGGCAAACCCAATGACAGACAGATGAACAGATGGTGGGGCGACAGAAGCTGACAGGACACTGGCTAATTAAAATGGCAAATCATCGACGACAATAAAAACAACAACAACAACAACAACAGTTGAGGAGAAACCGAAACAAAGAGCAACAATAATGGTACGAACTTCGTAGTCGTTGGCAACGCTGGACGAACAACAACTGCAAATTGACATGCAAATTTATGCAGCAAACGAAAAACCAAACCGCCCAACAGACCCAAAGCAGACCCAAATCCAAACCATGACCCAAAAACAAAGCGACCAAATTATGCAGAGTACATTCGGACACGCCACAGCAGCAGCAGCAGTTGCAGTTGCAGCAAGAGTTGTCGATGCAGTTGCAGCAGCAAGAGTAAGAGTTTCAACTGCCGTTTGCTATTGCAGCAGGATTTGCGCCGTTGCACACATGTTGGTCGCCTCACAGTGTTGGGCCGTGATTAATTTGCTAGTTGCGTTGCACACTTGGCCGCATCTCAAATAAATTGTAATTTGATTAACGATTTTTGGTTCATTTTTGGTCCAGCAATTAATTTGTATCCCGTTGTTTTGACTGATCAACTCCAGTGAGTGCAGCAGAGTGGGTGTGGCAGGGGGAGTTAGTGCTCTAGGGGATGAGTTTTTGGGTGAGTTGTGCCGAATTGGGGCGTTGTTTGCTTTCAATTCAGTTAACAGGTCAGCAGCCGGACAAGTCGTTGCCTGCTAGCGCTTATTATCCTTGTCACGTTCTGGGACCAACGCGTTTTGCCTTTGTTTACCTTTGCCGCTGCTGCTGTTGTTGTTGTTGTTGTTGCTGCTTCTGTTGCTGTTGGTGTGCAAACAATTTGCTTGAGTGCTGCAATTCCTCGCAGGTAAATGCACAAACCCAACAACAACCACAAATCACACAAACACGCACACACACAGACATACACTGAATGCATTGCCCCTCGCAGTCAACTGTCTGTTGGTCTGACCATTACCTTCTGAAGAGTAGCGACTCCAATGAATCCAGTGCACTAGGCTAGTGTGCAGCGAGAGAGGGAGGGAGAGAGAGAGAGAGAGGGAGGGAGAGGAAGAGTACCCGGCGAGGATTGAATTAGTTTACATACTAATGCCACTCGCCAAGACTGTTTGCGCCGTTCAAGTTCGGGCGCGACCATGTGTACCCTGGTTAATTTGATAATTGACAAATGATAAGCTCTGCGCAAGCGATACGCCCCCAACACAGCGTACCCAGCCTGCACACACATATTAATCAATGCATAAGTATGGCACAGTGGCACACACATAATGTATTTCACTCCCAGTGGACATTTGACAGTGCATAGATTACACACATAAATAAAATGTTTGTCAATATTCTATATTTATAAGAATTTCACGACTGCTTAGAAATGTATTTCTACTTCTATTTGATTCGAGCTGCAACTCAAATTTGTAAGATTTTCTTTGTTAATAAGATTTTGAGAACTATAAATAGATTCAGCAATATTTAAGTCTTCATCAGATATCTGGTAGTCATGTAAAGGCGAGATTCCTTTCTCTAACAACATGTTGCTGCTCAGTCTGTCTCTGTCGACTCTGGTAACCCCAACTCTACAAAACTGTTCTGCAATATTTTTCATTTTTTGCTCGTTGTTCTTGTTGTTGTTGTCAGTTATCCATGTATCGTCCGAGCATTTATCAAGTGATGCCCAGGAGCGCCTGTTGTTGCCCCTTCAATAGGGGCACAGGGCTCTGTTTACAGTTGACCGACACTTGTCATACTCCATGGTATGTCAAAATGAATGGCACAACTCTGGGGCTACATTTTTAAAGTGCGTACCATCCGGCGATACATAAATTTAAACGTACCATTTTATCGCATAGATCATGTGTTGCCTGCCAGCCTATCTGCATGTCTGTCTGTCTGTCTGCCTGTTGTTCTGTATATTCCATTTCACTCGTATTTGAGATGCATGTGGAAGCCTAATGACAAGCTGGGTTGCTCTGACTGGGCTCCCCTCTAATAGAGACATGCCCACAGGCATTGTCATTGGGCCATGGTTAGTTCATTTGGCCAAGAAGAGAAATAGCAAAAGTTACGTTGCGAGCAGAAATTAATTAGATACACCATAAATAACTCATATGCCAACATCAGCAGATAAGCACAGAGCCAGACAATGCCCGTTTCGATGGAGTTCATAAAATGGCACATAACGTACGATAGTACAATAGATTTACATATCAGTTATTGAATACTTTGCGCGTATCATAAACCGACTTGTGATTGTTAATTAAATAGGATAAGGGGTTGTAAAACATAAGTGAAGACTTATCTGAACATCTTCATTCATATGATCTCAAAAGCTTTAATGTTGTTTTGGGAGAAATGTACAGAAATCACAGTGGAGCAACGAAACATGACGCAAAGAGAGGAAAAAGTAAATCTCGCACAGATTGTGTGAGAAAGGAAACCGAGTTGCGAACGCAGAAAGGCAGAAGAAAACAAAAGCAACAAGAACTATAATTTCCTAAAGGACTTAATTATTTTATAATAAGCACATAGCACAAGCGAGAGCGCTTTCCCAAAGGCAGGGAGGGAACACGGTGGGGGAATCAAGAGAAGTGCGAGGGGGAAGCAGCGCAAAAGAAGTCGAGAAAGGCGAGCAGGAGCAAGAAAGCCGTGTAAATGCAGCGAAAAAGTTTCTAAAGTTTTTCCACTCGGCAATCGGACGGAGCAGGACATTACACGGCGCAGAGCACGACTCGAGGGGAAGTGGGAGGGAGCAGCATAAATTGTGAAAATATTACAGATTGTTGTATCTCGCTCCCACAGCGTCGGTTTTTTTTTCTCGCACATTTCTTCTACCTCCCACTGGCGTGCCTTGCACTGTCGTCCTTATCATATCGCTTTATTATTAATATATGGTCGAATGAATTTCAGCAATTAATATTGATTTGCGAAAGTTGTTCTTGTATTTGCGTGCATACACATACATACGTTGCCACGTCTGTTTTCAGCAACATTTAACAATTATAATTATTATTAATAGGGGGAAAACACAATAAAATGCATACGTTATGCTTGAAAACAAAAACCCGTTGGAAATACTGTGGTGAATTTAAGCAATTTATTCATTTTCTTTATGATACGTGTATATTAATATGTGTATTTAAAAAGTTGAACCGTACTGTGCTGTTTAACTGCTCAACATGTTAGTATTACTAAGGTGCTGTCATTTTTAACAAAGTATTCTTACACTTTATATAATTAACTCTATGTATAATATAATTATAACATTATCATATTACTAGGCTATTTTTAACTCTATTTCATATGATTTACTTCTAGTTCAATAGAAAATAAATATCTCCAATTGACGACCTTGTTGGATTTGATCAGCTTAACTTATGGCGACATTTGCATAATCCACAAAATGCTAGTGACCTTGGCCAGCAATATGGGATTTCTACGCTTCTGATTTACTTAGGCGTGGAAGAATCCTAGTCCGTAAGCCGTGGCGGGCATGAAACAAACATTGAAACACTTGAAAAACAATAAAAATTCATTCAGCAGAGAACAAACCGATGGCGAAACTATAAGTATAAGCAATAAAATACTTGCAGAGGCCTCATGGCGGACACAGACAGGCGCACAGACTGACAGTAGCAACAATGGCAACAGCAGCAACAACAAGGACAATGCATAAATAAAAGCCAATGTCCAACAATTGATACCAGTGGAACAAGAAAATGGCCAGGCCATCGTGAACAAATTCTACAAATTTATATGAGAGTAAAGAGTCTAGTTGGGCATCAGGGCACGATGTGGCTATGGTGGCTATGATAAGGAGCGAGAGAGGGAGGGCCAAATAGATAGTTAAATGCCAGTATACCAACAAGCCAAGAGCCATTAGGACCAGGAGACCAGTCGGAAGGACGCTGCAGGAGGTGAAGAAAATTAATTTGAATTGCTAAACAAACACAGAGAGAGACAGCAAGGCGAAGAGACTCTAGCATGGCCTAACGAAACGAGCTTAATCATGTTGTAAATTTGCATAATTTGACGTGTGTACCAAAGATGTTGAGACAACTGAATATATAGAACGGGCTATATGGCTAATATGTTTGTATATATTTCAATCAGCTCGGCAATCAATTCGATGGCTCATCAAAAAACAAATCGATTTCTGAGGCAGTAAATATTTCAAGAGAACGTTGTGTAACAAAAATAGTATATGTACGAAATAATGTAGAAGTTAATAATTTACGATTGGAAAAGCTATCAATTAAAGAGAGAAATTATTTTCAAATGAGCGAGCATAATTATGTATATCGAAAGATCGAAATCTTCAGAAAAACTAAGTTAGATGCTGGTCACTCTAATATTTTGATGAATGAGAATGGCAAATAGTCCGTCAGGGATGGAAAACAAATATATTCGCTAGGCAAAGTAAGTTGGCAGGCTGGAGATAAGTAGGCAGAAACGCGCTAGGTTGGCAGGACTGAAAGTTAAATGAAGAGTTGTAGAAAGACCAACTTTAAATTGAAGATTCATTAAATCTTATAAAATAACTGAATAAATAAATATTATTAATAGAGAACAAGAGAAATATTACGATATTAATAATTATAATTGTGTTTCACACCAAACAAAATTGGAATAAGCCGTAAAAAATTTAAACAAATCAAACATCTATTGTATATTAATCTTCAAATATAACATAGTTTGAACCATCAATTAGCACATTATTGTTTACCCATACGTTATGTTATGCCTTCATCTCTTTTACCGCTGTCCGCACTTTAATACGCAGTAATTGCAGCAGGTCGGTACCCATAGAGACCATTCAGGTTCGACCTAGACGCACTCTGCGGTCCTGGCCATTCGTTTGTCTGTTATTATGAGAACTTAATTGAAGGTTATGCGTGACGCAGTCGCCAATTGGCATTGCATGTGTATATCATATGACTCGGCCATAACCATAGAGTTTTATAACGTCGGATTGTCGGCAATTGTCCAATGCATTTTAATGTAATTATTTTTTGATTACCGCAACAAATCGCAGGCCGAGCGACAGTTGCCTAGGGAATATATAAAGCTATTACATGGAGTAATCAGTTCTCTTTCATAATACGATAATTGGGAGACAAAGTATATATATGTGCAATTATAAACTCTATCGAACAGTTTAAACAAGTGACCCAACGCCTCTTAATATGCCTTGTACTACATATATTGTACATTTCTTATCAGCTGTACTTGACGTAATTATCTCATATTTATGTATGTAAGAGTGTTCTTGTATTTTTAGTAGTATTAAAGAATAATAAACTTTAGCATCAGTGACAGAAATTTTCTTGCCTTTCTGAAAATACTTATTCAGTGTGTATTCATATACATACGTATACATATCTGTCGTCATCGAATACTCACTCAGAGCTTGATGAACTTCAAAGAATAAATATTCTCTAATAATAATAATAACAATAATTAAATTAAGCTGATTTCAGGTTTTATAAGACGACTCCCAGGCCACTTAAGAGCTAGTGGGACTATAGAAATGACTACATCTGCATCTTGTAGGAGCATTTTATAATGAAGTCTAAATTAAAAGTGCGCTTCATGGTCGAAGCTCTGGTCTTCTCTACTCTACTCTACTCCCGGGTACATTGTCGCTGTTTGCAGTTAAATGGAATTTTTAATCTCGCTACTTTTCCGGACTACGCGCAGCTCCGTTGTCAGCCGACATTGTTGCGCATTTTACGTATACTATCAAGAATGCAGAATTATTAAAAGTGACACAATTTCAGCCTGAGACGGAGTCGAGTTCTGTTTACTTGGGGGTCATCTTGGCCTTGAGCTTGTGCCGCACACTGATCCAGCCTAGCAGCAGCTCGAGCAGAAAGAGTGCAGCACTACACAACATGGCCAGCAGCAGTGCGAGGAGAGCGGGTGCAAATTGTTTGAGACCCACCTCCACCTGGGCAGCTTTGAACATTCTACAGTCGGGCTTGGGCACCATCCACAGCTTGTCGTTGTACTGCATGAGGCCCATTTCCCCCAGATGGAGTATGGCAAAGGCCAGATGCTCGCGCCACGGCGAGCTCTTGGGCAGCACTGAGCCAGACACATAGGGTGGATTGAAGATGATCTCCTGTAGCTCACAGAACTGACGCTCGTCCAGCAGTTCGATAAGTAGGCGATACATGCGATCAATGGCCGCATGGAAGGCAAATCCTCCCTCGCCGATGCGCTTTGCTCCCTGCTGTATGTTGAGTATGTTGTGCTGCCCGGCGCGGCAAATGCGCTGAGTGAAGACATCACGCACCAACTGGTTGGTAGTGTTGGTAAACAGCGCGTAGTTATACGAAATGTTCTCCATGCCGATCTCCAGGCTGCTCTCGTACAGCGCCTGCAAGTTGACAATGCTGCGTGGCGTGTCGGAGAGCAGAGAACCAACAATGAAGGCGCCATAGAACTGCATGAGCATGAAGCTGAAGATGCAGCAGACGCTGATCAGCAGGCGCGTTGAAGGCAACTGAAAGATCACCTGATCAGGTCCCTGTTGCAGATATGTCTGCAGCATGGTGAACCAGACGTAGGTAAGTTGCCTTTCCAGTGGCGCCACACGCTCCTTTGACAGTTGCCGGCGCTGTAGCTGACGCAAGCTGTGCTCCTGCCGCAGATGCAGCGGAAATAGCAGAATGCTGCACACTATCAGGACAAGTACACACCACCAGACCTCTGCGCTCAGCGGCTCAAAGAAGATGTTGCGTATGCTGTTGCGTCGTGGATGGCGGAACAAGAAGTGAATGCTGACCGAAGATGTGAAATGTGAGTTATTGACACAGACACACACACACACTCTAAGGCAGAATCACTTACAACTGCGTGTGCAACACGGGGGAGAACTGCACATAGAGCTGCCTGTCGAGCACAAAGCGAATGGGACACAGCGCAAAGTGCGCCTCGCCGTTTGTTATTTGACCCATGACGCCAGACCATCTGCCATCGGGCTGCAGCTGCCCCCAGTTGTCGGTGAAGAGCACATTTAAGCTGTATGAAAGTACAGTCACACATATGCTTAGCAGTGGACATTGACCTCAAACCTCATATTGAACAGTCGCTCCATGAGCCTGAACAGTTGAAATGTCTTGCGCTGCATGGGATCCAGCTGCAGCAGTTGCCTGTCATTGGACAGGTAGCTCATGTCATCGTAGCCCATTGGTTTCTCGATCAGCTGCAAATGGAGTTAACAAAATATACAAAATACTATTTGTATCAAGTAGCCCACTTGCCGCTGTGCTACCCGTCAAGGTGATGTTCTGCAGGTTGCTGCGTCGCCGTATCCAGCTGCAACTGCTGTAACTACGGATCAGTCGATATCCAGCCGAACGGCTCCATTCGCCCTTGTGCTGCACCTGCAGTGGCGCATGCTGACCAACGCGATAGACATCGTACAGAGACCAGCTGAGGATGAGTATAATGAAATCAATATCACTCACACGCAGTGTGGCCGCCAACTGACTTGCTGCTTGCTTTGCTCCGCATAGCCACCGTTATGTCGGCATCAATGCGTATGTTATACAGCGACAGGTGCTGCTCAATGATAGCCTCATCTGTGCGATCTGCCTGACTGGTGCCTAGCAGGAACCATGCCTGGCTGTAATTGAAGTAGCCTTGCCGCGATGCCACCGCGTACACTGAGGCCGGCATTGCCTCGTCCTCAAGCGACGCGACAAATATAGCCGTCCGAGGCGCCTCGTAATAGAAGAGTTCAGTGAAATTGAAGCCCATTTCGGATGTGAAAAACTGCACTCTATAATTGGCTAGTAGTTCTCTGTAGTCTGCCATTTGCCTCTTCCATGCTGCCACACGAATCTGCTCGTGGGAGGAAGCCACCACAAGCGCATGTCTCAAGTTGTGCGCGCGCAAAAAGTTCTCGAAGGCGAGCAGCTCATTGGAATTTATGTTTTCAATTTGCGCACCACATAAAAATCTTTCCGAAATTATAAAAATCCATAGAATTATTTTCATTTGCAACTTAATCATTTTATATGGCCACTTTCACTTGGCCAAGCGGCTTTCCTGCGCTTGTTTTGCTTTCGCGTTGTGGTTTCTCCTTCCTCGCTTTCTCGTGGTATGCGGTCCTCGGGGATGCGCGCCACCGGCTTTATAAAGAGCCGAGTTCTGGCAAATACCCCTAGTACATGCATAATTTATGCGTTATGTCAGTGCAGCGGCTGTTTAGTCTGCCACACGCGGAAAATTGCGTAGAGTGTGACGGCGAAATTGTGCCAAATGACAGAATAATTTCTTAATCAGGGCAGAAAACTGGGTAAATTTGCCGCGCAATAAATCATTAGTGTTTAATCAGTTTAAAAGGAAGATGAACGTATTACTAAAACATAGAAAATGTACTTGAAATTGTAATTAAATAAAAATCGCAACAAATCGAAACCTTTTAATAAATCTTCATTCAATTCCTTTTTATTTATTTATTTATTTATTAACGTCAACTAAGACAGTAAACTTGAAATCAAAATTAAATTATATTTTTAAAATTAAAATTATAAATTATTAAAAGTAAAAAAAAAAAAAATGATAAGATTTCGAGTTTAAAATTAAATTTGGTATTAAATCAAAATTTTTAAATTGATTAAAAATATATATTTTTAAATTTTAATTTTTAATTTTGCTGCAAAGGATTGGGGAAAATCTAGTAAAACCCAATCAGATCTATAGATCAGTGTTAGTTATAAGGATGTAGAGTTAATTGATTAAGGATAGACAGTAGACAAGAAGATGCAAAGTAATACTTGAGTATCATTTCTAGTCACTTGCAATTGACCAATTCAATCAAATGACAAACACACCTTCAAAACTTTATTGAAATATTGCGAAAAGTTGAGGAAAGTTGTCACTACTTTGCCGTAATATGTCAGTCTTTAAGTTTTACATTTGTTGACCGACTTTAAGCTGGAACAAAGCGTTGCCACAAGCAGAAGGCACATTAAACAGGACAAAGCTGGCAGCATTAGCGTGACATTATCCGACTGCAGCCAAGAAGCTACAAGCAACGACAGAAGCGCGTGTTAACATCGCAAGGGAAACGCAAGGATCTGTCCGAGTTGCTTGCAACTTGCTCGGTTCGTGTGTGCCGGAAAAAAACTGCAGCACGGCAAATTTGGTGAAACTTGAAAGCAAATCCTGCAGCTTGCAACTTAATTTCATGGCATGCGGCTGCCACGTTGCATGCGGCAGCTTCATTCGGGCAATTTGCTACGGGACGGCTTCAGCACAGCCACGTACAAGAAAGGGCTAGTTCGCGACAGAGCGAAATAGAGAGAGAGAGAGATGGAAGGAGAAAAGAGGAGCAGCGGTGGCAGGACTTTAAGAGCCGTTGCAGCTACGAAACGGAAATGAATTACATTTAATTTGCTGACATTTTTTTTTTTTGGGTGAAAACGTCTTTGTTTTGCTGGTGGTGTGGTGTGGGTGTGTGTGTGGCCAGGGCCAAAGCACACTTCGCCGGTAATGACAAAAACATTTGCTGCAAGGCCACTTGCAAATGCACAGCGACAACGCAAGTCCTTGCCTTACTTACGTCGCATCGAGTCGTGGCGCAGGGGAGAAATTTCCGCATTTTATCGCAGATTTCTGCATCAAATACGCGCGCTGCATGCGGAAGCGTGGCAACCGCCTTGCTCTCTCAGGACAAGGAGGAGAAAAAACACACAAAAAAAAAGAAAAGAATTTGCCCTATTAAAAAGCAGCCAACACACATGCCGAAGTGAGAGACAAAAATTGCGCATACGCCATGTGCGACGCGACAAAAGCGCAAGTGACATTTGAATATTTCTGTTAAAATTTTTCTGCTCTCTCGCTCCCTTTTCGGGTTGCGTGTCTCTGTGTTTTGCGTGTGTTTTTCTTTTGACATTTTGTCACACATGTCACAAGCAACGTGCAAAATTTCACAAAAAATAAAAATAAAAGT
This sequence comes from Zaprionus ornatus, assembly GCA_018904035.1. Classification (NCBI taxonomy): domain Eukaryota; kingdom Metazoa; phylum Arthropoda; class Insecta; order Diptera; family Drosophilidae; genus Zaprionus; species Zaprionus ornatus. The sequence goes on along the minus strand of JAEIFZ010000115.1, from coordinate 19,468,646 downwards.
ATAACCCAAAGAAAAGGGAATAAAAAGTTTTCATTTAATTTTTCATACGAAAAATACAGGTTGGCATGCAGACGGTACCAACTTTGGCAGCACTCGCAATTGGCCGTTGGCAAATTTGCTTCTCCTTCTCAGCCTTTGCACGTACATTTTGATGACTGATTTGACTTGGTAAGTCCCGCAATTTCTGACAGTTAATAAATGTTAATTTCCCGAGAACAAGAGAACAGTCACAGTGACACACAGTCTGCTTATGTGGAAGTCATTTGAGGCTTATCCAGGCTGAAATCGTTGACATTCTCACCATTATCAGATATGTAGCATATGATAATCATCCACCGTCATCCGTCAGTTCATCGGACTGCATAAATTGTTGTTTTCTCGACACAGCGACAGCAGCAACAGCAGCAGCAATTTAATGTAGAAAAATAAAATTTTAATTAATTTCACAATCAACGGACATCATTATTATAATGCGCTGCTGTTTTTCACGACTTTTTCACACAATTATTTCGGCATTTCGAGTGGCACAGCATTTCCATGGCACGTAGGCGCTATGGAAATGAAGAAAAAACAACGATTAAAAGGAAAGAAAATCCCTTGCAGCCATAAACGTTTCATGAAATGATTTAAACGCCTCTCGAACTCCTCCTCTTCGGCAACATTGCTTGCCTCCTTCTGAGGTGACTAAGCCGAGAAGAATTTCGTCGAAAAATGAGAAATGAAAATTGCTTCAATTAAGCGAGAAAATAATAAGAATCAACAAATGCTGCTAGGTAAAAAAGAAACTAAACTACGAAGAAGTAATGGATAAAGCAGGAAAACCCACAGTGAAATTTAATTAAACTTTTGGCTATGCATTAAATTTTTGGGATCCGTAGAGTCTTTGGTTATTTTCTTTTTGGGGAAAATCACGTTTCACTCGGCATTCAAGTGTTATTTAATGTTCGCGTGAACAATTTTCCTTGTCGACAGCAAGGAAAACAAATTTGCGCCAGCAGTTGGGCCAGCATTAAGTCAACTCATTATGAAATTACTGCTGCGCGGAAAAGCCGCAAAGAAAATAAGTAGAAAAATCGCAATGGCGATGACTGGTGGCACGAAAAGCCGACAAAGAAAACAAATTAAATTTAATCGATTTGTGAAAAGCTGCCAGACAGCTGCAGCAGCAACGCTGACAACAACAACAACAACACTGACAACAGCAACAACAACAATAAAGTGCGAATGCAAAAACAATAAGTGGGACTAGAACTTGGCCAAGGCGCAGAGTAAATCTAGTTGAGTGCTACGACAGGGCACAGACAAACCATCGGCCAGCAGCTGCTGCAGCAGCGATTCCTTCTCTCTCTCTCTCGCTGTCTCTCTCTGTCTTTCATACAGTAGCTCTGACTCTCTCTAAGCGCATTCTAAACAAATTAAAATTCAATTAAAAAGATGAAATGGCATTTCCGAGCTTAATACACAGACTCGAGCTTGGCAGCGCCACCAGCCAACTGTGTGCGAGAGCGCATCTGCATCGCGACGCTATCTTGACACTCGACACTGTACTACAAAACTGCGTATTACAAATATAGTTGTATATAACTATCGACTAAAAATACCCAATTGAACTGGTCATATTTATGATTATTTTGTTTGCCAATTTAGCATTTTTTTTATCACTTTTGTTTGCCCACTGTCTTGCTAATAATATGCCAAGGCCTCAGTGACTTGTTTCGCTGCACAGTGTCATGCAAAAGTACTCGCCCACTGGCTGCGCTGTCCGCGCTTAATCTCAGCTAAAAGGCATCGCATTCAATTCATTTAGCGGCAACACGTTATCACAGCCGCCAACCATCATCAGCGTCATCCTTGTTTGCCAGCGCCTTGTCATTGGTCGCAGCAGGAGTAGGAGGAGTGGCAGCTCACCCGCTGCTTGTGGAGCATCATTAATGCTTCACGCAACTTGAGACTTGAAGCATCATTTCCAATTACGAGTGCTGCCTGCGACATTGCGCCATTTGCCGCTTATGATTTTGGTCAGCCCGCTGGATTTAGCCATTTTCTTCGACATGGTTGGTCATGGTCATTGGCGTTGCCCTCATTATGGCTGCCAACTCCGATTTGCTCGGCTGTCCCTTGTGGCTCTCCCAAAATCGGGCACTTCAAAACCAGCGGGAAAGCATTGCAATGCCCAGTAACTGTGAGACAGTGTTTTTAGGTCGTATAGGACTCTCTGTACCCTTTTAACAGGGTATTCCTGTTTCGGTCCCTTTTCATTGTGGCAAAAGGGGACGCAGTGAAGTCACTTCAACTTGGTCAAGTGGCTTGGAGCAGATTCTCGCTGCTGCTGCTAAGCCCATCTCCTGCTAACCGTTATGAATTTCATCTGTTCCGAGTTCGCGTTGTGGCTGACTGAATTTCCCGCTCTAAACTTGATGTTGTTCGGTGTTGGAGCGTGAAATTGTCCGAAGTTTGTTGTGGAAATCAATTTCCGCCGAAACTGCATTAGACCTGCAATCGCTTAGGTATATGTATTGTACAATTAGTCGATGTTATCTCCCAACCACCTGAGGTTGCTCACTTGCCAAGCAATTTCATTTGTGGAACCATCACAAGGGGATTAGCAAACAATATGACAAGAAGCGTTAGGACAGGAGAGAGGAGAAAGATAGAGAGAGAGAGAGAGAGAGAGAGATGATGCCACTTGGACGGTTGAGCACTTGAGGAATTGAGCTGACAATCATCTTTGTCCAATTAAAGTTGATTCGCTTGCAGCACTTGAGGCAATTAAAGGCTTCACCAGACGCTCCATCGTATCCATCGTGCTTCATCCTTAGCCCACACTGTGCCAACAATAACGCGGCTTAATTTAAAATTTAACCCTTTTACTGGAGGCGGTGACCGCAACGCTTCCTGTCCCTGACCGGTTCAGCGATGCAATGATGAAAAAATATTTTCTTTCCGGCGTCCGCAACGACGATGACGACGACGAGAATGAGGACGAGAAGGAGGAAACGAAGAGGATGACGACAGCAGGGCAAATAATTTTTACAAATTATACGCTCACATGCCAACTCTACAGGCAAGACAAACAAGAGAGCAGGCTAACCAAAGTGATAGACTGCAGAATACCCTGTATAAAATCAGATTATTGTAAAGAATGAACTGTATAAATCGAAATATAAGTGTAGGATCTGGAAAGGGTATCAATACACTTTTATTTTAAATGCAGATATTAACTATAATGGCACAGGAATGCGTTGCTCTCTGCCTTGATTCCATCAGCACGAAGAAAGCGCAGATGCTGTCGAAACAAAGAGAAACACCACAGAACGCTGGAATTCATCGTCGAATGCCATCGAACGAGATTCGATGAGGAGAGGCAATAACCAGTAACCAGTCGGGGAGCCTCTGCAGTTGAGCTGTGTGCGATGATTGTGTTTGTTGTTGCTCGCACTGTACCAATAATAAGTTCAAACAATGGCCGCCAAAGGAGCCACATCGTTGGCCATGTTTGTTTAATTTTTGCCACCATTGCGTCTTCTTTGCTGCTTGCTGCTCGCTGCTCTGCTCGGCCGGCAATGCAATTGTTCCAATCGGCCGCCAACTGTTCGTTTCCGCTTTTGTTTTTGCAGTCAGCTTCTCTTCTTTTCTTCTAACTACTTGGCCAACAAACAGGCTTCAATTTGAACGGAAGCCGGCAACGAGTTATGCTCCAGCACTGCCCAACCCTGCCCGCCAGAGCCCCCTGCTACGGGCCAGCCTACTTGCAATCTCCGGCAGCGTCGGAGGCATTGTTCCATGTCCATGGCTCAGCCCGTTTCAGCATCTTTTGTTGTTCGGGGGCAGCCGCCCCTTTGTCGCTGCGCTTCCGTTTTACGCTTTACGTTCTCTCTCTCTTCGCCCCTGTAACGGTCCCGGGGCCGGACTTCGTAGTTGTACCCAATTTTTCCTGTGCTTCGCCGTTTGATTTGCGCTGATTTCTTGTCTGTCTCTGTCCCCCTCTCTCTATGTGTGTGTGTCCTTTAAAGGTTTCTGTTTTCCTCTGCTTTTTTCATCAATTTTATTTTGTTAGTTTCCATTTCATTGAATTCTCACATATCCGCATCCGCATCCGCATCCGCAATCCAGCCATTCAGCTAGTCGCTCAAATTGTGCCATTAGCCAGTACCGGCACTATCCTTGCCGGCAACAAAAGGGTTCTCCTTCGTTCCGGCTCCCTCGTGCGGCCATAAAATAACCAATTTGCATAGTTTAGTTAGTTGGACGCATCCGCCAGCGACACTTGTGCCGAGGCCGACCCTCAAAGTGAAGCCTGGCGACTGCCCTTGGTAACCCCGACCATCCCTGAGCGATCGGCGACTAAGCCTATACCTACTACTTATACTTGTGTGTGTGTGTGTGTGTGTGTGTGTGTGTGTGTGTGTGTGTGTGTGGAAATAATTGATGACTGTTGACAACAACAACAAAAGAGATTTCAAGTATTGTCGAATTTCCAATTTCTTCTTTTATGTTTCGCATTTTGTTTTGCATATTTATCATTGTACTCTATCATTCGCCATTGATGAAGTTCGCAGGGCTTCGAATTGATTCGAACTAAGATGTTTCTTAGAAGGAACAAGGCGCACAGTGGAAAATGGAAATTAAATTTCAGTCTTCAAATTTTTAATTCACATTTAAGAATTTATTTTTTTTTTCAGTTTCCTCAATCTTATCTACCTGCAGTGAGTGTGTAGTTCTTCAATTTAACAGTAAGAAGAATTCTGTGAAGTTTGTAAAATTTTGCAACTGCTTTGCAAATGTTTCAAAGCTCTCTTTATGGAAGTACACGTATGTATTATCTTGATAGAACTTTCTTTGCCATGTGTGCATGTATGTTAACTAATGCATGCAACTTTTCTCACTCTCTACTTTCTCGCTTTATAGTTTCTTTACCTTTGCCGACCATTTTAAAGGCTCTGCCAAGACAAACTTAACTCCACGCTGGGTCTTGAGTGCTAAAAAACACTTGAAAATTATTTGGGCGTGACCTGTGGCAGCTGCCCAACTGCAGACCACTCATACAGACACACACACACACACACACAGCATCGATGGGGCAGCAGTTCGCTAAGGTCATTGCGAGCTGGCTGCCAACTATTTTCATAATCATTTAACGGTTGCTGGCAGCAGGAGGAGCGACAGACGACAGACGAGAGACAGCAGGCAGCAGGCAGCATACTGGCAAACTCGCACACTCGCACACTCAATGGCCATTAAGTTCATCGAAGAATGTTCAAAGACGGAGCACTCGAAATGTGGTGGTGGCCTCGATGAGGCCTCTTCCCCCACTACTCCCTCATGGCGGCCAAGAACTTTGGCCTTTGGGTGGTGCACACAAACCGCACACTTGGCTCAACAAGGTGGCTGCCACCACCTGACTCTAATGGGAGCAGGTGCTAGTGCTGGTGCCGCTAGCTGCTGCCCCTTGAGATTCGGCAAGAAATCCGGAAATGACGCACAGTCAGCCGCCGGCAAAGTCAACAACTTCAGCACAAGTTCTCAGGCACTCGAGACAATTTTGCAACTTTCTGTCGGGGGAGCCCAACGAAGTGTCCGGCGTTGCTACGAGCTGGATACGACTGGGGTACATCAAGCTAACGAGCCGCAATGGCGAATTGGCGAGTGGCGGCTTATTGATTTTCCAATATGACAGCTGCATAATTGGGCGTTGCTGGCATCCTGTGCCGAACCAATGAAGCGCATTTCCCCGAAAGACATTCACTTTTGTGAGGGGGGAACCTGGTGTAGGGGAGGGCATTTGGTGGCATTATCAGTCGGCGCTAACTGGCGATAAGCCCGCCGACGGGATAAGCGGTAATGTGCCACGTCGCAGCTAAATCGAAGAAACGAAGCTCTACTTAACGCCGACACTTTTGACAAGTAGCTACGCAGGGTGCTGCCTCCACCAGCTGCCCCAGCTCCACCAGCTGCCCCAGCAAGCTGACACCTCCCAACTGCCAGCACACAACACTTAAAATCGCTCAGGTATCTAACGGGGGGTTTCGGGTGTCCTTCACCTATAGTTGGAAGCTTCTCAAATGGGTGTGCATTAAAGCCGCATCACACATTCACCTTCGCCCCCGACCCCGTCGTCCTTGTTTGCCCCTCCTCGATCAGGTGCAGTGGAAAATGTGCTTTATTTTCAGGGCGAAACTTCAGTCCCACTTCGACTCCTGCTCCGATTTCCGTGGCGTTTTCTCTTTTCCTTCGTTTTTACAACAAATTGGATTTGCGAAAAAATCGCTCACCTTTCATTTCAGGCGGATTAATGGTGTCGAAGCGAGCAGCGCACAATAAAAACACCCCCATAGAGTGGGTCGTCAGGGGCGGAGAAGCAAGGTGAAGGACTGTGTGGGGGGAGGGAGGATGCGAGATGGCGGTGGGTCAGGCATCCAGATGACAGCGGGTGGTCCGGCAAGTGCCTTTTTATAGTCGTCCACAGCGGACTGGGGATTTTGCCACGCTTCGGCTGAGCTGCCAGTTTGGACACTTGTTATACAATGAATAAATGAAGTGGTTAAGTAATTGAAAAGCGATTAAGTGGATGCATTTCCATAAGCGTTGGACCATCTGACAAGGCGCATTATCAATTAGGCGGATTTCAATAAAACATCAATTCAGATATTGCTTGTTGTAGGGAAATAAAAACAAGTCTTCGAATATTTCTTAGGTGTATCTGTTAGAAACAGGCTTCGAACTTGTTTCTAAATTAATATAAGCACGAAAGCTACTGTTCAGTGTGCTCGACTAGGATGTACCCGCTACACACACATGAGCAAAACGATTTCAGTAATAAATTCTTGGTAATTCTTAAGAATATTTAACCACCCTGTGATATTAAGATACAATATTATGATGTACGGATTCTTTATTTAATAATAATAAAAAAAAAATAAAAAAACAGACAGGCAGACAGACGGGCAGATAGACGGACATACCTAAATTGACTCGGCTGTTGGTGCTGATTCTGAATATGTATAGTTTATGGGGTCTGCCACGCCTTCGTCTGCCTGTTACATGCATTTTCTCTTGGCTACCCTATAAAAAGAGCAAGAGTTTATTGATTTGTCCCACAACTAACGCAAAAGTTGTAAAGTACTTAAATATACTGTATACACGCTGTTACTTCACGTTGGGTTTCTCAACATTTACAGCTGCACAAGTCCCCCCGGGCACACAATGGAAACGATGGCAAGCTCTAGTTTCCTTTGGAGATGGAAGACTTTCAGGTTCTTTTCGAAATTCAATAACATAATTGTTGCCATTTATGCTGTCTGCATTATTTACTCGCCTTCGCATTATATTTCTGTCACATATTTGCTTTCGCTGAGGGAAATGGTGCATGGAAGACTGTAGCCTGGTAGGCGTGGCACAATGAGGAGGAGCATCATTCATTCTTTTCTTAGTGCTAATAGCAAGGTATTTCCGCGGCACACTCACTACCTCACAGCGCCCAGTCATTGTTGTCAGCATTATTTGCATATTCTGTGCAAAATTCACTTCCTTTCATTTATTTTAATGTAATGCAAGCTCGCTCTCAGGCGATTTGCAAAGAGAACAACTGAAAGCAGCTCAACATGACTTCGATCGAGCGCAGTCGACTGTGAAATACTCTGTTTACACACCTCTTTGGTTACGTAGATTGAAGCTGACAAAGATTAGCATCATCGAAATGCAAGAGAGCTTATATTAAAACTGATTAACATTCATGATTTATATAAAATCCATATCAATCTATTATAATAATGAAACTATCAACAGAAGAGAGTGAGTTCAACGAGGGTATAAACTAGCAAAAACAACAAAAGAAAAGGTTGACGAAACTCTCAATCGCGTATTTGCTTACAAACAAATTTGCCTCGTATTGGATGAAAAAAAGCCAGAGGCAAGAGGGACTTACAGTATACGCCCCATGGCACACTTTACACGGCATTTCTTCGCTTTGTGCATTCGCCTTTCGTTTGATTTCATTCTTGCCAAGCTAGTGAAGAGCTCACAACAATAAACTCGGCTTCTTGCGAAGTTTAGTGAAATAGAAAAACGCCAAAGCAGCCAAGCAATGTGCATAAATAAGAAACACAAAAAACAGAATTTGCCAATAACACCCGAAACTGAGAAAGACTCCTGAAAAGTGGTCTTATTGTACTTTTTTCCTGGGCTAAGCAGACCGAGTGGGTGAATCAAAGAGGGCGAGCGACATTGAAACCATTTCTGTTACTCTTTTTGCTTCGTTTGTTCCGCTTCTAATCAGAGCATTAAAATAAACTTTTGCGCCCAGTCAGACACTCGCTGGAAAACCGCAAGCCCCACTCCACCATCCCTCATCGCCGACCCTCGACAGGACATCCGCGGATCCCAGCAATTGCCGACATCAAAGTCTGGCTGGCAAATTTATGTGCGCCCTTTGTTTTGTTTGTGTATTCGGTTTTGTATTACAGGTGATTGCATTTCGGTTCGCGTTGCCTTTGCTGCTCCGCCTCCGCTTTGGTTGTTTGTTTAGGCCCTAACCTTTCGACTGCCAGAAAGGGTTGCAGGATGGGCACCCTGCAGGAGAAATAATTTCTGTTTTGCGGGCGAATTCGTAAGCAAATATTTATGGACAATAATAATACGGCTAATGGCCGGCAAGAGTCGGCAATCGATCGAGAGCAGCTTTCTACGGAAATAAATCAATCATAATTGCAATTTCCAATATTGCCATTAACTCTGGTATTAAATGAATGTGGAGTATTAAAGGTTGTTTGGAGAGTATGAAGATAAAAGTTGAGCCAGAGAAGCATTTAATAATTTATGGTTAGAAATGTCCCTGAGAACAAAAGCTCTTCTAAAATATTAAGTGGATAATTCGTTAAAATATTAATCCAAAATCCGGCTAATTAAGAGACAATTCTCAGCAATCGCTAAGTGGAAATTGAAGCTTAAAATGAATCAATGAATGTGAGTGTATAAATGTTAAATATGAAAGGCAGTTGAACCAGAGAAAGATTCAATAAATTACTATTACAAATGATCATGACAACAAAAGCTCTTTAAAGTATCAATCAAGAATTCGACTAATTAAAATGCGATTCTCAGCAATCTCTCACTGGAAATTGAAGCTTAAAATTAATGTATGTAACCGAAGAAATATTAAATATGTAAGGTAGTTAACAGGGTATAAAGATAAAAGTTTAACTAAAGAAGGATAAAATAAATTACTATTAGCAATGAACAAAAGATCTTAAAAAAAGTAAGAATACACTTCTAACGGCTTATTAAGATGCGATTTTCAATAATCATTCAATGGAAATTTAAGTTTAAAATGAATGTAAGAAATGTTAAATATTTAAGGTAGTTAACATATACATACCCTGGTAGATAAAAGTTGAACTAAAGAAGAATAAAATATATTTCTGTTAGAAGTGCCCTTTGGACAAAAGGTCTTAAAAAAAAGTAAGAATACACTTCGTAAGTGTATCAATCCAGAATCCGGTTAATTAAGATGCGACTCTCAGCAATCGTTCACTGGAAATTTAAGCTTTAAAACGTTTCTACCTTTTGTTAATTTATGTTACCTGGAATCTGCCACTTTGCTGACTCAATTTTTCGTGTAAATTGGTTTTTAGGTTGCAATTGGAACTATGCTCACAGTGAGGTCGGGCGGGTAAACAAATAAATATAACAAAATGGAGTAACAGAATTATTTCCTCAGGTCATTTGAGTAGTGCACACTCCAATGCACGCACACACACACGCACACACAGACACAGCTGCCCGCACAGTGCATGTTAAGCGATAAATTGCAAAAAGCAATGTGTTTATATTGCAGCTGTGCAGTTGGCCAATACGTATACGCCCAGTTGCAGATGAAAAAGTCGACTTGATTGATGCGACTACCCTCGCCGAATGTCAGGCCAACATAATTGGGTACTGTGTGTGTGTGCGTGTGTGTGTGAGTAAGTATGTAGGTAGCCAGGTAAATAAGTTAAAGGCAACGGCATGACAAGCGCTGGATTCGCCACATTAACAACGCCACATTTCGCGGCAGCTGCAGCTTAATGTCACTTTGCAGCAGTTTCCTTGAAATTCACCTTATTGTGGCAACAACAAACAAGCATCAATAAAAGCTGCAGCTCAATTTCGAGATGCACAACTGATGCGTGAGTCACGAGCTGCACGAACTGTTTATAGACCGACCCTTCACACGGCAACAAACTGTAAGTTAATCAACTCAACTTACTCTTTCCCCTTACCCCTACCCTTACCGTCCTTCCTTCCGACTGTTGGAAAGTAAACGCTGTTGACTGCCGCCCCAAGACGACGCCGGGTCAAGGAGCAGTCGCTGCAGTATCCATCGAAGGAGAAATCAAGTCGTCAAGTAGCAGCCAAAAGACGTTCCAAGTATGTGCGACAAAAATATATAAATCTCTATCGGTGTGTCTGGGTGTGTGTTTCTCTGTGTGTGTGTGAGTGTGCTGTAGGTGCCATAAAGTAACATGGACACATCAGCTGCAGCTGGTCAGGTGCGCTCGTTAAAGTGGACAGCCCTCTTCAGAGTACAAATACACACCAACCCCCCTCCCCACGCAGCTAGCAACCTCCCACTCTGAACCACCACCTTTCACCTGCATCTGTTTATGACCTACACCAAGAGAGTTGAAGGTGGCGTCCTGCGTTGTTTGCGGCTGCTGGAGCGGATGTCTCGGCTGATGGCTCAGCTCTGAGTGGAGGCCGAGGCACGTTTCACGTTTCAGTGTTCGCAGTTAGGGGTAACTGAGAGCAGCATGTTGCTGTCTTCCCCATATGCGATAGATATAAACTCTCATTCATAATAGGGGGAATTTCAACAGAGATTTCGAAAATAGGAGAATATTTAGTAGAATTATTATTTAAACCTATAAAGATTTTAATATTAATAGAATTCAATATCAAAAAAATTTAATCTTTTATTTTCAAATTTGTTTATATATTAAATGTTAAGTTATACGATATCTTCTTTCAAACCTCTTCCCAGCAAAAACAACTTAAGTTGTTAACCGTTTAAATTAATACTTCCAGTACTTTTTTCTCCTGCCACAGACCCTTTCGCTCTCTTTACCAAGATGCGCTAAGGTCATTTTCTCTCTGCTGTGCGCATGCCCCAAACTGGCAGTGAGAGCAGAAGGATTCAAAACGAACCATTTGATGGAAGTGGGCAAAATGGCGTTTTGAGCATTTGGAAGAGTAGAGAGCACTTGCGTGACTCTCTATCTGGCTGAAGAGGAGACTCAGCTGACCGCTGAGTGAAATAGCCCGAAAAGGAACCCCGAACCGAGGGCCCATAGATTTCTTGGCTATGATATACGGCATGTGTGGCAAAATTGAAGTTGGTAAATACAAGAAGAACGTCAGTCGGGCAGCACTTGCTGACTTAGCTCTGGCGTATGCACGCAGACACAGCCACACTATGTGTTTACTCAGGTGAAGCCCGTGCCCCGAAAAGTATGCAACGCTTAGCAGTCTTGACACACTATTGTGGGTTTACCTTTGAGTCGCTCAGTCTCTCTAAAACTTCAGCGCACCTGCAGCTGCAGCAGCAGCTTCAGCTTCAGCTTCAGCTCCTCCTCTCGAACTCTGACAATCTAAGCAGTTTACTGTGTCAATATGTTGCGCTGACAGAGCAGCGGCAGCAGAAGCTCTCTGCTTGTGCCAGTTCCCCCAATCCCCCGAAAGGGGCCCAACTGAATTCAGTCGGAGCGCACCTATAACTTATGCATGCAAATTTCTCTCGTTGTTGACTTCGCAGAGGTAAGAGACAAAAGCCAGGGAAAACTAAAAAAAAAACCTAAAAATAAAGAAAGCAGTTGAAATTTGTGCAAAATGCGGTTATTGCAGCGATTATTTTAATGGCTCTTCTCAGTAACCGTCGCAGTTGCAACTTAAAGTACTTCGCTTTGCAGTTAACACCTCGAAACTTTGCCAGAAACGAGGCAGCTTTCGCAGAACAAAAGAGACAAAAAGGCATTTACCATTGAAATGCGATAGTATTATGAATATAGAAAAAGTATAACATGGGACCTATGGCAAATCGATTGACTGTAGCTGAGAAAAGGATACTTAAGTTATAGAATATGTTCGCTTTGGTTGTGTCTTCAATTATTTCCACTAAATTAAGTCGTGAACTCCGGTTTTTGTGAGGGGTATGCCGAAGTTGTGGCATTCAAGTCCATAACTCATTGAAAGTTCGCAAGGAATTTTCTTCAATATACTCTTTTTTTGCATTTTTTAATTTTAACTAAATACTGCAACGACATTCACGACAGCACAGCTGCAGTTCCAGATGCCACGCCCACGCGCCCATAACTGCTGCTTATATTTTATTTGTTGGCAAAAATTGCATTCATGAATAATTCAGTGAAGTGAAAAATTTGCGTTCGCGCTGCCTCATTTTTTCAGTTAGTGTTTTATTTTTTCTCTTCATTTTCTGTGTCATTTTCGGGTATTTTTGCAACAAAACGGCTACTGCAAGATGAAAATTATTTTTTACTTCTGTGTGGGTGTGTGTGTGTGTGTGTGTGTATTTGTGTGCAGCCTGCTTCCGCTTCTGGCTGTCCGACATGTTTTGTAATGTGTGGCGGTTATCAGCATTTTGGGTTAATATTTAATGTAAATGACAGGCACAGTGGCCGCTGCTGTGGCCGCGTTGATGATGCTCTGTGCGAACACCAAGTGGTGCGATGGAGTCGGTGTAGGGCAGTGTAGCCGGCGGAGCTGTTGGTGACGGCTTGCTATGCAAATACGCTTGTCCGGAAACAGAAACTGTTTATGTAGATCGAATATGCAGAAGGAGCACTTTGAATGCTGCTCGCTCCTTGTTCTGGTGCCTTCTGAATTTATGCTGCTGTTTTTGTCCACTCTTTGCTTGGAAATGCACTTGCAGCTAACCAAAGGAAAGCCATTATAGAAATTATAATTGTAAAAATATGCAGACTCTCGACACAGAGTCTGAGTCGACAATAACTTTGCGACATTCGGCATGCCAATGGCAAGCGATGGGAATATGCAACTTGTTCGTCCCCACCGGAGGGTGAACTCGACATTCTACTCAATCTTGATACATAGTTTATATATATAAAATATATAAACATATAAATTACTGTTATTTTCATTGTGACTGCCTTTGTTTCTTGTGCTACGTCTGTTTTATTCGGGTATTTGACAAACTAACTACATTAAAGTTCCCCGATATTTCTATTTCTTCGGTCTGTTCTACGAGTATTTCCAATTTGCTCCCTACATGTATGCAAAATCATGGCCCATGATGTGATCAAAGCGTTCCTTTTCTTTGGGAGGTAGTGCATAAAACTCACGGCTGGTAACCGTCATGTCACGCTCATTGTAATACGGTGGCCATAGACTTGTAATGGCCATATGCCTAAAAAAAGAAAAACATCCAAATGAATATGACGATCGTTAGAAAGAGGCTTGCGAGAGGGGCTTATATACCGAACGAAATAGGTTGCTTCCCGTGCCGATGATTGGTTGTCGATAATCTTATGGACTTCCCTGTATAACTGACGTTCGTATTTCTTCACAGATTTTTGATAGTTTTCCTTACAAACCATATTACTGTGAATGAATCAAGTTACTTTTTGTGAATCCAATGAATAACTTATCTCAACTTACAATGCCACTTTAAATTTTGAATAGCTGGGAAAACGGCGAGCATCTAGCAGAGCATCATCTCGCTTAATGGTTTTGTATGTCTCATCGGCATCATAGTTCTTTGATACATAAACCCTATCCCTCGGATGACGTCTTGCAAATCTGTAGAACTTACCATAAGGAACTGAATTTGTAGATGAATTTTGGCTTCCATCTTTAAATTCAGTGGAACGCTTAAATGCAGTGGAACGTTTATATTCGGTGGTACGTTTATATTCGGTGGTGCGTTTAAATTCGGTGGTACGTTTAAAATCGGTGGTACGTCTAAATTCAGTGGAAGGAGTACGTACAGTGGCACGTTTATAATCAGTGGCACGTTTAAATTCAGTGGAAGGTCTACGTTCAGTGGAAAGTTTACGTTCATTGGAATGTCTCGTTGAAAACGTTGAGTCTTTTTTAGGCATTGTATATATAAGGAAAAAAAGCACCGAAAGAAGAACTATAACGAGCAAAGAAAGTATAATAATGTGAAATATTGTAGCTATGATTAAGTTGAAAAGACATGATTAAATATGTTTGCTATGATTTAGGAATATTGCAAAAAACTATTACTATAAACAAGTTTCATTCAATACATTATCAATAGTATGTTCTGTTCAATACAGTCGAGCTCGATGTAAGTAGTAAATATTTCATGCATTTTAAGTAGCCAGAAACAACTCTCGATGTTAATAAATGCGATTCATTCTACCATCTGCAGGTAAAATCAATAAACTATAGGGAAACCATAATGAAATTATTAACTATGTATCATATACGTGAGCCCATATTGAGACGCGGCCCTTCGCAATGCCACGTCCTACGCATCTGGCGGCTTCACGTTGTTTTCGGCTCCAAATTCTCTGTGAAAATATGTAAAATATTTTAACCGAAAAACCTTTCAAAAGATTGCAGAGAGTAAGTCGTTTGGCGTGTATGTATGTATGCGCGTGGGCATCCGCGTCTGTGCGTGTGTAAATTTACGTTGCGTATACGTAATGCCATTAGGCAGCCAACAATCAACTTATGTCGGTGCCTCACACACACATAAATACAAGCAGAGCACTGAATAAGGAGTATTTGTAAGTTAAAAGCTGCCTAGATGAGTACAATTAACTGGCAGAACTTGAGTAAATATTGTTAGACAGATAAAAATATAATTAATTTTATGGGATACCTACTTCATTATCGATCTACAAGCAAAGTTAAGTAAGCTTAACATCTTCTTTGCATTTACAAATATTAATAATTGAGCTCGTTGCAATCTCTAGCAAAGTTTTAAGTATAAAATTATATCGTAATTTCTTTTAGCACCCGATTGAAAGAGCTCTGCACTTTCTATTTGCCTTCAGTGAAGGCATTCGCCAAGATGAAGTGGCGGAGAGGGTGTGGACTACGCCTTGCTCCGCCCAGAGTTGCTGCTAAGCGCAACTGAATTTATGGTTTTAATCTTTTGGCTTCAAATTTTTTGCCTGCCAACGAAAATGCCTGCAACAGAGCCGTTCTTCCCCCGCTCTTCGTCTCTCTCAGCGGGCCAATGCCAACTACGAGTAACCCGGCCTACGACATGGACCAAGCATGCTGTGAGGATTTTATGGCTCAAGGACGTAACGTTCTCTCTCACACACACACACTTCAAGGATGCGGCCCTTACTCGTCTGACTGCCAGCTAGCTTGACTGCATCAGTGCGTGGATTTGGATTTGTATTTTCATTATAAATGAGCAGTCTTGCCTACATCCACCGAACGAAGGCGTTAACCGAGGGGCGTTACCCAGCCGAGCGAGAGTCTACAAAAAAAGCAAAATTGTGTAAAAAACACAAGAGTCAAGCGAGCGACCAGAAAATAAATCAAATTAAATGAAATAGTTGAGGATTTTGGGGTGCTGACAATGGAATCCCAGTGCCATATTTAGGCCGCCATCTTCGGAGTCTCCATTTACTTGCCGAGCGAGCCCACAATGAATAACAAATAAAACAGGCAAGCAAGGGATGGTGTAAAAGGATCTGGCAGGACGACAGCTGAAAATGAAAGCAACATCGACAACAACACAGTCCACCTCCTTCCTGTTCCGAGTGTCCCCAGACATTGTTGTCATCTTGTTGTCTGTTTATTCCCGCCGACCTAACGCGACTTGGCGTAGGTCATTCCGTGTGTCCTTGCCAAATCAGGCGTAAAGCTACGTACCAGCAGTGAGTGTCCTTGGCTTCCTTGCTACGCATGCCATGTGTGCTAGGGCTGAGCAATTTCCATGCCTCGTAGTTTGCCCGATATCGCAGTCAGTAGGTTACAGTTTACCGTTGAGACAATGGGGTCAGCTTATGTGGCACCAGCTGAGTGTATTAAACATATCTGAATAACAGCTAAAAGCAAGTCAAGTGATATGGCAAGCCGCAGGCTCGGGGGAGTTGGAATATATCCGGCAATCTACCTGTAGAGGTGAGCCAAAAATACATAAGTTGAGCAACATTTAAAGAAGTCGCAACTTATTTAATACATATGTAAACAATAGAGGTGATGGCAGCGTGATGGTAGGGGTGGCAACGCTGCCGATAAAGAAGAATAATCGAACAGTCAGTTTAAAAAGAGAGGGAGTTGAAGTCGAGGAGTTGAAACTATCGATGGTTGGAAAATTCGATATTTACGATGGTTTTTAATGTATGTGTTATACCCATTGTAAATTGAAAAAGGATTTATTGGTTTATTTACTAAACGACTCTTATAAAAAAAGAATGTTTGATTAAACTCATATACTTAAAAAAAAACAAATAACATTCTTAATAGAATTATATCACATGTTATTTATTTCTGAAACGCCGCCAACAACACTTTTTTACCAACACGCGGGTTTTGCGCCAAAATTAAGAAAATGTAATGACAACACTATCGTCCACTATCGAGATCAAATATTCCACAGTGGTTTGAGAAATAAATATTCAATATATCGATATTATCGTGAGTTGTCGCCCCAGCTCTATTGAACGAGAGAGTCGTAATATGTACTACTATTTCCTAATATATCAAAAAATATAACATAAATCTGTAGATAATGATTAAGTTTAAACACATCAACGATAGGGCAGATATTATTTCGCTATCGTACCTTAACTACAATTGCAAAAGATAATATAGTGGAGTGCCATAAATACCGACTAGGACAGTTGCCCCAAAATATCACATGGTGCAGTGGACACGTGGCACACTTACGGACGATGCTCATGGCGTGTAGCAGAGCGGCAATCGAGCAGCACTTCATATCCTGTAGTTGCACAAACACACACACAGACAGGCGACATATCCTGACACAGATACCAGTTGCCCTTTCAGGCGGCAAAATGTACCGAAAGAAAGGGGGCAAAAGAAAGGAAAGAAAAGAACTCTCAAAATACACTGTCGAATATTAAACAAAATGGCAATTTCGTGTCACTGTAGTGGCTGCAACTGCTGCTGTGGGTAAATTTGGCAGCGTCAATTTTAATGGCAAACGAGACCGCAACTGCCCATCAAGAGGACATGCCACAAGGACTTGCAAGGCAAAACGCTGCCGTGACTGCCGAAAATCAAATCAAATTGCACACTCAAGTTGCAGTTGCAAGCGCTGGTATCGCGAGAAATCAAAATCAAAATCAAAATCATGTCCAAAAGCAAGAAGAAGAGAGAGGGAGAGAGAGAGAGAATAAGAAAATGCGGACAGGCAAGCTGCAGGTGCCGCCGGGCAAGGACAACAGAAAGGAAGGAAGCACAGCAAGCGACGAAAAACGGAAATAAAATCAAGCAAATTGAATGCGATGAGTTGAACGTGGGAATACGTGCCAACAGCCACAGCAACAACAACTACAATAACAACAACAATAGCGAAAACAACAATAACAAGAGGAAAGATGGCGAAAAAACACTCGAGATCAACGGTAATTGCTGCTGACAAATCTACAGCTGGAAGCCAATACACTGGCACACACACAGATACAGATGCATAGACCCAAAGAAAAACAGATACAGATACACGCACTGCCATAACAAACCGAAATGTCAAGTCTGATGACAGCGACCATTTGCCTCGCTCCACAGCACTCCACCGCCAACCCCCTCTAGGCCAGCCCCGAAAATTCAGACGGACTATTCGCAATTGTCCGACTGTCGTTTCCGCGTTCACATGCCGAATCTATTTGCGGGTCGGTCTGCGATGCTTGTTGTTGCCACATTTTAGGCGCTTCCGCTGCCACTCACGAATGTCTATTGCCATACATCAGCGTCAGAGCTCAGTGTTGGACAAATTAGAAATGCTTTCGACTCGGCTACGCCAGCACAACCGTAGAGCAGTTTGCGAGTGTTCCAGACGGTGTGTTAATGTCATGCTTTCGTATACGAGCCGATTTGTTTACTCTTTCAATTGAACCCGCGCTGCGGTCGGCGTGTTCAGCATTTACACTGGCTAACAAAATAAGTAATGCTATGCGCAAGTGATTCTGTTCTTTTTTAATGATGACTAGCATGTTTAGAATCCGAACTTTAGCTAATCATAAATTCTATTAAGTGATATCTTAGTCGGATCGATAAGTTGATTAGAAATGCAGTTTGATTTTAAATCAATTTCCCACTCATTGCTCAATTGTTAAGCAGTAGATATTCTACGGCACAGTAAGTTAACAAGGTAACCAAAACTGATATATCATAGATGAAAAACAAGAATTTATCATGTATGAATTTCGGCCGAATTGGGTTGCCTTGCCTACTTCCAAAAGGCTTGCCTAAGGAAATGCCGTAAATAAACAAAACGTGCGTGGAACTATGCCATAGATAACCAAGCTGGGCATCAGCTGGGCTTCTTATTTCGTAGCACTGCCCAAAATTGCCGCCTGCATAATGAGAGGCTCTGAGCGTATTTATGGTTTAAAGAGTTGCTCTTTGAAATGGCCCCACAGCTCACAGTTCAATGGCCATAAACAAACCTGGCGCTGGCTGAGACGTGATTTCTTGCAGACTCTGGCCAAACATCGTCCATAGACGTGACATGGACTCAGAATGGGATGCGACTATTGCTATATTAAGCCTGGAAATGGCATATTTAGAGGGACCCGAACGCACTCCTCGGTTATTCCGAGTTGGCTACCCAATGGACTGAAATGACGATGACGATTATTGTGACTTTTACGGCAATTTGTCTGTCTTCGGTTGCAGTTCAATGGCGGCACAGCACACAGCAGGGTCAAGGACTTGGAGCCGGGCCTTGCTGGGGGCACATCTCGTTGCTATCGTAGCAAGAAGGAGAAAACAAAGCGAAGGCCTCAAGGACGCAATCAAAGCAGCTTAAAAGTTTTCTAAGCACTGCGTGAAGGGGCGGCCAAAACTTGCAATAAATATGCTATAACAGCGCTAAAAGTGCGGGTATATACGGGTGTTGTTGTGTGTGCGTGTATCGCAGTAGAACCCGCGGGCCTCAGCAGAAACGTAGCTATCGAGCGATCAGTGTGCCATATTGAAACTGTTGCTGCAAATCGCAGTAAATAGCGCGTGTTACGCAGCGAGTGTGTGTGGTATGGTCAAAATTTATGGCCTTAGCCATTAAACTCTTGAAAGTTTTATATGCTCACAAGCTGTGGGTTAAAAAGATTCTCAAGACGTCTGCGGGTAAGTTCGAGTGTCGTTAGAAATATTAAAAACCTTTGCGATGACATTGTACAATTTCTGACGCAAAGTAATAAAACTTTGCAGATTTTAACGAGCATTATTCGTCTGGCTTTAATTGAGGATCTGAGCTATATAATACACACTTCAATCAGCGCACAATTCGCACAAAACCAATTGGAGCACCACTCAATGACTGTTGAGAGTATTAGGTGCTTCAGCAGCTAGAAAAGTATGTCATACACTCACTCGCACACACACACTCAAACACTTAAATATCGCAAATAGCTGCCCTGAAATGAGGCCTATTTAAGCCGAACAATTGCCACCACCATTCACCACCTTTCGGACGTCCTGTTTCGATGCCCGAACCACTTTGACCAGTGCCAGACGCACAAAAGCCAGCCACACGCCATGCTCGGCTTACAGTTGTTGTTGTTGCCCGTACAGTTGTTGCTGTTGCTGCTGATGTTGTTGTTTATTGCTGGGGCTGTTGGTCGGTTTTAAATAAACATGCGAGTTGAAGCGCGCGCATGAAATGCAAAAAGTGTTGCCTACTTTCGAGCGCGCGCCCACTAAAACCCAGAAAATCAGGTGAACGAGCACTTTAAGTCTTTGTTTCGGCGAATTGAAATGAAACAACAAACAAAGCCAGCTACGTTCCAGCAACAACAACGACAACAACAACACTGGTATTCTAGCGTTTTAGTAGGATTACAACAACAGCGACAACTGAAAGCGCAATGCGAAAAGTTAGTAAAGCGGAAGCAAACCGCCGCTGTTGGTTGTTCGCCATTGTTGTTGTTATTCCCATTGTTGTTGCTGTTGGTGCTGCGATTGTCTTTTTGACTGCCCGCTGTGGCTGCTGCTGTTGCTGTTGCTGTTGTAAGTGCAACTAGACCAGCTCTTGTTTGGGCTTTACTATCATTTCCCTGGTTGTCAGTCCGTGGATAGGCCCGTCAATGAGAAGTGTAACAATTAACAAGTCCCAGAAAATTTCTAGAAACTATAGAAAGCATCACTGAGTGGACATAAATAGTAAAAGCTTAAGTATTCAAGTATTTAAAGAAGAATTCAAAGCACGCTCTAAATAAAATCCTGTAAAGTAAAGCGAAGTATACAATATGGTTTGTCGACTTATCTCTCTCTCAATACATCACAGCTATATACGAGGGTCGTTTGATAAGTCCGTGACTTTTTGAATAAAATATATTTTTTTCGTCAAAGAAGCGATTTATTTCTCAACATAATCTCCTTTTAGCTCTATACATTTAGTCCAGCGTTTTTCCAATTTTTTTATTCCTTCCAAATAATAGGTTTTCTCAAGGCCCTCAAAATAGTCGTTTGTTTCTGTGATGACCTCTTCATTTGACCCGAATCTCTTACCGCCGAGCCATTTCTTCATGTTTGGAAACAAAAAATAGTCACAGGGGGCTAAATCTGGAGAATATGCTGGATGGGGTAGCAGTTCGTAGCCCAATTTATGAAATTTTGCCATGCTGACTACACACGTGTGCACCCGTGCATTGTCCTGATGGAACAGCACTTTTTTTTCGCCAAATGCGGTCGTTTCTGCTTCAAATCAATATCGAATCTGTCCAAAAGCTCTGAATAATATTCGCCGGTGATCGTTTTACCCTTTTCAAGGTAATCGATGTGAATGATACCTTGTGCATCCCAAAAAACTGTGGCCATGACCTTGTTGGCCGACAGACCCACCTTGGCCTTCTTTGGTGCACGTTCACCCGGAGAAACCCACTGTCTTGATTGTTCTTTGGTCTCTGGTGTGGTGTGGTGGATCCATGTTTCGTCTACGGTAACGAAACGGCGCAAAAATTCGTTTGGATTGCGGTTGAACATCGCCAAACACTCCTTTGAAATGGTCACACGGTTGCGCTTATGGTCGTGTGTGAGCAATCGCGGCACCCATCGCGCGGAAAGCTTTTTCATGTCCAAATATTCATGTAAAATGTGATGTACCCGTTCAGTTGAGATGCCTACAGCCTCAGCTACCTCACGCACTTTCATTCTCCGATCATCCAATATCATTCCATGGATTTTGTCGACGATTTCTGGCATGACGACCTCTTTTGGGCGACCTGAACGTTCGGCATCACTTGTACTGGTACGACCACAACGGAACTCAGTAAACCATTTCTTAACCATTGAAATTGATGGTGCAGAGTCCCCATAATATTTATCAAGTCTTTCCTTGGTTTCGGTGATGGATTTTTTACGCAAAAAATAATGCTTAATTAGCACACGAAATTCACTTTTTTCCATTTTCGTTAAAATTCACGAGATCGTCTGCTTTCAATGCCTATAAAACGCAAACTAAGAAACGCAGCTTTCTCAAAATTTTACAGTCAGCTGTTAATCGATAACTGCTGACAGGAGCAGTGTTGTATTTAGAGCAGGTGCGCGGCAAATACAAAAAGTCACGGACTTATCAAACGACCCTCGTACACTAGATAGCTAATACATTTGTAGGACCAGTATTTGCATATTAAATCACGGGCCACCTGAAATGCACCATTCAAGTGCAGCCCTTGGGCATGACAAAGGTTGATTGCAGGCCAGACTATGGTCAATTCAGCTTGTTGTCAAATTTGAAGCGGAAGCGGAAGAGTGGATTGCCAGCATGAGCAACGGCCTTTGTTGATACCAAATACGGCAAAACACAGTGCACAGCGAATTCAATTCGCCAACTCAAAGCCCAATCATAACACAGACAACAGCAACATGCACAGAGTTGTCATCAACAGCCGCTTGAATTACAGGACAGCAATGATGTGCCCCAGGCAGAGTGGTGGGGGGGAGCATGCGTTGGACTGAGGACTGATCATGGTTTACTGACACATAATGACAGCTAAACATTCAACACTCGAACAGGAGGAAGCCCACTGGCAATCGGCCTGTTCGCAGTAATCGCTGGTCGACAGTCGGTCATTAAAATCGCAAGCAGAGCCAATGACTTGTGCAGGTCGCCAGCGTCGGTTGTCATTTCTCGCCCATCAACTGTAAATGCGTGACTTTTGGCCGTTTAATGATGATACAACGGCCATTGTCATTGTGCCCCTGCACAAATAAACAACCATAATCAGCATCACTGTGGGTCAGCCAGACGGACGCTTAGTGGGTTTGCTGGCTCATTTCGTGACACGGCCTTTCAATGCCGTTTGTTATTAATGCGCTTGTTTGTTGGCCACGCAACAATAACGCATTTA
Organism: Zaprionus ornatus; assembly: GCA_018904035.1. Taxonomy (NCBI): domain Eukaryota; kingdom Metazoa; phylum Arthropoda; class Insecta; order Diptera; family Drosophilidae; genus Zaprionus; species Zaprionus ornatus. Next base: position 19,446,108 of record JAEIFZ010000115.1, on the reverse strand, counting down.
AAACAACAACAGAGACTGTAGCAACAACAACAACAATAACAACAAGAAGAAGTACAACCACAAGAACAATAATAAGCACAGCGGCTCCAAAAACAACTACATCATTACAATGAACAAGAAATACAGCGTGACCTCGTCACACGCCCCCGCAGCGACTAACGAGCCCCGATTAGGCAGCAACGGCAACAGCAGAGCCAGCAACAGAGGCAGTAGCAATGGCCACCAGCAGAGAAAGCCATCGCCATCGCCATTGCTCTGAGCGGAAACGGAACTTTAAGTCAATGCGAGGCTGTGGCGTCCGTCGCTCTGCTCATTTGTACGGCTGATAAGTTGTTGACAATTTCAGTTGGCTGGAGCTGCCATTCGAGTTTATTGTTTCGACTCAAACCGTCGCTCAACTTGGCCAACTTGCCTAATTTAGTCGAATCTTCTGATTTTGTTATCGTGCGTTGATTGATTATGCACCAAGTTAGTGTGAGGCGGGGCAAAGTTTCTCATTTAATATTTCATAAGCCAAGTAAGTGCACGGAAATAGAAGTGGTTTCAAAATAGACTCCTCCCTTAAATATACTCATAATAAAGAACTAACTGAGTTTGAAGTTTGTCTATATTTAGGTGAACTGTATTCTATAAACAGAGTTTTAAATATAAATTCCAGTTTAATTCACTAACATGTGCCAGGCCAGCAGATAAATGTTCTATAAAAAGCCATTCAAACACTTGACATGAGCGCTTCCGCTTCCGTTTATCGCGCTTGTTTCAAATTTCAAATAAATTTCATATTAATAAATTGCGGAAAAAAAGCCTCTGTAAATTCCAGTTTCCTGCATATCTAACGGATGCGCCAACGGATACGCGGAGAGCAAGTTTATTGCGTCAATTGGAATGGAATTTCGCAATCGACTTTCTGATGAAGTGACCCGAGTCAGAGCCCGAGACTGAATCTTTACTCATCCTAATGGCCTGCTTCGCGCGCCGCATAGTCAGTTGAGTTCATCGCAGACTGTAAAATCGAATCGCAGCACTTAACAAATACTTGATTTAAACTAAAGGCCCACGCTTGACTAAGCGCGCTGAAAAATACTCGCAGACCCTGAGCGTTACGCCATTCAAAGTCTGTTCGCACTCAAGTACATTGACTTTTCAACAGCACTGTGCAGAGAGTTGAAGCTGCAGCTTGCTTTGGCCCAGGCACGGCACTTCCATATTTAAAGTTCTGCTGGTCAGTCATGTGCATGGAAGCGCGTTCTCCAAGTGGCCGCGGGAACAGGGCTGAGCATGAGACTTCGAATTGGGTTGGGGTCAGTGCAGAGGCAAGGCAAGGCGTTTTATTTCTTAATTTTGTTTTGGTCTAATACTAATTTGATTTTGCTGTAAGCAGGCGAGCTTATTGACCCGTGTCAACTCAGCTTTTACTTTTATATTTTCTGCCATCGCAATTTGCATGGCCATTGGCAGGGAGCAGCGATAGAGCCGTGGTAATGGTCAGGGAACTGGTATTGGGTCAGTGTAGTTTCGCTCAACAACAAGTTCTCATATGGATCTCTGTGTAGCCGTTATTAGCCGCCCGTGTCAGGCAGTTTGTCGTACATAATGAAATACATGGCTTACATGTTTCGACGACTTCCCCAACTGACGACAGCACCCCTCGCCCCGCATCCCCTTGGTGCTCGTCTGCCATGCATAGCAAGGCATGTTGCATAAAATGCCATTTGAATTTGTGTTTTGTTATACACACACACATACAAATGTATGTGTGTATTTGCATACATACACATGCATTTGTCCTTGCTGTTGTCCTTCCGCAATAGGTTGGCGTCGCCATTCGAATACGTAATTGAAAAATGCGCATAGTTTACAGCTCGCTTATTGACTTTTATTGGACAGCTGGAAAATAGCTGTCAGTCGAGCCCTAAATGGCCAAAACAAACTATTTTCAAGAAGCCTGGGACTTTTCAATAAATACTAAAGGCAATTAGCAAATAAGCTTAACATTTCTAATATTTAATCAATGGGAGTTAAAATGTACTTATAAAAATTTATGGTAAATTTAATATAACAAATAAAATTAGAGATCAATTTAAGAAATATTTTAATTGCACTTTCATATAGTTTAATTATAGTTATTAGTTATTTTCTTGAGCTTATTATGGAATGTTAGAAAATGTTTTCAATTTTGTAGTAGGCAATAAAATGTTTATCAAGTGTTTTAGTTATTAAACAGAATTTAGATTGGATTAGATTTCTTTATTTTACAGCTTTTTACTATTTAGCTTCACTCTTATTGTCTCTTCTTCTTCTCTTCGAGATCAAACTTCTTCTTCAACTTATCGCCTTCATTCATCGTACATTACATTGGATATATCGATATTATACATGGTTGCTTTTCTATACAATAAATCGATATCAAACTGTTATTCTGTACGATAGTTATGTTGTTACAATATGTGTTTATCTTACATGCTATGTTATCTAAATCTATTACAATTTATAACTACTAAACATACCCCTGACTTAGTTAAAGCTTAGCAAAAAGAAGTTACAGAAAAGTAATGAAATAATTCATATAGAGAAAGCGAGGTAAGCTCTACATATGTTGTTCCAAGTCATGGGAACTTGCAAGGAGTCAGTTCTCTTTGGGAGTCAAATATGCAAAGCCATAAACTGCATAAGCATATTTGCTTACGTCTGTGTAACCACACATATATATATATATACATTTATATATGTATGAGTGTACATACACATATGCATGTATGTATACGTGTATGCATATATTTGTATATAAATATATTTGGAAATGTATTAAGAAGAGTGAGCAGCAAGCGAAGGGAAACAAAACAAAAACAAGAACAAGGCAAACGCATATAAATCGCAATGAGAGAGAAACAGAGAACCGCAGCCAAGTGAAATGAAGTCAAGCAGAGCAAAAACTCGCTCTGATTGTGAGTTATTGGAATTTTGAATAAAGGAAAAGGAAAATTGAATTTTCTGCTTGTTATATACTATGTGCACAGACAGACTCACACAGAGTATACGTGCATACGTATGTGTGTGTGTGTGCTGGCGTGCAAATATACGGATTATTATTGCCATTGCGTAAATAACAATCATTCCGGGCTCGGTTATAGCACAGCCTCGGACTGCCCGGCCTGCTCCAAGCTGGCCTGCAAAGGAGTTTTATTAAAATTTTTTACGCGCCATAGCGATGACTTTGTGCGGTTTTAGGTATGACTGGTGGATGCTCACTCGGGCTAAGAGCTGGCAACGGCATAGTCGAAAAACTTTCTGGCCTCCAACTTTTAATTATAAATAATTTTCAACATTTTAAATATGTCGTTGGCACGCAAATCTGTGCGACATTGCGGAATATATTTTGAATAAGCCCAGCGCGAATTTCTCGGCTTTTAATGACGATATTTAGATTCTCTTACGACCTATACATAATATATATGTTGAATATTCCAAATATTGGCATGTGTGCTATGTCTTCGTAGAACCACAATACTCTTTGCTAGGGTACAGAGGGCTCCCAATAAAAATTCGTTCTGCTGCTCGGCGAGAGATACAAACGAAAGGGAGGGAGGGAGGCAGGGAGAGCTGCCTGCGATGATGTAGTTTGCCTTTTGGCGACAACTGCCAAATGCAGTTTTTTATGGCTTCGAAGCTGCTTGAAATACTTTTTGTTCTCTCCATATATAATTTTTTTTTTTCTTTCACCGAGCTGGGTCAGAAGGCTTCGGCAAAGGCGACTGCGGTTAAAAGTGCGGAAATACATTGAAATGACAATAAAACTAAAAGTTGCTGCTGCTTCGTTTTATACTGGTTTCGTTTTCTCGTTTTTAATGTATGAATTATATTTTTTTTCTTTCTTTCCCCAAGCCCAGCTCAATTTTAAACTTTATGGTGCCGACAGCGACCATGTGCAACAACAACAACAACAACAATAGCAACAACAACTTTGAAATGCTAGCCAAATATTTATGAAATGTATTTGAAGTTCTGGTATTGTACATTTGCCTTAAATGTGCTGCTAATAGCAGTTTGCACTTGTTTATCTTTACTTGTTTTTCGAAGAGCAAGAGAGAGAGAGAGAGACATAGTTCTGAAATGGGAATTACAATATATGAATTCCATGCAAGAAAGATCTAGATGCCAAACATTGCAAACGAAATAACTTTAGAGGTATCAAATGTGAATATCTCATTTAAATTCATCCTACACATATGCGTACTTTTGACTTGAATTCGAATTGAATGTTTCTGCCAAGTTGGGGAATTCAAAGCGTAATAAAAATATTAAAACACTAATTTAAATTAATTAAAATCGTTCCAAAAAGTCTCTTATCTATATCATAAATATTAAAAACAGTCATGAAGCTTGATTTAAATGTTTATTACACTCATTATTTCTCTGGTCTTTTTTCAGATTGTGTTAATTTCTATTTTTATGTACTAAAAGTAGACAAACAAAACGATTTTGGTTTCTCCCTAGTTCGACTGAAAGCAGATGATGTATGAGACTCTGTTACGTTATTGTTCCATTGGCACTTGAGGCAGCTGAACACAGTGCATGTGCGTGCGGGTATGTGTGCGTGTTTGGGTTGAGTTAACCACAGGTGCAACAACAAGTACACCAGGTAGCTTCTAACATCGAAGACATGGCCACAAAGCAAACATGACTTTGCAATTAAGTTATTGTGGGCCACAAGACACTCGCCCGCATCCAAGATGAAGCTCAAGCAGCCGAGTGCTCTCTCTCTGACTGCCCTCTATCCGGCTGAGCTAAGCCCAAAGAGGTGAAGGAAGAGAGAGAGACAGAGAGAGAGAGCGAGAGGGAGAGAGACAGAGAGATAAAGAGAGAGAGAGAATGAGAGAAGATGGAAAAAAGCTTTGATTTGATTTATTGCCCATGCAGTTGCATCTTAAGTCCTGGCCTGGCCAGCATCTCTCTCTAGTGGATGCTGTTGGCAACTTGTTATTTAACCCCGAATTGTTGCTTACGCATTTATTCACTCGCCCAGTCCAAGTCGGTGCTGGCCAGCGCTAATAATGGCCAGCATTATGTGGTTATGCTGCAAGAAAGTGCTATTCAAATTGAAACGAATTGTTATGCAAATTTGTGCCCTTCTTGGTTGGTCTGACCATTGTTCGCTCCACAAGGAGCATTACTCAGAAATATAAGCTAAATAGGCACTCGGAGACTTCCGCAAAGCATACTATGGTCGTCTGCAGACTGTAATCTAGTGCTCAGAGTGAACCTTGGCTGCTCTATCGATCACAGGCACATGACTGACATTTAATTTGTGCTGCGACCTATGGGGTATGTGAGAATTTTGTTTTTGATTGACGTTCGCCCAAAAATAAATGAAGAAACAACGCACACAGAAATGTCTTTGCGTTCATACAGTTTAATTGCGGTGCATGTTTTTTTTTCCGTCCAGTTTCAAAAATATTTCCACTTTTTGTGTGTCCATCGGAGCCACAAAATGCTGTTGCACTAGCTTGCAAAAAATGCCATAGACAAACACAACAGATAGCAAAAGTGGAGGTTGCCACACGACACATTTCTCACCGTTCTCTTCCCATTCGACACACCCACAAGTTGCACTTTTGTGTTGGGGATTCTCCGGTATCAAAGCTTGGCTCCACATTCCCCTTCGTGTTAATATACAATATTTCTCAGTTGACGCAACCTCTTTGTGTTTGCTAAATAGAGCAATTATTGTTGGCATTACACACTGTAGAGTTGAGATAGAAAATAAATCAAAACAAATAAACAAGTTGTTCAGTTAATTAATTTAATCACAATAAACTACTGTGTTTTCTCAAGTAACTATAGAAATTCTCTTTAATCTGTGCCTTTGTAATTTGTAAATTGCTTAAATTCTCGACCTTTTTTTTTATTTGGTTGGTTTTTGTCGCGCTCTTGTTAGGCTTAGGCTTAGGTTTATTTTTTTGTGGCTGTTACATTCAGTTTTGTACAACGCAATTTCAATTTCAATTGCAGTGCTCTGCAATGCAGTGCAGAATTCAAAAGTGTTTGCATAAAAAAGCAGAGCGAACAAAGTCAAATAAAACAATAAAATGATGCAATAAAATAAAAATTGTACAATATCGAATCGAATCTAGTCTCGATTTTCAGATTGGCCACGAATCGTGCAGGGATAAAACTCTGGCATTGTGTATACGCCATGTTTGGCCAAACGTGTGCCAAAATGTAGACAGGCAGAGAGAGCTAGACAGACGGACGAACCAAAAATGGCATGTGCTGTGCACGGGTATTGGCCATCCATTTGATGCATAAAGCCTTTGAACTATAACTCAGCATTTATAGTTGATATTTGATTATTTTTATGGCATCAAATATTGAAAAAATATTTTTGTGGAATTTGCATATTCAATCAGAAAGTTTGCAAGCTAAGGTAGAAGTTTTGTTAAATTTAAAGTCATATTTTTACTTCTGCAAACTGAGAGAGTAGCACAAATAACAGAAATATATATAGTGAATGCATATTACTCGCCACGTTTTTCATTAGTTTCGACGTGTGTGTGAATGTTGAAATACAATTAAATACTTAAATTTCCATATAATCCGGTCATGGCAACTGACCTCAATGAAGTGTTAGAGCTGTGCGAAAGTGGGAAGCGGAAATTATTGCAGCTCAATAAAACATGTAAGCAAACACACAGGTGAGGAAAATTGTAATAAGCGTCACGTACCAGGCGAAGGGAAGCAAGAGGAGAAGCAGAGTAGCAGGAGGCGGCAGGTGTGGGAGGGTGGAAAAGTGGGCGAGAGAAGCTGAAACAATTGGAAATACATTTGTCAATAACCGCATGCAGAATAATGCAGGCCTGTTGCTGACTAGGGACATTACAACTACTATTGCAATGCAGCCAGCGTGTGTGTGAGAGTGTGTGAGGAAATGTTTGCATGACTGGGCGACAACTGCGAACTATGCACTGTGGTCAGAATGGGTGCAATAAGTTATTGTACGCTGGTTTGCGGGCAACGTAGCCAAGGAGTGAGTGCCAGGAAAAGAATGCAATGAGTGTCACACCTGCGATACAAATCTATTTTATTTCAATAATGCATTTGCTGGGGGCGCATAAATAAACAACCACAGGGGGGAATGAGGGGAGGAAGTACGAGTACATGGCAGCATTCATAAATTTACTGCTCGATTTTTTATACTGCTGAAACATCAAGTGAAATTGAAAATTTATTGTGTGGGCGCAGATTATGAAATCTACTTTTTTATAAATAGCAGTATATATTGTATTTTAGATTCACTTATTAATGCCAGGAATCAAATTTCGTGGAAGTCAAAAAATAATTCGTCGAATACTTTTATTGACAGTCTTCCGTTTTGGATATTTGCCCAGCTGTAATAATAAATTATGCACCCAAACAGCGTTTTGCTGTTGTCATCGAGGCAAATCTTAAAGAAATAAATAAGTCTAGCAGGCAGAAATGCGTGTAGATATGAACGTGTGTTCCTTCGACATTCTTCGCTTCGTCGGTGTATGCATAAATATTTGTAAAAGTTTCACGATAACCGAAAAAAACAGACTCGACACATGTCTTAAAGACCATCATGTGGCATGTGAGGAAAGAAAACGAAAGAAACGTATCGAAATTGGCTCAATTGAATTAAGTTGCCATTTGTCATCGCAGCGGAACTCCGTCGGGCATTCTTTTTGCTTGGCGAAATGGCATGAAGAGCCATAAACAAATTCTAAGCATCGGGGAAAATATTAATAGCAATATAAATATCATTGTCGAAAACAAATAATCGTTAAATTTTATATCGTTTTACATTTGTAAACATGATGTAGCCATAGACAGATAAGGAATGTCTTCGAACTTCTAGAGACAACGACGTTGTGTCTTTTCAAGATCTTCTGAAGCATCATATACGAGTATATATATATAATATTGAGAGATGTATTCCATATTTGTGTAACAATGTTGTTTCGGCACATAATTTAGTATTAATTATTTTGAACTGATTCGTGACAGACTCATGCCATCCCCCATCCTAGTCGTAGTCGTGTCCACATGTCGAGCTGTGCATCCCAATTGCCCCAATGCTAGGCGTGTCCTGTTTCACATTTTTTTTTGAGTTCTGTTCTCTCACTGTTTTTTGCAGGACCTCTTGCATGTGGCACGAGTGGACTAAGTTATTACTTGGCAGCAGTTCGGCTGCCTTTGTCTTTGGCAGGCGAACAAACAACGTCAACGTTTTGTTATTGTTTATCTTACAAGTAACGGGACATTATAGCTTTTTATGCCATTTACGTTTTATGTCATCTTGGCGTAAAGCAAAGTCGATCCGTGTGTGTGGGGGGCATATGCCAAAGTGGCCGCTTCTTTAGTAGTTTATGACTGATGGCCATGATATGGGATACTTTCCTCGTACGCCAAGTTGCCAAGTTGTTGTTTTTATTGTCATTACAAATACACGCATCAGCGAGCGGCTTGTGCCTTGTATTATATTCCCAGGAACTGCTCCCCTCGCAGTCTGTTTTCCTTAGACTTCTTTCTTCTGGCCATGTGTGTTATGTCACATTCGGATGGCTTTTTAATATTTGGTAGCTGGCAGTCTGGCTGTGCTGTCACGTAAATGTTTTTAATGCCCCATAAAATTATCGTTTCACATAAAGTCAAGAATTCAAGTGGATCACTGTTAAAATAATGTTATACAAGAAGCTGTTAAACAGCAGTATGTTAAAAATATTTAAATATCAAGAGATCTAACTGACACTTCTATCATTAATGAACTCAGTTTAGAACTCTTTAATTTCTCGCAGTGGATTGGTCTAAATTTCCCCAATGGATCACGTGGATTACCTTAAATATCTATTTAGAAACAACAGTCAAATAGAAAGCTCGAAATTTAGACGCTTTCCATTATATCCGCTTATGCGATTAAGGGATTTAAGTGTCCTGCGATTAGTGTTCGGTTACCTCGTGCGGCTGGCAAATTGTTTTCGAGTTTCCGGTTTGACAAAGGCACGGATTTATGCGACGCTTTTTGGTCGAGCAAAGTTCAAAAGCGACGCAAAAGCAAAACTTTTTTCTCATCATATTTTTTGCATATCACTTTCGTCTCTCTTACTCCGACCCGAACCCACGGACAGAGACGAGCAGGCGGCGGGAGAGAGAGAGAAGGAGACACATTACGCATACGCAGTGTCAGCCTAATTGAGAAGGGTACAGAATGCGTTGGCAGCTAAACTTCTCTGTCCACAATACAATATGTAAAATGTCATTTTTGAAAAAAGTTCTGAAATTTCTTTAGTTGTTTTGTCCCTCGTTTTTCCAATGTGGTGACACAAAAATGCGAAGGAAATTAAAAAGTTAGTTAAAGCACATTGCTGAAAGCTCCCACCAGAGAAATTTGCAGCATTCTTTGGCCACAGAGAATCTGCTAAGCTGCGGCAACTTACCAGACGAGGAGCGTGTCCCACGTGACGTATGAGTAATGCGTCGCATTATATTCAACGTTAATGACAATTTGGCTGCATTGCCTTAGGGTCAAGCAATGAAAATTTATCAAACTGCAGTGCCGAGCAGAAAAACACGAAGGGACGTGCAAAAAAAAAAAAAAACGGTGTGCAACAGGAGTGCCATAAGGGAAAACGAATCGAAAACGCAATTTAAGCAGAACTCAGCTTGCACTCGCTGCAGAGGAAACCCAGAGGTAAACAATATTTTTCAGTTCATTGAACGGAATAAGCTCGTTTCCGATAAGAAAAAACCTAGCTAGCGAACAAGACAGCAAGAAAAAGTACTTTTCCCCCAGCTTACACACATATGTACACACGTGCGTGTGTGTGTGCGAGTGTGTGCGTGCGTGTGCTTGTGTGTGTAGTGTTAAAGTCGGTTTTGGCGTTGGTGTAGCTGTGGCAGACAAGCGGACGGACAAACATTGCGTGCTATATCTGGTCTATTGGTCTGTCTTACATTGCGTTTCCAGCGTTGTACAAGTTACAACAAAAGCAACGACAACAAGAATATGAACCGAGGCGATATAAAGCATTTATATACGCTTACACAGGGCATATTCAGTTGCCCAGCACTGCTACTTTACCTACAAATAAGAACTCTTACAGTCAAAGAACTCATTAAACCTTATCAAGCTAATGTTAATTAGTGTAATTAGTGGCAAGCATGTTTCAGTGTGAAAGTGTATACAATATTCAGTGTGATGAAGGTAGTCTTGCTCGTTGAACTCCAATAAGTAGCCAGAAATCCAAAGCTGGCTAACACAATTTAAGCTTTTGATATCCAATGATTGTTTGCAGTTTTTCAAGGAAGAAGCGAATAGTGCGATACGTATCCGACAGACTACTCCAGTAGATTTCGAATCTCACAATCAGATTTCATCTCTGTTTTTCGAATGTATTATTTAACATGCTGTATGCAGTGTGTTGTTTGCTTTGTCCTTGCAATATAATCATACATCCATATCCATATATAGTATGTATAGCATGCACTTGGTCTGCTCTAAGCCAGTAATTGTTCACTTGCTCGAAATCAGCTCAATCTGACTGTTGATTTCTACGTACGACACACCTGTGCGCACCTTGCGCACACTCATGTTCCTCTTTCCATTCTCCTTCCTCCTCTCGACTGTTTTCTTGCTGCTTTGCTAAGCGCATCACGTGCTTTTCGTCCTCTTAGCTCTGCCAGCCAAACCACTGCGAATTAATGTCTGCTTGTAAACTGCGTAAAATATTGTTAACTTGTGTGTGGCTGGAGAGGGGAGCGAGGGGGGGGGGAAGGGAAGCAGCGTCTATGTCAGCAGATAAGCCAACAAATATCAAACTACTTGGTATACTTAGCGTGAGCACATGCAAATCGGATGGCAGCTGCATAAATAGTGAGAAATATGCGAGATTCGGCGCCGAATTTGTTGCTAATGCGACATGTGTTGCAGGTGTTGTCCAAATTTATAGGTTTAATAATAGTGTGGCAAATGTGAGAGTGGTGTTTGTGCTTGTGTCTGTGTGTGCTGTAACTTCACTCAGTGTCACTGTCAGTTGAGATTGCCAGGCAAAAACCCGAAAGTGGGAGAACTGCGTGGGGGGGGGGGAGAGTTGCGAAAAAGAGCACACAGCACAAACAACTCTGGTGCATGCAATGTCCAACTATTCAGCAGAGTAAGCAACATTTGAAATTCGACTGAAAGCTACAAAAAAGAGCAGTGCACGCACACACACACAGAGAGATACATTCGCTCACGGGACAGACCTAAACACACAGAGGAAATGTTGCGTTGCACATGTGACAAGTTTTTGTGTGCGACTCAATGCAAGAGGCAAAAACTATTCCGTTCGCTTCTCTTCTGCACAGTTCAGTTGAGTTTCCCGTTAAGGTGAGCTGCCATTTTGTAGTTTCTATCAAACTGGACGGCAGCTAGGGAAGAACGATCAAATAGAGAGAAAAAAACAAAAACGGGCGCGAGGTCAGGACTTCAAATCGTCGCCGTCACACAAGCAGGCAACACTTTTTGCACCCGGCAACTTTTAAAATGCATTTCACTGTGGCTTTCATTTTCCTGCTTGTTAGCCACGCCCACATCCCACATGCCCACCTGCCCACATGCCCACACATATCCCAGGTGCCATGCCATGTCGTGCCGCTCTCCACGCAGCATCGCGTTGGTTATAAATTTAAACCCTTTGTGGTTTTAATTTTTTTTTGCCCCTCTTCTTTTTTGTGATGCTCCCACTCGGTTGAGCACACAACCACACCGAATCTTGAGCTAACATTCCGTTCAATTCTCACACGTGCACCACGCTTTGTCTCAGTCTTTTTATTCGCTTCTCTTTCTTATCCCGTTGCAGGGCCATATCCCAGGGTCAAGCGTGCTCGCTCGGTTCATCTAGGGTTTAAATGGCTAAGTGCTGGCAAAATTGTTTCGCTCTCTCGTCGCTTACCTTTGACCCGAATTCGGTTTTTGTTGCTCTGCACTTTGTATCTTTTGTTACAACTCTCCCCTTGCCCCTCGCAACTGTCCTCGGGCTAAGCTACACATGTGGTTAGTGCGTTTGTCCACCCACTGTCGCCGATGTTGTCAGCCAGTCAGCCTCAAGGTGTGCATGACCTATTAGATCTATTAAGTTTGAGTTTATTTCAATTGAGTCATTCGATTTTTAAAAATTCATATAAGTTCAGTATATCAAAGGCTTAAGCAACCGGGATTTATATGCATCTAAGTTTGGCAGGGATTTAAGCGCAAGATTTATTTGGTTACATTTTCGCTGCCCCAAGCAATGCCGCTGCTGTGAGGGTCAGAGTGATAGGAATATTGAAAAACCACTACAATCCCCACAGCCGGCAAAGCAACTGTGACTGCCCAACGGAACAATATAAAACGCTTGAATAGAGCACGAGCAGTAAATAAAATCGCATACGCCACGCAAGGGCCACAATCGATTGTCCCAACATTGCCGCAACCTTTGCCCACGGTAACTGGAAACAATACACCGCAATAAGGCCCGAAACGTGTAACGCGATACATGGAAGACCAACAAAAAATGCGGCTAAAATGTGGGATGTGCCACAGAACAAGCGTAACAGTGAATACTGAATCAAAATGAAGAGCGAGTTGTGAAAATATGCGATGAAAAAGCGCGATGCATTGTCAACTTGTGCCTAGAAATATGTGCGAAACCATATAGCGTGACTTGGGGGCAACTAGGCGCTGAAAATCGACCTAACTGGTCAAGAGTGGGTATAGGTAATGTAATTTTGAAAATAATTAGCTTATACACGCTCTTAGGTTGTCAGTGCCTGTGCAGCATGTACGAGTTATTAGACCTAATGTACATTACCTGTTTTGAAAAATCAGTGAGGTTCATTAACATTTGTCAGCAACTAATTCGATTATTCGCCAATTAGTTTGACAAATGCGACGAGAGTGTGACAAATACATTTCCGCTAAATGCGAATCATTTAACTGCGGATATGAGAGCGAATAGCGGAACTGAGCGCTCTTGACTTTTCAACTGATTTGAAGCATGAACAGCAGGAAACGGGAAATTGTTCGTTAAAAGTATACTTGGCAACCATATATAGATGAACAATACTTGCCGATTTGTGTTACAGCAGAGCACACAAATATCGACAAGAGATAACAGAGTAGTTTATCCCTGCTGCTGTTGTATATATCTTCTTAATCTTGTTTGGGCCTGCAATCGAGTCATGTCAACGACCCCGTTGGGAGTCAGCTCAACAATCTGTGGGCATGTTTGTTTTTAAAATCTGTGGTTAATTAAAAATGCAAGAGAGTGTTATAAAAATAAAATGTTTGCGATATTTTATTTATAATTATGTTCATTTTGTATTTATTAAATGCATAATGAAACAACAGACGGACAGAAGAGGCACTCCACAGCATATATGTATATACATTTAGAGGTGTGTGTGTGTGTGAGAGATTAACTTATGAATATATGAATGGCTGGCTTGGAAAACAGTTAACAACTTTTGAAAACATGCAGCATTGATGGCTGCCCAAGAGGGTCGTCGGTACTCCAATTGTCACCGAACTGAATGAAACAAGTAAATCTGTAAAATTAAAACAAAATGTCTGACAGGCTACTCGTCGCGACGGCTTTGCTGTTCGCGTTGATATTGTTGTTGTTGTTGTTGCCGTGGTAGTCGTGGTTGTTGCTGCTGTCGTTGGCGATCTCGTTGTTGGGGTGTCAGGCCCAGCAAAAGAAAATAAAAACAACACACGCGACGACAGACGGGGCCAGATTCGTCAGCTTTTGCTGCGCTTACAGACATATGTATAAAAAATATTTATATAGATGGAAACGTTTATATCTACATGCATGTGTATGTATGTGTGTCTGGGTGTGTTTGTGTGTGTGTGTGTCCATATATTTATATGTTGCATGTCCTGTTGCTGCTGCTGACTGCTGCCATGTTATACTTTTGAGATTTATAAGCACACAGCCTCGCAGAAGTGCTGGAGGTGGACACTGCTGGTGTGGAGGGGGCGGGGATCAACTGTAAGTGCCATATTTATGCATAGCATTGACACCGAAAAAGTCAACACACTGCGGAAAATGAATGTCAATTAGAGCAAATAAAAGTATATGAATAAATGCATATTTAATTAATTTAATTAAACATTAAATTTAAATACATATTTTCTTAATATTAAATGAAATAAGAAAATGGAAAAATATTCCATTTATATTTTTATAGTATATTTGATACTGTAATATTTATTTGTAGCATATTTGCAGAATATTTTATAATATTAAATATATCAAATATTAAATACTCGTATACATATATTATGGTTTATTCAGATACTACCTGCATTGTTTGCTATTGTACATTACCGTGTATAATTATTGTGGTTCCTTAACTGCAAAACAAAGCATGTCCCCTTCATTGGCAATGTATGGCAGAGCCCTTAGCTGAAGCCCCCTCGAATGATTTTTCCTATTTGGCTTTACTTTCTGTTGCACATTATTTTATTTTATTTTCCCCTTCGCTCAAATTTGAGCTCATTAAAATTTTTCAACTGAAATACTTTGCCGGAAGCTCTGCTCCAAATGTGCATACACACATAAACACATACATACTGCACGTGTAGTACTTACATACATAGGAGTGTGCTTATCCTCACTGCCGACTACACTGGCACACAGCAGTAAGCTGTATAGCTTACAGTTTTGGATTAATCTCTATAGCGAGTGGTTACTTTTGCATGATACTGTGCCCGTATACAGCATTCGCGAGTCTGTATTTTAGTTTTGCACACTTTTTGTGCAAATCAAAGTGTAAAATTACATCAGGATTTATTTAATTAGACGAGGTGGTAATTTCACTACACATGTCGCGTACCCGTCGCCCTGTGACCCGCAGTTTCTGTCTGCATGTCGAGACATGATTTTGTTGCATACATTTCTACTGCTGGAAATAAAGTTGAACACATTTAAAATGTGGTCTGCTTAATAAACAGCTAAGGCAGTTTAATGCCAAATAAAATATTTAAACAGAATTCTTGGCAAATAAATTGATAATAGGCAAATTTATTCTAATAAGATCTGTATCAAGTGCCACCAGTTGTCATAATTATGACGCTCTACACTAGATATCGATAGAAATGGGCATTTTCTTCTTTGCATCAAAATACTTCCAGCTTCTCGCATTTGACAGCATTTCGATTTGATATTATCAAGCTGTGCTCTCGAAGCATCTTTCTCATTCTCTCCCTCATCATTACCACTTTTATTGCTGTCTTCAGTGTCTGTGTGCGTTTCCTGTATCGACGAGTCGTCCGACTCGTGCTCCGGCGATATATCAATGCCTCGCACGAAACACATACAAAACATTCATCCATGACAAAAAAAGGCATACACACACGTATAAAAATACTCACTTTTTATACGATATACATATACATATGTATATACAGGCTCAAATCAACTTGGATGTCGCCTTTCACAGTTGCCGCCAGCCCCTTGCGGCGTTATCCGGCGAAGAGTTGCTTAAGCGGAACGTTTTATTCACGTATTTTTTGTATAAAACATTTATATTGCTTAGGAGAGTTTAATATATCTCAACTTAGTGAAAATCTTACAGGATAATTAAATTATTTATGTATTTTCTCGTTCAAAGGGTTTCTTTTCTATCATAATACATTCTTTTAAAGTTCTTAAGTCTTATTTCTTGTGCTTGACAAAGGCATCACAATACGTGGGTTGACCTTTTCTCTGCCCTAAACTGAATTCGTTTTTATAAAAGCAGTGAAATGATTTACCCTATTCAGCTTACACTAGTTTCCAATAGAACAACCAGACTTTTTCGCATCTCAGTACTGTGGAAATTTAATTTATTTTGTGCATTATTTAAATTGCAAGGCTAGTGCTTTGATTGTTCAATAAAATATTTTACCACGCTTACGGTTCATTTCATTTGTTGGTGTGAACTTTATTCTCCGTTGCCACCGGCTTTTCACTATCCTTACTGGTTTTCCTTCCCGTTGATTGCTTTTGGGAAAGCGATAAAATAAATTCATCGAAATATCGCTCAAGGTAAAGTGTACAAAATTTGGCAACTGAGCAATAAGAAATGGCGGTCCATTACTCAAAGGTGTGAAATAAAAATTACAATAACGCTATATACATAGATGATTTTTAAACTGATAACCCAAGTAAGCTATTGACACTTCTCATAAATTGAACTAACATTTATAATAAAATTTCTCTGTAAGTGATTCTTTTTTGAGGAAATTAAAATGAATTCAACCTTAAACGACTGTCTAAGTAAAATGTCAACTTTGGAATTAAATGAAAAAGAACAAAAAGAGCTGTCGAAGTCAACGGCAGGTAGTTCAATCTGGGTCGAAGTAACGCCAATGTCTTCAGACTATGATTCCGATGGCGTACGATCAGCTCCAGAACTGGGAAATATAAGATTGGTAGGAGAAAGCTATGATGAATTTAACCAAAAAAACAGAAGATACTGGAGCTACGGAAAAGTCTCTTGCAAGAATAAGAGGAAGAGGCACCTCGATGTTTATAACTGCATGACAGTTAAGCGGCTAAAATGCCACAACGAGATAAAAGAAATTGTGCAAGGTGTTCTCCAAAAGCCCAAAATGTCATATGAAATAGGCTACGATGCTGACGATGAATATCAATAAATAAAACTTACATGAAAATTAATAATTTGTAAACCTAAAATGTCCTATCGGGAATAAACGTTTACTTTAAAATATCGTTGATAACATAGTTAATTATTTTATGAATTCTTAGAATTCGTGTGGCCTGCTGTCTGCTGTTGATGATGCCAATGTGGAATAACATATTACAACTTGGAATACAACGGCTACTAACTGTGATTGCTATGGACGTTGTTGATTGACCTTTACTTCTCAGTTAAGACTGGACTCTAACACGTTATTTCTCAGCTAAGACGACCAAAAACGTGCCTACAAATATTTTGGAAAACATCTCTGGGAATATCAAAACACCTTTGAAAAGTCAGTCCAACTTTTTCGGATCTGTGAAAGTGTGATGTTTTAAATACTCAGTCTTATACCAAAACTCAAACAAAAAGTATAAATTTGTTGTTGACATTAAAATAAACAAATATGGGTCTTGGTCTAGGTAGATATTTTGTGCGATTTAGTGGGCTGATATTAATTATTGTTCAATTTATTTAGGAAAAAGCGCCTCTGTTTTCACTTGTATATCTAACGTCTATTTGCGGCCAAATTACTGCGGTTGGGGTGGTTGTGATCCCTGCTGTGGTGGTTGCTGTGGAGGTGGTGGCTGTGGGGGGTGCTCCGGGGGATGCTGCGGAGGTGGCTGCGGAGGTTGCTGCTAGCATGGGAAATCAAGGAAAAAGTCCGTATTACCAATCAGAAGTGTCTGCGAATCTTTATCATCATACTCCTCAGCTGGCTCTGGACCAAGAACATATGTAACAACTCGATTCCTTGTTTAAAAAATTATAAATAAATACCCGATATGGTGTACATGAATGTTTCAATCCTTATAGAGCTATTAAGATGCACTTTTCTTTGAGTGAATGAGTAGGCACCTTCTTTACCGCTGCCTTCAGAGGTGGACATTAGGGGAAGCTATTCAGATTATAATCAAAAATTACGGCTTTGCTTGGTCCTATCTATTATGTCCTTTCGCAGCCTTTTACAGAAGTTTTTTGCGAATGATAAAAAATGTTGGATCAACACACCTTTGAAAATCCAGTCCAACTTATCTGATTTTAGTGAAATGTGATATTTTAAAAATTCATTCGTATCCCAAACCTAAACCGATAAGGTCTAACTTTTCGTTAACTTAAAACTAATCCAAAATGTTTATTGGTCCAGTTCAAAAAGGTTGACGAATTTTATATATTTTGGGCATTAATATTAATCGTTGTTGTTTATTTAGAACATTTGCACGAAATGATCCTTGGCTGCGGCTGGCCTTGTGGGTGCCTGAGCGGACCTTGTTGCGGTGGCTGCAACGGTGGAGGATGCTGTGGCGGATACGGCGGAGGATGCTGTGGAGGTTGCTGGTAGCGTCGAAGTAGAGGCAAAATGGCTTTATTACAACCGCGAAGGGGATACTGCGGTTGCTACGGGCGTTATTTCAGTAGCTTCAATACCTTATTACTCACATGGAACTGGACCAATAACATGCTGTTTTTGCTTTGTTAGAAACTTATGAAAATTTTTCAAATTTGTATCTGTCTGTCTTCCCAAATGTATGAAGACTTGGATTTAAATTAAATGACTACCAAATTTGGGGATAAAAACGTATGTCTTAATGTCAGATCGAGTTAATCGATAAATTAAATCGCGGGCGTAACTATGAAGCTTGCGTAATTACCATCAAAATTATTCTGTATTAAATTGATTGTCGATCGAGTTCTAAAATACAATAGTTGAGAACAAAAAATATATCAATCTTCAACCTTTTTGAACTGGAGTAATCATTGGAGATCTTGTGTGAAGGCATGATTTGTATACGCTTTGGCCATTAAAAGCGGTAAATAGGCCTTCTCAAGGTCATTAGTGTAGTTGATTGAGCCATGTTTGTGGGAACACGCAAATCTCGGCTATTATACAAGCTAAAGACGCCAAGTTTAACGTGGTAGTTTTTATAAACTATACACATTACATTTATTTGCTTTACAAGCAAAGTATAAAAGATACGTGTGTAACTATCAACTTAAGATAATCTTGGACTTATATTTCTAGCGCCTAAATTTCAATTTTATTATATTATATCAGAAATAATAAATGTCACTTCAGTGACCAAATTTCCTTTTCTAATTTTTACTAAGTGCTAAGACATAATGTGCATCAACATACCTTTGGAAATTAAGCCTAAATTTGTTTCACCTGAGAAACTTTGTTACTCAAAATCTTCAGTCGTATCCCAGGTCTAAAGCCATAAAGTGCAAATTTTTTCTTCACTTTAAATTATTTCAAAATGTTTATCGGTCCAGTTCAAAAAGGTTAAACAATTTTATATATTTTAACGAATTAATATTAATTGTTACTCAATTTAATCAGAACACTTGCACGAGATGATTCTGGGCTGCGGCTGGCCTTGTGGATGCTTGAGCGGACCTTGCTGTGCGGGCTGTTGCGGGGGATGCTGTGGAGGTGGCTGTGGAGGCTGCTGCTAACATATCCCAATTGAGGCAATACAATATTGCGATGCAGTTTGCCACGGACGCAGTTGCCTTATTTTCAACGCCGTATTTCTCAGTTGAGACTGGACTAAAAATATTCTTTCTATCTCGTTTCCATGTATAAAAATTAATAAAACTAATGTAGCTTTAACCGTATGCAACGATTTTCTTCATTTGGTCACTAATCTTTGCTTTTAGAGCTGCAATACTACTTATACAATACTCATTAAGCCGCCTATTCGGGGACGATCTTAACATGGCGCTTCTCAAGCCATATTTCCTATGTATACCTCTGAATGTTACCATAACGATGTGCTAACTGAAATCGTATGCGAGAATAAAGATGTCGATTTTTACTAGCCGAATCGACAACCTATTCTATGTCTTCTTGGTAATATTGATCTTAGAAACTAATAAAAATCAAAGACTACTACCTTTAGGGAGAATATATCTTAATCCTGCTTTGCAAAGGAGTCGAGAAACAGCTTTCCTTTCCTGCACATGTAATATAGTTATGACGTCATCGACAACTTGTCTGCTGGTGGGAGGGTCGAAATGGTTTATCTAATAACTTCAGTGTTTATTGTCCGATCGGGTTGGTTTTATCTATATATATGCTAAAGCAGAACGTTAAGAAATAAGTACTTCGAATGTAAATCGCAATGTAAATAAAAATTGTCGGTTTGCAGGGGCGTGTTATTCCAAATTGAAAATAAACTTGATCTGCGTATGGTATACAGGAATCTTCATGCTAAATTTGGTGTCCCTAGCTTTTTATCCAGACAGACGGACGGACGGACAGACAGACAGACATGGTTCAATCGACTCGGCTAGTGATCCTGATCATGAATATATATACTTTGTGGGTTCTACCGCGCCTCCTTCTGCCTGTTACATACATTTGCACAAAGTTAGTATACCCTTTTTTGACCATTTTCAATGGTCGAAGGGTATAAACAGTTTAGTGGCTGATCAGTTTGGTAGAGGGTATACAACGGTCGCTATCGCTCGACTATTGCTTTCTTGTTGAACATAAAATAGTATTATAGATCGAAATACCTTTGAAATTTCAGTCTTATTTTTTGTGACCTGAGAAAACACGATACCACAAATCTTCAGTCGTATCCCAGAACTAAAGCCATTAAGGTCTAAATTTGTACTTATTTTTTAAAAAACAATTCAAAATGTATATTGGTCCAGTTCAAAAAGGTTGAAAAGTTTTATATATTTCTCGATTTTATATTAATTGTTGCCCAATTCCTTCAGAACATTTGCACGAGATGATTCTGGGCTGCGGCTGGCCTTGTGGGTGCTTGAGCGGACCTTGCTGTGGGGGATGTGGAGGATGTGGGGGATGTTGTGGAGGTGGGTGCGGAGGCTGCTGCTAGCATCTGAAATTAAAATCTGAATGTGGCTTCAACACCTGATTTAGTGGAACTGGACCAAGAACAAGCTCATCATTTAGAATTTTGTAAATAAACCATAAGAGTTTAATGTGTGCTTTAATTATTGGGAGCGGTGACAAATTGGGTTATAGATTTGAATTGAATTGGGTATAGATTTGAATTGATATTTTTGATGTAACAAGCCTTGGTGATGCTCGAGTGGGTTTTATTGTGCAGCATGCTAAGTCGTTTAATTTGTGAAAATGACTTCCACATCAAGATACAGTCCGTGGAAACGGAACTGAAGCACCAATTAAACTCATTAGTTGCAAGTTTCGAATATTTTCTGTTGGCAATAGCTACTGCTGCCACTGTTCGCACTGGAATTCCCATTTGCCTGAGTCGAGTAACTGAGGAATGCTAAGCAAACTGACAGAGAAAGGCAACAACTTCAGGTGCAGGGTCAGGTTAATGCCGAGTTGCACGCTCGTACGGATTACCATACAAGTGCAACTGGGAGGACAAAGGGAGTACTTAATTTATGCCAACATGCGGCAATTAATTGTGACAAAGTAGTGCTGAAAAATGAAAGTAGTTGGAGAAGTTGGTGGCATTTAAATTAACTAACGAGCGATTTTAATTAGTGTCAAGTGCCTCGAGTGCTGCCGAAATAAATGCACATGCTGTGGGCAGCAGGCGATGGGTTTTGACGTCAGCAGTTAAGTTGATCAAAGCCAATTTCCCGCCTCATGTGACGAAGCAAATTTGTGTGTGTGTGTGTGTGTGGAGTCTTACAATTCATTCTGTGAATCTCATTGCTGGGCTGCTTTGAGTATCATATATGCGATGCCAGCAAGCTGCCGGGGGAGATGATTTCCATCATTCATTTCCTCGGCGCAGGCTACTGTCGGGTTGAGTTTTCAGTTTCAGAAAAAGTGTTGCCGCTTTGAATTATGAAGCAAGCGTATACGTTGGCATCATCTTTGCCTCCAGCCAACTCACTGCTTTGGGAATACTCGTATGCAGCTGAGCAAGTGAGTGGCAAGCAAATGAATTGTTTCCATGGGGTATGCGTGCCCTGTAAGCTGAGCCCCACACAGAACCCTCGCTTCACTGGCAGCCAAGTCGAAGCGTTTAATAAGCACAATACACTTCAATATGAATAAGTAATATGAATACGCACAGATGGGTATGCCAAAATGTTAATTGGATAAAGGAAACCCAAGTGGAGCCAAGCAATGCGCACAAGTCAAGTGCAAATTACCCTTGGGTGATACTAAGCATGGGATATATATGTATAAATAAATATATATAAATTTCAAATATATAATTTCCAGCATTGCAACTAATTTGGGTTTAAATATCATGCTAACATTCACGAAATCTACTGAAGGTAACTATTTTAATTGCAAAGATTTATTAAAGTCTGATCTATTAGATTTGTATTGGAGGGGTTAGATGATCGCAAGCTTGATATGCCCGTGCATCGTCGCTTAGTTCATTTTGCAGAGCTTATGAATCGAAAGCAATGCCTGAGTAACTATAATGCACATCATGCCCAGACATATCTTCCAGTTAAAATTAGTTAGCATTGCTTTTTTAACAGAAGAGGGACTCGTCTGAATCTGCAATAATCCGCATCCCGATCTCTGCTGTAATTTATTTAACCATTCGGTTTCCTCTGGATTGTAACTCATGGGCTGATCGTGGCGTGCCAATCGCATGTTCTGTCGAAGGTATCGCCGCATGAGTAGGTTATTGTTCTGGCTGATGTAGCGCAGAACATGGCTGCCCATTACTGTTACTTTGCGCACCAGCGCACGGGGGCGTGGCCGAACATGGTCCATCAGTGGCAACAGTGACAGCTCCTGTGGCATCACATGAGCACCATCGCCGACAGGGGTATACTCCTTAATAGTTCCGAGCTCCTCCCATTGGTTTCTAAAGTTATTTAAACTCGCGGGCGATGCTTCATTAGGCATCTCGCTTGCATAGGTTCCGTAGGGATACTCGGCGTGTTGATTCATTGATGGCCGTCGGCTGATTGGCAATTTCTATGGCGAAAACTGAATTTGGACGAGTACAAAACCGAAATATTGCAGGGAACTTTCTACAAACTGGTATCAAAGGTCAAGTGAAACATCAATACAGATTACTGGGATTCATAATTCCATAAAATACTTGATATTTCCATGAAAATACATTCCTAAACACTGCGGTCATTGAATATATTCTAAAAATGGGGATGCTAAGCTTGTGAAAATGCATGTGGAGACAGACATAAGAAGGCGTGGCCGCACAAAGTATGTTTAGCTTCTCTTGACCAGCATTAATAGCCAAGTCAAAGATGCGTCTGTCTGTCAACTATAAAATACCAAACTTGGCATAAAGGTCCCACACAAAGTTTATTTCCAATTTAATACCATAACCACCACCCACACAAAACTATAAGTTACCATTGTTAAGCAAAGACTTAAATTAAAACTTTTTTTAAATTTTACACTAATCTCGAATACTGCCAGCTGTGCTTTAAACGCGTGTGAGAGGGAAAGAGTCATATGTAGTTGGTGCAGCGCATCCTACCATCGAGTCTGCTCGACAATTTCGTTACTTGTTCAATTTGTATTTCGGACGTAGGGGGGATTTTTGCCTTTTATTTTCATGACGCATTGACGGGCTTTGTTAGAGAATCGATCAAAGAGTTATTTGGCACTTCAGTATTTCAGTGCACTCCCGTTGCCTGCCCATTGATTAAAAAACTAGTTCCACTATTTGAATGCAAATTAAGTGCAGACTTTCAATTGAGTGTTTTGTAGAATGAGCGATTCAGTTAAAGACCGAATTGCTGTGCTATATTAAATTGAGTTCCATAACCTCTAAAATAAATCCCAAATAGATGTATCTTTAGTGATAAAGCTATACTATGATTTATTCAAGTTAAATAGAATTTTCTAGCTTTATTTATAACCTTCGACCATTGAAAATGGTCAAAAAGGGTATACTAAATTTGTGCAAATGTATATAACAAAGTATATATATTCTTCATCAGGGTCAGTAGCCGAGTTGAGTGAGCTATGTCTGTCCGCTATCTCAGCTATTATTAGAGCTAGAGACACCAAATTTGGCATAAAGGTATAGGCAAGCTGCAGATTTGTAAACGGCGTATTTAAGATACAACTTTCTGACTTCGACATCTACTTAGCTAACTAAAATATCTACCTCTTCTCCAAACTTTAATCGCACATTAAACCAAGAAGTTCTTTAAATCACCATAGTCCCTAAAGTAAAGAGCAAAGCGGCAGCGCTTGATTATTAGTGTGTGCCTGCAAAAGTGTGTATGGTAAGAGTGAGAAAGCAATAGACAATACTCTTTGCTAATTGCTAACGGTATTTGTAACGGTTTTTCACAACTGTGAAAAGAGTCGAGCGTGCCCTTACTGTAGCACTCGTTTAATTTATTTTTGTTAGTTATTGTAAGTTAATAATCAAAAAATATAATACAGTTTCAAAGCATATTTTATTCGTATATGACTAATATTATACAATATATGCTGTATACAGTGTATGGTCATTACTCCGAATGTTTGTTTATGTGTGCCAATGTATATAATCGCTGCTTATAAATAAATACGTTTAGTCGTTTGCCCCCGTTATCAATCTTCCAAAAAATAAGGGATCAGTATTGAAGCGAAAGCCAGCGCAGACTGATCGGCTCATTAGACACTCACAACTTTTTGAAATTCTGTGGGAAAGTGACTAATTCAATGTTTTGTCTTTCAATTTACAAGGCTTTGGCCGTTTTCCTAGTTTTTGCCCAACTACATATCGGTAAATAATATTAAAAATTAAATTGTTCAATCGCGTAAATTTCTAATGAATAATTAAATTAATTTTAGCAAAGGCCAATCTAGAAATAGAAGACGAATGCAAGGCAGATCAATTCCAGTGCTATAATGGAGAGTGTATTAGTGCCTCTCAGAAGTGTGATCTTAATAAAGATTGTGCTGATGGCACTGATGAAAGTTTTGAACAGTGCTTCGATAAAAAATGTCCGGATCTTCAATGCGCTTATGGCGCTTGTTACGACTCGAAATTGACTTGTGATGGAATAAAGGATTGCTGGGATGGCAGTGATGAATTTGTGCTTGATTGTTTTCCCGAGAAAGAAAAGGAAATTAGTGGGAACTGTAGGTAAGTACTTGCCTGTAAAACGTATATGTATTCAAAACTATACGACATGTCGGTTCAGCTCTTTTGGACTTATTTAAAGCGTGTAGCCAAAATAAGTATGTGTGTCAAGTTTCATAGAGATAACTCCTAAACTGAGCGACGAGTTTGCGTTGTAACAGACAGTCGATAGAACAGACGGACGGTAAGATAGACCTGGCTAGCTTAACTCTACTTGTAATTCTGATTTGAATTATATACACTTTATGGGGTCAGATATGTCTCCTAAGGAGCTTTGCGAACATACTGGCCAAAAATTAATATATACGAGTATAATACAAATTATTGTAGCTCATAGCGTCTTGTAATCAAATGTTTGATTGCAATCTCATGTATTTATAAAGTCGTATATTAAGAAAGCTTAAACAAATCATTTGCATTACATTTACATTAACATTTTTACCGCAGCAATGGCGCGCAATTCGAATGTCAAGAATCAAAACAATGTATCTCATCTGGCCAGTTCTGCAATGGTCGTGCAGACTGCGACGACAAATCTGATGAATGGGAGACACTATGTGTGGGAAACTTTTGTGCTGAAGACTCGTTCCGCTGTGGTTATGGTGCTTGCATTGAAAGCTCGAAAGTGTGTGATGATTCCAAAGATTGCCGTGATGGATCCGATGAACTGCCATTAGTATGTCAGAAATACAATCGTAAGTCAACTGGAAAAGAATGATTGATCTCAACAGCTGTAACTACTGTAAATAACAGAACTTTGAAGCCATTTATAATGAAATGCTGCTAAGGATAGGTAGAATCGTGCCGTATCAATTCACTTCTCATGTTACCTAAGTCCCGATCTGCGAGGTAACAAATTTTAAACAAAGTTCCATGTGATAACAAAATGTTTGCACACGTTCCCAGACTTATTATAATTTGAGCATTTTTCCCTCGTTCATGTCGTTACATCGTTCTGTTTGACTTTTTAAATATGTATTTTTTATATGTTAGTCATAAAGTCGCTTTGAAGTTATACAGACACGATTTCTTTATTGTTTACTAGATGCACAATCAGTCCTAGTGACTGTTTAGTTGCTAAGGAATGGTCAGGCTTGTCCTCCTTCGAGCTGCTCTTCATTCTGCTGAGACTGCGAATGCATTGCAAACGAGCTTGAATCAGGAAAAACTGAGCTTTTGGGCATTTATGCAAATCATATGCCTGCCCGTATGCTGCAGTTAGTGTGTATGTGCATGTGTATGTGTATGTGTCTGTATCTGAGCCACATGGCGCATGCAAGCAAACAACTTCAGGGCCAAGAGCGAAAAAGTGCCTCACACATGACGCTGGCATCGCACAATGCTGCTGAAATAACAAGCGATGCTCAACTCAAGCACACGCACACTCACACACACAAATACTTACACACGCGCAAGGGAAATTCCCTCGCAAGTAGAGGCACACACACACACACACACACAAACACATTCCCGCCACGTTCATTTTGCGCCTTATCTGTGGCCGCAAGTGTGGCTGCTCGTGAAATTATGCTAATTTTTTGGTGCTCTATGCAACCAGCGACACCAGAGAGACAACAAGGGACGGGATAGAGTATCCGAGTTGCAGCACGCTCTTCCGTTGCGCTGGAAAGACCATGAAATTTATAAGCAATGGGACTTATGGCCAACAGTCCGCCGACCCGCTGCTGATAACGCTGCATTAATAACCCCAAAATGGCCACTCTGATGATTGAACATTTAGCCACGCCCATTTACTTATCTCGACATCCACCGCCTACTTGAGACTCCACTGCAGCAGTGTTTGTAGCTCATTTGGGAGCCAAGCGCAGTGCTAATTTGTTGCACTTGCGCACCCTTCCACGGCTCCTGCAACAGAACCCTCGTGTGGCAGATAAACTCGTGACCAATGTGACACACCAAAACCGCTCCATATGTGT
The DNA here is from genome assembly GCA_018904035.1 of Zaprionus ornatus. Classification (NCBI taxonomy): domain Eukaryota; kingdom Metazoa; phylum Arthropoda; class Insecta; order Diptera; family Drosophilidae; genus Zaprionus; species Zaprionus ornatus. The sequence goes on along the minus strand of JAEIFZ010000115.1, from coordinate 19,419,410 downwards.
GCTCTGTCCAGCCTGGTTTTTCTGCGAATCTCCCGAATACCGTTTGTTCTGTCGGTGCTTTATCAAGCGTGGAACATCGCTGAGCATAAAAGATGCCAGACATGTTCATATGTATATTATATATGTTATAAATGTACATAGGTAACTTAAAGCTCATTTAAAATATAATATATTAGGTATTCCATATCAAGCCAATAATTAAAATAAATATTAAAATATGTTCGTTCTGATTGCGATTGTGTTACTGAGTAGAGAGAGAGAGAGAGAGGGAGAGAGGGAGAGAGAGAGCGCTCTCTCGCAGCTAAGATGAGCATCGATAAAGATTGTGTCTCTCGGCTCAAGCTCAGTTGTCTTTTCACATTCAACGAAGGCGGATCGCAAAATTTTTCATAATGTTATCAGCGATCATTGTAGTTTTATTGGCAGCAGGTCAACTTGGTAAGATAGACCGATGTAACAGTAACACTTGTGGAATTCCCTTACAAATTGTAAACAAATTTAGCAATAAACAACACAACAGAGCCCAAACACAATCTTTAATATGTTGTGATTCTCAGCTGAAATAAATTGATAAAAAAGACGCTTATCAAAACACTGTTCTTTGCGTGCAGTTCATGACCGCGTTGGACTAAAAATAGTACAATACTAAGAGCAAGTGTGTAATACGTGAATGCAAGTGCTGAGTAATAACCTAAGACTACAAGAAACCAAACGGAATTAATCCGTTTATGTGCGCGGCGATATAAAAATGAACTAATTGCTATCAAGTTTGATTTTTAGAAAAATTCATTGATTACTGATTATCGTTAACCTTTCCATTTATCGATTGTTGTCTTCACTTCTTCCGCCACAGTTTTTACACTCTTTCAAAAGACAAATTATTTGTTTCGGCATGTTTAAGAGATATTTCTGATCCTAATATGTTTATACATATACTCGTATTACTTATCAGCGTCAACAAGAGAGTCGAACTAACTATGCCCTATGTCTACTGGCGCTTGTTTCTTATTACTGCATTTCATTTCTCTCTCTCTCTGACTTTCTCTCTCTCTCTCTCTTTCTCTCTCTCTCTCTCGGTCTCTCCCTCTCTCTCTCTTTTATGTCTCTATTTTTCGCCTCTCCTTTCGTCTACCCTCTGATTCCCTCTGCCTTTATCTGACTCTCGTTCTCATTAGCTAAGGACTCAAATAGGTCCAATAGGTCCAGCAAAAATATAAATCGTTAAATCTATCTTCATCTAAGTTGCGAAAGCGCCACAATCATTTAAATTCATTAATTAAATTAATTGTTTATTCATTGTTCATTCCTTCACATACTTTCAGCTTTGGCTGAAACACAAAGCCCTTCAGAAGAATGGTTCAAATGCCTTAATGGCAATTTGATTGACATCAGTCTGAAGTGCGATCAGAAATATAACTGTGACGATCGAAGCGACGAGGCCTTCGAAACGTGCTACAACACCACCTGCGACGAGGAGGATCACTTCAAATGCGGGAACGGCGGTTGCATTCGTAAAGAACTTTCCTGCGATGGACTCGAAGACTGCTTAGATAGTAGCGATGAGAACAAATTTGTGTGCGCCAACGAAACCACCATCGAAGCGGTGCTCAGAGAGTTTCGTGGAAGTTGCGGGTAAGTTTTGCATGTGGTATTTAATCGAAAGAGCTCGAACTGAACTCGTCTTTCTTCCCCCAATGTCTGCAGTTCCGATTTCGCACTGGACTGCAACGATGAAGATCGGCAAAGATGCCTGAGGTGGAGTCAAGTCTGTGATGGGTATGTGGACTGCAAACATGGCAGGGATGAAAGTAAGGATTTGTGTGGTGGCAGTTACTGTCCCCCTGATTCTTTTCGCTGTCAGAGTGGCACGTGCATTGAAGATAAAAAGCTTTGCGACCGACACTATGACTGCTATGACGGCAGTGATGAGTTAGCTGGCATATGCCACCAGATAACTGAGCAGAGTAGAAAAGAAGTGCCTGAACCTGCACCTGGACCTGCACCTGGACCTGCACCAGAAGAGGATGTAACTGAACGCCCAATTGAAGCTGATCATGAGAGTGTCTGGAGGGTAGATGGCTGCCCTGTTTCCCACCAGCCGGGCAGGATCATTAGCGACTTCTTCTCTGAGTTCAGCTACAGCCCCACGGTCGAGTACATACCAACAAAAGCTGTTGTGACTATAATTTGCGAAGCGGGCTACGAGATTTTTGGCACTGGAACGAGCACATGCAAAGAGAATAATGAATGGCATAATGGAATTTTAGATGAATGCATGCGCGTGTGCAATCAGAGCATCGACATGCGCCACCATAGGTACCATCCGCAGTGCAGGGGGGACTTTCAAACACTCCGAGACTGCACACAGAAAACATTTCCATTGAACACAACGCTGCTTGTGACCTGCGCCCCAGGCTATAGAACGACCAACGAAATCGATGCCATTCAATATACTTGCAATGCAAATGGTGACTGGGCAGCCGATACTACCCGACCTGCATGCGAGCCCATTTGCGGAGTAAAGTCGCCATACTATCCTGAAGTGACACCCTGGAATGTTAGCATATTCCAGCGTGAGTTCGATGCTACATACCGTTTCAAGTGCTTGGGCACTATTCTGTCGCCCTACGTTGTTATCACCTCTGCAGAGTGTCTGAAAGATGGGAACAGCTTGGATCCGCTCGAGAAACACGTTTATTTTGCTGTGGTGGAGGGAGCCTACACAAGGGACTTTGATTTGGACGGCGATCATGGCTACACTGTGCACAATATTGCAAAAGTCCACAGTGTCACAGCGTATGTTTTCTTCTGAACTCTAACCGTTTCAAATATTCGACCAATTTTCACTTTCTCAACAGCCACAAAGAATATTCTGCAGTACTTCTCACGCTGGTGAAGCCCTTTAAGCTGGGACCAAAAGTCAGGCCAGTGTGCTTGGATATCAGTAAGAAGGCAGGAGAAGTTCAGATCAGCAGCGATGGCAACTTCGAAAAAGGTCAAACTGGAATGGGAATCACCGTCAAGGGTTATCGTAACAAGTACACGTTAACACACTTTGTGAAGGATTCGAGCACCCAGTACGACATTAGGGGATTCTCCAAACCGATCTCCGATACCATCTCAGAGGAAAGAGTTATTTAATTGATATTTTGCTGTTTCTGTTACAAACAAATGTAAATTTGTATCAATTAAAGAGAGTTGCAAATGATTAACAAGTGACATTTATAGAGTAAAGCGTTCCACTAAGAGAAAGTCAAGAAATTACCTGTCTTCAACTCAGATGTGAATACTAAACATGCCACTACCTAAGAACTGATTCGCAGCAAGTTTAGTGCCAACTTGCAGTTCTTGACAAGAGGAAAATGAACAGTAAATGGTCAGTGGAAGGTCTCCTCAGAGTAGGCAGCGCACGGCATTAACCGAAGGCATTTGCATGGAAGCAGCAGACTCACATGCACATACACAAGCACAAAAGTCGATTGTGCCGTTTTGCCTGATTTCCTGATTTCTCGGCCGACACACAGACAAACAGAAACAGACGCACAGACACGCATGCAGAGGCGGAAAAACTTTCGCAACAATGCAACAAAAGTGGCCGCAAGTTCGCTCAGTTGTGCTATAACGCCCAGTCCGAGTTCGGTTAATGAATGGCAGGCTTAATTATTTGGCCAAGGGGAGTGCTACGAGGTGTGGGCAACAGGGCAGGGGGAGTTGTGGCATGTTAAATGGAGATAGGGAGGGTGAGCGTGGTCGACAATCAGCAGCCACTGCCCCATTGTTATGGATATTGGCTGAGACCCCTTGTCCGAGGGTTGCTTTTAATAATTGTTTATATCAGTCGAATGCAATTTTTTTTTTTTTTTGCTTTGCCCCGTTTAAATATTCCGAGCGTGGCAAAGTTTCAATTGTGTTTGCCTTTCTGTTGTTTTTCCTTTTGTCCTTTTGTTGTTATTGCCTCTGCTGTTGTTGTTGTTGTTGTTGTTGTTGCCGGTGCCTCTTTTTTGCTGTATATATTTGCCATTGATATTGCGCTGGCAATTGGCTGTTGATTTTTCCGTTTGGTTTTTCTCTATAGGCTAATTCACATTGCATATTTAATTAAATGTTTTTTATTTTTGTTTTTATTTCCGATCAATTACAGCGAGTTTCAGCCGAAACTTCGCGCTTTGTCTGAAGCACACGAAACTGGCAATTGTTCTGTGTATTTTACGCCAATTATCCGATATTCTCTCTAAGGGAGGAAGCCCGACTGCAGCTCACTTCTATTGACGTGTTGCACAATACCGGACAAATGCTTAAAAATGTCTACGTGGTGCAGGAACTCTTGCATGATACTTTATCAAGTTTAGATACACACGCATACACACATGCACACACATACGTACGTCTATAGACTGATACACCTGCATGAGAGGCATCCAAACGCGCTGCCTCTGCCTGCCCTTTCTGCAACAGTTGCCACTCGAGACTCGAGTCTAAGCTCAGTCACCTCGCTCGTCCCCCCTTTATCCAATCCCCCGGCACAGCACGCGGGTTTCAATGCGTCAACGTCTCGCTGTCTCGCTGGCTTGTCATGCATTTTACGCATGAGAAAATATTTTCAGTTAACAAGTGCGATGGCTGGGCGAGAGCGGGTGAAACTCAAAGCAAAGTGGGAAGGGGAAAAGGGGAAGGGGGAACAGGGAAATGCACATAAAATAAATCGAAATAAGGCGAGCAAATAACAAACGATGCGCCTGTCAACACCAACGCCAGCGACGGCGGGTGCGAGGATGGAGAGGGAGTTCGGACAATGCCGCCGGTTTTGTTTATGGCGCGATATGAATGACACGTGACTGGAAGACAACGAGGAACAGTAACAGCAGCAGCAGCACGAACACCAACAGCGACGGGAGTTGCTACAGTCGCCTGGCAAAAATTATGAAATTTAGCGCAAGCCACAGAACCCAAAGCAAAAAACGACCCCGCAGACATGCAGTGCTATGACAGCTTTTGCCATATCGCACCTGCTGCACACATACTGATACCAGACACCCACTCACACACACACACGCACACACATATGTGTCTGGAAGGGGAGGGTAGCGGATACATGTGACGGCCAATGCGCTTAGCACTTTCATTTCGTTTGGCGCAAATTGCTTAACCACAATACATGTGTGCATGCAAAGCGGCAGCACACACGCACACACACACACACAGACACAGCCAGGCACAGCGACATGCACTCACATATTGTAGCATTAGCAACGTCAGCCTTGTGATGCTTCTCTCTCTGTCTAACACTTTACACGCTGCAAAAGGAGCAACTCTTGCAAGTTGTCGCCAGCAGCTGTTGCTCGACGTAGCCGCTAACGGTTTAACGCTTTGCTGCGCTTTTTTCTTATGCTATCCATGTTTTCATCTTCCACACACTCACACACCAATATACAAGCACACACACACACACGTATCGCTCATTTGCAGTTGCTAGGTACGTTGCCTGAAGTTGACAGTCGAAAGTTGCGAGGCAGCCGAGGGAGCCCAGGGGAAACCTGTGTACGACCACACCAATTAGGAGTCTGTGGAAATTCAGATGATTCGGCAGCAGGTGGCGAACTTCACTTGCTACTTTCCGGCTATGAGTTATGTGCCAACCCGTGGTCCAAAGCTGCTGCAAGCAATTGTTGCGGATTAAATGCCAAATTTAGTTGTTGACGAGGCGAACACGAAATGAAGCAACTGATGATTAGTTTATTTCTTTTATTGTTATTTCTTGTTTATTATTTATTTATTTATTATTTGTATATATATATTATTTAAATTATATGTATTATTTAAAGTCTTTAAGACGTTCTAATACTATTATTTAAAAAGCGAGCAACCGCAAGTGACAAGAGTTGGCCTCTGTATGTGGTACTTATGTGCCTTCACTCCCCTACAAGACTTCTTACCTACATCGTATACATGTCATGTAAGGCAAAATTAAACCAGGGAAATCTTAATCCGAATTCAGATCAGCTCAAAGTTGTGCAATCAAGAAAATGGTGAAAATTCAATTGGGGAAACTTTAAATTGTCAAAGAACAAGTGCAAATTGCTGCACTCATCAAGCTGCTGACTTTGTTTGATAGTGCAGCACTTTAACCATCTGCCTCTGGCTTTGTGGCACAAACACACACTCACACACTCATACAAATCTTTTGTTGTCAACGTTTGTTTGTGCTGCGGACAGTTGGGTCAGCAGGGTGTCTCAGAGTTCCCCTATACATGTGCGTGTGTGTGTGTGTGAGGTATAGGCGTATTCGATTTATGGCTCGAAAATTTGTTACTCATTCGCCGTGGGGTCCCGCAGTGTTGATCAAATTGAAGCTATTGGAGCCTTTATTTTGATTTCAATTGCGGCTGCTTTGCAGCCAGAGCAGTAAATGCCTTTTGACAATTGGCTTCTGGCAAATATTGCAGCCTTTTGTTGCATTTCCGGCAGCACGTGCTCAAGTGGTCGCTTCAAGTACCGTTTGCAGCCAGCAACCATGTCGCCAGCACACATACAAAATGTATATGAGTGTGTGTATGTGTGTGTCTCCTCGGGCAGCTGCATGTAGATGGAACGAGCCACCTGCTACCTGCATGTGCATGCGTGTGTGTGTGTGTGTGTGTGTGTGTGTGGATGCTGTTGCTCGGCAAATTGACAAAGTTGCATAATTGTCAGGCACCCACAGGGTAATTGTAATTAATTGACACAAAATTATTATCTAAGGCTAAATGGCAACTTTGTGGCTGCTGCAGCCTGTAACCTGCAGATTTAAGCATGTTCCTGCATAGATACGAGTATACATTCGTATCTGTATCTATTTTCATTGAAATTAATGCATAGCCAAATTCTAAAGACAAATAAAATGATGATTAATCGCAAATTGTGTTTATCTCTGCATATTGCTCACCTTTGCTCCCACTTCCAGCTCTGACCAGTTTATAATCACACATAGATATTGTTCTGAGTGCTCTTATCTCGTCTTATCTGGAGTCAGCCAAGCAAAATTGGACATTAAATTGTTGGCTTGTGATTTGATTCGAAAAATAGCCAATTATAAGCTGCCATTAAGCAGTGAATACAATCTGTCAGTTGCATTCTGGCTTCATGTTCCAGCTCACAAGACAAAACACAAATGTCACACATGTGTCCAGAGTCCCTCAAAGATCTCCAGTTGTGGTTTTCCTGTTGCTGCCACTGTGGCACTGTGTGCACTGGAACTGTCCGCAGTTTCCGCTCCGCGGGACGCAGGCAGAGGTTGCAAATAAAATACTCACATTCAATGTCATTAGAAAACTCTATTAACAAGAATCGTTAATTGAAGACAACCTGCTGCGAACTTATCTGTTTGGCAGAGACAGGAAAATGCCCACAGACTGTTCTTGGTTTATTCTTAGAGTGTTTAAGGTGAGTGTTTTTTGCCTGTGATAATATCTTCATATTGTAGTAATATGTAGTACGTGTAGTTATAATTAGTATGTAAGACTCTGTGTAATTGTATGTATCGTTTAGTTTGTCGATCATGGCTCAACGCCATCTATTGTAACTATTGTAGTTTAAACAGTTGTAGTTCACTAAGCGGCCTCTAGCGAGAACAAGAGGAGTAGAGAGAGAAGAGAAGCGACGCACTTCACTTTTCCATGCAACGCTGAATTGTACGGACGCGGATTGTGAAATTAAAATAATTGAGCCTAAAATAAAAACGTTAATTGATTTCTAACTAAAAAAGGCTATCCGACTACTCTGTCTACTAAAATATAATTTAAGAGATTCATATGCTATTAATTCTTTTTACGCACTTTATACGCAATGAAAGTAGTTATACATTTTGCTTACACATTTTATTTAGTTTATTTCCTTTCACTTGTCTACTTTCTTAACATCTTTCGCTTTTCTCCTGACCTCCTGTGGGATTAAGGCGGAAATTAAATCTAGCGACATTTCCGCTTGACCCAATTGAAGCACATATACATATGCTAGTGCGCATGTACGTGTGTTCTGTTTGAGTTTGTGTTTTGGGAAGTTCAACTGGTTTCATTTTACTTGAAGTAAGTAAGCTCTTAGGTGCCTGGAATAGGATTCAAAACTTCACAGCCAAGCACGAAAAATATCTAAAAACATGTTAAGCAAATTATGAAAATCACTGAATCACACAATTAGAGATTACATTGACATCAGCACCTGCTAATCATATAATGCTAGCCGAAGGGGAGTGGCTTGTCCATGTTCACATGATTTCCACGCCCGCAACTAATCAGCGAGCTCGCATTAGTCGTCAACCACAGAGATTAATCATATCAATCACCTTCAATCAAACGCCTGTTTCATTACCACAGCATGTACGAGCCAGGACAGGCGCTCCAAGGCAACTCAACAGCAGCATCAGGGTATGATTTCCTTGCTCAACACTGGCAAATGAGTGTTTCAAATACCATTCAGATTCACAAGTGATCACCTGAGCTGAGTTGGCTCTGCGGCAGTGGCAGTCAATGTCGATTAAAAAACTGATAATCAAAGTCAGTTCACTACAGTCGAATTGAGGTAAAAACATAAAACCTTCGTATAAGGAAGCGTTAAATTTTAAATATTTATTAAGTTTTACAATTATATTTGATTTTACTGTATGACAAAATGGAAGTCACACGCAGTCGCGAAATAAAAGACTTGGTCAATTCGCTCTTCTTCCTCATGAATCGCCAAAACTTCCATGTACGGCAGATTGACAATGAAGAGAAGCGCTTCCGCAGAGCCGTACAAGATTTGTCGGCGACCCATAAGAAGATGGAGCACATTTGTCAGATACAAGACTATCAGGAGATGATGGCTGAAAACTCGCGACAGATGAAGATTTACCATGACAGGCTGAAGAAATATCTAGAACTCAACGATGATCTCAAGCATACCAAGTTGTATCAGCAGGCTGACGAGGTCCTCAAGACAACTCTACAGGCGATCAAGTAGCTCGGACCTAGCTCACTTATGTCCTATATATATAAGTGATTTCTGAATTCTAGAAGTTTACAGTGGCAAAATTAAAGCCCTTTACTTGTGTGGAAAGGCCAAATAAAGATTTGTTTGTTACGGGGAAGTGTTATATATATGTATATTTGCATGGTTTGATAACTATGGAACTAAGTAGAACTTGCTTCGTTGATTCTCTGTGACACGTAGAGTGCATGGCGGATAGTGTATTTGCTCGTCTGAAGAGCTGGAGAGTTGGCCAACTGACCTGCAAGAAAAGTAAACGAGCAAACCGCATTCTAAAGTAATTTCTACTTAGCCACAAGTAACTGTAACCAGCACGGAAAAGTGGTAGCAAAAAAGTTTAGAACGAGCAGCGGCACCGCAAAAATTAAAATAAAGTGCCAAGAAAGTAAAAGGCGAGTGCGCTGGCCATCTTGAAGTTGCCCACCACTGCAGCATCCGGGGCAAACCACCTCCTCCTCCTCCTCCCTTCACTTCGCAACTAAAAACTGTTGCTAGTGTGTGTGTTGCAGGAGGCGCAGGTGGGGAAGGACGTGATACTTAACCACGTGGCTCTCTTGCTAGCTTTTAATAATTTTTAACTCATTTTGCACTCGGGGAATCACAACAACAACCGTCGCTAGCGTCGCCTGCACGTTGCGCCTTTCGTCTTTCACCTTGTGCGCCTTGTTTCACTTATGAATTGCACAAAGCCGAGTGCAAAGTTTTTTATTTCAAAAGTCGCCAAAAACTTTCGTTCGTATTCTTTGAGTACATCTCATTCGGTGTTTTTCGGGTTAAGAGGTAAATTATGCAATTACAGTGACTGCAAAAGTAGTGTGGAAAAGAAGCGTGAAGAACTGCAAAGGTTCCAAACAGCAACGAAGGTAACAGCCAAATCTGCTCGACCTGAGATATCCTATAGTTTACGATATCACAGGGAATTCCGAAAATAAGGTCTTCAGACGGGCATGGCTCGATCGTATTGATTTCACTTGGAACTTCCAATTATTTAACGAGTTAAGTTATCTTTGGAAACAATGTCTTTAACATTCTGACCTATTATGATACGTTATTGAAAACCCTCAGTCTTACTCTTCACTTCAAGAGCATATCATCTAAATTTACAGTTAATTTCAATACTTCATCATCAGCCTTACAAAGACACAATGTTCCGATTTTGTATAAATTACATACGTTTGTATGGTCCATTGATTGGCCGTAGTGGATCATTAAGTGCGTCCAGTGATTATTGCGGTTTCCTTTCGCAATGCTGGTAGAAACGCACACCTATTTTACAGGTGAACGGGAGCAGAAACATATTGACAATTTACGTAATTCATCTTGACCATGTCTGACAAATATTACAAAGGCGAAAATAAAACGCATTGGAGACTAATCATCCACCTTTGTGACTGTGTTTTGTGTTTTACTATAGGGTTACAAAGTAAGATACTTCTAATAATTTTCAATGCTGTGCACTTAACATTATCTCAGATCCTTATACCTTAATATAAATATATATACAGTTGAACAATTAAATTGTACAGAAAAGCACTGTGTACTTAGTTTACACACTCTTCTCCTCGATGTGCTCTATTAGCGCGGCTTTGGTAAGATTTTTGGCTGGCTTCTCACCAAAATGTTCATCCAGAATGATTCGCAGCTGGGCAACAGTGCAGTTCTTTAGATTCTTGTCCTTGATCAGATCCTCGACAAAGTCGTAGCTCTTGATCTGCTCATTATCGATTTTGGCCATTTTCGGTGCACTTGAACCTTCGGTAGGGGGTTTGGCAGCACGTTTCTTTGGGGGCTCGACTTCGGCGCCAAAGATTTCCTCGTAGGCGGGAATAAGTTTCTCAATGCGTTTGTTCTGCACAGCAGGATCGGGCATCTGGTTAAGTCCATCCTCATCTAGTTTGAAATTCAGAGAGAGAGCAAGCAGATTTGATTGCAACACCTCCAGGTTGGGATCATTGATAAGATTGGGCTGATAGTCAACCGTCAGCTTCTTGATAACCTTCTGGAACAGTTCAACACCTTCATCTGTGGCCGTATTGGCAATGCTATTCCAGTCACACATGTCAATGTGACGAATGTGCTTGGCCTCCGGCAGAAAGATAATCTTGAAGCCATCACCCGTCAGCAGTGTCCGATAATTCTTATCATCTGGCTCGGCAGCCTCCACCGGCACCAAAGCCACGTAGCGCGGCACCGACTTGCGCTTGCACATAAATATACAGATGGCAATCTTCTCGCGCTCCAGACATCGTTGCCACAACGCACGAAACAAGCGCTTTGAGCCGATGATGCTCTGATCATCCGGGTACATGAAGCAACATGGCTTGCTATAGATGATATCTGGCAACGCAGATCGATGCTTGAATCCGAGCAGCATCATGCCAGGAGGATGCAAATTTCGAACATGATTCATCTGCTCTGTGGTGACCCGAAATACGTCCTCACCCACCTTGACCTCATACCAGCCGTCTGTGGACTTGATCTGATACTCATGGGTAATCTTCTCTGTCTCCTTATCAATCTTCTGCACCATGATCATACGCTTTTTGCGTACAACGCTGTTGTCGCGGCGCAATATGTGCACCTTCTTGGGATAGGCAGAGCGCTGAAAGTAGTTGTAGTACTGCATAGATATATTGAGATTAGGGCCCAGCGAGAAACTGAAATGTCCTAAGCAGCGTCGCAAGAAGTCCTGCCTCAGCTTGCGATCCTCCAAAATATCTCGCTGCAACTGCGCGTCTGGCACCCGAAACGAGTCGATGTCGATGGCTGTGGAATGAAAGTAGAGTATTAGAATGGATTCCAATGATCAGTATAAAGACTGAAAGAAATAACAATCATGGAACTGTAAGCAAATCCAAAAGCACAAGCCAATAGAACTTCTCTTGGATGCGAGTGAATCATTTGCTCAGATTTCTCTTCGATATCTCAAAACCTGAGGGGCTACTCTGCACGCCAACCAGGGGAACAGATATCGTTGGTACTGACAGTCCATTACTGCATCTCACCTCGCGACAGCGTTATGAACTCCTTGTAGAACGGTTCGTAGTCAAAGTCATCGATCATGGGAATGACTTGGAACTCAAATTCCTTCCCCTCCAGATCGCCGGCCTTCTGCAGCGCTATTTGAAATTCGCGGCTTGATTGCGGGTGCGGCTGCTCCACGTCCGTCATGTAGACAATCTTGGCATTGTTTAGCTTTTTGCCACACTTCTCCAGAAGATCTATGCACAGTCGTATCATGTTCGCAAAACTGCCACGTCCGTCGGGTTCGACCAGACCATATTCACTGGAAAACTTATCTTCCGCAGTGCTTAGAAAATCCAAATAGTGTTCCACGATGGGTTTGGTCAACTGTCGCATAGGCAGAAAGATGGCACAGTTCTCCGGCACCGCAATGTGCTCCAGGCACTGCTCCTCGAGCGGCGGCGGACTGTGCTTTGTGTTGGCGAACGCAAGACCCATCAGATCTTTTCCGTTCACCAGCATGCCCGATATGAATGCACGGCGTATTATCCGCAGTGCCTCCATTAGTCGTTCCGTCTGTCAATAGCACACATACAATAAAATTGTAAATAATAGATGTATTTCATTTGGCGTACCTGCAAATTAGCGTCTACAACAAAGAGTATAGCCTCGCGACCATGGAAATCGCGTTTTAATGCAATCTCATCCTCGGAATCGGTTAGCTCGACATCATTTTCGGGATCCCATGTGCTCATTTTGCGTTTTATTTTCTTTCCATCAAGTCCGCCAATTTCACAATGCAGCTGATTGAGTGACGCCGGCTTCTACAGTGTGACCAAGTATGCTCAACATAATAAATCTAGAAAAGTGTATTAAATTTAAACAGTGCCATGTGAGTGTTACGTTAACTCTGAATTGAATCATAGATGACGCCACAAAAATGTTCCAGCTACTTACAATAGATGACGCTATTCTTGCATTGTACCATCTAGTGAGAATAATGTAACTAAATGCGTCCTCTGGGCGTCACTAACGTAAAATGGAATGATTTTCGTAATGCTGGACATGATTTATATTTGATTGTTATGTAAGAAACAATTTAGTTATCAAAAATACGTTTTATTCGACCAATAAAAATAAGAAAGATCTCCGGGCAGTAAGATTTCGAGATTTAAAAAAAAAATAAGAAACAGTTCTGTCTAGAAAAAAACCCAACCTGGCAGCCCTGTTAAATAAGCAGTTCACTGCCTAGTGTGCATGCATTTCAGTGCAACCCATGACACGATCCCATTTCTGCCAAGACACGATCCCATTTGTGTCTCGGATGTGTCTAGGATTACTCGTGTTTTATTTATTTTATTTATTCTTTTATTAAACGAATACGTACTTTTTTTTTTACTTTATTCTCTTTATCCGTTACTTAAGACATATCAAAGATGCCTAATTATACAAACGAAGACCAGAAGAATCAAGAGCGCATGCGAAATATTGATGGAGGCAGCTGCGGATTTCTGTTTCTTGACTGTTTTCGACAACAGAATCACTTGAGCGGGTCCTGCTGGTTGCTGGGGTGGCGCAACAGGCACATAAGCAACGGTGCCTGGCTGAGCTGGAGCTGGAGCAGCAGCTGGAGCTGGAGCAGCTGGTACTGGAGCTGGCCCAGCTGGAGATACTACAACCTGCGTAGCATTGTGGGTTGTGGCATTGAAACCTTGAGCTGCACCAACAGCTGCAATTGGGGCTGGAGCTGCTGGAACCACCTGCACGGGCACCACGACTGGATGAGCATGGCCCACAGCCGGCCGATTGGGGCAGATGAGATGAACCGTTTCTGTGTACAGTTTGGCATTGCCCGGCACAGGTTCCTTAACTGTCTGCCTATAGCAACCGTTGGCATCGAGGGCGCCAGTCTCCACCACTTGGGCCACAGGTGCTGCAGCAGGAGCAGCAGTTTTAGGCGCTCCTGTATGCTTGGCCACCGCGTTGCCAATCAAACCACCCGCCAGTGCGCCGCCCAAAAGCCCCATACCTGTGAATGATAAAAGGATTGTGGAGAGGACTCAATTGGACTGAGGATTCCGCTTACCAAACGCTCCTTTTCGGCCACGTATTGGCTTTGCTTGGGCCCCGACAAGCAGCACGGCTACAATAAAAAGGAAAACTACGCGGCGATGCTGCTTCGACATTGTGAAATTCAGTTAGTTGCTCTTGCTGGCTTGTGCGCTGCTTGGTCTCTGACTTAAGATCGTCATTTCACATACTCCACACGCACGTGAATCACCTGCGCACTACCGAAAATACTCCGCACTTGTCAATATTTGTACAGTTGGGCCGAGCAAGAACAAATCGAGAGACGGAGAGAGGGAGCAGAAATTCGGAACGAAGCGTAAAGCGTAGCTGATGTTTTGTTCTACTTCTAAATTACTTAATTGCATACAGTAGTGTCTCATATAAAGGAATAAACACTTGTTTTATAGATGAAAATATTATAGTAATATATATAGTAATTCTTTAGCTAATATTCCACAATGTTTTTGTACTCATCATGTTGAGTGATCACTGTGATCTTAGCCATAAGAAAGCCATGTGCTTGAAATGTAAAAAAAAGCGAGGTTATGTATAGTAGAAAGTGAGGTTATGTATAATTTGAAAAATGGTCTTTCCCCAAATTGAACTCTGTAGCTCACCTTGAAATACAATCACATACCATACCACACTTATGTATATAACATACAGAGAACAATAGTCATTCTTTCGCATGTAGCAGCAACGAGTCAGTTCTATATTTACCAAGGCCCTGCTCAGACATATTGACTGTGCTCCCTGCTCGTAATTATAACAATAAACTGAAGACTATGGAAACAGTAGCCGACATTTGTGTGTGTACGTGAAAGGGCTTAAAGTGGTGTGATTTAAGCCAGAAATTGCCAAAAACGAAACGAGAAAAAAAACTTTAATTGTTTAATGAGCGCAGGCCTCTCGTGCCGTCTCGCTCTCACGGCCATGCAACGTGCGATCGGCGCCCATTTTAATTTGGTTTTAGTTCGTTTTATTACCATTTTTTGGCAACATGGCAGCCAGCAGGGAACAGGCAACAGGCAACAGGGAAGAGGGAAGAGGCAACGGCAACAACAGCTGCCACATTGCATATGGCACGTGAGGCAGTTGGTTTAATTTTGATAATTCGCTGGCCGAGACAGACACGCAACATGGTTTATGTTAACAAGCAGAGCAGGCCAAGCAGTGGCAAAGTGGCCAAGTGGCTCAGCCGCTTTGGGCCATTGATTAAGCGGGCTTTAAGCATTGACTAATGACGGCCCCAAGATTGGGCGTTAGAGCGCATAATTCAGCATTGGCCAATGGGTGTCGTGGAGTGGATGGGGAACATGGGGAGCTTGGGGCATGAGGCCTATGCGGAATGTGCCGCATCACGCTGTGTGGGTTGAAGGTTGCAGATTTGCCTTGGAAAGTGGAACTCAGGAATATCCCAAGTCATTTGTTTCGTCGGATTTGCCAGCGCGTCTTTAATTTGCTTAATAAATATTTGTTTACTTTTGCCTCTGCTTGTGGGTCGAGCAGTCTCGAGCAGGTCGAGCGGTCCCGGCCCTGGACAATTGTCAATTGCAGAGCATTTTCACGTTGTCAGCGGGTTCGGATTGCGGGTGGGGGTGCTAGTGGTGTCTTGGGTGCGCCACTTGAGTTGAGTTCTACTCTTGAGCTGTTGGCCATAAATCATTCGTAACGCCGAACGATGACGACGAAAATGTCAGGCGCAGGATGCGTAGAGTACAACGGAGAAGGGAAGGGCAGGACAGGGCAGGACAGGGCAGGGTAAGCCAAGGCAAGGCGCCAGTCACAAGGCACAAGAGATTGGGCGTTGCAGCGTCTTTCTCTCTTGATGGACATTCAGGCCTGGCGGCCATGCCAACAGTGTCTTCCACTCCCACTCCCACTCGCACTCGCACTCGCACTGCGTGTCTTGCCTGCAAGGATAATGACGCGCAAATCGAGCCCATCATCAGTCGACGCTGTCTTCCAAGTCCAGCTCCAGCGCTGTCTCTGCTTTGTTTCATGTCGTCGTGCTTTGCTTTTAGTTGCCTCTATTATCCTTAATGCGACTCACTTTGTTAGAAACGTCAGTCGGCCTGCAAGCGCCATTATCATCACGTTGTACCCGAAACAACAACAACAACAACACGACAACAGCCAAGCAAGAAATGGAAAATGTGCAGACACGCCGGCAGCGGCCCCTTTCTCCTTGTCCTGTCACTCGCCAGCAGCCCCGCCCCGCCCCCGCCACAGCGAAATGTGTCCGAAACTGCACGGAAATAAAGATAAAACATGACAGGCAGTTCACATCGAGTCATTTATAATAAGCCAAATATGACCGCGACCGCGACCGCATGTGCCATCCTCCCTCAGCTCCTCCTCGCAACACCCTCTCTATGCTGCTCAGTCTCGACTTGCACTTTACTCTTCATATGCCCCGAGTCAATTTCTAAGCCCCGACAAGTGCCAAGAATTAACTCTATTTTGTGGCAACTAGACTGATTTTAGTTGTATAACAGAAGTCTACTTTATAAGGAGTTTGGTTCAATATAATCTACATACATTTAGTGTAAAGATCCAAAAGTTCAATATTTATTGCACGTTGAACTTCCTCTATTTATTTTTAACATATTTATTAGTTCTTCTTCTTCACAACTTCTTCTTTTACACAACTTGTCACTCTCGTGACTCACGATCGACAAAGTCTCTCTCGCTACACTCTTATTATACCTTCTCTCCAGCTCCTTCCAGCGGCGTGCTTGTTTAGTACAGATTCTCACATATGGTATTTATGGAGATTTACTAAAATTCAACTTTAATTCATTATCTTCGCTCTAGCCAGACCGTAATATTTGCAGTTATCGTTTACCATGAATAATTTATTTACTGAGCTAAGAAATGTGGACTGACTGTATTAGAAACTCTTCATTTATAATAAGCGCTTAAAGTTGTTACACCCTATCGTAAATAGATCGTCCAAATGCTCGATAAATTGTTTTCTTCGGTAGGTTGTCTCTATCGATCACAGTTTTTATTAAACTTAATATTCAGTTGTTTTCTTTATTTTTCATAAACATGGGTGGCTTGGCAACTAAGCCAGCAAAAGCGGTTAATGTGAAGATCTTCCTCCGAGATGACAGTGAACTCCGAACACCGCCCGTAAATTCATTGACAAATCGTTGATTAGAGGAATGAAATTAGTACTAAAAACATATATAAGCAATAAGATGTTTTAGAACTAAAATATATATAAGTAATAAGATGCCTCAGACAAATGTTATTGGACTCTTTGGAAATAGTAATGCTTAGACATCTTGAAGCAACATCTTTATCTCTATTTTCTTGCTCACTTGCTGTATACAAGTCAAACTTGACAAATCTAATATCTATAATAATTAAAATTATTGTGTTTGAATAATTTAATTAAATGTTACATAAAATTCAATATATTCTTTCAATTCTTAAGAATATTTCTTCACCCTGTGATGTTAAGATACAATATAATGATGTACGGTTTCTTCACTTAATAATAATAAAAAAAAAAAAATATATATATATATATATTCTTTTGTTATCTGGAATATAAATTGTGTTTAACCGTGCAGAGATTCATTATAAACAGTTTCTCTGTCTGTTCCCTCAAGGTACTTTGTCATGTTGTAGAATATATAAAATACATCCAAAACTGTACTTCGAGTGCACTGCAGTAACTTTACCTTTCGCAGATAGTCCTTATACAACCCAACAACAATTTTATTTAAGAATTATTGAAATGTTCTTCAGCTTAAGAGTAGAAACCGATAGACAATTGAGTAGGTTTTCCAGTGCGTGGATGCTAATGATGCGCCTAGACAGTTGCGATTCCAAATTTCAGTAGACAATTTGGCAAGCTGTCAGCGGCACTCTCTGCAGAGAGGCGTGGCAGAGCAGGGCAGGGCTGGGCAGAGATTGAGCAGAGCGTAGACAGCGGCAGACGAGAATCCGCAGCTAATGACTGTCTACAAATGCCACGCCAGGCAGCCAGGCAGCCTGGCAGCAAAGACATCAATCAACTTGAATTGAATCAACCACCCCATGGGCACGGGAGGGGCGAGAGGAGGAGAGTGCCATGACGCCAGGGGTGAGGGGCAACACTTGGCTGCAGCTTAAGCAAATAAACAAACTTATAAACTCATTCAAATCATATTTAAAATCATCGCAGGCAGCAACGCAGGCAGCAACAGTAGCAACAGCTGGCAACATGCAACTGCCTGTCTGCCTGCCCCCGTTGCCGTTCATGAATTATTTGTGGCAGCTTATCAAACGTGACCAAAATGGACAAAAAGTTAATAATCAGTAGAAAAACAGAGTAACGGAATACGGCAGAAGCAGAAGCGTGCCAGCTGGCTGACAAGGGCGCTGGACAACAGCTGGCCGGGGCCGGGCAAGTGTGAAAAGCGCTGGAGAGAGAGAAAAAAAAAATAAGCGAGAACGAAGGAAAAACTGTGATAACCGTGTGCGAGGACATTCGAAGGGGGGCAGGCAAAGCAAAGCTCGTCAGCTCGATTTTGAATACAAGTGAGTGTCTACTCATGAGTGTTGTGTGGAAAAAAGAAACTAGGCCGCTCGGCCATATTATCTTTTGCCTGACCACAAGACGTGTCGACGCGGGGTTGCGCATACGCGCCGTTGACCCAGCTGCACGACTGACACCGCACACACACACACACACACACACACACACGGGCATAAATCATCAACAGCAGTGCCCTTTGCCTGTTGTCGACAGTCCGCAAAGTGTTTCTTCAGCTTTTCGGCTGCGGCTTACAAATTTTATATAGTTATATATTCCAAGCCGATTATTGACCCAAACTGCACAACACGTAAAAGTTGCGGCCAAGAAGTTGTCTGAGACTGACTCTAGTCTTCGTTAGTTGCGGTCAGCGCGACAAAGGACTTGTGTTTTTTTAGTCATAGTCTCAATTGCAGCTATAAAGTGAGAGAGAGAGATAGAGAGAGAGAGAGTGCTGGCAGTGCAGCTTTAATGCCTGAATAAGGCAGTCAACTTTGAGATACTTTTAACTAAAGATACTGACAAAGCTGCAGACATATTTACAGCTTGAAAACTGCACAAGCCTTACTTAAGTCAATCATGTGCTTTCTTCTTGTTCGTTACTGTATGTAGAGTATCAATCTGTAGTACGAGTATATCTAAGATACTGACAAAGCTGTAGAAATATTTATAGCATAAAGACTGCACGAAGCTTGCCTAAAGCATTCAAAGCACATTTCTTTTTGTTCTTTGTAGTTTTCTACTGTATGTAGAGTATCAATCGGTACCTGCTTCAGCTGCTGTTGCAACTAACTATCGGCTAGGGAACCCCTCAATTGCGAATTCAATTACACTTCACTGCAAGGTTCCATTATGTTGGCCGACTGAAAGGACACAGCTAAGTTGTTGGGTGTGTGCCGTGACTGCCGTCAAGGTGACGTAATTATAGATGTACTGCGAGTGCGAGTGCGAGTGCTACGCGAACTTGCGGCCAGCCCACAAAAGTGCAATGCCCGCGCAACCCTCCCAGACAGTGTGCAGGGTGCAAACTGGCAGTGGGAGGGGAATCTGCTGCGCGGAATTAGGAACTGGCGTGCAGAAAGGGTTGACAATGTGCCCAAGTGGGCGTCAACCAGACACAGTACGCACGCAGCTCGAGTTGTTGCTGTTGTTGTTGTTGTTGTTGTTGTGCGAGGTCTTTGTCGGGCAACTGTCTTGGGCAGCAGTAACTGCAGCAACACTTGGCGGCTTGTCTCGCATCTTTGGCGCATGCTATCGCCGTATCTGGTGGCAGAGACAAGACGCTGCGACACATTAGCATAAAATCAGAGTTAAGATAAGCACAATTTATGCCGAGCAGGCGACTGTGCGTTGCCTTAATGAGCGCCAGCATCTTGCGAGAGCTGCACGAGAGAGATCCGAGATCCGAACTACTTCGGGGTAATTAACAATTGCGCCAGTGTAAATCAGTTTTATCTGGCAGAGAGCCCTGGAGGGAGAGCGACGGGCAGTAGGGGGGTCACTTCTAAGCCTTTTTGAAAAATTGCACACACGTTCGGGCAAATCCTGCGACGGCAGCGACAGCCAGCGAGTCGCCGCTTAAAATGCAATTTGTTTATTTCGTCGTCATGTCGGGTCATCTCGAGGCATTTTCCTTTCTCTCTGCTGCTGCTGCTGCTTCCGTTTCCGCTGGCAGCGAGAGCTAACCTGCAAGTGGCAACTTGTTTTCGGTCTGAAAGTGTCATTAGCATTGATTAATTTGTCGCCCGATTTACATGGAAAAACAATCAATCAACGCAGTGTCGTCGCGCTGCTTCCATTGCCATTAGTCAATCTTGAGATGCAGCCCGCTGCTTGAACTCTGTGTGTCAACCAGGCCAGCCAGCCCAGCTAGCTATCTAATAGCTAGCCAAGCATCCAGTCTTCCCATTCATCCATCTCATTTCAGTCAACTTGCTGCGCTTCTTCGGGCTGGCGAGGGGGGGCAGCGACAATCGCACAATCGCAATCATCTGCCATGGTGCACATCATTAACGGCTCTGCTGGGTGTGGCCAGCTCCACCTTCGACTTGGACTGGACAGTTGCCCGTCAAGCCGCATCCTGGCCAAATTGTTATGAAGTAGCAGAGGAAGATGTAGAAGAGGCAACCAACAGTTTGGCTTTAATGAATTGTTTCTGGCCAGACTGTAATTAAAGTCCTTTGGCTGAGTTTCTATGCCGGTGGGAACAGCAGCAAGAGACCAGAATTAGACTCTATAAACAGTAAACTGTCTACAGATAAACTGGTCTTGGAAGTATATAGAATTATGAAAATATTATATCCTTAACCATATTTCAACTTGCTACTTGTAGCAGCTGAGCACCCTAGCACACTGTAATAACCATATCTGTTAATTAACATACTCTGTAAACATTATACATTACATTACATTATACATAAACATTCTGTAAATATTAGACATAAGAATCATATGTACATATCGGTTAACATTAACATACTCTGTAAAAGAAGAATAAGAACAAGAAGAATAAAAAGACAGTCCAAAACGAAAAGCGAGAGAGACGAGGCCTACGTACTTTAACTGGAACATTTCCTGCTTTTCTTATTCTGAATTCCCTGTATAACATTTAACCTTTCTGCACTAAGTCATCCGACAATATCTTCTCGGAGGCATAATTAAGCTACATCAATGTCGTGTTAAGCAGCCGGCAAACTAATGATAGCCGCATTTACAACAAAGCCATTTCTGGCCCAAAAAGAGCCAGAGTGGGCGGAAAAAAAACACAAACAAAGGACGAGGGACTTTAATTTTTATGCGTGAAAACACACAGCCACAAGCAGGAGAGAGAGAGAGAAAAAGAAGGAGACACTGCGAAGCACACTTAAAATGCGAGACATTCATTTTTCTGCAAGTGAGGGGCGACGGGGCGGGGCAGGACACGTGGACCGCAGCGACCTTTTGTGGAGGAAATTCAATTAGCCAGTCCAACGGGCAGTTCAAGTTGTTCGTTTGGGGGCGACGTTTGCTTAGGTAATGTTTCAATTAATTCATTTGTGCCTGGTGGCCACAGAGCTTGGCCACTAATGACGGTCCTCCACCCGTCCCCACCCCGCTTAGCACAAGATGATGTATCTATTCGGGTCCCTCTTTTGTCTGTGTGTGCTCACTCCCAGGCATAAACAAATCAAATCAATTGGTCGCAATTAATAACACCAATTCAGACCGATCAGCGAATGCATTTCATTATTTGTGCTATATCTTTCAAAGATATTTTATTTGATAAACGCCGACGCCGTCGTCGTCGCCGCCAGACGCGAAAAATCTCATCGCTTTAAGTGGCTCATTTTGCGACGGGGCCAAAGGGTTTGGGGCCTGGCAGTGCAGGCAATGGAAGCAGCCACAGCCCCAGCCGCAGGCAACAAGCCAACACCATGGTCCATGGTGTGGAGTGGCAGAGAGGGAGAGTGAGGGGGGGGAGAGCAGCAAAAAAGGGGCAGCTACCGGGTAACATATCAAAACGCCACAAATGGGCAAGTCAAGCAAATACGCTGGGAGAGAAAAAAATGATATGAAATGAAATCATATAAAAAAGTACCGAAAAAAGGGCAAGCATGCGACGTTCTCTAAAGGATTCGCCAGCGCAGACGGAGCAAAGACAAAGCACGGGCATTTGCGGAGGTAGCGGGCAGGGGTAGCGGGCAAGGCGAAGGCAGAGAGATATGCTGAGGTCGCTTTGTCTGCAGCTGTGAAGCTGTGCGTGTGCATGTGTGTGTGTCTATGTGTGTGTGTGTGCATGTTTGGGAATTTATGCAGCGATTTTGAAGCGTACAAGAAAAAGCCAAAAGTGAAATAAATGCAAGCCAAACTGGCGGCACAAGTTGGAGAATCGCGTAGTTGGTAGGCGAGATAGTATACCGAGGAGATTAACTTAGTATGGAAAGAAATATTATAAAACATTTATCATATCAAACAGCATAAAGTATTCAATTAAATATTATTAAATTAATACAAGCTAGTAACAAATCTAATGTTTAACACTATTAGCTAATTTAAAATGAAGATAAGTTAAGAAGTTCCGATAGTTGTTCATATATTTTGGAATCATCGTGTAATTAGAACAATAGAACCATCGTTAGGGTAATCGTTATCGAAGATCGGAACACAGGAAGACGAGAACTTGTGAAATTAAAAGACGCACATATAAGAAATAAGCTAAAAAGTGAACAAAAAGTATAAAAACAATTGAAAATAGTAAATAAGACTTTTATGCAACAATATATTATTTACTGTTTGTTCTCGCACTCCTTTAGCTGAGCTCAACTACAGGGTATTGTAGAAGTGCACACAGCATGTATGCTCTTATAATTCACCTTCTTCACACACACTTGAAGAGACGGAGAGTGTATCTCATCGACAAGTCACTCGCAGCTCGCACTACCAGAAGCTAATCCCGACACGAGATTATGGGGACGGTTGACTTAAAGCATCTGTTAAATTGGCTTAATCTGTACAAGTGTGTGAATGTCTGTCCCGCTGTCTCTCTCTCTTTGTCTGTCCGTGTGTCCGTCCGTTTGCCTTTGTAATATGTATCTCCCGCCGCCACTTTGTAACTGTTGTCATTTTTATTGCCCTGGGAATGTTTTTTGTCCACCATTGTGAGACGCACACGCCCCGCCGAAACTTTTTTCCTTCATTCGCATTGTCTCTGTGTGTGTGTGTGTTTGTGTGCGTGTATGTGTGTGTGTGCTTGCCAATATACTGCCTTCCACTGCCCGACTGGGTGTCCTTTGTACTCCGCAGCTAAACAAAAGTTTTGCCGTTGATTTTATTGACCAATTTTTGGATGCGTAAGTTTCTGTTTTTTTTTTCAGTACCTTTTTTTTCTACTCCCGCTTAATGCGCCGAGTTTTTGCATGCCTGCCCCGCACCGCCCCGCACCGCCCCTCCCCTGTCCCTGACCCTGCTCTTGTTGCTGCTCGAGCCAATCGCAGTTTATTTGGATTTCTTTTCGACTTGTTTTCGTTTTCATAAGTTTTTTATGGCTTCATCTGTGGGATTTAAAGTTTTATTGTGATTTAAACACTTGTTAATCGTGTCTGCATATGTCAATCGCCCGGGGTTAAGTGAGTGTGTGTGTGTGTGTGTGTGAGTGTGTATAGTTTTTGTTGTGGAACTGTTGGGATTAAGTTGTCGCTGTGCTGCATTTATGATTGTCTCAGACTCTGTCTGGCAGCAGGAGTTATGGGCATGATAGCAGTGGGTTTTATAAGGCTAACTATATGTGGTTAATGTATCACAGATATTGACATAACCTCTCAATGAAATATTTATTTATTTATTTATTTAACGTCAACTAAATCAGTCGACTTAAAATTAAAATTAATTTATATTTTTTAAATTAAAATTGGAAATATTATATAAAAAAGAACAAAAAAAATGAAAAAAAATAAGTTTCCAATTTTGATTTTAAAATTAAATTTTTCAATAAATCAGAAATTTAAAATTAACTAAAAAATATTGATTAAAAATATATATTTTTAAATTTAGGCTGGAGATAACAAAACAAGAATTCCCGATCCAACATTTGCTATGTCACTGTGTAATTTTTTTAAATTCTTTCAGTATATCTTACATAACTCTTACCAAATCAATTGATTTCACTTAATATAATGCAGAATATTTTTCGCCTCATGACGAATCAATTGTTCCATCATATCTGACAGATTAAAGGGAAAGTATAACGAAGACTATATAAAGTCTTATTCAGAATAGGTTGGCAGTTTAGTTGCCTTGTTTACAGATACATATATTGAAGACATGACGAAGCTTCTTTCTTTGGTATGTTGTCTCTTTCAATTATTGTTTACGATCTTTACTAAAATGTTCTTTAGTTGATGCTCATTTCTTGCATGAGTTTGGCGTATTCCTATTATCGCGAAGAAACGTACATACAGCAACCAAGTGGCGTATATCCCTATGCATATAACGGCCTCTATTATCCTCCCAATGTTGTATATCCCGTTACTTATGCCGGATATCAACCATTTTTTGGCAGACGTTGAAATCATATGCAATGAATTGTTTTGAGCATTGGCAATAAAACAAACAATAAATAAACAGTCTGATACAGTCTCTTATAGTCAGTATAACTATTTCCTGGCCTCACTTAAACACACAGCTATACAAAAGTGCTCCACTTGCAGCCCTTTTGGGGCACCTTGTGCCCGCTTTTCTGCGGCAAAGCTGGAAGATTCGCAAATCCATCGTTTCATTGATAAATTGTCTCTCGATGTCCCAACAAACGATATCAACAACGTAATGAGAGTTGGACAGGTACAAGACGTCGACTGCACACACACACACACACACACACACACACACACACACACAGAAATAATCACTACAATCTGCCAGTCGTGCTGCGACTGCGGCAACTGGTAACCACATCTGCCAGGCTGATTGCTCAGTGGACGAGTGGACAACCTGCCGGGCGATTGTAATCAAAATGCAACAAATTAAGGAGCGGGAGGGGGGGAGACAGGGATACAGGGAGACGGTGGCAAGGAAAGCCAGGCGTACCTTTCCTTAAAATATTTATTTATGCAATTATTTTGCAAGTAGCTCAAAATAAATAAATGAAATGAAATAAAATAGCAGGCAGGAGCAACTGGAGCTGCGCGTTCGACTGGCTCTGGCTCGGGTTCCAAGTGCCTGGGCACGACTTCAATTGACGACGCGGCAGTAAATTAAAATTTAAATTTATGCCATTTGCTGTGGCACAAATGTTGCAGCACCCCCAAAAAGAGTTTCAGCACGCAATTAGGCGACAGAGACGGCAACAGAGAAGGCAACGGCGACGGCGACGACGTTGGCAATGGCGACTGTGGCTCGAGTAGCTGCTAAAGGTGCAGCACATGAATATGACAATGTGTGGCAAGGTGGTGGTGCGTAGCAGCATTATACGTCATGTCAGCATTTCTATTGTCACCATTGCGGGTCGTGTCATCGCTGTCCGTCTGTCAAAATTATTTATTTATTTATGACAGCCCTTGGCGGGCCCTAAGTGAAACGTCATTGCGGTCGCATTTCGCGCTCACCTGCCAACAGGTGTGTACTGGTGTGTTGGTGTGTGTGTGCGTGTGTGTGTGTGTGCAAGTGTGTGTGTGTGTGTGCAAGTGCCCCCTTCCAACTCTACCTTGCATTGCCTTTTTGACCCAATTAGCTGTTGTTGTTGCTGTTGTTGTTGCTGTTGTACTTTTTACTGCTCCGTACATTGTATGCGGCATGAGTTTATGGCTCGTAAATGTCTTGGCTGGCCAATTTTCATCTTGTTGCTTTTAATTACACACGTTGCGTATACGTAATGTGTGCTTGAATAACATTTTCGGGGCGTGGCCTGGCTGATATTGCCTTGCGTCGCCGCGTTTCATTCACCCTGGCATTATTCCGATAGACTTTCATATACTTTCGTCGCTCGATCTTCGCCTCATTAGCCCAACGAGGGTGCAAACATAACTGTGAAGCTGTAAAACCACCGAAATCAACCCGCGAACTCAAGATAAGGCATAGGGGGGCGGGGAGAGGGGGCAATAAATGGCAATCAGCAGACAATCAATGGGTTAAACCCTTTTTGCTTTATGATCTGAAAACAATTTAAGCTTTTATTTGTTTTTGATGCCACAAACCAGGCAATCAAGTGAGAACGAGAGAAAGAAACAGAGGGAGAGAGAGAGGGAGAAAGAAAGAAAGAGAGAGAGGGAGAGGCAGAGAGGGAGAGGGAGAGGCAGAGAGGGAGATCCCCAAGCTGCCCCAAATGGTAACAAACGCAGCGACAAGCGAGTCGATGCAATGAGCGTATATCATGGAGCACAGGCAGCAGCAACAGCGGCAGCAACAGTTGCAATTGATGGATCACCAAAAAGCAACTGGCCCACAGTGCAACAGCCAAATGCCAAATGAGCTGAGGAGAAGAAGTTGCGTAAAGCGAAAACTGCGATAATGATCATACAAAGCGAAAAACGCGTTAAACTTTTCAACGTCGTCATCAGCGGCAGCGGCAGAGGCAGAGGCAGCGGCAGCAACAACGGCAACAACATGAACAGCAACAGCATCAACAACAGCAGCAACTCCCCGAGGCCCCAGCAACAACATCAGTGGCCACTGGCGCAGCAGCAACTGACCCAACGACCG
Source organism: Zaprionus ornatus (assembly GCA_018904035.1). Taxonomy (NCBI): domain Eukaryota; kingdom Metazoa; phylum Arthropoda; class Insecta; order Diptera; family Drosophilidae; genus Zaprionus; species Zaprionus ornatus. The sequence continues at coordinate 19,392,673 of JAEIFZ010000115.1, read as the reverse complement.
GACGTAGTGCATGCAGTCAAGTGCGATTGCAAATGCACGGAATTCACATTCGAGCCTGGCAAAGCCGCTGCCTCTCGTTGCCTCTCGTTACCCCCCTCCCCAGACCCATTCCACTCGCCAACGGCAGCGCCAAAAGGTTGGCCATTAAAGCCGTTTGGCTTGCACTCGATCGGCTACTGTTGCTAACGCTTCTGCTGTCGCTGCTACTGCTGCTGATGGGTCTGCTGATGGTTCTGCTGATGGTCAGTGGCTGACGGGTCGACTGTCCGACTGACCAACTGGCTGACTGGCTGCCTGGCTGACTGGCTGCCTCATCTTGCTCGTCTGATGAGTTTAGTGCCGCTCACTGTACGATGATTTGTAATTTTTCGCCGTTGCCAGTTGAGAATCATAATAATCATAATAAAACGCAGCTATACCCATTTTAACACCAAAAATATATACGTGTGTTTGTCTGTGTGTGTGTGTGTGTGAGTGTGTGTGTCTGCACTCTGTTGTCCCTGGACTGAGCTTTGTGCCAGGCTTTCGTGTTTCAGCTATTGAAGTATTGCCGTTGTCATGTTAATTTCGCACTGAGTCGGGAAGCCTTCTTCGAGTCTCTTCTTCAGTGGCCTCACTTGCTGAGGGGCCTGTCGCCTGTCGCATTAAACTTGGTAATTTGTGTCAAGCATGGACGGGAGCTACTACTGTTTAAGTGCCGGGCTTCTGGGTGGTTTCGCTCTTTGATCTTAACTTGGCTAATTAAGTTGAGCTAAACGTGTTGAAAGTGTCTGCCACTCCGCTAATGGACTAATGGGCTGACCTCTGTCTAGGCAGAGTTCCTTGTAACGCCCCGAAGTGCTGCAAACGAAATAAAAAACTCAAAACAGTTAAAAGAGTTCGTTGTGCAGTATCTTTAGATTGCCATACTAAAGTAATTGTTACAAACTATTAATAACTCTCCGTGTCTTTATTTAGTGTTTCTACAAACATGGGAAGACCATTTAAGACCATTTTCGTATATCCCAAAATAATCGATTACACAGGCCTACAAAAAAAAAAGTGTCATGATCTGAGTATGCGACATATGCAGTTATATGTATTGTATGTTGGGTCGCTGAATCCGAGTCAGAATTTGGACTTCGACCTAACCTCAAAAAACTGAAAAAACTTTGCATATCGCCAAAAAGATATAGAATCGTGATCTGGGCATATGTTCGGTATATGTTTTAAAATGTATTTTGAACTTCTAAGCGCGAATCTAATCCTTGCACGTCTAAGTTTCGACTTAACCTCAAAAATTCGAAACATTTTTGGATCCCCAAAAAATAATAGGGGGTCATGATACAAGTTTCTATATGATTTTTGACCTTCCAAATGCGAATCCGAAGTCAAAACTTGCTTATCACGTATGCATTTATTGAGCTTATTTTAATCTCTGGTTGTTTCTATTGCTTACATCATAATCGAATGCTTTCTTTTAAATATCATAAATGTATTTCTTTAGATTACGCTGTAAGCTAAGTTAAGATCATAAAGTAAAGCCTAAATAAAGTTATATTTAATTGATTTCCTTATTGCCTTATCGCATGCTTTATCATCCCTTGAAAACCTGCCCTCGCTTTATAATGACAATGACGTTTGCAGAAAGTGGATTGCAAGTATTCTTTGGAGTGCCCCACCAAATGAGGGCTAATTAATGTCAGAAGGGTATGCCAGGCGGGTCTATTAGCTTGGCGGCATCACTCTTATCGTGCGGCATCAGTGGTCCCCAACAGGACTCTGGTGCTGGCGCAGTGAAAGCAGCTGCCATGACACGTTGCGTGGTTTGAGGTGGCAATTAAACTGTCATCAGGCCACAAAATGTTGCACAATATTTTATAAAATTGATGAAATTTGATTTTAATTGGCCAAAGACAAACTTGGCGAATTGTGGCGAATTGTGGGCGTGCGTCGAGCAGCTGTCGCTCTAATGTGACATGGCTGCAGTCGCAGTCGCAGCTGCCACGCCTTAGTCACAGAGTAGGGGGGCGCAAAACCGCTAAAACTAATTTCCGGATTCGGGATTGTGCTGCCTTGTGGTGTTGCGCCATTTTGCCACTTTACGCATCATCACTTTGCTTAATTTGTTGCATTGGGCTGGCTGTGGGCCACAGATTGCCTCATCGCCACGACGGTGACCTTGGCAGCGACGCCGGCATCGACGCGGGCAGCGACTGGCACTGCTACTGCGGCTAATGATGCCGCCCAGTTGCAGTTGAAGCTGTAAATTTGCAACACAAATGCAAACAGTAAACGGCAAAGCGATTGCAATCAACGGCGCCGCATCTCTATCACATCGCATCGAAGCTGCCATCATTACCATGCCCGGGGTGCACTAGAGCGGGGGCCGCTGTGCAGTCGCTGTTGCAGCATCCGCTGATCTGCTGTGGCCAGGTCTGCCCTGGGCTGGCCTGGACTGACTGCCTGCCTCGTTTTACGCGCTTCAATGATTTGGCTGCGGCTTTGCTGCTCGCGGCTCTCGTTTCTCGGACCAGATTAAACGTATGCAACTCTTAACCTTCGTTTAAATTTGCTCTGATTGACAATCATCAATCGATACAAACGAACGCGAAAACTCCCCATTGCCCCTGGTTCCAGGCCCAGAGCCAGACTCAGACCGAGGCCGAGAACGAGACCGGGATCCAGCAACGGTTTCTGCTGCTGTAACTAAATTTGTTTTGCGGTTCTCCTTCTCCCTCTCTCTCTCTCTCCCTCTCTCTCCCTCTGTCTGTCTGTATTGCTGTCTCTCTTTGTTTGCTTTTCGATTTGTTTGCTAATCGCGCATTTAGCTGGGAAGTGGTTGCAGTTTGAGTGGATAATCAGAGACGATTTCAGAGTTGCATAAACCGCAATCGCAGCTTGTGTTACAACAAGATCCTGCACGAGAGTGTCTGCTTAACCTTGAAAGCTGTGGCAGGATCAGAGTAACCCCCTCCAGGCAATTATCATCAATATCATATGCAAATTGCCCAGACAGATAAACATACATTGGCAGCGAGAACGCAGTCGACTCCAAGCGACACGCAGCGACTAATCAGCGAGCAGCGACCAAACTGTATTACCGTTAGAAGCGCCGAAGAGCTAATCAAATTTGCCAGGAATCAAAAAACGTTATGCGTTATAACGAGCGAGGGAAGGTAATAAGACTAAATCGAATGAAGCATACCCTATAAGGTATTGTCTTGATCATCTGCAACCCTCAAATCTCCACTCCACTTAATGTTTAACGAAGTGTATATACCCTCGACAAGAGTATCGCCAAAATTTGCATGCACAGCAGCCAGAGAAGCCCGCAGGTAAAAGCCAGTAGCCCAATAATTTCAAATTATAAATCATAAGAGCGCAGAAATTAGAATATCTGCGTAGGAATTTTGTTGAGTTCCCTTTTTTTTTTTTTGGGTGCTCAGCTACTGCAATTTTGAAATGCGCCGCAACAAATTATGGTCTGGCACGAAGGGGCTACCAAAAATACTAAATATATAAATATATGGGGAAAAAAAATGAAGGGAATTTGCCGCCGATCATCGCGTTTCAGCTTGAAAAACTAACTGTTCTTCGATTTGGCGGGGAAGTCTGTTTTGCATAATCGACGTCAAATGTTTTTCTCATGCTCATTTCCAAATTTTTGCTTTGCCCAATTGCATTAAATTGTAATTAACCTTAATTGATTGAACGATTATCATTTGCTGCTGCCGCTTGCCAAATTTCACTTTCAATCAAAGTTCTCTCGCACTGACTTCCGATTGCGATGAGCACAATTATACACATGGCGCACAGCAATTGTGTGTGTGTGTGTGTGTTGGTGCCTGCTCCCTTGTCTATCATTACCATCAAAAAGCTATCATCATCATTACCAAACCCAAACAGCACAGACAGCACGAGTCTCGCACTTTGCACGCGATAGAGTTGTTGCCTCTTTACAGATTGTTGTTGTTGTTATTGTTGCTGCTGCTGTTGTTGCTTTTGTTGCTGTAACTGCGGCTGCTGCTGCTGTTGCTGTTTGCGTTCTGTTAGATACACACGCATACACACTAATCAGAAGGGGGCCAGCAATCATAGTTGTTCAGAGGTGTTGCTTTGTTAACTGCAGCCTAATCATTACCAATGGTCAACATGCGAGCAGAGGCCGAGGCAGAGGCTGAGACAGAGGCAGAGACAGAGACAGAGGCAGAGCATTTGACGGATACAATTAGCTTTTGCTAGAGATACTATGCAAACAGTAATAAGATATATTTCATATATAAAGGGCAAGTTTTGTCTTTGTATTTTCATATTTGCAGCAAAAGAAACGACCAAAACAGACCAAATTTGCAACTCTTCATTTCAATTAGGAACTTTAACAAATCGGAAGTCAAAGCATACCCTCCATTCCCTCCTGCTTCTTCTGTCTTTAACACGCAATATATTCATAGTTTGTACACAACATTTTCAAATTAAGATATGTTAAAACCCTCCCTTTAATTATATAAATAATAAACAAGATTATATATACTTTACGGGGTCTCCGACGCCTTCTTCTGCCCGTTAGATTTGCACAAAGTTAGTATACCCTTTTTTGACCATTTTCAATGGTCCAAGGGTATAAAAAGATAAAAGAACAATATGTCTTATCATCTCTTTATACTTCTCTACTATCTCAGACTGTGCATACATATTGTAGAATACATAAAGGCTCAATATAACTTATCAACTCTTAATACTTCTCGGCTATCTCAGACTGCTCAAGCACACCTCGTGGCTCATTAGGCTTATCTGGAGCACTGCAAGCTATTTAACCTGCATTTCGATATCGATATCGACGCGGACTGAAGGCTTTCAAGTAGCTGACATAAATTGACAAAGTTTACGAACCAACAAGAGTAACAAAAACAAAGACAACAACAACAGAAACAACAACAACAGACGCCGAATCACGTTAATCTCTCAATCAGCGAACCGCTTGCGAGCATCGACCAATTGTATCAATAACTGAAAATATAAATCAATATCGAAACAAATGGCAAACGGTCCATGTAAGCACTAAATCAATGTGTCAATATGGGTAACTGATACACTAGAGATCTGCAGCGGAAATTGAATTATGCCCCCACCATGCTCAGCTTCAACTTCAGCGTCAACTTCAACTGCGAGTGCAACTTGGACTCCAACTGCAACTCCAAGTGCAGCTTGGAGTGCAACTCCCGCTGCAATAGGTATCTAAGCATGCATGAATGAGCGTCTGAATGACTGAATGACTGACTGAATGGTCGCCTGAGTGGCTGAGTGACAGACGTGGACAACTGCCGCCGCTCAAATCAGGTGCTGCCACTTTCGTTCGCTGGCCCGCTCTACGAACGGACGTGGACGTCGACGTGGACGTGGACCAATGGCTTCAGGATTGCGTCTGGCGGCGACGGCGTCGGCGACTGTGAGAATCTGTTCGCTGGCGCGGTGCAAATCTAACGTCAACGTCTGCGCTGTTTCCTTTGCGAACGGGTTTAGCGACCGGCATTAGATACTCCATACGATACGCATGCGATACGTTCAATAGTTTATGGTCTACAATTAAAATTGCGCGATTGTCGGCCGGCGTCAACATTGGGTCGCCCGCCAGAGGCGTAGCCCAATCCCCAAGGAAGGGGGCGTAGTAAAATCTATATTCTATGCACAGTTTTCCTTATTTTTTTAATATTTCTGGAACTTTTATTTTTTAAACTGTTTGCAGTAAGTCTCCCCTCTTGTCCCCCTGACTATGTCGCAGTTCGTTTTTGCCACGGTAGCAAAATTAGTGTCAATAACATGAAAATTCATGGCTCAATATGAGTCGAGCACACCAGCAAAAACTTTTACTTACATATATAGTATGTGCATGTATGTATGTGTGTGTATGTGTGTGTGTGTGTGTGTGTGTGTGTGTACGTGCACTACGACTCACCTGGCGACTCGCCGACTGAGTGGCACATGGTAAATTATTGAGCTTCAATTGCAGATTGACATGTGAAAATGCTTATAAAAGGACTGTGTGAAGCACGGCGATTAGACGCGCTTTGCCTGGTGCTAATAAATAAATTAATTACTGAATTAATTTACCCAGCACAGCTAATGAACAATTAATACGCTTAAATTAATAAATGTGATCGAGAAATCTAGTTTTGGGTCTAAATATGACATCTAAAAGTGAACCCACTGTATTTTAATTTATTACGCCAATTATGTAAATATGGTATTCAAATATATCACGCATTCACTAGTGCAAAATCCGTTAAAAGCGAGAGTGTCACACGTATTCATACCATATTCATGGGTACTCGCACGAGTATGACGAGGTCCCCGACCACTTTCGATAGCTGGAAAAAAGCTGCAGCTGAGCGGGTTGGAAAAAAAAGTAACACTTTAAAAACGGAAGTAGGAAGTGTGGCAATTAGAGGCAGTGAGTGGGCAAGGGGCAGCGGGAGGGGATGGCATGAGATGGAGTGGCAAACGCAGCGATGCAGCAATAGAGCTCAGCACAGCGTGAGGTGTTGCCATTATTGTTCTCAACTGTTGATTTGTTCAATTTGAGTGCGGCTCCAATTTGATTTTCATTTTCGTGCTCGAACTAAAAAGCTGCCAACAGTTTGAAAATTTGCCGCAAATAGTGCGGAAAGTCAAAGCAAATAGAGAAGAAAAAAAACAGTCCCAATGACCGTCAAAATGCTGGTTCATCTGCCCTTCACATGGATGCCACACATTGCTTGACCCAAGTTGCCAAGTTTTTTGGTTTTTGATTGGCCGCAAAAATATTTGAAATATTTTGCTTTAGATTAGCAAAGTTTGCCGCAGCTAACGGCGTTTTGCAACGCTGCGGCATGCAGGCCAGTGAAATCCATCAAAGGATCATCAAGTCTGCAGTGACGTATGGCGTTTTGGCCAGTCCCAGACTGCCAATGGAATGTGCAGTGGCAACCGAAAAGAAATAATGTAGGTAGACCTACCAAACCACCAAACTGCCTGCCAGGCGAACGAAATCCAATAAAACATCAACACGACCAGAATTATAACAACTAAGTAAACGTCTGTCACTCTGTCGCTGTGTCCCATTGCCATTCGGGCCGATCGGGCCAGAATTTTGATCAGCCGAAAAAAGAGACAGCACACAGCACTGTCCTCAGCCTCAGCCTGAGCCTCGGCCTCGGCATGGACACGGCAGCTGATCAAAGGCCCCAAGTTGATTGAGGGCCCAGGACATTTCGGACGATTGCAGTGCAAATGATAATTTATTAGATTGCGATCTCGCGGCGGGCAGTAAAAACTTTAAGAAGCAACGACTCTGGCTGGAATTTTTATTGAATTAATTTCGTCATTGTCTGCATTTCTAATTAAAGCGAATTAATCATGAGCAAGCAACATTGCACTAATTATGCGTAGACCAAACTGGGCTACCACACCAGCACCATCACCAGCATCGATCTGCAGCCTAAGTCTATTCGAGAAGCGACCGCATTAGCTGCCCACTGGCAGCATCAGCAGCTGCTGCTCTGCTCTTGGCGTGCCAGGCCTTGCCGCGTCCATTGGCAGCGGCGGCAGTCACAAAAGCATTTTGCAGTTGAAGCCCACGATTATGATCAAGCCCCCTCTCCCCCTCCCGCCCTCGGCTGAGGCTTTGATGTTTTGCGACACGCACGACACACATTGTTAGTCTTAGGCCCAGACTTGGCCCTCGAAGCGACTAAATGTCCCGATTGGCCCGGCGAAATTGTTCGCGAAAGCGAGAGTGTTTAACGCAAGCTGCGAGGATCATTAAAGTACCAGAAACTGTTATGAAAGGGACTTAGGTAGATCGAAGAAAGGGGACATCAAATGTATATTATATATTTTATTAATACTTTACAGTTGAATGAAAGCACTTAGGTTGTTTTAAGTAAAATGTTCTTAGGCAGTTCTGCCGGCCATTTACTATACAGTTTACTACCCCTTACCATTACCTCTACTCTACTCTACTCTACTCAGTATTCTAACTACCTTTAAAGCCCTTATCTTCGCCAGTATGCTAGACATTGTTCACCTAACAACCTCATTTTTTTGGTCAGTCAAAATCTGATCAAATTAAAGGTAAAGTGAAGAGCAATCCGTCATAATGTTACACGGGGCTTAGCAGCTACAAAGTGGCCGGTATGGTGGGTTGGTTAGCAGCCCCGGGCCCAATTGCAGCTGTCTAACGAGTGGCCAGAGATCCCGTCAAATGAGCCAAGGATTAAGACGCGTGCAGGGTACGCTGGCCGACGGCGACCACAGCCACTGCCACAGTCCAGCCGCAGCTTAATGACCGTAATGACCAAAAGCAGCAGCAACAACAGCAGCAACAACAACAACTTGGCAAGGACAACGATGAGGATACGCCCGATAATGCGCATGATACGGGCCAACACATGAACACATGATGCTGCTGAAAAATTGTACAAATTACTTGAGTCTCCGGCCAAGAATGAGCGAATGTTTTCCCGCAAATGAAATCATTTCGGACACAACTTCTGTTGTTTATATAGGATCATTGTGGAGGGTGGATGGAGGAAGGGGAAGAGGAAGGCAGGAGGGCAACAGGGCAAAAGGGAAGCAGCACGTAGTGAGCAACCCCCGCACCGTGGGCAGCTTTTATTAATGATTCACAATTTTATGTAGCGCGTATTTATCACATTTGAGTGTGCGACACACACACATACACACACACACACACAGCCCTCCCCCCTGTCGCACACACTTGCATAAATAAACGACGGCGACAGGTATTTTGTAAGCTGAAAACTTGACAGACTTGTTTGTGATCCTTTTTCTGTTTTTCTTTTTTTGTTATGACAAACGGCGGCAAGGACAAGCCGAGGGAGCAAGGGAGGCAAGGAGGCAAGGGACGTGGCATGTTTGGGCGACATGTTTTGCAGTTTTCCGGTTGACCGCAACAAAAGACATGATGTCACGCTGCCTTTGGCCATGTGTGTGTGTGTGTCTTGTAACAGGCACTACAATGGCAGCGCGGCAGGACTGCCTTTGTCAACACACACACACACACGCATGCACACACTCAAACACTCGCCTCGTGTCAATTGTAACGTAGTCAAAAGGTCGGGCTTAAGTGACTTTATTAAGCGGTTTAAAAGGGGCAGGTTACATACACACACACACACGCACATACAGGTACACATGTGTGCGTGGCACTTGACAAGCCTGCGGCTGTACTGACAGCCTTTGTTTGCCCCTGCAACCTCAGGGGGCGCAACTTCAGGGCAAAGTAGATTAGAAGAGACTTAAATGCTACTTTAAATACTCTCTGCTTTATAGTCTACATTTATCATATTATATTCCGCATTTTGAATGATAAATAAAAGACTGGAGCTTTTAAGATTAAGAATGTATTTATTAAACAGTCCAAAATAAAACATATTTTAAACAATAAAATAAAAATGAGTTGTTGATATGATAAAATGAGAATGTTCTTCATTTTATTGTAGAAATTTTAAATTTACTTTGAAAATATATGTTAATTAAAAAGGTTTATTTATTGAATTATTAAACATTTTTTATTAATAAAATATAATACAATTTTAAATATTATTTTTTTATTATTTATTTAATACTTTAAACATTTTTTATTAATAAAATAGAATACCTTTTTAAATATTAAATGAATAAAAGTTAAATAGGAACTCTAAGCTAGCTTTGCATTTGTTCTTAAGCTGCCAGGGCTTATCACCAAGCATCTGCGACTTTTGAAGTGAGACACATGCTTCATAAGGACATTCATTAAAATTGTATAAAGCTCTCAACCCCACATGTTCCTACAATTCTTTTCATTACATTTTCATTTACTCTTTCACACATATTCGTGCTTGTGCTTGTTCCTTGTAATTTATGTGCCACATGTTACCCGACAAAAGTTGCACTGATATGAGCCGAAAGAAAAGCCATGAAAATGCGCTGCCAGCAAGCGAAAATTCCTTTGTTACCTTGGGCTGAAGAATTTCACGCTGATTTATGAGATTTCAGAGTCGCTAAGAATGTGGTTTCATTTTTTTTTCGACCATTTCTAGAACTGTTTATTGCCTTAAATAATTTCATAACCGCTTTTCACCAAAAGTCTATCAGCTTTAAGTTGAAGCGAGTCAGTGAACTCCGATACGCCATAATTCTTCAGTCCATAAGCAGACAATGGGGCATCAATATCCATCGATGATTCACGACTTTCGTCGGGCACTTGACAAATGAATTAGCGCAATTCACTGCGGGCCCATCAAGGCGAATGATGTCGCATACAATGCGTGTCTTTCAATGCAAAAGTCAAAGTGTCAGGCCAAAGTCGAAATAGCAGAATGAACAGAACACACACACACAAACACACAAGGGAACAGGCCGACAAACAAACAACAAGACCCACACAAACAATCAGACACTTCCTGTTGAAACATTGCAAACTTCCGACTGCCAAAGGAAGAACTGGAGGAAAACATATGCCGGCGGTGTGGGCAGAGCTTCAGCTCTTTAGCTGCGAAAGCAAATCTGCGAGCGAAGCCGGCTCCGGCTGCCGAGTGTAGTTGAAATATTTTTGGTGATTTATTTGCAGCGCGTAGTTTGTGGCATGTTTGCCGACAACAGCAACAGCAACAACAAGAACAACAACAACAACGAGGACAACGACAACGACAAAGTCAGCGCCAATAAACAAATTGCCGACGCATTTTGTCAGCCTTACGGGCCAGGATTATGTTAAACAACCAGGCTGCCCGACTCCTTAACTGTCAGTCCGCTTGTCTGCCTCGTCTGTCTGTCTGTCTGTCACACTGTGTGGCACTGCTTGGGTTCATGACGACCGGCATGTGTTCGCTACACAACTCCGCAGAGTGATTTAAATGCGCTACTTTATAGCGCCACTTAATGTGCCATTGAATTTAAATCAATTTGCGAGTTGAATCGAATTCTTTGGCTTCGGGTTTATAAACGGGATAATACGCTGGGTTATTTTTTTTATAAATTTCTTTTCATGAATCTCTTGAAGGGAGTGCAGAGGTTAAGTTAACTTAAATCAATTACTAACAGGTGGAAGATGTTCTTTGTAGTAGTCTAACAATATTTATATTATATTTTATTATATTATAATCGAAATTATGTTTTGTAAACATGGACAGATAAGCGATAACCTATATGTATAATCATTCTTCACAGTCTGCATGACAGGGACAACCTGCGCTGGTAATTGTGATATTACCGCTTTGCGAAATATGATGATTCCCCTAGACTAACAGTACTTGCAGCTGTAGCGAAGAACTCTTCAAGCTACGCGACTAGTGCATCCAACTTTAACAGCGAGCGGGCGACAGTAGCGCCTGCAGTGAGATAAATCACAGAGAAATGTCTTTAATCTTGGCGCCTGGAGTTGCGACTTAGGTCGTTTGGTTGCGTTTGGTCGCTCGGTAGCGACTGCACTTGCGCGAGCCGGTGAGATGGCGAGCTGTGGCGAGCCTTAACGCTGCCCATACATCATGCAGGCGATGCCAGACGCTCATGAGCCACGCCCATTTATGAGTGTTTTGTCGCCTTAATTACTAGTCGGTCGGTCGCTTGGGTCTATTTGTACAGCATGGCAACTGCTCGGGCAGCTCATTCTCAGCGCGGTGATTTGATGAATGAATGAAATGCGGCGCAAAGCTGCGCGCCCCTCGACGGCGACCCCTGATGATTACTATGTATATCATTTGTCAAGGAGTGCATAGAATGCAGACTCTAAAGCGCCTGCGGAGCCAATGCCTGGACCAACGGAAGCTGTAATGAGTTATTCAAGTAAAGCGTCACTTCACAATGGCAATTAACCACCTCGAGGGGGCAGCTTGAATGTTCTTCTTCTTCTGCCGCCTTCCTTGGGCACTTGCTACCCACAACAAGTCTCCAGCACACACACACACGAACTCATACTCACATCTGTGATGTTGACTTTATAAACCACTAAAAATAATTTACGACTTTCTCTGGAATTTAAATTTCAACGCCATCACGCTACCTCAGATACTCAGATACACGGATACCCAGATCGACCAGAGATACTCAGATACTTTTTACCGCAGCGCGAAAATTTATGTGTGGATTCGCATGTGTAAGACGTCTTGGGCTATTGCTACAACAACCTGTTTGTACTTGCTGCACACACCCTCACACACAAACACACACACACAAACACACACACACAAACACACACATGTGGATTCGAGGGGGTTTTTATTTCCGCTTAGATAAGTTTATTTCATAAGCGACACTAAATTATATGCCAAGAATGTTTGTAGCTCGATGTTCCTCTTGTTGTTGTTCCTGTTACTGTAGTAGTTGTTGTTGTTGTTGCTACTTGTGTTGCTGGTAGACATCTTGCTTATTGTTCTGCTGCTGCTGCTGCTGCTGTCGCTGTTATTGTAATTTATGCAAAAATATTTTCGTTGAAAAATACGATTACCAGAGTCAAGCCATACCAACTCCTTGAGGCAGCACTCATTCACTCTCTCACTCTCTCTTGCTCTTACTCCAACTCTCTCCCTCTCTCATTCTCACACTGTGTGGAATCTAGCTGCCGTATCTGCTAGGTCTTCAGTCTGGGACTCACTCTCAGTCCCGGTTTGAGTTGTCGGCCCAGCACGTACGAATAGTTTTGATAAATGTTTAACTTGGTAAGCGCACGTTGGGCTGCCTGCGAGTCCGTGGAGGGGGCACCGAGAGATAATAAAATACACGTTCTCAGGTTAGGTTTGACATAGGGTTATTTGTATTTGTAAAATATAGGAAAATGCTGAAGTTTCACAAGTTATAAAGACGAAGTGTGTGAAGAAAAATTTTAAGAAATCTACAGTACAACGCACTAGAAATATTCCTCAGGGTTTTCTGATGCTGATCAAGAATGTATATACTTAGTTAGGTCCGTATCTTTCTGTCTGCTACAAATTGTATATACCCTTTAAGATATACTTTAATTAATTACCTAGTCTACAGCCTATTACTACTTACAAACTTTGGTACCTTTTGCACGATGCCATGTGTACTAAAAATAAAAGCTAAAATACTTAAATAGGATAAAAGGAGTGCACTTTTAATTGAAAGTAAGCTCTGCAGCTCAAATGGTAGAAGACTTCTAATTTGTGGGCAAATTTAATTGAAAATCCAATTTGCCGGAAAAACCGTATCACGTAGACAAAAGTGACATCCTTGATACTTGAGAAAACAACAACAACAGCATAAACTGAAAGGGCGATAAAAACTCCCAGCCAGTTGCAATGTCAAAAATGCAATTTTCTAAATAAAACTGCCTGCAGCACAACCCCCAAAAGAAGCCAAAAGTCTGTAACAGGAGAAGCAACAACGATTTCTGTCCTCATTGTGGGCGTTGCCCGAAGCGCAGTCCGCACTTCAGAGAGAGAGAGAGAGAGAGAGAGACTGAATGAGAGAGAGAGAGAGCGAGAGAGAGTCCGTATTGTGCACTTGCAGCGTCTGCAAATCTGCATAGACGCCTATTTCTTTGCCGGAGCGAAGGGCTGCGCACAAAGCACTGCGCCAAGTCCACAAGGCCACGCCCCAAAGTGCAACGGAACTGAGTTTTTGGGGTGAATTGATTAAAGCGTATTATATTCCCAGCAGTGGCAGCTGTAACAGTAAAATAAAACTACATCTACTCAGACAACAATGTTGACATTGATGTTGCACAGCATCTTTTAAGCATTCTAATAAAGATTCTAATAAAATTAGAAGGGGTCCTACATACAAAGTATTCATAAATGAGTATGTGATGGGTAGTCTCAGCATCTTAGACTATTCAAATTACGGCGTAAGAAAAGGCGCTATATTGCAGTTAGCAAATTTTGAATGAAATTATAAATTCTACAATTTTTAATAAAAGTATTCGAGACTTGTTCAGTTTAGAGTTGAGTATTAACATCATCAGCTTTCGTTATTCGAATAGTAAATTCTGTAATGTAATGGCACAGTATTCCTATAGCAAAGCAATTGAAAAAACGTGAACGAAGGCTACCGAAGGTTCTATACCCTGGCAAGTTCATTTATCCTCCGATTGTTCCCACACTAGTGATATATAATGGTGCAGAATATTACGTCTAAGTTTGATTGGCACTAATAAGTTCATTTATTTCTATAATTAGAACTGGTATTCATACAAAAACATTAATTTAGGCCGATTGTTCCTATGACAGTAATATGTTAGAGTGGTCCAATTTAGATACAATTTCATGTGCATACTGTATATATAGAAAAAGACCGATGTAGTAAATTTGGTTTTAATATCTTCACAAATAACAAAAATCCGCCGATAGTTTGTATGGCAGCCATGCGATATATCGGTGCGAACCGGCTCTTTCCGACTTATTTATAGCGTGCAGCAATAAGAAGCATGTATGCCAAGTTTCATTAAGATAGCTCCAAAACTGGGAGACTAGTTTGCGTTGCAACAGACGGACATACGGACAGATGAACACACGGACAGAGCTAGTTCGATTCCTTTGTTAATGCTGATTCAGAATATATATACTTTATAGGGTCAGAGATGTCTGCCAAGGTGCGTTACAAACTTGTGGGCAAGATTAATATACCCTCTGCAACGGTTCAAAGATCGTTTAAAATTATTTATTTTTAAAGTTTCAATTTTCTATCTAAGTTATTGATTTACATTCACTATATGTAAATATTTCAGAAATATTCTTAAGCAACTTTAGCCAAAGTGCAGCCATTTCGCCGCACTGTTGCAGCTAAATTTGCCGTTCCGCTGAGTGACTAATAAAGCACCGAAGCCAATGGCTTTATGAACGAGTACTCGAATGGACCCAGACATGTACCCACCTGTATAATCAAGCAAAGAAGTGAACGCTTAGCGTCTGCATTTGCGGCTATTAAGCCATAAACCGAGGGAATTATGCGCCGAGAGCGGAAAAGAGCGACAGGCCGCAGTGAGCTGGCTGAGCTGAGGCTGAGTGGACGAGCGAACGAGCGAGCGACGAGCACTTCATGCTTTTAATTATTGTTTACATTAAATGGTCATGAGTCTGGCGAGCCGAGTGAGCACATTGGGCGTAATTCGCGTTTAAGCCTCGACCGTGTACTTAAACAGCGATTAAGCCCGGCCCAGCACCAGCACCAGGTCGCGCCGGCACAGGGGCACTTGGTAATTAGCTGCGGCAGGGATCCCTACTATTTGCGCCTACTGTGAGAACGCAGCGACGACGACGACGGCATTACTGGGGCAACAGGTCAACGTGAAGTGCGTGGCCCAAAATCTGGAGAGGCTTGAGAAATTGGCACTTCCTGTGCGCCTTTAATTCGCTTTTAAATGTTTTCAGCGACTTTTCAAAAAGTTTTTAATTAACCACTTGCCAGAGTTGCCATTCCTCGAATATGTGTGTGTGTGTGTGTACGTGTGTGTGTGCACTCTTTTTGCCTCATCACTGTGGCCTGTGAAATTCTGCACACGTCATTTCCCATTGGCATGAATTTGCATTTTCACCAACTCATTTCAATATCCTTTCGCTTGTTTTCATTGAGTAAACGTTGTGGGGGGCGCACAGACCTAGACCTAGACGACCACGACTACGACGACGGAAGTCATTTATTTAATATGCGCCGACATTATCCTTTATTATGGCGGTTTTGCATTTCTGTGCCTTATGAGCTGGCACGCCAGCCAAGGGGTCGTGCGACTCCAGCAGTGGAAGGATATGGCCCCGACTGGATTCTTTACAGGCGTCTGAGCGTAGAGCTTCAAATTCAATTTTGGTAATGGCTCTTGAATATTTTTTCCTATCGAAGAAATCAATTAAATACTTTAAATTGAGGTTGAAGTTTGACAATGATGGAAGAGGAAAGAATTTGTATGTGAAGATATAGAGCAGAGTGAATTCATTCATCCATTCTTTTCTTGAGTCAAAATCCTCGTCAATAAGTACTCAAAATAACTCACAATACCTAAACAGTTCTTTAAGTGTGCAATCATCGTTTAAGTTACAGTTTCCTTTCGATTGAACTCAATAAATACTCGAATAGGAGGGTCAATATCTAAATCGTTTTATGACCAGCATCATTGACATTTTCACGCCCAAGGGTGCAAAACTTTTATTGCGTGGCGAAAAGTTTTACAAGTATTTGCTTTTGGGGGGAAAAAGAAAATGTATCTTTAAGATTGACCAGAGTTAAATGTACTGATGATTTGTATAAGATTTCTCTTTGACTAATTATTTACTTCTGTGCATTGATTTATGACCGCATGTGCAATTTAATAAATGTGGGCATATTCCGTATTTCAATATCAAAATGTGGGCCCCCTTTCCCTTTGTTTTCTGAATTATTCACAGATTTGTCGCGCTCTTCTCTATCAGAGAAAGGACGCCAGCCCCAAGGAACTTAGCATATCACCAAATTCTCATATGTCTACGTAGTACACACCCCGCTCACCCGCCCCAGCACTTCGCCCATACTTATGGTATCTACAACTGTTACTATGCCTCCCTTTTGGATTTTTCTTCTCTCGACTGTGGCGCATAAATCATTATTGTCGCTGCGTTTATTTTGACTTTGACAGCACCAACACTTATGTGTGGGGCCAGTATCTCTGGGCATTCGTATGTGTGTGTGTGTTTGTCAGTTTCAAGCAGAGACAAGTTGCTCCCATTATGCCATTTTAATATATTTTTCATTTAAGCTTGAAATAATCTGAGTAAAATTGAGAAACTTAAATTGTTAAATTATCAAGCCAACAATTCTGCTCATTTACTTTTCAGTCTCCTTCCCTCTTTTTCCTTCTCTTATCGCACTCTCAAGCCACACTGAGGACCATTTAATTAATATATTTTATAAATCATAAGCTCATCCCTTGCAAAGGGCGAGTTCTCCCACAACCCACAACTTTTCATGCCGGACATTGCTGGACATTTGCTAAATGACCACAACACTTAGGCCAAGATTTATAATAGCCAAGTTGTTGTTTACTTGCTACTGCACCCACACACACAGACACACACACTCACATGAATATCGCTCGAAGGGAGTCTCGCAATGTGCACACTTCATTTAGCCGCTGCCTTTCGGCCAACGGCTTGGCCCTGCCCTGGACAACCGTTACCCATGGCCCCGCACACTGGGGCAAATTACAAGCGTTGATTAGTTTGCTTAGCTAAAAAATAAGCCCCCACACCCGTGAGCTGGATGAGTTTTAACTATGTAAGCGTAAAAAACAGAGAGCCAAGAGTTATTTGTAATAAATTTGAGTGTGCTCTCGGACCCTGCCAGCCAGGCAGACTCTAGCAAAAAGGTAACTCCCCAAGTTACAGTTTCTAATTTATGACAAATGCACATGTTCGTCTTAAAGTTTAGACCTGAGTCGAGACCCCTGGACTGGACCTAAACCGAGTCACACTCACACACACACACATATAAAACTTATTTGTCGATGGCTTTTGTGGTTTCGCAATGCTGAGCTGATTTTCAATTTGCTAAAATTTGCATACCGAAGTGTTGTGCAAATTTTTGTTTTGCCCCGAGTTGTGTAAATTTTGAACATTATGATAAATGTGTTTGCCAGAGAGGGCGGAGCAGTAACTAACAGAAAATGCAAACCGAAATAGATATATACAATAGAATTGATATAGAATTATGTGCAGATATTGTAAACTATCCTATTATAATTAGTACGAGATACCTTAGGATTCTTCAACAGCAATTGTTACAAACTATATTTCGAAATAAAATATACCTTATCTTATTCCCGTGCTGAGCTATCTGAGGCACGCCCCTGTCTGCAGTTGTCTCATCAGTGCCAAAACTATTTTCAATTACAGACTCAGCGCGCTGGAGAGCACGCCTCCAATGCCCAGTCGAATAGTGGATTGTGCCAAGAAAAAGATGGCATAACAATTTAATCACAGCATGTGGTCGGAATATCTAATTTCCGTATCGAAAACGTATAACTCACAGTCAGCAATTACTTAAAACGCCGAGCAGCCTGCGAAAAGGATAATAGTGCTGAGGACAACAGTTTGCTCGGCACTGGTTTGGAATGCGCCTCGACAGGGCACATTTATTTATAGAGCAGCCAGCAGTAGATGCCCATAAATCACATGACGGCGGCCCTGGCAAAAGGATGTGAATTATATACAAATAATTTGACATGCTGTTCGCTTGTGGGTGCCAAGGACATTGGATTGGGGTGGCAAACCTTGTGTCGCGGAGACGATGCCGAAACTCTAGATAAGCATAACTAGCAAATATTTCTGGTTGTTTTTTACATTCCTCAACAAACGAGAGATTCGTGACTGCCTTGCATTGCTAGAGCTGAGCATCTCTCGTGCATTTCGTGAGTCACGAATGTAACACGAATGTTACGATTGTTAGTTTTACTAAAATAAAATTTTAATTTAAATAAAACAAAGGAAAACCGACCACAAATGTATTTATAGAAAACAGAATAATAAAATTATCTCTACATTTTCAACATTACTCAATGGTATCAATAGTCAACAACTGCGACTGAATGAATGAATAAATGTTAATGACTTTGGTTGATTTTAATTAGCATCGACACCAGACAAAGACACAGTCCATAAAAGTGGATATACACCTGAGTTCCTGTTCATTTTGAATTTCAAATTAGAGTTACTTACATATGCCATTTGAGAGAGACTCTCCAGTTGAGGGGCGAGTCTCCAGACTTCAGACTCCACTGACTGGGGCAATGGCTATTCATGAAATGCTTTTTAAAATTATGTCATTAACATTGCAACTTGTGCCGGGACTGGTTTCACTCCGGCTCTCTCTCTCTCTCCCTCTGATGGGGCTTTCGAAAGACCCCTAGCCGGTTGGACGAGCGTATTCCCGTCTTTTGTAATTATGGCATATTTTAATTGGCCGCATTTAGAAATCGTTATTGGAATAGTATTGGCATTAAATGCTTGTAAATAGCAAAGAACAATTATTTCATTAGATGCGGTTCTTATGGTGTGTTTTCTTCTTAAGCGATAAGAAGGGAACGTCTTTTAAGGAGGAAAAAAAAACTAAGGGCTCTCAATTCGTCAATACCCTTTCCATGGTTGATAATGATTTTAAAAATATTATTAAATAGTACTACTTTTAACCCATGTGTTTTAAAATTTCCAAATTATACTATTGTGTTTTATACATATGAGTCGATAGTGTTACATGCATTGATATTAAAATATTAATATATTATATATGATGACTTAACTTTATGATTGTGAACACATATACTGATCGAAATAACAAGAAATACTGGAATGCTTTAGAAGTGCTAGCGCGACGAAATCGTTCTGGAGCAGAACCAATTTCCGTTTAGAGATGGGTTTGCTGTGGAATTGAACGATGCATTATTGTTTTGAATTCTGTATCCTGAAGATGTGTGGAAAACTTAGTTATTTATCAGTGTTGCTGCTCGCGCTGTGTCATCTATTCAAGTCTACGGCTGCAGAGGCAATTGCCATTGACGCGGACAACTTGCAACCATTAGCTTTCTCGACTGAATTGCTCGTACTGCTTTTCTATTCGGAAAGATGCCAATTTAGCACACAGTTCCTACCGATCTTCGATGCCACAGCCGATCGTATAAGGTTGAAATATGGAGATACTGGAAAAGTGGCATTAGGAAAAGTGGATTGTTTGGCTGTACATGTATGGCATAATAGATTTGGTGTACACAAATACCCGACAGTTAAAATAATCCGACTTGGATACATCAGTAAGAACGAATATCGAGGACAGCGTTCGGTTAAAGCACTTATAAAATTTATAGAAAATGAATTAAAAGAACCCACAAAGGAGTTTCAATCATTAGAGAACCTACAAACGGAGGATAACAACAAATATTTAATTCTTGGATACTTTAAACATAGGGATCAGTTGGAATACCAGATCTATCGTCGGGCTGCAATTAGCATGAAGGATGTTTGCCAGTTCCATGTGAACTTTAACTCGAATTCAACAGACAATGATAGAATTACTTTTAGACGAGACCTGAAAGACGATCCTGCACATATGCCCATTGACTATTCTGGAAACATGACAAACATAAGCGAAGTTGTCCTTTGGATTGAGAATAAGTGTGTACGTGTAGTAAGGGAATTGACTTTCGAAAATGCTGAGGAAATTGGAGAGGAGGGACTTCCTCTGATGATACTTTTTCACAACAAAACTGACTTAAAATCACCAAATCAGTTTGAACAAATCGTTGAAGATCAGCTTATCGATGAGCTTCAATCCGTCAATTTTGTAACTGCCGATGGAGAAAAATTTGAGCATCCCCTTTATCATTTGGGAAAATCAGAAGCGGATTTACCTCTTATAGCTATAGACTCATTCGATCACATGTACGTCTTCCCCAATTACCAGGATATTCATAAGCCTGGAGAACTTAAGCAGTTTATCAGAAAACTTCGCTCCGGCCAGCTACATGATGAGTCACTTAAGGAACTTAATCTAGATTCTGATTCAGATTCGGATTCGAATGAGAACGATAAGCAGTTGAATTTTGAAAACTGGAAAAATGATATTGCAAATGACAATAAGGACCAACCAAATCCCAACCTCAAGTTTGCTTCAATGTACTTTGATTATCTTGATGAAAAGTCCACCAGAAAACCTTTACCTCAGTCTAAATTTAAAGAGCTTCTACCATCGAAACTACGTTATACATTCATTAAAGACGAATTATAGAGCGATAAAATATGTACAAATTTAACTACATGTATGTATGTGTGTTAGGTAATATCTTTGAATTGTACAATATAGGTATGCCAAGATCAATGCTATAATAAAGTAATTTCGGATTATGACAGATACTTAAATGTATATCGATTTATATTTATTGTGCGTTTTCGAATCTTAAATGCCATACGCGAAGATATTTTTTATGAACCATATTTGTGGGAATTCATATTAAAAGACTGCGTATATAAGTATGTGGGGAGCATGTACCGGGTTGTAGGATGTTTGTCCCTACTTCGGATAGGATGCCTGTTTATGGTTATTGCGACAAATCGAACACCAGCCAATATGGACATGGCTCGCCATTGAGAACCAACTAAAGACGAGGCACGTGTCCGCGTACACGAAGAGAACTTATGGTTCCAGGAATCACATCGAGAGCGCAGGCAACAAAGTATCTCAACCATTTGAATACAGACCAAAGGCCTATCCGAAGAAATGCTAATGAACTCATTAGTCAATCAATCTGACAGTTGAGTCCTAGCTCGAAACAGGCTCATATTCTCAGGGGTTTCTCCCGATAAGGCAGCGCCATAGAGCAAACACTTTTACTCATAAATTGTCATAATTAATAATATATCTATGGACATATCGGCAGCTGAGAGACTGCCTTAAAGAGCCTGGCATGGTGCACGCGGCTGCATCGAGATACAAGACGACTCCAGGTCCGAGTAGCTTCCGACCGGGCCCGGGTTGCAGCCCAGTTCTAATGAGCGTCAAGAGCGCGTGCCACGCGCATGTGCCAAATGCGGCACCTTCGCGTGGCCTCTGCCGCTGCAATTACAGAATTTTCCATAGTCGGCTGACGTTGCCTCCTCGTTTTGGAGCGCACCGCTGGCAGCTGCCACCAAAAAGGTGTTGAAGCTTCGTGCTCCATGCCCGGCCATGCCCACCATAAATAACTGACAATAAATGTCAACGTTTTTGGGGCGCATTAACATAGAGGCTAAGCCGATTCCGCTGACAGCTGACTGATGCCGGTGTCGATGTCTGCGAAGATTGCTCCGCCAAACTGGCATCTGTCCATCCCGACCAGGTCTATTGCTGTCTATGGGCCATCCATCGTTGTCAGCGCTGTCTGGCGCAATTGATTTAATCGCCTTTTAATCGCCTACGCCTCAACTGCACCGAACTACACCGATGCCCAATTACCTGCAGACTTGAGGCCCAACTCGGCACCCGGGCACCATCGTTAGCCGCAATTGAGGCGGTTCAGTTTCTGGCCTCATCAGGCGCGATTGCCGCGGAAGTCACGTGCGGAAGTTTTATTTTATTTTCAAGTACTTTCGGACTTTCTTAGTTTGTGCGAGGCTGTGCCACATGCAAGTTCTGAATTAAAGCTAATTTGGCTTCCGTTTAACATTTACACAGTTTGATTTTCCGTTGAAATTAACCCACATATATGATTTCTTTGGCTATTTTATGTGTTATTACGTTTAGGTTTGCTATTCAAATCTAATTACATTAACCAGAGTTACATACGATCAACAAAAAACGCACAATTATTTATTATTATTTTGTTTACTGTAGCATGAAAAGACAACCTCATACTACACCAGCCCATGTTAAGCCAATATAGAGGTTATGTTCATCCTTGCATTGCATTAACAGCTGTTAAGATCAGCTGTTTCCCACTAGCTAGAATTCAATAAAGATGACAAAAAATAACTGCCACTAAAGACATTTAATGCTTATGTTAAATAAATAAATTAAATATGCCTGTCGAGTTTATTTTATTAACTGAAAGAGAATGTGCAGATCAAGTTTGTTTTTGGACATCACGCTCAAATGTATTGACTTATAAGTAAATTACTTAATTAAATTATGACAGAACAATATGATATTCCAATATGAACATTATATATAATATAAAAGTAAGCATTCTCAATAATTACTTTCACCATATCTCATCCCCAACATACAATATATGTACATACAATGCAAACGAGCAACAAAATTATTTCATCACTAAATGCAAACTTCTTCTGCTTCTTCGTGCTGTAAAATTGGTTTATTTCACCAATTCTTCACTACGGCTTTATGCTTGATCAAAAGTCGGCGATCAGTTAACAATAATGTTTACAGTTAAAAAGAAAGACGATCTAAGGCAAAGTTAAATACAAAAGCAATCGCAATCACAATCTCAATTGCAATTGTAATGGCAAATGTGTGATATTTCAATTAAAACTTAACGGCACAAGTCATTAAATGACAAACACAACATGTGCAGCAAAAACATCACCAACACCAACAACAACAACAACAGCAGCAGGAGCAACAACAAGAACAACATCCATGTAAGTTGCATCGGCCCGATTGTACTCAACATATTCAAAGTTGTGCACGAGTCGAGCTCAGCGACGGCAATCAAATACGCTGATTCCCATTTCACGTGGCCCGCAAAAACAGTTGCTGCGAAAAAAACACAAACAAAACGTTTTTGTTTAATTAAATTAACAAAATACGCGGCCGATAGCAAAACAAAAACTCGAATATTTTGCGAGCCAGCAACAACACGTGTTGTCTGCATCCACAACTAAGAGAGTCCCAGTGAGCGCAGAGAGCGCCACAACAGCGCGCTCTTAAGCTCTTTGAAGCTGTCCCGCTCCACTTCATGCAAGCCCGCAATACGCTCTCTCGCTCGCACGCTGTTCCAATGACAGTGCTTTTTCCAACGTTTTCAAGTCCATTCTCTGCTCGCTCGCTCGCACTCGTTGGGAGCGGGCACCCGTTTCCACCAATCGGCAAAAAGCGGCTTGGACGCGTCTGCACGCCATGTGCGCACAAAAAAAGGCGGGGCCCCAGAGTTCCCTCGCAGCCGCTCCCTTGCGGCCTCAGCGCTCCCTAGCTGTCCCGGCCCTATGGCAGGGCAGCTTCGCTGTTCCTGCGCCATTGCCGCGCTGCCAGCCTGTCTGTCAACCGATTTGGCGTCCATGACCAACCATGACGACTCCGACTGCGACTCTTACTCCGATTCCAGCTTTAGTTCCCATCTGAAGTATCCACAACAGAAATTGTTGCGGTTTTGTATTTTACATTTCGCTCGCATTGTCAATGGCGCCGCACAGCTGTTCCTGCCCTGTTCCCATTTCTATCCAGCTGCGGTTTGTGTTGAAAACGTTTCAGAATGCATTTTGAGGATTTCACATTGCGGTTTTCACTGTTAATTGTCCATTTTCGACAGGAGTTTTTGACTGTGTTGCTTTTTTTCAAGGCTCCAATTGAAAAGTTCCTCAGAATAGCGTGTAGTATGCATCATGTTTTACATATGGCAAAGCTGATTGTGGTTGAGACCCAAACGGATACTTGAACGACTATAAATGCCGATTTAATTATTCGTAAATGTTGAATTTGAAATTGTATAAAAACCTGTCTATGCAAATCAAAAAAGCGGAAGCTTGTATTTAAATATAATTCTGTTAATTCTGGTATTCTCTGAGTGTTGATTCAGTTACTTTAATATATAAATGATCGGATTTTACGTTATGCATACATATATGATATCTAATGTTACTCAGAAAATAATCGTCTTTATCTTAATTGTGAGTACTTAAAACTAGATCTGTTATACTTGTACAATACCATTTTAAAAATGTTTATATCAAGCGTTTACATATGTCAGTAATACAACACTGTTATCCAACGTTTACATACATATGTGAGTACTACAACACTCTTAAAGGCCTAGAGCAATATTTTTGAATAATTGGCGATTGAAGAAGTTTTATATCAGAAATTGTATATAACTAAAATCTCGTATATCTGAAGTAACTATACTTATCTGTACATACATAGATATCGAGTTGAAATATAAAAAGACAGATTTAAACAGGATCGTAATATTTAATAATTTAAATAAAATCAAGAATTTGAAGCAGTTGCACTGTTCAACATTGCCCGGTATCGTATCGTTGAAATCTCCATTTCTTAATTCCATCTCCCCCCACTGAAATTGAAAACATTGCATTGATGACAGTGCAAACAAGTGTAATGACAACCACTGTGCGATAAGCGAAACTTTTATTGCACTCAAACAAATGGAAATTAGCACGAAACACGAAAATGAGTGGGGGGCGCGACATTTGCGAGTGTGGAGAAGTCCAGACAAATGACAGGGCACATAAAACTTACCTAATGATAGTTTTTCATTTTTGTTTAGGTTGTTTGCTGCTGATTGAATGAAATAATTGAATTAACTGATAAGCCGTCAGGGGCGACAGTGGGTTATTTGCTGCGATTCCCACTGTTTGCCGTCGGGAAGCGTGTAAAGTCGAGCGTGCTAAATAAAGTAATTTCCTTGTAATGCAAAAATGGCAAACATTACAACATTGCGTACGACGCGCATTCCATTTGCAGTACTCAGTTCCAGACTGGACTGCAGCATAATCCCCCAGGTGGCAGAGTTGTAGTTGCTGTTGTAGTTGCAGTTGTAGTTGCAGTTGCATTGATTAACTAACCCGACATTGCATAATGCCAAGCAGGCTGGCTCTGCCTGCCTTTTTTAATTTTATGCAGGCGCTTTTCCCCCACGGACTTCTTGCAGTTGTCAAGCAGCAAGCGAGCCGAAAATCTTCCTCAGTGCTGCACCGAGCAACCCTACAATCACAAGGGACAAGGGACAAGGGAAACAACAAGCGACAGAGACGAAAAACAAATGCCGACGACGCGGCTGTGGCTACAAAAAATGCCAATCGAAAGGCGAGCAGAAAGAGAGACGAACGAAAAAAACGAAACGCGACGAAAAAGAAGAAACGCCAAGTGCTCCAATAAAAATTCCGCCGCCTCTGCAACACGCTGCACTGCTCGCACTGCTGGTCCGTTCACAAGTTGCCCCCAGCTCGTGTTGTCTCTCTCGCGGCGTTTTTTAAGAGCGCGCCTTGGCTTTTTGCGGCTTTGACGCCTGCTCTTGAGCTTCGTTCGTTCGTTTGCTTTGAGTGTTTTTATATGCACTTGAAATGAATACGTGCAATTATTGCCCGCCTGTCTGAGTGTACCACTCTGCTTGTGTGTGTGTGTTGGAAAAATCACATTTATACGGTTATGTATTTGATTTTCGTTTTTGCCAGTGTTTTTAGTCGCACTCTTCGCTGATGCAAAAATTTTAATTTGAATATTACATGTATTAAAAACTCATTATTGTTGCGCGTACAACTCGATCCTCAAAGTTGGTCAATGGGCTAATGTGCGTCCGACGCCAATGTCGGCTGTCTTTGATGCCTCTGTTTTTGTACTTTTCCATCCGCCCACGGAGCTGCTTGTTGAGGACTAGCCCTGAAAATGTGGTTTCGTTCAAGTCGAGTAGATTGTGTGCAAATTTAGAGTCTTGTTTCCAAGTCTTCTAAATTTAATAATTTACTATTGTATATATATATATCAATATTTGAATGGGATCACATAGAATTTAAGAAGTTAAAGAACTGAAAATAATGTTAAATTGTATACCAAAGTGACCATTTTCAATGGTCCAAGGGTATAAAAAATGATAAAAATGTGGTTCATGAAGTGTTTGTCCCTTTTATATTCGTGGTAGTTAACTTCTCAACACAAATTAATTTGATTTTAAATTTACGATTTCATTAAAAATTTAAACTTTACAGGAAATTTAACGATTTGTTGACAGAGACTTAAAATTAAATTTAATGTTAACACGCTTAAGAAGTCTCAACTGTTTGGCCACTTCAAAGTCCATTTTGGCTTAGGACTTCAGAACATTGCCCATGAATTCACATGCGATATGGAAACCCACACAAAAAACGAAAAATGCTCGGAGGCGCCGATTGTAATTTTCAGCATTATCTTCTTTAGGCTCGTCTTCAGATTTCAAAAGGTCTTCTACTCTGTGTCCAATGGCCATGGTGAAAGCAGAAATTAATGTTGAAAGCAGAGATAACTGTAATTCCGATTATTGATTTATTAAAATAATTGTAAGTATAGAAAGGAATATGCAAAAGGTACTGATATTTAGAAAGGGTGTGTCAAGCCTACTTTACCCATATCTTGATCTTTAATTGCTTGTTGAATTTTACAATAGTTTTTAGACAGAGTGAGCTAACGCACACTGTATGCCACAAGGTGCAGCGACATGCTCATTCATGCTCAAAGTCGGGCAAGAGCAACAAGAGCAAAAGCACTCAAGCAAAAAGCCCAAAATCAAATCAAAGTTGCTCAAGAGTTCGAAAACAACAAAAAGCAACACTAAAAACCACAAACAATTTTTTCAAGCAGCAAAGAGACGCATAGAGAAGAGCAAGAGAGCAAAGCGAGCCAGCAAGCAAAGAGAGATAGAGAGAGTGGGAGCGAGAGAGAGAGACATAGAGAGAAAGAGACAAGAGGTTGGACGGCTTTTTGCCTTATTTAAGCTTTGTTGTTGCTGCTTGCGCCAAAAAGGAGTAAAAAGCTGCGCCTGCGCTCGCCGTCGTTGCCCCCTCCGATTGCACCGTCAGAGCGAGAGCACAGCAGCCGCCGAGAGAGCAAACGAGCTACAGTTACTCGTCATACGTGCCGCTGTCCGTGTGCGTGTGTGTGTGTGTGTGTAAGAGCACTCGTGGGGCCACTGTCTCTGCCGTCGTCGTCGTCGCAGTGGCTGCGATTTGGCCGCTTGGCGGCGAGGCATTTGAATGTTTTTTTCGAGCTCGCACTCAGCATTCGAGTTCGGAATTCTTGCGAGCTGGTAGCAACTTTTTGCTTGCGCCGCTGCTTGCTGCTCCACACATGCTGCGAGCGCCAAATTAACCAGACTGCTGCTGGCCACATCGAACCATCGAACCGACGCGACAGTGCACACACACGGTCCACTCCAGTCAACGATATATCGAGTGTTCAGTATCCAGTGTCCATCCATCTTCAGCATCCAGGCACAGTCCAGCCCAGCTGCCAAGTGTCCAAGCGGGGCTTAATCGAGCGCGCGCGCGTTTCCAGCCTCAGCTTCAGACTCAGACACAGACTCAAGTGCACTCGGAGACGGCGGGCCGCGAGTTTTTGTGCGCGTTACGCGAAGAATTCTGTTGCAGTCGCCAAGTGCAACGCATTTTCGCCATTCCGCAGTTGCAGCTGTTCGCTGCATCACAATTAACAAGCGCGCTAAAGTGCAACAAAGGCAAGTGCAACCAATTGTTAAGCACAACAACGACAAAAAGGAAGCTGAGTACGCTGCTCAAGCAAAAAGAAAAAGAGAAAAAAATAAATATCAATTAAAATATGCACAAAAAACCAGTGAAAATAAACAGAAAGTTCTGCTGCGAATCGTCGTGGGTTTAGTGAATGAATACTGTGTGAATATTCGCGTAAAAACGACGCCATTTCGAATACACTCAAGTCTGCTAATTATCGGTACTTGTCGTGTGCTGAAAAGTGAAAGTCAAGCAGATACAATATTGATGCGAATCATCGTGACAACCTATCGAGTTCTTATACTATAGACAAGCAAAGAATACTGCAATATCTGTAGGATATATTCGATTTTGGGTAAAGCATATGTTATTGTTTATTTTTTGATCTAGTTTGTATAAGTTTTAGTGTTGTTAAAATTAAAGAGATTGCAGAATACTATTACTTACCAAACTACGAGAAACTGTACTGGGAAATTATGACGATATTTGTTCAAGAGTATCTTTGTTTAAATTTTGTTTTGATACCTTAGAGATAGCGATCTTCTATGCGGGAAAATTAAAAAAGCTTAATTGATTTCTAAGACCATGTTTTAAATCAAGAAATTATTATATTCCTATATTAAAGTTATTGTATTCGATAAAAACAAATAATTAATAATAATAAAGCAGCTGAACTCATGATTTATGCAGTAAAAATGATAATTATCGGTTAATATTCATACAGATATTGCAAGATTCCGACTTGACTCAGCAAAAGGTTTACAAAATTCAAGTAGAATCCCAAAAAAGTGAATCAAATGTGATCGAGTGAATGCCGAACATATATAAAAGGCAGAAGAATCCATTGAGTTATTGAGTGTTGAGTAAAGCCAAGTGAAAAAGTGTTGGACAACCCTCGCGTTGATCAGCTTAAATGATTATGCATGGTACTTGGTACAAAGGACCACAGCTGGCGCATCATCCACACACCGACTACCATCAGTTCCGATCGTACCCCTCGTTCGTAGTGACGCCCTACCACGACGGACATGCGTCCACTCCCTGCCCACCCACGCCCTGTACACCCTGCAGCAGCAGTAGCCATGCAGCTGGACTTGGCCAAGGCAACGAGGCGACTCCAATAATTGTCGAGGGCTCATTTGCCGCTGCCGCCGCTGCTGCAGCCGCTGCAGCTGCTGCCGTCGGTTGTATCAATCCAGTTGCGGGAACGGCAACTGCAACGGGACCGGGATCGGGTACAGGAGCAGGAACGGGAACGGGAGCATCGCTGCTGAGTCCACCCATCAAAATCGAGCAGGTTTTCGGTGAGGCATCCGCATCGTCGCTGGGCGCAGTCGTCGAGGACTACGCGCTAAATTTGGACTGTCCCGTGGAGCATCAGTTTCGGGTGAGTAATAATCGAGTACAGTACAATGGTTACTTGCCACTTGCCAGTTGCCAGTTGGCACTTGCAACGCGCCAGTGAAACGGCGGCAGCTGCACTTGCCACCTCCGAGGGGCGTGCTCCAAATCAATTTTCATAAAATCATCCAATAACACTTAAAAGCCGCAAAAAAGGGAAGAGCACAAAAAACGAGGGCCAAAAGTTGAAAGCGAGTAAAAAACATGACAACAAACACGCCCCCAATCCAAACACACGCACGCACATGTACACACACCCTCGTCGAGAGAGAGAGAGAGAGTAAAGTTGTGTGTGCTCTTTGCACGGCTTGAAGAGCATTCATAACTTTTGAGTTGTTTTTTGTGCTCGCTCTTGAGCGAAAAGCAGCGCAACTTTTGTGAGGCTTTATGGGCTGGCAGAAAGGATATTTTTTATGGTTCGTGTACAGGATATGCCATAATTATGTGCACAAAGTAATGCCACTTGAAGCTTTTGGCTAAAAGCTCCGCTGTAATTCTAGTGTTGCATGCAACAGGTGAAGTTGCAGATAGGCATGAAATGTCCTTTATGGCAATGGCAACTTGTGGAGTCAAATGTGTTTAGGACTCAGAGGGAAGAAAATATAGAATGGTAGGTCAGGGTGAAATGAGCAGAAAAGTTCACAATGAGTCTAATTCAAGAAGGTACCTTTGCATTTGCCATGTTTGAGTTAGATATGCGCCTATTACTACAACTACAACAAAAAAATCATACACTGCTATTTCGGTGAACAGCCAAAACGATATCAAGATAACACAGAAATAGGTTAAACCTTTTTTTCTTCTTTATGTTCCGTTTTACAAAACGCAATGTGCAAAAACATCAAAACATCATTGAAACATAATGGAATAAGCGAAAAACAGTTTTATAGTTGTTCTTCTGTCGCACTGCTATTTTAGTGAACACAGCTGTATATGTATGTATGTAAAGAAAGATGTGGTAAACCCAATAACTATGTATACTTTGTATATACTTCAGCTATAATCAATCGCTGATGCTATCACTCAGTTAGTTATGTTAAGATCAACAGAATAAACATTTCCTTTTTTACATGTAGTTCAACGTAGCCATGAACTTCCTCTTTGAACTCGTCCCAAAACTCATCCCACAATCATATGCACAGTCTGCTCACACCTGTTCCTCCCTATTTCATCTTGTATGTTGACCGAGGAAACGGTTCCTTTCTACGCTTCATATGATTTGAAATGTCTTTGCATCCACTGTAATTCTTTCTTTCTTCCCTTTCGTTGCGAATTCATTTCAATTATCGGAAAACGCATTTCCCGTATCTGCCGGCAAGACGCATCTTAAGGCCACGTTTATTGCCTCTCCATCTCCATCTTGGCAGCATCCTCTGCTCTTATCAGCAGTTGAGGCAGGGTGGGATACTGTGGGCATGGACGGGGAGGGGGAAATGCGCTGCAAAAAGGGAATATTCCCATTGAGAGGAGCTGCAGCGTAATCCTAGCACATAAAAAAGCAACGCAACGGCAACACATAAAAACATATGCTCTAGGTCCTGGACAGGATACTCGGTGCTTTCCCTTCTTTTTTTGTGTGTGCTGAATGCGCGCATTGCAACGCGACGTCAGCGTCGACGCTGGCAGCGCTGCCCACGTCGCCAACTTGTGCATTTCTCGACGAAAGTTTCCTTGCTCCGCTTTTCTCGCTTGCTTTCAGGCAAAGCAGCTTAAGGAAAAAGCGCAACAACAATTGGCAGAGAATAATCTGCTAGAGAGAAAGGTCGGTAGTGACTGTCAAAGGATGCATCTTACAATGTATCAAGTTCAGCAAGATCTCAAATAAAATTTGTACAAAAGATGGAATTCTTTTTCTCGTATTTTCTCAATGAAAATAGGAGTTATGTTGAAATGAAAAAAGATATTTCAACTTCTAAAAATGTAGTTTATTTAAAGTTTTCTGACTTCTCTAGGTTATAACGTGTTTCAATCCTTAGA
Source organism: Zaprionus ornatus (assembly GCA_018904035.1). Taxonomy (NCBI): domain Eukaryota; kingdom Metazoa; phylum Arthropoda; class Insecta; order Diptera; family Drosophilidae; genus Zaprionus; species Zaprionus ornatus. The sequence goes on along the minus strand of JAEIFZ010000115.1, from coordinate 19,361,414 downwards.
GTTCTGAAACACTTTGTGCCACTTGTTTGCTTTGAAGTTAGTCATCTTGGCCGGAAAACAAACAAGTGCGCTATGAAAATAGAAAACTCACTCAAAGCATTCACAGAAATTGCCAGTGCAGGGCAACAAGAAAAACAAAAACGAAAAAAATATAATAAACAAAATGAAGGAAAAGAAATTGGCGCTCATGAAATGTTAACGGCAAATCGCTGGCGTTGACGTTGACGTTGACGCTGGCGCTGACGCGAGCGCTGGCATTGCCGCTGACTGCGCAGTCCGCTTGAATGCTGAATGTTTTTATCCTTTCTTCGATGTGTCGTTGGCGTGCTGCTGCTGCTGCCGCTGCTGCTACAGTTCCGCTGTGCATGTGTGTGTGAGTCCTAGAGTATATGTGTGTGTGTGTGTGTGAGTGTGTGTGCTAGGACATCACACGGTTTCGCTTTTCTTTTACAACTTTTTGTTATTATTTCGTTTTTTGCTCGTCGCCGCCTTTTGCAATGTATTTCTTTCAGTCGCTGCTATTTTTTGCTCCATGTGAAGGAAAAAACACACACACACACACACACAATTTCACTTGGATTTTTTTATGTTCATGCAATGTGTGTCTGCGCTTGTGTGTGTGTGTGTGTGTCTGTGTGTGTGTTGGCCCTGGACCTGGCTCCCGATTCTACTACTTCTTGAGTTTCCTCTTCACGCGCGCCATTTTTGCTGCTGCTGCTGCTTGTGCTGTTGTTGGCGTTGTTGGCGTTGTTGCTGGCGCTTCTACTTACAACAAACATGGCTGCTATTGCTGCTGCCATAAGTCGCAGTTTTTCCGCTGCTTCCGGCGCAGTCGACGCCAGCGCCAGCGTACTCGATTGTTGCATGTGTCCGTGGCCGTAGCGTTGCCTTTGGCGGGCTGCAGCTGTCGTTGTCTTCAGTTCGCTTGGGTTTGGCCAAATCTATTGGTCGTCGCGCGACGTGCGTCCGCGTCCGCGTCGCGTGTTTCACAACGTCTGCACGCTAGGTGGCGCCACGTGGCTGTGCAGCAGCAAACACTTGCAAAACAAGGACTACAATAGCCCCGACAAGACTGCAATTATAGCCAGCATAAATAAGTTGCACGTGCTCCTGTGCTGCCAAGCGCTAACCTGCCTCAATGTCGCTCTAGGAAACGGGACACAATATCAAAGTTCAACAGGGATTGAGCTGCCTTTGACATTGACTCCCATTGTGCTTCTTTTAGTAGCTGAAATCTCCTTATTAATCGCCCTTTTACGATATTATATCACTTGTAGAACTTTGAAGTAACTCAAAATCAATTTGGTGTCCATGTTAAAAGCTTCTTCAACACTTGTACCCACTGTGCTCCGTGATAGAATTCTTAACACCTAACTTGTCTTCAGTAACAATAATAATAGTCCTTTAGAACTTTTTAACATCCGCCCCCAAGCACACACACACACACCCATACACACACACTCGCTGGGAGTGAAACGAAATAGCAGCAGCAAGAAAAACATAATAAAAATCACAAACATGAGGCAACCGTATAAAAGAAAATCAATCTACCATGCCGAACCCAAGGAGAGCCCTAGCTCAACCCACTCGCCTATCTCCGTGCGTCCATTCGTCCTTCCTTCCGCCCGTCCGTCCGTCCGTCGGCCCCATTGCCCCATCGCCCACAACTGCCTGCAGGACATCGCGCAAATTCAGCTATATTTTTTTTATGCGCTCCGCTTTCTTACAAGAAAATGCTGCAGTGCGCTGCAAATGTATGTCTTTATAACGGCAGCGTGCATAAAAAAGGAGCAAGGAGCAAAAATTATAAAATACGGAGCGGGAGGGGGAAGGGTGAAGTGCACAGCAACAACATGGGCTGAGATTGCTCTGACATTGCAGGCAGCGCGCAGCACAAGAGAAAAAATAGAAAAACATTCACAACATACAAAACACTTTTTACACACAGACACACACAGGCACACAGACACAAGCCGACTGTGTGTTCTTGTGTGTGTGTGTGGTCTTGTATATTTCTTTGTATACATATTTGACTGCTTCGCGCGCGCGTTCGCAATTTCTTTTGCGGCAACTTTAGCTTCAGCTGCTGCACTTTGAGTTTCTGTTGTTCAGTTGTTGCAAGCTATCCCACGCTCGCTGACTGCACGACAGAGACGGACGGGACAGATACGAGGACTCAACGCACACACACACACACACACATACATGGACAAGCTGACAGATCTGACAGGACGCAGTGCTCGTGTTAACCTCGTTAAACTGCTGCAGCTTACGCTGCGTATGCGTACTTTGCGTGCAACTTAAACTTTAAGCCCAGCTGTGCTCTTCGATTGCTAATGAAGTATCTCATATTGAATATGAGAGCTGCGTTGTCTTATACAATACTAACAAGTTGCCACAAGTGCTCGACTAGGTGGCGTATACGTGATGCGGAAATCAATGGAAATACTAGAAACACAAATGTGCCCAAGGAGACAAAGATAAAGAGAGAAAGAGAGCCAGCGACTCGCGAATTAATGCTGGCATGTAGCTAAGAAGAAGCTGAATCTTTGATTCTGCAACGAAAGTTCCTAAAGAAAGTGCAAAGTTCAATAAAGGAGGGAGAGAAGAAGAAGAAGTGAAGAAGTAAAGTGAAGCCAAATTACAACAGAAAGTTCCTAAGTGTACACAGTGCAAAAATATATTTAAAAGGTGTAAAATAATTTAATAAAATCAAATAAAAAAAATATTATATAGTAATTAAAAAATAAGCAAATAATATTTAATAAAATATAAATAATAAATAATAATAATTTAAATTTGTAAGTCAAGAAAAAATTAACATAAATTTGATTTTCTTAGAATCATTTCCTGTATAAAAAATATTTATTATTTATTTTCAATTTTAATCTATTTATTAAAAATTGATTCAATGATTAATAGTTCTTCAGTTTAAATTGAATAAACCTATTAATATATATAAAATAACTTATATATTTGCTTTTAATACCTCTTCTAATAAAATTCATCAAAATAAAAAGCGAAAAGTTTATGAAAATATCACGCAAATGCCACAAAGCCAATAAAAACAAGGAAGCAAAGTGTGAAATGAATATCAACAGTCAAACTGCACATCAAATACATCATTCAAATCCTTAACAAACTGTAAACTAAACAGAGTGTGGGCAAAAATAACCAAAACAATATAAAACACACATAGAAAATCGCATACAAATACTCGCGCAAAACTTTTTCAAGGTCATTTGGTGTCGTGTTTTTTCGGCGTAAATGATTTGTATTTGTTTTACAAAACTGCATCTAAAAATACAAAATAGAAGTGAGAAAAGAGAAAACTGAACAACGCGACGCCGCCAAAAAATAAAGTGAATAAAAACTCGGAAAACTTTTTCATGCGACCCCTCGAATAAAATAAAAGTTTATTCAAAGAAAAAAAGGCGTAAAAAGGGAATCGGGGAAAAAAAGGAGTCTTTTTTTATTTCTGTTTATTTCTATTCTTCTTGTTTTGTTTTCGCCTGTGGGTTGCACACAAATTTGTTTGCATGTGTAAATCGAACAATCTGCCGCACAAGTTAGACAAATCGTTGGGGGGGAATTTCCCCCCTGATGTCAACGAAAGTGAAATCGCTGGTGACCGATGAAAAGTGTTGCCTACTTTTGAGCGTCGCATGTCCCGCCGCATCAACATGCTCAAGGATCAGTTGAGGCGTCGACGCGCCCACGACTTGGGCAGCTATATGAATGCCCTGCGAAGTGCCACGCCCACGCCGGCTGCCTTTTTGATGCCAGCTGAATTCTACAAGAGCCTCTTCGCCAGTGCCGTTCTCCAGCAACAGCAGCAACAGCAGCAGCAGCATCACAAGCAGCAATCCGATGTCAGTAGCTTTTACCCGCAGACACCGTCCCCGCTGTCTCCAATCAAGGCTCAAGGGGGAATGCTCAGTAGTAGCTTATCTCCCCCACCGACGCCACACTCGCAACTGTCAAGCAATTTATTATTCTCCGCTGTCTGTGTAGCCGCTGCCGAATCGGCGAAGCGCAGTCAGCTGATGCCCGACCAGGAGCCGCAGAACCCCGATATAAATGTGGAGCAGAAACCTCAGCTCCAGAGAACAATTGATCTGGAGTGTTCGGAGCATGTTAGTGAAGTATACTCAACTGTTCATTGAGAAACGTTTTACAATAATGAAACTTAAACTTGAATTATATGTTTGCTTTCCAGTATCAATCAGAGGCAAGCTATGTTACTAAGCTAAATCTGTATTATTTCCAGAATAGGTCTTGTAAAATTCAACCATTTTGTTATTAATCTTCAACCTGCAAAAGAGCAGTCTTCATTATCTTTAAAATCCAATTAAATTGCATATCATAAGCACAACCTGGTTCTATATTATTTCAAACTTTATGCAAAAAAGATGTGTAAGGAAAATACACTGAAGTCGGGGTGTTTGTTTTCGCTAATTATGGGCAGCCAAAAACAATTGTTGTTGCTCTGTGGCAGCACAACAAAAACAAAAAAAAAGGGAAAGAAATCATCAAAAAATCATTTCATTTTTCATATTTTCTGCATCAGGTTACGTCGAACAACATGAACCCTTTTCATTCTAAACAAAACAACATAATTTTATTTTGCAGAAACCCCTCAACAACAACAACAACAATAACAACAACAACAGCAATAGCAACGGGTACAGTTGGTCAGCAGGAGCGCATAGCGAAGTGGTCAACAACAACAACCATCACAGTTCGCATCGAGGAGGCGAACCTGGACCCGGGTCAGGGCTATTGCCAGCCGCGGCAACGCCAGCGACACCACCAACGCCGCCCGTAGACGCCAGTCAAGCGACATCGGCGTCCGCAATTAATTTGCATCAAACCCAAACGCAACCCGCGTCACAGGCGCGTCCGAGTTACGGTAATCCCATAAAGTCACCACCGGAAACAGCAGGGCAGCCATCAGCGGACGCTGCCGCGTGTAAAAGCCACGACAGCAGCAACAACTGCAGCAGCAGCAACAACAACAACAACAACAACAACAGCAGCAACAGCAATTCAACTGCCGCTGCCGTGGCCGCCGCCGCCGCCGCTGCTGCCGCTGTCAACATGCCGATCGGCGGCGTGCAGGGACAGAATCCCACCCAGGGCCTGGTCCACTGGATGAGCGCCGTGATGGCCGAGCACATGACCGGGCAGACGCATCACGATCCCAGCGCCGCTGTTGGCATGCACTACATGTGGAATGGCAATGTCGACGTGAGTACGAAGCGAAAGGTCCTTTCTACCCCCCGCCCCCCTGGCTGCCATGGGGCATGGCAACCAAGTACAGTTGGTTAGATACTTGTTTTGAATATTATTCAGCTATTCTCAGCTTACTTTTTGTCGAGTTCTCTCTGGCTGGAACTTTGCGTAAAGTTGAAAGTTGAATGCTGCACTTGGCAGTTCTTGGGTGGCGCCTACAAAGGCGCTGGACTGTGCCAGTGTCAAGTTAGGAGGTTGATGAGGGAGTAAGAGGGGTCTGATAGCAACTGTGAGTGTATTTGGCAGAGTTCATAATTATTATGCGCTTGAGTTCGGCGAGTTAAGTGAATTAAATGAACGAATCTTGAGTGGAGCTTAAGAAAGTGTAGAAAAGAGTGTTAGGAAATTGGGGGAGTAATGGAATTTTAGATACTTTAAATTGATAGTATTGTTTTTTATTTAAGAATACTCTCTTAATGTTTTAAGTTTTATTTCTGTTTGCAATAGTGCAATTTTACTTAGAAGCGACGCATATAAATAATTATACTCGTATCTCTACACAAACAGTATTAGTTATTAGTCTATCCCTATATACCAAACTACGATTGCTTAATTTACTAGATAGAGTATCTTAGTACCCACAAAAGATAGAAAGTATGTAGAAGGTTACCATCTGACCTCAACCCCAAGAACAAATAGACTTCGGTCAACTGATTATTGTGGACTCGCAGCTCAGCAATTGCTCACACTTCCTGCGTGATACAGGAATTCCATACAGCGATTTGCCACGCCGTCAAGTTATGCGTGGATAACTCGAGTTCCAGTTGCCAGGCCCAACTCCAGACCTAACGCCAGCCCTGTTGGGCATCCGCTGCACTTTCACTCGACGAGCCTCAGTCGACAACTGACCGACTCAAACCGTCGCAGTCTGCACGCCGAGCAGTTGCTACACAACCGGGAACGTGCCCCCAGACCCAGAAGCAGACCTTGCCCCCGCCCCAGTTGCGATCCCAGTCCAAGTGGCAGTTCCAGTCTAAGTCTGGCTAACCAAGAACGTTGCCCCTTTCGCTGCCCTTTTCCCCTGCTCCAAGTCCAAGAGCAGACGTGGCATACAAAAAAAAAAAAAAAAAAAAAAAAAGTTAAAAAAAATCCTTTTGAGCGGCAGCGTCGAATTGTGTTTGTCCTTTTTTCCCCGCATAGCATGTTTTTTCTCGCTCGTTCTCTCCCACTTCTGCTCAGTTATTTTCTTTTTTTACTTCTACTTCTCTCGTGCTCCTTCCACAAATATCCTTGCTCTTGACTGCACTTCCCCTGCCTCCCCGCTGCAAAGCTCTTCGCGTGCCACAAAGTAAAAGGAAGAAAAAAAATGTTTTTCGATTTTTTGTTGCATTTTTCACTTCGCGTTTTTCAAGATGTAAACAAGTTTTTCTTTGCGCGTCGCGTTTAAACTTTGTTTGCCATTTTTTCTTTGCCTTTCCTTTTCTTTTGGTTTCTTTTCGGGTTACCCCCCACCCCCCTCCTTTTCTGTTACAATTCTCTGTGTTTTTGTGTGTTTTTTCTCAAGTTCGCTTTTCACTTTTTGGTGCGGCGAAATTATTGTTTTGAATGGAGATTGATTGTCTCCAAGGACAACGCCGGATCGAGCACGGGCGCGGACAAGAGGACAGGTGGAACAACGGGGGGAGGAGAGAGAAGAGGGGAAAAGGTTCAGGTTCGCCCCTTGTTAGCGCGTGCACGGGACCGACGCGACTATTTAAGAGTTGATTCTGCTCGATTTTTAAGGATTTCCGTAGTTAATTAATTTTTAAAGTTCAACAATAGACGCGGAATCAACAATCGGCGGGGTCAGCCAGTGTTGCCAGATTGCTGTTGTCACTTGCATTAGTGAAATTAGTTAGCGGCTCTTTGAAAAGAAAGAAGGAGAGATGGAGAAAAAGAGTGTGAATGAGTGAAGAGAGAGAGAGGGAGATGCAAAGTTAACTAATTAATTTTGAAAGCAATTGCACTTAATTTTCTTGACTCAAAGTTGCCTGCGGGGGAAACTCGAACTCGAAATGAACTTTGACTTGCCTTGAATTGTGCCCTGTGAGTTTGTTTACTCTTAATTGACAAGCAAAAGGTCGCAAGGCAGTAAGGAATGTTGTCCTGCTCAGGCGTAATTAGCATAATAATTATATTTCGACTCTCTTTCATTATGTTCTACTTAAAGCTTGCATCCAATACTTCTTTACATTCTATGAACTCAACTTCGATTTCATCTTGCATTACAAAGTGATACAAATCAGAAATATTTACAGACCTTAAGCATCTTAAAAGATCGCGAATTCTCACAATTTAAGGTACTCTGCTCATTAGAGCCGCATTTAGTGTGTTCATTTCAGAGTTACTTTAAGATTCCAATTAAAAAGTACCGTCACACAGGTCACGGGGGTCAGGCGTGCTGTCCGCAATGGGGGCCGACCAAAAAGGCAACCCTAAACCACAGCACGCCTCTGAACAAAGCATTGCAATTAATACTTATATAGTACTTCAATTAGAAAAAAAAGTCAACGTGACGGCAAAGGCGAACAAAAAAAAAGGAGGCAGAGCACAGGAAAATCACAAGAAAAACAACAAATAAAATAACAGAAAAAAGTGAAAATTGAAAGACTAAGCGAGGCAAAAGCGCAACGTAAATTTGGTAAAGGGGTGTGCTGGACGGGGAAGTAGGGGGAGTGGCTAAAACTGGGCTGAAACGACTGACTAATGGGGCCAGTCACGGCTGTGCCGCTGCCACGATACGATACGGTTTCGAGATGGTCGAGAAGCTGGAGCAGTTCGACCGAAAAACCGCGACAACCGCTGGCAACTTCAATTTTTAAAGTAATTGCAATAAAGTTGAACAAATTTGTAACTTGAACGGGAACAGCAACAACAACAACAAAAAGAAGAACAGCTGCAGCCATAGCAGCTACAATAAAAGCGAATTCTAACCTCAGGCCACAGCCGGGGGGTGGTAGGCAGCTGAAGATATGGTGGGTGGGGGTGAAGGAAAGGAGTGCGGATGGTCAAACATTTGAACATGGGAGAACACAGAATTTTTTTGCTATCCGCCTAAATGCGAAAAAAATCAATAGAAGCAGACAGAGGCAACATGAATAAAAAGATGAACGCGAAAGAAGTTAAATAAAACCGAAATGCAAAGAGAGAATACCAAAAAAAAAATACTACACGGCAGTAGCAGGAGGATTCCCAAAAACCAGGAACGAAACGCAAAGTTGAAGTCTGGAATGGCCAAAGGTTGTTACATTGTGCAAAACGCGCTTTGCTTTGGGCCCGAAATTCTGTTCGTGTCGCGAAGGGGTTGAGGATGCGAGGAGAAGAGCAAATGGGATTGGAATCGGGATGGGCATGCGGACACGGATTCAGTTTGGGGTTTGGATCTGCTGGACCGACCTGCAATTGCATAAAAAAATTCACGTTTGCCGCCTAATTTTTTGCACTTTTTTCTGCACTAGACGACGCCAAGCTGGTTGTGGAGGTGGTTGCACCACCCCCCTACCACCGTAGAGTCGGAGAAAGTGTGAGTCCTCAGTCGACGTTGCAGTCGCTGCTCCTGCTGCTGCTGCTGTTGGTGCTGCTGCTGCGAAGGGGTTAAAAAAAATGCTTGTTTTGGATTTTTTTCTCCATGTACTTTGCTCTTCCAAATGTTTTGGAGCTGGTCAGTGCGAGAGTAAGGGTGCTGAGAGGGGAAGACCCATCGTGAGACTGAGACAGAGTGATAGAGTAACAGAGCAAGAGAGAGAGAGAAAGATGGAGAGAGAGAGTGAGAGAGAGCGCTGCTGCGATGCGCTGGAGCAATTTTTTCTTTACTTTGCTTTTTGAATTTTTTCGAATTTGCGTTTTGTTCTATTTTGCTGCGTGCTGCAGCTAACCGAACTCAGCGGCTGCCCGTAACTCGGCGTGGGCCATGCGACGCCTTCTTGTACTAGTTGCTGTTGTTGTTGTTGTTGCTGGCTGGCTGACTGGCTGGCTGGCTGGCATGTTGGTTAGAGAGAACTTCCGTTGATGTCCGTCTGCCTCTGACGCTGGCTTTGGCTCTGATGGTCATCTTCATCAGCAGCTGCCAACGCAGCACAGCACACACCCTGTGCGTGTGTTTGCCTGTGTGCGAGTGTGTGTGTGTGTGTGTGCCATGCGGAATATATGTCTGTGTGCGGGGCGGGTGTGTGTTTGTTGGTTTTTTTTTGTAGGTATTTCTTCTACTTTTTCGTTTGTCCACCTACTAACTAGTCGCTGCTGCACGCTGTGGCGGAGTTTGGTGGCAACTAAAGCAACAGAAACAAATTCAACGTGGTCCAACATACACACTCTCTTCGCTTTCACACGCTGCGGCAACTCCCCTTGCGATATGCAACACTTTTTGCAACTTTTTCCTCAGCACCAAAAGCCGCCGCACTTTTGCCGCTCGCCAACGCCGTCGCTTTGACACCTTCGATTGTGTGCAGCGGGGTTTTCTATTTCAATTGGCACTTCTCCCTCCAAATACCTTTGTGAATGAAGCTTACATATATATTCATGTATATTTTTCTATTTGCCGCGCAGACAATGCGACTTTTTTTTTCTATCGCGTGGTTTGAAAGTGTCACAAGTCAAATGGAATTGTGGCAACCGATATTATGATAGTTCCTCTATGTCCTTTTATGTTTGTAATTTTGAAAAATCATATTACAAATGGTATTTTCACTGAAATTATTGAGATGCGCTTGAATTGAATATGCAGTAATTGAGTTTATTTGAACAACGCGAATACTTTTATAATCACATAATGACTAGAAATAGCTGAATATTGAAGCGTTTTTTTTGTGCTAGATTTTTATTAAAATTCCAGGTTTCTATATGCAGTATACTCTGCACTTTATTGTCGCATCTTTTTGTGTATATCATTTAGAATTTTACTTGGGACTTTGTTATACACAATATGCTAATGCTGTGTAGGTCCATATAAGCCACAATATAAGGAAAGCTTCATTTATACATTTCTATCTAGAGCAATTTTTTTTTTTTTTTTTTTTTTTATTAAGTGAAGAATCCGTACATCTTAAGATCACAGGGTGGAAAAATATTCTTAAGAATTACCAAGCACTATCCTGAAACAATAATTACAATAATATCAATTCTTGTATACACATGAATGCGTATTTTTATACAACTTATATGTATATATATATATATATATTTTTTTTTTGTGTTATTATTATTAAGTGAAGAATCCCTACATCATAACATCATAGGGTGGAGCAATATTCTTAAGAATTACCAAACACTATGACAAAATAAGTAAAGTAGGAAGCTAACTTCAATGGATCAACTTCTTTGTAGAAACAATAATAATAATAATAATAATAATATCTATTTTCTTCACTTAAAAATAATAATAAAAAAAAAAAAAACTAAAAAAAACAAATCTCTTTTTTAGTATGCATAAGAATGCATTTATTTATTCATTGCTTATTATTATTTCTAGCCACTTGCTCTAGTTTAATTTTGCAATTGAGTATATAATCCTCATAAACTCATATTTACCCCTTAAATAAATATATATGAAATGCTTATGCAAGAATATTGTCTACCCTCTCATTTATTCCATGCCAATTGCCGCAGCATGCCAAGGATATCGGCGATTACAATCTCTGGCCTCCGACGCCGCGCAGTCATCAGCATGCCAGCGAACATCATCCGATGTCCCTGAAACAGGAATACGAGGTGAGTGCCACAGAGTGTGCAGAGCCGCAGCGAGTGGCATAAGCAAGTGCCGTTAAATGGCCATAGCGGGGAGCATTACTTTATTGCGGAACATGCATAAAAACGATGTGATATAGCGGGAAACAGCAGCGGACACACAACAAAAAAGGCAGCAAAGCAAAGGCAAACAAAAACATTTCTAAATTCGCGTGCCGCTGACTTTCTGGATTTGTTGGCTTTTATTTACGCTTACAGCAGACGGAAAGTTCACACCTACACCCCCCCTTGCCCTTGCCCCTGCCCCTGTCCTGTTTTGTATTTTTCTTGTTGCATTTCACTAGCGGCTTGTTTGCATTCCGTTTTGCTGTTGTTTTTCTTTCTAAACAAAATGTTTAGAAAAAACTGCTGTGCCTTTTTATTTAGAGAATTTTTTTTTCGGCTCTTTCTATATTTCTCGCGTTTACTTTTGCTTTTTATTTTATTTCCATCCATGCCGTGGCAGTGTGACATGTGTCCTAGGTCAGGTCTGGCACAGCAAGCCAGAGAGGGGGGGGAGGGGGGGAGACAGTCTCGAGGCCTTTAACCCATATTCACATTTTACATGCAATCGAAAGCAGAAGCCACAACTAAATTTTTCTTTTTCATTTGATTTTTCCACCGTTTTCCTTTCTGCTCCTCCTTTTTTCTATCACTCTCGCTTTGCGCCAGTTAGAATTTCATATTCATATTTTTCCACTTCGATTTTGTTGCTTTTGGTGAGTGAGTTTTGTCACGCATTTGATTTGGGTTTGCCGCGTTAGTTACGGATTGTCGGATATTTGTCTGGCAGATCGAATAAATCGCATTGATTGCCACCGAAAGCATTCGCACATCGCACATCGCACATGCCAAAACAATATTTTGGTTACGGATTCAATTATTATCGTTGTGTGCGCTGCTGTTGACCCTTTTACCATAATTCGCTTACCCGGCGAGAACATTAGAAATTCATTGAAATATTTTGACAGCAATCTGCAATTGGTTTAGGCTGCAACAATGGGCGGGCTTAGGTTATTTAATACGTAGTTAGCATCGATTGTTGTTTGGTTTGTGTATCAAATTCGTGTGAAGTATTAGTAATAATTATATTGGGATAATAGCTTTGCTAATAGGACTTAATGACTGAAATGACTTGTTGATCAGCGCGCAAAGCTAAACATATTTTTAACTCAGTCGATTTATGACTATTTATTACTCGTATTGACTCTCTTTGAATATTGTTGCCAACACCTATTGCTGCTTACTAATCTCTTTCTGTTTTAGGCCAAAATGAATGATCACCATCATCACAACAATCTGCAGAAAGGTGAGTAATCGAGCGACGCGACCGACGAGACTTGTGACCTGCCTTAACCGAAAACCTGTGTCGGGGGCAACTTGAATGACAGGATTCGCTGTCGCGACGGAACTGGGCTCCATCGGTTAATTAATTGCTCACAAGTACAAGAAACGATAATCACGAATATCGGCCAGAATCGCATCGGATCGTATCGGGGGCGAGCGAGAGAGCGCGCGCGCGCGCCTCTCATTCGATCGAGTTGTGGAGATTGCAATCTGCTGCAAAAATGCATACGTTGCATAAAAGTTAAATTGCAACACGCGTGCGGCATGACGATGGCAACGCCAGAGGCAGGCGCAGGGTTAGAGGCAGCAGCAGCAGAGACAAAGGCGAGCGCACAATGTTGCTCCATTCAGAGACTCACAAGATACTTTCCGATACTCCCACGGAGTGCGCCGAAAATTGACCTTTAACTGAAACAGAAGGAACAGCAACAGCCACAGCAGCAACAGGAGCAACAGCAGCAGCAGTAGCAACAACAACAATTGGCAACAAGCTGCTTACAAGATGTTTACATAAATTCCTAAAATGCAAACAACATTTTAGTGGAGAGCGCAACGGCGGCAACATTGACAGCAACACGCTCCAAAGGGTTCGCTGCGGCAAACGGGTTCGATATCTCCGTTGGCGGCAATGATCGCAGCCCGATAATGTCAACGCTAGGCAATTGGCCAATAACATTGTTGTTGTTGCTGTTGTTGCTGTTGTTGCTGTTGCTGCTGTTGCTCAGGCCGCCGCGATAAGCATCTGCAACATTGCGGGCAACAATGCAGATGTAGATGTATCTATGCGATGCAACTGGCTCTCGCCAGTGTATATGCTCTGGCTGAACAATAAGAAGGCTGCCTCTGCTCTGGCCATGACTCAGACATGCTGTTCCTGCTGCTGCCACTGCTGCTGCTGCTGCTGCTGCTAGTAGCTCATATTGCCGGCTCCGCCTGGCACAGCTGCCAGTTGCCCCTGTTCATTTAGTTTGAACAACTTTTGCGCTTGGCGCCATTCGCTGGCGGTAATTAACACTAAAAATGTTTGCCGCAACAAAAGCAACAGCAACAGCAACAACAACTGCAACAAAGATGAGCAACAACAACAACTTGACGGGCCTGGCCAGTAATTTGGTGGCAAGAATTGTCTGCAAATGTTTTATTAGAAATGCCAGTGAGGACAGCAGTGGGCGGGGGTACTAAGGCGCCTTGAGCTCAGCTGAGCGTGATCTACAGCCGGGCTAATCCTCTGCGCCTGGCAAGCTCATCAGCGGATTCACACAATTTTTGCACGCAAATGTGTTGGGCACTTAATTATGAATGGATGAGCGGGGAAGATCGACGAGAATGACAGGTTAGGGAGATGAGGCAGAGGGGGAGAGGGGGATGGCGAGATGGATGGCATCTGGGCAGGCATAAAAAAGAATGAAAAACGGTCTAATGTGAAACTATTTTCACATAAACTGTAACTCAGTTGCAGTCGCGCGATTTCCCAGTGGCAATCAGAGCGACCAAGTTTAATTAGAGAAGCCAGCGACTGCTCAATAAAAGCAACAGGAGTGGGGCAAGTGGAGTTGAGTGTGCTCTGGCAAACCAGCAGGCGGAAGGTGGCAGGTACCTCAGCTACCGGCTGCCAGTTGGCGACAACGACGCAACTGGACAACGTGACGTGAGTGAACGTCGGCAACGTCGAACAGAGACGCCGCATGACTTGTACCCGAGCGAACTGAACTGATGGACAGCCGTGTGGCAGCATTAGATGGCGCCACGGCTGGCTGACACAATTCAGCAGCAACTGAAGCAAACAACTCAATTGCAGGTCACTTTCTGGATGACAATCGTCTGGAGCATCATGCAGCGGTCGCCGGACAAGGTGAGTCTCAAATCCGAACTGAAGTTTGCTGCCTTTTAAGGCACCTTTACACATGTCAAATGCAAGCAGAACAAGTGAAGAAGTTGCAGTCAGGCGCACTATTGATACCTCTTACTGAGAGTACACTGGGATCAGTGATCTATAAAAAATAGTTGGTTAAATAAATTGAATACCTCATTCAATGGTTCAATTGGTCATATAAATAGGTCATACAAATTATAATAAAGTAATATAAATAAAGTAATATAGTATATGTAGCTATATCAATCTGATCTTCTGCTTTGTTAACCACCTATCCGATCTGCATTGAACAGGCAGCCTGGGAATCGTTAGTTAAATAAATTGAATACCTCATTCAATGGTTCAATTGGTCATATAAATAGGTCATACAAATTATAATAAAGTAATATAAATAAAGTAATATAGTATATGTAGCTATATCAATCTGATCTTCTATTTTGTTAATCACCTATTCGATCTGTATTGAACAGGCAGCCTGGGACTCGGCGGCGCCGCCAATGGGCCTGGCTCTGGGGCTGGCAGTGGCAACTCTGGCCTGGGAATCGGCTCGCATCATGGCAACCACGTGTCGGCAGCTGCAGCGGCCGCAGCTCATCATCACAACAACGCTGTGGCAGCTGCATCGGCGGCAGCATTGCTCGTTGTGCCGCAGCCCATAAATGCCAGCAAAATGGGCGGACCCGGTGCAGTGGGTGCGAGTGGAGGACACGCCCCAGCTGGCGGCAGTGGACGCAAATATCAATGCAAAATGTGCCCGCAGGTGAGTTGCACACGCGATTACCAAATGCAGTCGCAGCCGTAGCTGCCATTGTTTGCATTGCCCTTAGCCGTAAGTTAAGGCCACAAGCTTTATGTGATATACATATACATATATAGTATGTATATTTGACTGGCGGCCTTGCGCAAATTGCTCGCCACTTAGTCCCGAATCGTTGACGATAGCTCGGAACATTGCTGCGACGCACTGTGGGATCAAAAGTCACTGTCAAAAGAATATCTAAAGGAAACTTCAAGCAACGCCAGTAATAAGTGATAAACAAGTGCTATAAATAAATCAATAACACTCGATCAGAGTATGATTGTTATAAAATACTAATTGAAGTGAATTTAATAAAAAAATATCCAAACAGAAATAATTGAAGTGCGATAATCGTGTAATTTCTCAAGTAATTGTTATCTCTTTCTTCTGTTGGATGAGATTTTGAAAAAGTTTTCAAACATTTTTGGAAGAGTTTCCAAATATGTTTTATTGTATGAAAAGTTCTTAAGCGTTTTAACCGGTTTTTTTGCAACATAGCCCCATAGTGTGAGGCCTTTTTGTTTACAATTTTTCAGTTGATTTGCTTGGAACAAAGTTTCGAATTTCAAGCGCGCAGCCTGTTGGCCCCTGTCACCTTTCTTTACCTTCCCCTGTTCCTTCGATGCTTCGAGTGAGCGTTTTTTGTTTTTTTTGCGTTTCATTCAGATTCACTTTGGCGGCCTACGCACTTGACCAGAGCTGGCCAGTAGAGCTCCAGCATTGTATTAATGACACTCAAGCCGAGGCCGACAGATGCTGCAGCCGCTCATGAAAAGCCAATTACGGATCATCCGCACTGTCTGCGTGTTGAGTGTGCGTGTGCGTGTGTGTGTGTTTGTGTCTGTATGAGTGTGAGTAGGATTGAGTTCGCTGCTGTGTAAATTGCAGCTAATTGAGCTTATTGTTTTTAACGGGCTTAATTTCTGAGATAGCCAAGGCGGCAGGTGGCAGGTGGCAGGGATTCACTTTTCGAACATATGAAGCGAATGATATTCGTGAGACACACTGCGGGTGGGCTGTGCTCTTCAAGAATTGGGGCTACGTGTATGATGAAAATGATTCTCATTATGTTTACTGCAGAGACACAACAGTTTCTTATAGTATTAAGTATGTTCCATAGGCTAAATATGAATTTTGCAACATGTACACAAAAGTTCTTTATTGTTTTTCCAATATTCCAATTCCATATTCTTAATTGAATCTGTGTGTGGCTGTACAACACAGAGATCGAACAAATGGAGGTAAATTGAACTACGCCCAGAGAGAAGTAAAGAAATTGCAAACAACAACAAAAAAAAAAACATAGAAATAGTAGCAAAATTGTTGTACTTGGATTGTGCATTGTGGTTGCTATTGTTGTTGTTATGTATATTTTTTGGACGAGGAGAGCAGCGTCGACAACGAAAATTTGCTGTCCATTGGACGAATGATATGTCGGCCAGATATGCCACACCCAGAACGCCCACAAATTGTGGTGCGGAGCTAACAGCTTTTGCAGCACTGATGAGCGGTAGCTGCGCCAGCACACACACACACACACACGCGTACAGACACTCATACACAAGCACGCACAGTTGGGCGACTGATGATGTTGATGACGCTGCTGAAAAGCCAACAACAATAGCGACTAAAACAACAACATGCTGGCGTGCAGGCGGCGAGGTGTTCATTTGTGCGAGGCAAAGTGAAATAGCAGCATGCCTAAAAGTATGCTGCATTTTTTGCACATGTTTGCTGCTGCCTTTGCGTGCGAGTGAATTCGCAGTTGTCATATGTGTGAGTGTGTGGCTCTGTGTGTGTGTGTGTGAGTGTGCGACTGTGTCAATTTTATGCTTCTTTTTTTGAGCTTCCGCTCACCCTCACACTCCCACACGCAGGCATATGAATTTATGAGTATGAGTGTATATGTGTGTGTGTGTGTGTATACGTGTTAGTGTGTGTGAGCTGCACTACTGAAAATTAGTGCGTTTCTACGCTCAAAAGCGTCTGCTGGGCTGCTGCTACGTTTTTAATTACCCACACTTTGAATTTTTTTGCTGTTGCCGCCTGCCTGCTGCCTGCTTTGGCAGTCGCTTTGTAGCCGCCTGCTGCTGCTACTGCTGCTGCCTGCCTGCTGTTGCTACTGCTGCCTGCCTGCTGCTGTCTGCCCGCTGATGCTGTTTCTGTTGCCAATGCAGCTACAGCTTCAATTGGAATTACTTCACTTGGCACTCTCATCTGCGTTGTAGACCAACAGCAGCATGAGCCACTTTTTTTAATGCCTTTGACTGGCCACATCTCCCCCTTGTCCGTATAGCATATACAGCATACAGCAGCATGTCCACTTGCGGGCCACGTACATACATATGCGCATATCAGCGTGTGTGTGTGTGTGTGTGTCAGGCACAGCTAAAGCCAGCCTATCGTGTTAGTGTGCGCTGCAGTTTTCTGGCCTCCTTTTTTACTGTACTTTTCAGCTGTGCGAAGGGAGGGGCAAATGTTATATTTGACTTTTTGTTGGCCGAAAAATTATGTGCACTTTTTGCGTGGGGGCAGGGGAGGATGTCTGTAGCCGCGGCAGTTGGTATCTGTGTGTGCTTGTGTGATGTTCATTTTTCAGCGATAATAAATTATTTTCAAAAATTTGCTGCCCATATATGAACACATACACACACACACACCTACAGATACATTCACTTGCATTCGAACTGGTCGAACCTTTGAGAAGAATCAACGCAATAAATGAGTTTGATTTTATTTCTTTTCACCAAATATTCCAAATAGATTTCAAAATATTAAATTCTTTTATAATTCAATAAAACTTTGGGAGTGTGTGAAAAAATGTAAAGCGCTGCAGGGTTCATTGGATTAATTTACTTTAGTTCTCACATTTCTTTTAAATATTCCGAATCAGAATCTGAACGTTTTTACAAAACATTTTTGTATAGTTTTTTAATTATAAATGCCACGCCCATTCCTTCAAAATAGAACAAATCAAGAATATTATACAACAGCATAAATGATTGGCATGTTAAAGACGTGATACCCTGTAAATGAACCCAATGAACTGACTAAAGAAATAGAATGATTTAGATTATTTTTCAAATGTTCTACTTAAGCGAATTAAATTATATAAGCCTGGATTTAGTTAGTCTGGCTTACCTCGGCTCGGCAGGGTGTAGAAATTAACTGAAATAAGCACAAAAGTATGCAACGCTTTTTGCGTCATGTTATTATTAGCGCAACGCCGCACCCACACAGCATGTAGGCGTGCGTTGATGTGCGTCTGTATGTGTGTGTGGCATAAAATTGCTGTTGCCTTTTAGGCGTTGCAGCGCCGCCCTCCGCACACACGTAATGCCCCTTTATTATTTTTAACAGCAATTTTTTAGTTTCATTTGACGCTTTTTATTCGCTCATCTTCCTTCACTGGACAACTTCGTATGTGCACTAACACAATTACACACGCACACGAAAGCTTATGCGGCTGTGGACATGCCACACGCATATGCACATGCACATGGGGGTCGTGAGGGAGGGAGGTAGGGTCCAGCAAATAGCTCACACTATCAATTAGTGAAATTACATGCAAAAAACGAGCGAAAAATGTTTTGCCACGTTAGGGAAAAATAGAAAAATTCACTAAAAAAAGAAATTCGCTCACATTCACCCGCCCCCACGTAGTCTGTTGCATACACACATCATACATGCACACGCATACACAGACCCACATGCAAACACGCGTACGTATACGCATGTAAATGCATGTTCACACACATGCAAGCCAGTGTCAGTGTGTCTGAAATTCCCCTCATTTAATTAACAATAAAAATAGGCTAAAAAGTCTAAAAAGAGTAAAACTGCAAGCGATTATGCATACAGTATGTATGTGCAGTAGCACACATACGGCCAACGCACACACACACACTCACACACATTGCAAACGTGCCATTTGTTAAATAATTTTAACACGCGCCCCCAAGTAGGCAACGCTTTTTGCCAAACTGCGCAGCTTACACACAAACACACAAACACACACACACACACGCTGAGCGCAGGCATTAAAATTTTATCCGATATAATGCATGAATTATGTAAACTATTTTTATTTTTATTGTTGTCGTTGATTTTTGTTATTTTTCTATGTTTTTTTTTTTCGTTTTTGTGCATTGCATTTTTCTGTCACGGTATTGGTGGTCCAGGCAGTTTGCATTGCCCCTGCGTGCAGCGTGTGCGTGTGGATGCAGTTCCATTTATGGGTGTATGTGTGTGTGTGTGTGAGTGTGCTTGTGTGTTGGTCAGCGGCCTTTGGCATTAGCATTTGGTTAATGTTAACGTGTCGCCCTCTATCGACCGAAAAAAATCCACTCATCCATCCTTACCCATTTTTAGTGCGGTTAGCAACAGAATCGATGCTGGCTCGCTCTCTCGCGCTATCTCTTTCTATCTCTAGCTTGCCGTATGCTGCCATCTCTCTTTGACCTGGCTGCAAGTTGTTTATTTTTAATTTGTATTATATGTACATTATTTTTCCAATGCATTGATGTGTGCAACTCCCAGTGTGTGTGTCTATTTATGCAATCCGGTCCTTGTGTATAAGTGTTTTGTTTTGTTTTGCTTGTATTCGGCATTTTGCATACTGGATACTGCATTCTGAATTCTGCATGAAATAATACATTTTTTTCGAGCACTCGCAAAATTGTTTTTAAAACGTCAACTAGTTTTTGCTTTTAGCTGTTGATATTGTTGTTGTATTAACGCTTAAAGCAACTTATTTATTTACATACAAATATTCCTCTATGTTTTGCTTTCTGCTTAAAATAATATAATCAACATGCACACACTGTCCAAAGGAAATATTAATTTTACACAATTATTTCTTCTCTCTCTTCCATTCACTCAGTCAATATTATCAATTCAATTTTAAATCGGAATATTTATTTCATTAGAGAAGGGAATTTAAATGTTATTCTATACCTCTATTATGCAATCTTTAATATGTTGATTGCTTCTAGAATAGGCTGAAGAGTACCATAGTTTTCAATATACGTTGAAGTGAATAATAATAATAAATGAATAATCAACTATATTTTATACTGCACAAGGTATAGTATGATAGTTTTATCAACAGATTTACAACACATAAAAAAAGATTTCTCTGATCTCATAAAATTTAGACTACGTTAGCTTAATTTTTAAAGACAATCTTACCCATTTGTTTCTTATTTTTGTGTCCTTCGATCAATTAAAATAATCAAAAAAGGGTATACTAACTTGGTTCAAATGTATGTAATAGATAGAAGCAGGCATGACAGAGCCCATATGGTATATATATGTATTCTTGCTCAGCATCAATAGCCGAGTCTTTTGAGCCATGTCCTTCTATCTGTCCGTCTATCCGTCTACCTGTTTGAACGTACAGATCTCAGCAACTGTAAAAAATAGACTTACCAAATTTGGGATGAAGGTTTCTGTATTTCCCGAGCAGATCAAGTTTATCTCAAATGTTGAATGCCACGCCCCCTGAAATTAATAATTAGTCAATTTGTTAGCGTCGTATGAATGATATAACTTACTGAATTTACATATTACATAAAAAAGGCGACTATAACATCTATCTTTCCTCAGTAGTTAAGTGCCTGTTAATAAGGAAGGCAGGCGAGCGCCATCTGTTGAGAATAATTTAAAAGTATGTATGACTTTAATAAATTAAACAACACCGGAAACTATACTAAACTGTACCGCATTTTTAGTATTGCAAATGGTTCTAAGATATTTCACATTTAAGTTCATAAAACTCAATGCTTATAGTTCGTTCCAAAAAAGAAACAGGTTCCCATGTATATAAAATACCTTTTAACGAACAATAAAACATAAATTAAATTAAAAGTCGTTTCACGAAAGCCTTCCCCAGTCAAATCCGATTTGTCAACATTCGTATATTTGCAATTGAATAGAAAAAACATATCAAAAGTAGGTAATATCATTCCATAATCGTATTGAAGCTAGACTTTTTCACGGCAATCCATTAGAAATGTTTTAAATGGTTTATCGAGTTTCTTCTTAAGAGTTCAGTTTGACGCTTCACTTTCATCCAGAAACAAATAATATATGCTTGGGGACTCGCAGACACAACGATTCCGATTAGTCGACCAGATTAACCTGCAATCAAGTTGAAATGAAACCCGAACGGAAACGTGTTTTCTTATCGCTCTTATCGCTTACCATAGACCTAAAATATGTTTTCACCGACTGCCAGTGCAGACTGGGCGAACTGTTGGTATCACGTTTCCACTCTAAATCATCAAGTGAGTAGGCTGGCGTTAGCGGCTCCACCTCAAGGAACTGTGCCCAGAACTCCGAGGACTGCAGGAGCAGAACACGCAGCACCTGCTGCCAGAGCACAATGTTGCTCAGATCCATGTGGATATCGTCAAAAAGTGTGGGTGCGAATACGACGGCGATGTTGTTGATCGACATCTTCACTTGGGGACTCTGGGCAATGCGTTGCCAATGCAGCATCAGAAAGGCCAACGTGTCGCGATAAGGCTGCTGTAGATCCTCAATCGCCAAGAAGAGCTGCTCCTCCACAGTCAATGGATCGCTCTGTTGTGTGGCTACCATGAAAATATGCCTGTGATACAGCGGTATCAACGGATGCTGCAGCATACGCAGAAACTCTTTGACGCAACAGCACAGGGTATGAGTGTCCTTGTTTCCCAGATATGGCATCACCTTGCCGCGCAGAAACTTGTGTCGCAATCGCTTCACCTTCTCTCTGGTGGAGGAGACACGATATAAACCCTCCTGCACAAGACCACGCGCTTCAATCTCGGTCACACAATGGAATATCAGGGGCGGCACCATGGGTGCCACAGTTGGTGCAAAGTCGGTGAGGTAACCATACTTCACACTGACAATCGGCTGTGGTATGCAATTGATTGTCAGCTGACGGCAGCACTCCGTGTGGCATCGTAACGGGCAGTCGCGGCACCTCATACTGGCCACGGCAAAGCGAATTCTGTAAGAGATTCGAGTATATGTATTATGGTAGATGCCGCAGCTGCAGCTTCAACTGAAAAGTGCGACTCACTCACCGTTTGTTGCAGTGCGCGCAGTTACCCACGTTGGAGTAATATACCTTCAACTTAAAGTTGTGCTGACGCAGCAGCAGCAGTGAGGCTTGTGAACTGGGCCAAGGTGCGCAGAAGTCCTCGTGACTTTGCTGCAGCGAAAGTGCGTCGCAGCCATTGGGATTCATCTCGATGTGATCTTGCAGCGAGTCCACGGACCGATCATCGTACATGCGAAACCGTCTGCTCAGGTCATGAAATGAATTATATTCGCGCCGCATTCGGACTCTCGTCTGCATCTTAGCGCGTTGTGGCAGCAAATAAAAAACTCCACTAGCTACACCTTAGCCAAGAACGTCTGTTTTTGCGCTAGAGATACGTTTGTCTTTGTTTCTGTGCGTGTGTGTGTGCTGGCTCGCCTCTATATACCGTGCCTGTATACTGACTAAATCAGCTGTCACTTTTCATTGAGTCAGCTGCAACGACGATATTTTTACAACAATGATTACCTGGTACTTCGCAGAATCGTCGATTGTAGCTTGTCGCCCGATGCAAAACTGCAGCTGCGTAGGAAAGTTGTCGTATCGCGAGTTTGACTACTTTACCATATACTGAAACAAGGAATGCGCTTTCGGTAACAAAGACTTCACTGATTTAGACACATATGACAGGGAGCTTTACGATTTACTTTCAGATTAATATTACCAAATTCTAGATTCGACAAAGAAAGCTATAGGCATGTTAATATTACTACGTTTATACAATACTTAACATGAAAATGGACTCTGTTTATACGATAGACACGAATTCATGCAATCATATATATGCAGAGTTGCCAGACGTATAAAAATATGAAAATATGGACCAGTGATCAAAATTATTATATTATAACCAAAAAAAACGAATAGAAAACTCATTTCACGTCGCTGTATTCAATACAGTATAGACGGCCCTCTTTGTGACTTAACAAACTTTACTTGGCAAGAGATATATGATGCTAATTTTTATTTTACTTCTTCCGCGCAGAGTTGCCACCTCATTTATACATACACAGTTAAGTTGGTTGTGATTCATCACTTAATTTTCGTGTGTAAGCGAATGCATGAATTAGATGTTTCTGCACACTGTTTATACATTTCATGTACTGGATTCTTGCAATTTTGCTCGCATAAACTCATTATATGGAGATAGTATATTATATTTGAATACGTTAAGTATAGTAGTCCACGAAAAATAGACTGTTTTTTTTACACACATTGATTAGATTGAGTAAACTCAAATCAATGGGTCAATAAAGTCTTGTTTTAAGAAATATTATAATGCCATTAAGAAGTATACAATACTTTGCTATAGTCAACACAAACGAATATAGTGTTTGATGCATGTTTAAAATATATACTGCAAACTTAGATTATAAATGCGTTCAGTCTGTGTTTGCTTCAAAATAATCATCACACTGCGAAGGTGTTTGAAACAGCTGCTCCATCTGAATCTTCTTTTAACATACTTCCCGCTTTTTGTTAAATAAGAAACAGCTTAGAAAAAGATAATTACATACAGAGTTATAATCATTTTAAAGAAAGACGCTTTTCAAATTAGGTAGATTTCTTATAGTTTAATGACGTTAAGTTAATCAGATTAGTTGCTCGTTTACAAAATACAATTAGAATTAAAGAGAAGTCATTGAAAATATATGATCATTTGTTCATTGAGACTCAGGGAGGGGCCAATTTTCGGACTAACAGCTAATCATTATAATTGAAAATATAGATAAGAAAAAAAGGCCTTCTGAACTCGATTTGTAAATTTGAGTTTCACAATACACAGCCTCAATGAACTTTAGCTTGAAACAACAATTCCTACTAGCTTTTAATAAATGTAATGTTAATTTGAATTGAATCATTGAATCAAAAAGCAGACTTATTTATTAGCAGCAAGTGCACTCAAATTGATGCGCATCCAACTTGTCGAAAGTTTCAAAGTTCAATGTCAAACCGCAGATATTGGTGGAAAAAATCTTCTTGAAAACAATTTGCCAAAGTATAAATGAATTCTAAACGCGATGAAAATGCTGCGATAGCCCCGCTAAATGGATGAAAAATTCATGGAAAATCGTTTTGTGGCCGGCGAACAAAATACGTCTAAAAAATTGCACACACTGCGCGAAAAAACGCAAATAAAAACACGCATCAAAAAGTGAAAATGTTAGAGCTAGGCGAGGCTATGACCGGCGCAAAAAAAAAAAAACAACAAAAATGCCAAAATAAAAATGCCTAATACCGTATTTGTTTGTGTGTTGCTTTATTTTTGATTTTGGAGCCTGACAAAGTGTACTGCTCGCTTGCCGGCTCACCGCGTCGCCATCAATTTCTGAGCGAACGATGGCAGCAGAGAAGAGCAGAGCAGAGCAGAGAAGCGTATTTTTTGTGGCATGGGTGCGAACGAGGCGCAGCAACTACGAAAATTAACGAACGAGGCGGGAAAAAGGCGAAAGAATTTGATTTTTATATTTTGTTGTCGTTTTTTAGGCGTCGCATGCAGCAGCAGCAGCAGCAGTAGCGGCGACTGCGACAGCGACAGCAACAGCGGGCGCAGGCGGGTATGAGTGCGAATGTGTGTGTGAGTGTGTGATTGGATGAGGTGTGTGTGCCAGTGTGCGTGTGCTTGTGCATGCGATAGGCGTCGCATTCAATTCGTATAGTTATTAATGCGTATTGAAATGCACAAGTGAGTGTGTGCTCTCATCTGCGTATATAGAGGTCTGCCTGTGTGTGTTTGCGTGCGTACATGTGCGTGGTGTGAGTGTAAATGAGTGTGTACGTCTGTTTTGTTTGTATTCAAAGTCCACAGACGCCAGTCACGCATCGGCATAAGCCCATGCAAGTAACCGTACAATAACAAATGTGCGGGCTTTGCCCCAATATCCCACCACAGTCCTTCGCCCCTTGTCGGTATGTATGTGTGTGTGTGTGTATTTCCGCTGTCCATTGCGTTCAAGTACAACAACACAACAACACAACAAAACAACTAACAAATATTTGTGACATACAAAAAAAACCAAAAAAAAAAGGTAAATGGAAACAGAAAAACAAAACCGGAACCAAAACAAAATGCAAAACAACAGGAAAAAAGAAAATGTTACATCAATGCCCACTGACAGTGTTGCCACGTGGTGTTAATTAATTTTTACATACGCCAAGAGATCGCCTGAAATCTTCTTTAATCCATAAAGAGAAATGAAGTGTGAATAATACAATATATCGAATCAAAAGAAATAATACCATCAAAAATCCAGGGTATGTTTCGAGTAATGTTTTGATTAAATTAAAAGTATGTTAATTATTATAATAATATTATTATATATTCATATAATATTATACTAATTTTTAAAATATTTGAAAACGAAATAGTAAATGACACAATTTATACAGTATTTCTTTATTTAAAATGCATGTTTAGCACATTCTGAACTTTTCCTCTTTCACACTAACTGTGACATTTACAATTTGTATTAAATTGAAATGAGCAACTTGCAAAGAACTGAATTCTTCTTTGGAAACTCTACGGTATTTGCAGCCCGTATCGCAGGAACTAAAAAACAAATTCTAAAAGCAAACAAATGCAAAAACGCAAATGCAAATGCAACAGCAGCCCGACTCAATCACGTGGAGGGGCGATGCATGTGGAAAGCAGCAGAAAAGCAAAACAAAATCACAAAGAAAAAAACGACAAAAAAAAAAGCGGAAAACAGAAAAAAAAAGAAATCTGTTTTTGAACAGGTCACAAGTGTGGCGTGCAAGCGAGACGGCACGAGGCAGTGAAAAAAAATGTTTCCTGTGACAAGGCAGGAAAAAATTGAAGGGGAGGCTGCGTGGAAAAAAATGCATGGCAAATGGAAACGAAAAAATGAAAAAAAGGGAATTGCAAAGAGGGGCAAGTAGAAGCAGAAGTGGAGAGCGTTTTGAGCCGAAGTTGAGGCAAGGTTGCAGTGTGGCAGCGAGAAAAAAAAACAGCTTAGGAATAGCAGCGACTGCGACGGCGACGGCGACTGCGACGACGACAACGATGGCACGAAGGGGACGATAGCGAGGAATGACGAGAACTGGCAGCAGACAAACGATGGCTGCAGCGCAGCGGAATGAGTGCGCTTTGGAGCCATCTGTGTGCCTGTGTGCGTGTGTGTGTGTGTGTGCGTACTATGTGTGGGTGTGTGCTTGCGAGGAGTTGGGCGGGGATATTGGTCTGTGAGCACAAGACTTGCTGCTGGCAGTTAAGCCACGCGGTGGCTTAGGTCAGGGCGGAGGCTGCCCGAGGTGTGCGCTGCCTTCTCTCTTTCTTTATTTTTAACTATGCTTGCAATTTTTTCCACTCTTCCACTTACTCACCCACTGTCTCTCTGTCTCTGTCACACACTTTTGTGTGTTTCCACGCCAGACTGATGGAGTGCTTCAAAACGGGTGCCAGCGCATCCATGAAGTGTGAATGTCGCCTGAGCAGCACGTGAGAGCGTCGTAAGTAGCTCGCCGCCAAAAAGTGTTGCCTACTTATGAGCGCAGCCATAATTCCTATACGCCCGATGGACTGAGAAATTATGTGATAACGCTTTTTATTGTTAGCCCCCTGCTTTATCAGCTTGACTTGCCACTTGCTGCTGCCTTTTTCTAGCACGACTGCAATTTCCTGTACGCAAAGCCAATGCAAAATCAAATACAAAACGCAAAGTCAATGGGAAAGGGAAACGGCAAAACTTCAATAGCAAAACAAAAAAACAAAAAAATACAAAAACGAGCAGGCAGCAAAGTCGAACAAAACAAAATGCGGAAAAAAGCGCCAGACCGTTGGGTTGGGGCTGCGTTTGGGGGGAGGAAGGCGGCGAATTTGGGGGCGGTAAAGGCTAACACGACGTTGGCAGCGAAAAAATTCCATGCGTTTGTATTTGTGGGTGTGTTTGTGCGCGCGCTGTTGCTCTGACAGTATGAGTGAGCGTCTGGGTATATGTGTTTGTGTGTGTGTGTGTGTGTGCGTGGGCAAAAATTCCCCTTTTAAATTTTTTACACACAATTTTTTGCGCGTTTTTTAGAGCCCATCGTCGGCTCCAAACTTCCCCCATTCCAAATTGAGTTTGGGTCAATGTTGACGGCGACTGCTCGTTGTTGTTGTCGACGATGCCTTTGTTGTTGTCGTTGTTTTGGCGCTGCTCTGTCAGGTGGCTGCGACGCGCGCTGCGCAGTTGCCATGGACCGCGCAGCATTTGAATAGCGCCAGCAGCGACGCTGCCTATGCAACCGAAACTTTTTTCTTTTTTTTTTTTTTGTTCTGTGTGTGCGTTTGTGTGTGTGTGTGTGCGTGGCATTTTTTTGCCCGTTTAGTTTGTTGTTGTTGTCGCTGCTTTTTTTCGAAGTCGCCGTTGCCAGTTTGTCTGTATGTACGCGCGTGTGTGTGTGTGTGTGTGCACGAGTTTGTCAGTGTGTTAGCGCTTGCCCCTTTGCTGTGTGTTGATGATGTTGTTGTTGTCGCTGTGTCGGCCGGCGGCGGCCTTTAGTAAGCCAGGCCGCCACCCACTCACACACACACACTCACACACTCACTCACTTAAACAAGCGCACTCATACAACCACAGTTCGCTGCTGCTGCGTTTTGAAATGCCGCCGAGCTTGTGTTAGTGCGCGTTTTGTCTGTCTGGCTGCCTTCTCGTGCCTGTCGATGCCGCCGCTGTCGCTTCTGCAGCTGTGTGCGTCGCTTTGCATCTCTCTGCGTGAACCTGTATGTGTGTGTGTGAGTGTGTGTGTACGACCCCCCAAAAATATATTGTTTCAGATTTTTTCATCATCGCTTTAGTTGAGTTTTTACATTGGTGACGGATCGTGCTCTCGGCTCGGCACGCGTTTCGCTCCACGATTCGAGGCTCGAAGCTCGACGCTGGACGCTCAATGCTCGACAAGGCAAAGCGCGCGACTTTAGTTCAGCTGTGTGTTTTTGTGTGTGCGCAACATGTTCCTTGAGACGCCGCCAATAAAAGTAACAACAACGTTAGCAGAGACAACCACAACAACAACAACAACCAAAAGCACAACAAACAACGTGCAACGTCTTCGGCTTACGTCGTGGTCGCTTTCGCCGTCGCCGTCGACGTCATCGTCGTAGTTTTCGTCGCGGCAAGTCTAAGAAAAAGTAGCAATAGCAACAACAACAAAAGAAGACTTGAACTCGCACTTGACTCGGTTTCGGTTTCCGTTTCCGGTAAAATGTGTGCGCGCTTTTAGCCTTTTTCCGGCTGTTTCCTTTCGATTCGATTGCACGCCGTGTTTATTTATCACTGCAGTGGCAAAAAACGTACAAACACAAACAAAAGACGTACGTGAATGTGTGTCTGTGTGTGGGTGTATCTTTAAGATACGCGCGTCTCTAATACGCCATCACGTGCGAGACGCCGCGAAGAAAGTCAAGCAGACAAGCAGCTGGCTTTGTTTTCCTTTCCGCATTTGTCTGTGCCTGTTCCTGTGTGTGTGTGTGTCTGTCTGTGTGTGTGTGCATATAAATAATAAATGTTCTTTACTGCGATGCCAATGTTTGGGGTTGCTTGAGTGAGTGTGTGAGTGTGGAGCACCAGCTGTTTCTTGTGCTCAATATCAAGGTCAGATTATGCTCAGCTTCTTGCAGTTTTCTTAAAGTTTACCGACGGTATGAATCAGTTTTACATTGAAGAAGAGGAAGCATCAATAAGAAAGTATTCTACGTTCAGATATCGTACTAGTGTGTTAAACATTTAAATACTAACACAGTTTTCTCCATAAGTTTTCCAAATCTGTTTGATAGCCAATAACTACATTGAGTCTATAGATTCAAAACACTATTTAGAGGGTCTTAAATTTTACTCTAATAATAGAGTGTAGGACTATTTGATAACTTTTTTCTAACTTTTTTGAAAAATGTTTGATTTTCCAAAAAACCGCAAGAAGTTAATGAAATAAATTCAAAAATTACAGTTTATTTTAAAGTCAGATATCTGATTTACAATAATAAGGCATTATTGAAATGGGTAAAAACCGGGATAAAAGGTTATCTTTAGTCTTTATAGATTGTTGCTTTGATAATTAAAAAAATAAATATATATATATAAATATATACATAAATAAAATTAGTAGTGAATTTCCAAATTTTTTCGAACGTGGGATAGAACTTTCCCAGAAAAATTACATGTTTATACTGGTCTAGTTTTAGTTTTCTTTGTACAACATATGTACAATATTAAAGACAGAGTTTAAATAACGTATAGTCAACTTCATTGCGAAATTTTCAAAAACCTTATAGACTTTAAGGCCGATTTACATTACAGACCAAATACAATAGGTCTGATCATTATGGTCTGTGTAGATAATGATATTTGTATTATATGATATATTTTTATATGACATACATAACACTTTATAAGGTCTGCGGTCTCATCTTCATTGCGTACAAACTTCTGCCAAAGATGACTTAGTTTCACTAATAATATAAAATGAGCCTTTTTAAATCACTGCAATATATTCAAAATTCTCATATCGCCTATGCCCAGTTCTATTTCAATAAATAACTGAAGCTAAAAAGTTCAGTAGAAATCTTCACGTCTATGACGATCAGAGGCTCCGCAAAATTGTTTATTATTCCGTTACTGAAGCCGTCACCTACTCCAGAATGATTCTTCCCTTGTGTCATTCGGCAAGCACAAGGTTGACATAATTTCAGGCTCGATTACCTGGCTCAAGCATTGGGCATCTTTTTCAAGCTGACTTCACACTAACTTGACTTGATGCTGCTCGCCCGAGGCACCGCAACTGTGAGTCTTGAAAATCATTGGAGCCTAAGCTAATTGGGCGACTGAAACACCTGAATGCGAATCTGAATCTGAGACTGAGACTAAGACTGAGCCTGTGCTCGAGGCAGGGCTGGCATGATACTTTGAGATCCCGCAATCGGTTAAGGTCTGAAACCCGATAGGCTGAGAAGATGCGCTGGAGACGCCGCACAAATAGCTTGACCCGTTAATGAGGCAGCTGTTTTCAGCTTTGCCACGCCTCCTACGCCCACGCTCGTACTTTCTTTTGAGATTTTGCAAACTATTCAAAATTCATTCTCGATCAGTTCAAGGCAGACAAGTGCAGCGTGCACAACGCTTTCGTCGGGACTTTGTGCGCACGATCCTCGCAAACAGAAGAGTTACATATGTATTTTATGCTATTTTTAATTAAGTCAAAGGGCAAAAATTAATTGCATTTTTCAAGTGATGTGAAATTAATTAATGATTAGTTCAAACAAGCGTGCGACGAGAAAAAACCACAGCAAATGTGAAATTAAATATCATTAAAATGCATAAGAAACAAAAAATAATTAAAATAATAATCAAATGAATAAAAACACAAAAAATTATGTGGATCGTGTGACACAGGGCAATGCATTTTTCATCAGCTGACAATAAGTCGTATGAAAGTTAAAATAAAAAAAACACAAACTGAACGGAAACATTTTTGTGATTTTGTGCAACTTAATAAAAAGCACTAAAAAGTAGTGTGAAAAACGCATTAATCAGACAACAACAATAAGAAAAAAATTATGAATAATAAAAGAGCGGGCATAATTTTTACATATTTTTCAATTAATAATAAAAAACGTGGAGTTTGAGTTCGAGGACTGCCACCGAACATTGCCAGGCCTAACCACCAAATGTTAATTAGTTAAAAGGCTGAACTACGCCTTAACCCAAACACAGCCTGGGAATACAAATGGACAGCGACCCACACACGTGCATACATTGACATGTACATACACATACAAATACAAATACATATACAAAGGCAGAAAAGTATTTTCCAGTTTTTCAGATTTTTTTTCATTGTTTTAATTGTTTCTTTATTAATTCGGTTTTAGGATTGGGTTATACAATGTACAGTTTACATATGTATGTACATATGTGTGAATTTAAATTAATATTGGAATGGTGAGTGCATCTGTATTTGTGCCTCATACCTGCATACCATATATAGGCTTTGGTATATAACACCCTACAACACACACAGGCAATAAACATTCAAAGAATGCACATAAACTGTTCACAAATAAGTATTTAGTTAACCAATAACAGAAATCTGTTAGCCACGCTCTTTACAAAGCTGATCAGCTGGCATATACCCTGTAAGACAACAAGGAATAAGAAATACTGTTTCTTTTATTGTACAGTATGCACCCTGCAATCATTTCTTTGGCTTCCTTATTAGTTAGAGATTATTATTATTATTATTCGAAAAGGCAGTCTCACATAGGATAAATAGATTTTGTATTGTGAAAACTTAGAGATTTAAAGTTAGGTTATGTTTGTCAGATTGTAATTCGAAATATATCTAATGCAGATCACTGAATGTCGTCTATTTTTTTTTCATTAGAACAGTATTATAATCAGTCTGTTCTCAAGATCAAATACATTTTGAGCTTAAAAATAATTAATTAGTTTTTTCAATGATCTATTCTATTCTATTAAAGTTGATTAACTTAATGAGAAATCGAAATAATCCATCAATCAATTCTCTCTTCCCGGAACTATGCGTAAAATAACTATGATTAAATCAGTCTGCTTATTAAATTGCAACTTATTGATATTAGAATGTTTAACACAAATAATAATGAACAATTTATTTGTTGAATTCTCAACATTTCGCATTAACTTTCGTATTTTGTGGCACAATTCCGAATCGCACAAAATGATACATAGAGAATATTTGGCGGCATTTTTGAAGCGGAAATCTAAAAACGAAATAGTTTTCAAGGTCAATGTCGTGAATGTCAGATGTGCTCGCACTTCCATCTAAGCGCAAAATAAACAAAAGCCGACGGAAATTCGAAATTCGAACACGGCTGCTAGTTCGAATATATATGTGTTCATCTGTATGTAAATCTATAGATATATCAAAAAGCAACACTCGCAAATGCTGAAATGTGCAACAAATGAATGAAATATTTTGCTGCGCTTAGAAATAGGTAAAGCCAGCAATAAAATAGTGAAATGCAAATAAAAAAACACAAACAAACAGCGCGGACTTTCACCTGACAAATACGCAGGATGTCTGCTGCTTGTCTGCGCTTCAATGACTTGCCCTCGAAATAGAAAACATAAAAGGAAAAAACAACTCAACTCGACGCCCCACAAAAACACAGACAACGAACGGCAGGCAAACATTTGCACAAATAGCGGATTTTATATAGAAAAAATCTAATCGAAGCGAACCAAAACGAGCAAAGAATACGGCGGAATGAAAAAAAAGAAAGGGGAAAAATAGAAAATAGTCAAATTGAAATGGTTTCGCCCGGCCACAGAGGGGAGCTGCGAATCGGAAAAGTCAAATGCGTGGCGAAAAAAATATTTCCATTGCCGGAAAATGTCAGAAAAAATTGTCGACGTGCCACGCAACGAAGCAATTGAAAATGCAAAATAAAAAGCACGCAGTAAAATGGCGTTAGATTTAGGACAAACACAACAATAACAACTGGAAAAAACATAAAATCCCATCCAGTTGCTGGTGCAACGTGTTGAAAAAAACCCCGTTTTACAGACTCGTCTCGCAAACGTTAAATTTTTGCATTTCCTTAAAAGAGGATTTCGTAAAGTTGCATGCAACAGGCTGAAAAAGATCAGCGTTTCTCAGGTTGTAGGATTAATTATTTGAATTAACGTTTGCATAAAGTAGATTTGCTTGAGCAAGGACTTAGCTGTTGATGATAATGAAGAATAAATAGTAAAGTATATATTTTCTTTCCCATTTTCAAATGGTTCCTAACCCAAATGTCTCCTAACGTACTTTCCCGATGCACTAAACATATCAAATAAAAAAGCGTGGATTAGATTAGATAGATAAAATAAAAACATTAAACGCGTGGATTCCCAGCAAAGCTCAAACTCCATTAAAAGAACAAATAATAATAATATATAATTGACATCCCTTTTTCTGGATCATTAACAGAAAATAAACAGTGTTTAAATCGTGCTCTAAAACGAACTAGTTAAATAGACAATTAAGACGAACTAAATAACAAACTTAAAATGGAGGGTCGATTGATCGAGTATCGTCCCATTGGCGGTGGACTCGACTACCATCACAATTCGCCACTTATTGGCGAGATTCCTCCAGTGGGTGGAGACTATAGCCATGCCGTGCATCGGTCTATCGATCATCTGCGCAATAGTCTTAATGAACGCGTCGCACTGGGACCGCTCAGCGTTTTCTCCAATACGCCGGACTTACGCAGTTCTGTGCTCAGCTATAGCCAACAACCGCAACCACAACCGCAGCCACAGCAACAGCAACCACATCAGTCACAACAACAGCAACAACAGCAGCAGCAGCAACAGCATCAGTATCACCTTAGCGGCGGCGGAGAGCCATTGCATCAGCCGAAGCCCAGTCTTGAGAGCAACCCTGCTATTGCTGTCACCGACGGCAGCAGCAGCAGCTCCAAGTTAATTAACGACTCCGTCGTCAGCAGCAGCAGCAGCAGCGGCGGCGGCACAACAGCGCCAACGGGCTCCACACGTGGCCGCAAATCTCGCATCTATCCGAATCCCAACCAGCACATTGTGGTGACCAGCAACAGTGTGGACAACGGAGGAATCCGCATGCAGAATGCCACGCTAAACGAGCGCAACTCTCAAAACCCAAACACAAATCCGAATTCTACTCCGAATCCGATTCCGATTCCGAATCCGAATGCAAGTGCTGCAGCAGTTGGTGGTAGCGTGTCGAGTGCCATTTCATCTTCTACCAGCTCGCCACACCACATGACGCAGGATGTGAAGGACACCAAGGTGATGGGCGGCACCTCCAGCAAAAACAAACTGTGCCAAGTGCACCCTAACCTTAAATTTACTTCCAACTCATATTCTCTTTTCCTCCCAAGCAATGCACTCAATTGATATCTTTGTCTCTCTTGTTTTCTTTCTCCCGCAGATCTTCAGCTCGAAAGCGGACTTGCAGCTGCACACGCAGATTCATATGCGGGAGGCGAAGCCGTACAAGTGCACACAGTGTTCCAAGGCGTTCGCCAACTCGTCGTATCTTTCGCAACACACCCGCATCCATCTGGGCATCAAGCCGTACCGCTGCGAGATCTGCCAGCGCAAGTTCACGCAGCTGTCGCACCTGCAGCAGCACATACGCACCCATACGGGCGACAAGCCGTACAAGTGTCGGCATCCCGGCTGCCAGAAAGCCTTCTCCCAGCTGTCCAACTTGCAGTCGCACTCGCGCTGCCATCAGACGGATAAACCGTTCAAGTGCAACTCCTGCTACAAGTGCTTCTCGGATGAGCCGTCGCTGCTGGAGCACATACCCAAGCACAAGGAGTCGAAGCACCTGAAGACGCACATCTGCCAGTACTGCGGCAAATCGTACACGCAGGAGACCTACCTGACCAAGCACATGCAGAAGCATGCCGAGCGAACGGACAAACGGCCGCCCATTGCTCCCGGCAGTGCTGCTGCTGTTGCGGCCGCTGCCGCTGCTGCCGCCGCTGGCGTGGGCAATTCGGGCAACGCTCCAACTGCGGCGGCCAGTAATACGCAGCATCAGCGCAACAATCTCGTCTTACCACCGGTTTCGATAGCGCCCAGCGACAACAGCTACTGGCCAAAAGTGAGTCCCGACTCGGCAGCAGCTGCCAACGCCATGGAGGTTATGCATCAACAGCAACAGCAACAGCAGCAGCAACAACAACAGCAACAACAACAGCAACAACAGCAGCAGCAACAACAGCAGCAGCAACAACAACAGCAGCAACAACAGCAACATCAGCCGCATCACCATCACACACAGCTAGGCATACCACCGCAACAGCACGGCCCGCCGCAGCAGCAACAACAGCCGCAACATCACCACCCACAGCAACAACAACAACAGCCACCGCCACAACACAGCATGGAGGCACACTATGCCCAACCGACAGCACCTAACAGCGGTCAGAGCAACGGACATGCGCCGGAACAACTGCAGCCGCATCATCGCATAATGCCTGAACCTGTGCGCGAGGATATAGGTAAGATATGCGTGAAATCCACATCTTAGACTTACTCGCGTCATGTTTGCAATCTTTCAATTTACAGTATCCACGCCCAGCACCATTGGCCCCTACGATCCAGCGTCGATAACGAAAACCACCAGCAATTCGGCGTTCACGCCGATAAACTCAATGCCGCCGCATTTGAACTCACTGAGCCATCATCCGATGGCGCAGCGTCCTTATCTCTACGATGCCATTAGTTTTCCCAACAAGAATGTCAACCAGAATAACGCCAACGCCTTCCCCAACCAGCTGATCTCGCTCCACCAGATACGCAACTATGCACACCAGCCGGCTGGCCTGATGGCCGGTGAGCATCTGCTGGGCGTCAGTGTGGGGCCTGGCAAGGATAAAGGATAGCTAACATCGTATTTTTAAGTTGGCTCAGGCCCCTTTTGGTTATCGTCCTCACATATGTATGTACATAGCACTGCATATGCCTATGATATCGTTATGATATTGTGTTGACCGCCGATTTGTATGCAATGCGAGCTTTAGGTTCGTCCATTAGTTTCTTTCGTAGCGTAGGAGGCGCGTATCCTGTACAGTATTAATTTGTAGTTAGTCCTTTAGTGCGTACTCTACTCTAACCTATGTTAGGTACACACTGTGTGTACTACACACACACACACACACACACACGGTTAGCATAAGTCGCTTTACTTTTATATATATACTTTTTATACTTTGCTTAGCATCTCGGAACGAAAATCGTCAATTGCCCATTGAATGTATTAACTACTTTAATTTATCTACACCGTCCAAATATGTTCAAATTAAATTCCTGGAATACTATACCATTTTGTTTTTGTGGAAATCGTTTTATTTCTTTTTTGCCGAAGTCCCCGATTGCAATTGTAAATATTATGTATAGCTGACATGTTCTTAGCCTTTATAGTTTTATTCCATGCACAAAGAGATCTCGCAGTAGTTTCTGAAATCAAAATCAACCAAGGTTTAAAGCTACTGAAAACTAAAAAAAAAAAAATACTACGTGTACATATAAAACTATTAAACTTAACTGAATACTTAATTGGACAAGCTACGTGTAATTTAAATTTATTTACGTGTATCGTATTGAATACATAAATTTCTCAAAGAAATTTTTAAATGTAAAACAGAAAAGTTTAAATTAAAGAAAAGAAAAATTCAAAAAATTAATTACAGATGAATATAAAATTTATAACGTGTTTGAACGCTAAAATAAAACGATAGACTTAAACCGATATAAGAAAACTATTTTGCATTAAATACGGAAATTACGATAAATCCATTTACTAACTTTTGAATGTTCAAAACAGTAAAATAAAAAGAAAATTAAGTAACATAGGAAAGCAAAGGAAACGAACTTTAAGGTAAACTCAAACTGTTGAAATAAATATTTTGGTAAGACTGAAGTGATCAAAATTATAAATCGATAACAAAATTCCCATACAAATCTAGAGTTTTTACGGATGTTCAACGTAAGGAAAGCAAAACTAAATAATTACTAAGCGAACTCAACTGTATGTGTCCTAAACTTCATACTAAATGTCAGTTATTGATCATTCCCGTAGTAGAACGGCATAAAATGTACTGTATAACACTAAACTAAAAGCAATGAAAACTAAAAAGCTATTGCTTAGTTCCGCAATCTAAATGTAAAATAACAAAGAAACTACAACATAAGTAAACTTGAAAGAGACATGTAAACGGAAATAGAAACTGAAACAGAAAAAAGAAGTAACTAACTGAAGAACGTAACTCATAAGGTAGCAAATGAACGAGGGTCGCAGGAAAGATGCTTGAACCAAGCAAACATATTGAATATATATAAAGTTAAGAATAAATAAAACTAATTGCATATACTTGTATACATTTGTATACATATGTAACGCGTACGTACATACTTGTGTAATTGCCAATAATAGATATGTGTGTGTATTTTAGTTAATGTAAATTGACACGTAATTTTAGCTCTTAAATTCAAATATAATAAAGTGGATTAATGTTCAAGTTCTTCTCGCTATTTCAATTTCTTTATTAATTATTTTCACTGCTTGGGGTATGCCCTAGATTATATTCCAGCATCAACATGCGTTAAGAACGACACTCTGATCCGTAAACTATGTTTTAGCTGTCTTTGATATTGTGGATCATAATTCCTTTTATGCTCACAGTCCATGGCATCAAACAGGTCTTTTTTGCATGCCTGTTGTCGTCAACAGTTATACAGGCTACAGCACAGTCAACCTTCAGGTGAGACACAGTTTATCAGAAGAATGGTAAACTTTAGGTAACCGATCGGAAGGAACTGGTACAAACCGCGTCAACATTCAAATGAAACGAAGTAAATAGGAAGTTCTTTTCTTCCGTTGGTACAAATCAAAAGACACTGAACAGAGTTATTTTTTGATATAATATATTTTTATTACTGAAATTAACCATTCAATGTTTCTTATCATTCTTATTACATATGTATTTTTTTTGTATATATAGAATTATACACTTTCTTTATGCATTTAGTTAGCATTTAGTATTGGTATTGTTATTCCTTCGTTTATATTTTCATGTATATGAATATCTGCTTGGTTTAATTATTGTATGCACTTTAGACGAATTGAAGTTTGATTGTGGACACAAATTTAAAAGTTATTCAATATGGTTTTATGTATACACTATATATAGTATACTAGTATGTATGTACTATATATAGTATACTAGTATGTATATACTATATATAGTATATTTTGTGCTCGCATCTAATGTTGTAGCTCGGGATTTTCTGGCTTATTTTAACATTCTAGAAAATATAGCACACAGTAGCAGATTGGCGTATGTCCCTTACACAAACAATGAATATCGTGTATTGAATACACAAGAGACGATATAGAGTGTTTGCGGGGTAAGCTTTGCTTAGTTTTCATGCAAATATTTTAGAAGTTCTCGTAGTTAGTGCCGCTATAAGATATAGTTAATGCTGTCGGTTCTGCTTTCGGTTTGAGCTATTTGATCTATGTATTCGTATCTCTACAATATATTTTATATATGTATGTATATATTAATTGTTGTTTCTACACATGTATGTTTGTATTTCTTTCTTTGCTTGATTTCTCCTTATAAGTACTATTCTATTGTGTTGTTTAGTTTTTGGGTTTTAACTTGTTCGTTCTTTTGTGTATGATTTTGTAGCTTTTTGGTGCCTAAGCAATTTGCTG
Source organism: Zaprionus ornatus (assembly GCA_018904035.1). Lineage (NCBI taxonomy): Eukaryota > Metazoa > Arthropoda > Insecta > Diptera > Drosophilidae > Zaprionus > Zaprionus ornatus. Next base: position 19,323,068 of record JAEIFZ010000115.1, on the reverse strand, counting down.
CGTGTTTTCTCAAGTTTTCGATTTGATTTGATTTTATAAGTACGTACGTATGTCTATATATAAAGTGATAAGCCGTTAGCAATTTCTTCTCACTTTACATAAATTTCTATGAATTTCTGTAAAGCACTGTGCCATTATCTTTCTCTTCTCGTATATGTTATTGTTATTTTATATATGTTTTTTTGGTGTTTCGAACTTAGCTCTGTGGTTAACAAACTAAATATGTAATTACAAACATCAGCTTAGAATATAAAGTTGAATTAGTACTTATTATCTGTAATACAAATGTCTACATAATTGGTCATTTGTTTCTGCGGGGAAAACAAATGCCATATGCGTCAATGTATTTATGGTGGGCACTGTGATGACAAATGGACCAAATCAAATTCGTTATCAGGTAATACGTATTTCCATTATTCCAAACTGAAGCGAAATTATAATTTTCAGTTAACCGATTCGAATACATAGTATGATTCCATACATCAATAAAAGAAAGGTTCTCTTGTTTACCTATTTAGCATTATTTCTCTGTATCTGTCGCGATTGAAATTAATTATCTTACACTTACATGCATTGTTATATACTAAACATTTTCTAATACATTCTATTTATATTTTCTTCTGGTATTATCATCCTTAGGGTTTTGATCTTTTTTTATGTGTCATTGGTTTACATAACTCATAAATCGTTGCCCTACGCAAAAAGTAACAGGCGGGAAAATTTATAGAAAATATACTAATGTACATCTTGAGCATAACGCGTAAATAAATACAACAATCGATTGAATATCAATGATGATGATTGATGATAGTTAAATGAGTTTTTCAAGTATCCACAATGCAACAAATACAAATTGATAATACAATAATTATAAAACTTGTGAAGCAAACCAAAAATCAAATTCGGTTGCCGGATTTCAAGGGTATACGGCGCCAGCGCCGGGTCGCTGCTCCCATTTGATAGGGTTTCGCCGATTACTCATTCAGCTTGTGCCACTCGGCGATTTGGCGACGAGGCGAGTTGCAAACCTCGTTCCAGTGATTCAAAGCCGTGCTGGTTGAGTTGGGCCCTCCCAGTTCCAGGCGTCCAATAACCTGCGAAACGATAGGAATTTATTGCTATGAATACTCGACGTCACAACAGTGAGGCAATGCCAGGGCTTACCTCATTCTTGGTCACGCGATCCCAGTCAAGTAGCATCAACTCTAGTGAAACACCCTCCAAACTGGCTCCAGTGCCCTGCAATAGATTGACAAATATGGTTGATGTTATCTACAGTATATTAATTCAGCATCGCTTACCTCTGCAGCGGGTATGTCAAAAGCGAAACTCTCATTGAAGACAGGACTTAGAGTGCGTTTCTTGACGTGCGTCTTCTTCTTAGCGATGCGCTGGCCATTGAAGAGTAAATAGATTTTGACATAGGGATCAGCCAAGCCGGTCACGTCCATACGGGGTAAGTTACGGGCCTTTAGCAACACAACGGTCAATCTTCCGGCAGCCGGTTGCCAGCAAAGCGAAATGAGTAATTCACCCCGACCCTGGGCACGTATCTTCAGACTGCGTGGCTGTATCTCCTTGCTAATGGATATTGCCTCCTTCGATATATCGCCAATCTCAATGGAGCACAGGGGGCAAACAACCTCACCAATGACATCATCACGTGAATACCGATCGAAGCTTAGTATGACAAAGTGAAGACTCATGTTCTGCAGATCGTGCATGCTCATGCCGTAGAAGGTAAAGTCCTCATCGTAAACGGGATTACGCGTGTTCCGCACCACTCGTGTCTTAACCTTGTGATTCTTATCCGGCAACAGTTGGAGCTTCACGTACGGATCAGTGGCCGGCTGAGTGCGTCCATTCATGCCTGTGGGAATGTCACCAGTACCGCCAGCACCACCCTTGCAGGGCAACCCACGGCAACGTATTATGGATACCATGAGGGCGTTACGTTCGGACAGATGTCGTAGCTTAAAGTAGATAGTGCCCAATTTGCCGTACTGATCGGAAATATTCAGCTCCTTGCCATTGGTCATCGAATCGTCCAGTGTAATGGTCACATTCCCGTTGGCGATTGTCTCCACCGGCGAGTGATGATGATTATGCTGCTTGGCGGCATCCACAACGTTCAACTTGCTAGAGGAATGATGTTGTGCCAGCTGCTGCTGCGGCGCCTCATCTTCTTCGGTGTATTTCATGTTCTGGGGTGCAATCGGTGACGTTGACTGGTCCTGCATGGGTGACAACAAGCCCATATTCTTGCCGCCCGTGGGTGACGGTGACTTCTTCAGATAATGCGGCGGTTGACCACTTGGCGACCGAACTGCTGTCGGTCGACGTGTCGGTTGAAATGGGAACGAGGCGTCATGATGATTCTGCTTCTTGTTGCGTATGCGAATATGCCTGGCACAGATGCAAGCCACTGAAGACAGCACTGCCGCTGCAGTGAGGCCAAGTATGGCGGGCACAACTGCAGCAGGTGTAAGAAGTTGTTGAAAGTTCATTAAAGAACAGAAAGATATACAAGACGTGGGTATTTAAATACTCTTTCAGGTAAACTCATATGATCTAAGTTCTATTCAATTGTTTACTCATTATTTTTATGCACAGACAAAGTTGTATAACAAACTAAATATATCAAAATGAATAAATAATGTCATGTCTAAACAGTATTCAAAATAGAAGAACATAACTATTATCTTTTTACTGGACTACCTTCACATGATTAACTTTCTGAGTTGAAGAACATAATTAGTTTTCCCACATATGGGAGATGGGATGGAGATGGGAAAACTTTCTTGGACTTAGCTCATTAGAACCATCAGTTTTGGGCCGCAATATGTTACTTACTTGTGTCCATCATGCTGACATCTGGCATGTACTCGTCAGCCATATCAAATGACTTATGCGTTATGCCCTTCAGTTTGGTGCTTTTGCTTCCAAGAAGTTTGGCTGCACGAAATAAAACATATTTAGAAAACGTAAAGTTAGATCTATTTTTCTTAAATTGTCTATTTAATTTCTCGCACTCGCACATTGATTTTATATGTCTATAAGTATTATACGCTTTTGTTGTTATTTTCACACATACACACATGGCGGAGCCCGAGCCCGATGCCAGGCTATGCATGAATGCATGTGTCTAATTCGAATGATTCATCAACCCACCCCTGATAAACGAGGCTCGCATTCGTTTTCTACTTTTTCAAGTTCAATGAAAATTCTAATTTATATACCTTATTTAATGTTATTATTTCAGAAAGGTGTTAATTTTGCACATTTTTTAAAAGCTTTTCACTTTATCTTTTGCCAGATCTTGTCTTTTAAAAGTTTTTCACTTTATCTCTTTTCAGAATGTACACATAATATTTTGAAATTTACACTTTTCTTTTATTTATTTCAGTTGGCTTTTATCTAAGAATCTCAAGAAGAGCTCAAACTTTCAATTATTTTTACCTTTAAATAATCCTCAGATTTGAGGTTTTTCTTGTTTTTGAATTTAGTTTTTATTTGTCAATAAGACAGAACAACGCAGTTCCGCAGCAGTCCACTTTATTTTGCCTTTCAAGTGTATTGACTCAACTACGCGTCGACCCGTAAATCGTTAAACCTGCGTCGGCGCTTTGAGCACACTCGTCGTTTTTTGCCTGGATTTCCCAAGCGAGAGCTTTCAACTCGTCGCATCTCTGCGCAGGGAATTTGTTCGAAAGCGGTGGTTAAAATACTTGTGACGTCGATGAGTACACAACACAACAACTTTTATGAGTCAGAGCTATTGGTGGTTGATTTAGACTTTAAAAGATGATATGAAACTGCAAATACTGTATAATTGTATGGAAACAAAGCATAAATGTAGTTGGTTTTAAATTGAATAAATCTGAAAACTCATAATTTTAATTTACGTATTTCGCTATTAATGAGTATCAAGAATAAATAGTTTTTGTTGTACAATATATAGTAATTATATGTAAAGAATTATTATATTATTAATTTACAATTACAATTTCCCTGTTTTGTTATAAATATAGTAATTATATGTCAAGAATTATTGTATAATTAATTTAAAATTATAGAGTTTTGGCGATATTTGTTTTTCATCAAAATTATTAATTTAAAATTTAATAAAAATATTCTACATTTAATACATACAAATATTGCTACGAACAGCCCAAAAAACAAAGCTTTAACCTGAAGTTAACTGGCAACGAACACAGTTTGAGAGCAGTGAGCGAGCTTAAAGCTTTCAATACCTGAGCAAAACTGGAACCAGTGGTTCGCAAGACCAGTCTACGAAGAACCACCCGAATGCCTAAGCTTCGTATTGGTCATTGGGAGTTTAAAAAGACCCGTGTTTGCCGGCCAGACGTTGAGTCGGCGACGGTCTGCGATTGCGCGCAGTGCGAAACAAGTTGCAGATATCAACGCCAGACATAAGTACAAATCTGGCCAGTGAGGTGCTCAGACAAGCCAAAGATAGGCATAACTAAGTACTGTGCGTGTGTGCTACTGTGTGTAACTTCGAATCGTACAGAAAAGTTAATCTCCAAACATTTTAAATTAATTGTTTCCAATTGTTTTGTGGACACTTTTAACATCTTCGGTGGGTTGTGCAACTGGCCAAAAAGGCAATTCCAATAAGGAGCTCCACAATAAGAAAATAAAACCAACTGCTTGTGGGGCATCAGAAAAGGAAACTAGCCATCAACTGGACCCAGTCGCAAGAAACGTAAGTTTTCACAAATGTTTTTTCTTTTATTTCATCTCAAGCGAACTATGCATGTTCGTTTTTGGCATTTGAGGAAGCGCCATTTGCAGTGCCCCATACAACGGACTGAATACGCGGGCCTCAAGCAGTATTTGCCTGCAAAGCAAGTTGCCCCGTTTGCAGTTACATTCTAAAAACGTTGCAGATTCGATATGTTTCTTGCAGCCCAGTTTGTTGGCACATTTAAGAGTGCTCTGTGTATGTCTCACGATTTTAGCTCTAGACATGTTTCTAATTTTAGTTGCTGGTCTCTCGAATGGTTTGCCTATTGTACAGGTTTTATTTATTTCTTTTATTTATTTTTTTATACATGAGTCTACTAATCTGTTTGATTCTGCACCCAGTTATTGTACATTGTGTCCGTCAGAATGAAAAAAGTCGCGTTAGTTGCTGCGCTACGGCAGTTTCTAAAACGCTTATTACAGTAATAGGAAATTAGCTCGGTTTTCGGTTTTTCTTACCAACGGATGCTTGTGGCATTGTTAGATACTCGCAGCTTAATATACAATATGTAGTGTGAGTTAAACTTTGTCCGAAGAGATGCAATCGATTTGAATGGATGTGAATATCCGTTCGACTGCTTAGCATAATATTATAACCATATCTAGCGAACTTTATCTTCTTCATTTATAATTCCTACCTGTATGAGTCATGTTATTTTTGATGAACACAGATTCAAGATTCACAAGAACAGAGTGAAGTCCCTTCCAAACCCATGCGTAATTCGATTGTTTGTTATTTGAGAAATTAAAAACGATACTTAGATAAAATAAAAGAATAAATATCAATCTTAATGACTTTGCATAAAAATGTGCGAAAGCAAATTTAATGTGAATTTGAAATTTGTAATTTCGCTATACATTTCTAAAGTCGATCGAGAAGACGAAGCGTAACGATGATCAATCAAATAGTATAAATGAGGACAGTAGAGGAAAGCAATTGGCAGTATTTGTTCCAGATCATCTAGCGGATCTGCGCTTGTGCTCGCTGCGGGCAATAAACCCAATACGCAGCTCCAATTTGGACACACGAGAGTGCTTTGACCGAGGCAGACACCCACGCCGCAGGCCCATGCCGCTTTCTTTTGTGCCGTCTTGACGGTTTGGCGTGTAGTTAACCGAACGGTTCACAAACTTATTTGCCAACACACACGAGTCGCACTCTAAGTCGCCGTCACTATCGCCGTCGCCGTCGCAGTCGCCGTCGCAGTCGCAGTTGGAGTTTGAGTTAGACTTGGAGTCATGTCGAAATGTCAGCGATAGATATAATTTGTACCTCCCTATGTTTTTGGGAGCGTGCTGTAGATAGCTACGGCTACCTTTTTGCCAGATGTTGTTGTTTCTTCTATTGTTGTTGCCGTTGTTGTTGTTATTGTTGTTGTTGGGATCGTTGTGTATATAACATGTTTCGCTATTGTTGCTTCTTTTGAACGGCATCGATTGACTTTTTGCTGTTCGCTGTTTGTTTGCTGGTCGCTTTGCCTGCATTGTTGTTGTTAGTGTTGCTCCCTTTTTTGGCTGGCACTCATTTATTCATTCGTTCACTCAGTCATTCTTTCGTCCGTTCATTCACTGCGATGTTCGTCGCCTTTTGCCTTCCTTCTTTAGTTTGTCGTAGTTTCGCTACTGATGTTGTCTGCATTTTATTCGTATTTTTTCAAAGTCCTCAACACTGTCTCTCTCTACATATTGATAATAATAAATAAATAAAAAAGGATATAAATTTGTAATAGATTTGGATAACATAGCACGTAAGATAAACATATATTGTAACAGCATAACTATCGTAGAGAATAAGAGTTTGATATCGATTCATTGTAAAGAAAAGCAACTTTGTTTAATATCGATATATATAAAAAATGAGATGATGGAGTAATAAGAAAAAAAGAAAGAAGAAGAGACTTAAGAGTGAAGCGCGAAATAAATAAAGAAATATATAATCAATTTAACAAAAAAAAAAACTGAATAAATATTTTATATTCACTACTACAATTTAAAGTACAGTAGACTTTTGAAAGTTATCAAATAAATCAAATAATCAAATAAAATCTTAGAAGTCAAATTAAATAAACTAAAAATTTATATAATACTGTGTTTCAAGTGACCATGATAAACTCTGCTAGTGATCAGTTAGAAAAGTAATACATTTTGTTGATTAAATGTTGAGGATGAAAAAAAAGTTGTTTATTTTACTCATATATCTGATCGGCTGGTTGGACGGTAGTCAAGGAGTTTTCAATTGCCTTCGTGATGTCCCTCTCAGTCCTCTTAATCTAGAAATGGTATGTCGAGAAAATTTACTTTACTTAAAAGTAAATTTAAAGTTTCTTGATAAAACTTTTATTTTATTCTAGATTTCGGGTTCGTGGTACGAGGTTTTTCGATATCCTGAATCAGATGCTTTGCAATGTCTGAACGTAAGTGTATCCGGCAAAGAAAACGAATCTTTAGATGTGGGTCTGAAATACATAACCGTATTCGACGGCAAGCGAGAATTGCACGACGAGACAATGACATTTCCCTGGGATAAATATACTGCAAATAGTGTGTTTGTTGTTAATTATGGTGCCATATGGCTCACCTATAAGGTGGTCAATGCCTCTAAGGATCTAGTAGTATTGTGCGGTTATGCCCCCATCACCGTAACTCAACTCATCAAGGGACTATCGAGGGTTACAAAGGTTCCTAAAGAAACATTTGACTCTCTTAAACTACCCAAAAGTGTCAATGTTACTTGGCCGGAACATTCAGAGAGTAAATGCAATTCTTCAGTTCGTATAGTTTCATCATGCGCATTATCGATACTTTCTATGTTTATCAAATTCAAGGATTTTTTCCAAATTTCCTACTGACTTTGGACAAAGTTTATTGATCGTACATTTCAATAAATACAGATTCCACCTTTAGTATTGTTGGTGCTTGGATTATGGTTCTAAGAGTAAACTGTGTTTCCCTATTGTTACTTTGTTTGAACGACATCGAATGACTTTTAGCTGTTAGGTGTTTGTTTGCTGTTCGTTTTAATTGGATTGTTGTTGTTAGAGTTGCTTTCCCCGTTGACTGGCACTCACATATTCATTCTACATTCGCCGTTTGCCCTTTAAGTCATCTTAAGTTTCGTTTAAATTGTTTACAATTCGCTTTGGCAGACTTTCTGGCCAGAAGTGATTCAATTTGATGGGCAAAAATGGTGAAAAAACCATAACCCCAACTGGGTCATACGAAAGACGTTCGGTTGGCATTTGAAAATAATTGTATAAAGCGGATTAGCATATCATTTTGAAATACATATACATGTGAGTCAATATACAATATGTGTGTGTAATTTAGAAAGCCGAAAAGATCATGCATCAGACGATACTTTTAACGCTGGGTGAAAGATGCAAATAATCAAACGGAATACACTGCAACGTTTCAATCTGTAGTATATCATGTATTCTTTACATCCAAAGATCTTTCTTCTTTATTCATTTTAACTAAACTAAAGTATAAATTTTATATATTTTATATTCCCTATAATTTATTTTATTAAATGTAAGGGATATAAATTCAGTTCTCGATAGTCTGTGACATTGTGATTATTTGAGTTGTTTTCATTTAAAGCTCATAAAATCAAGTTTCAATTCATTAGAGATGCATATTGGAGAATCTGGTTGTTAGCTTTAGATGGGCTGATCTATATGGACAATAAACGAAGGTTTTTAACCTCCAAATGTCGGCGTGTCTGACTGACAGACACGACTGATACAAGTTGTGTTATCCTCGCGACAAGCGTGAGAAACATCAATTACAGAAACAACAGCAGCCCCTACAACAACAACAACAACAATAATAACAGCAGCAACAACAACTCTGTTAACAAATTCACTCATTTAGCAATGAAACTAAAAGTGTTGTTAGTGTCTGGCCATTGGCAGAAATCACGGAGGCAAATCTACGCCACGCCATGCCAGACTTGATAGGCAGCTCCTGAGCAACGTTGACGACGATGTCGACGTCGACGTTGAGTCTTGCATCCGCCTGGGGGCCACCACAGCAACACGGGAGTGCAGCAGCACAGTTACTTATTTAGTTTTTGTTGTTGCTGCTGCTGTTGCTGTTGCTGTTGGTGTTACTGCTGCAGTTTTCCTTTTCTCATTTTCAGCACGTAACCAGCGATCAATCAAAGGCACAAAGCTCATCTCAGCGTCGCGGCGATCTTTGACTGTCGCTCGAATGATGCGCCAGCAATTGCAGAATTTCACTTTAAACTTAATTGTGGTCACATTGTTGTTGTTGTTGTTGTTGCTGTTGTTGATGTTGTTGCGGACGCTGCTGTTTGTGCTGTAAGTTGGTAGCCAACGTAATTGGCAACATCAGCCCAGCGGCCGTGCAATGGGCAGCCAAGGGTATTGCATGGAGTTGCAACTGCAACTGTTGCCGCCGCTGTTGCAGCAACTGCAAAATGCAACTGAAATTTTTGGCGAAAATGCAAAAGCGGCGAAATGTTGCAAATATTCAATCACGTAGTTCGTGCAACAAAGAAAAAATTTAAATAAATTATGTAAAACACAAATTATGCTATTCACTTTTCACGTTTGCAGCTTAACATTTTCTTTTCTTCTCAACAAACCAAAGGAAATTTTAGTTTACGCTTACAGGTATTTCCATTGCCATACGAAGCTCGTGCTCTTAACTGGAATCAATTAAATATTCACAATTGTACAATTGTTTTAGACCTTTAATAGTTAAGGTTTACCATTGTTTTCCTCTCAGTTTTTTATTGATTATCAGATATGCCTGTAATCATTACGAAACAAATTTCATTGGGTAAATCCCTATCCGCGTCATATAAGAATGCGCTATTGCCATTGAATATGATAGAATCTATCTACCAATACTACTATATCTATTTATTGTAACCTGTTCCCAAACTGATGCACAAATTTCGTTACTTTCGAGTTGATAATTCAATAAAGCCATAAATGTATTGCACAAAGATTACCTGCTAAATTTTAGCAATTACGTGTTAGGCATGACAAGAAGAAAACAACACAAACAATTGCCAAATTCTCACATAAAAATATTTTTGCACATTGTTGAAAGCGCGTTGACAATGTGAAATACGCAAAAGAAAATAGAGAAACAAAAGAAACAGCAGCAAAAACGAAATCAAATCTTTCGTCTGTAGTTTGGCAGCACTTTACTAGGTGGCTGTCGTCGCTGTTGCTGTTGTTGCTGTTGCTGTTGTTGCTGTTGCTGTTGCATTTCTATGGCCAACAAACATAGGTGCATGACGTATGAAAGTGAAAATAGGAAGTGCTGCCATGAGACCGGCACCGGCATCCGAGTGAGGGAGATACCACTTCAGCTACAGCTCCAGTTCCAGCTTCAGCTTCAGCTTCGGCTTCGGCTTGAGCTACAGCTACTGCTGCAGATACAGATACAAATGCGAGATACGTGTACATTGGCCAAGTATGGCCAGACATTGCGCTCGACTGTTTCCTTTAAGTTGCGAGCTCATTTACTGTTGTTGTTATTGAGTTGCTGATGTTGCTAATGCGCTGGATACCACACACTGTTTCTTGGCCAATTTCTAATGGACACCGTCGACACAACTGCAACCGCGTAATGTCCGCCGGGATGCCCAGTTATCACTATCGATGCAACCAGTCATCCGCCACGCAGTTGCTGCCCCGCCGCGTGGACGTGCCATAGATGTAACTGTAACTGTAGTTGTTGCTGTTGCCGTTGCCGTTGCTGTTGCAGTTAATTTATAGATCCGCCTTGGCGTCTGCCCGCCAGCAACGTGTTGCGCCTTACATTTTGGCCTCTATTTGTTTTGCTTTGTTTTTCTTTCGATTCGTATATTTTACCAGCTTGTCTATTTGACGCGCCTGAACGTGAAAAACTTTATGACCCGTTTTCTTTGATTTTTACTTTATATTTTATTTACTCTGTCACCTTGTTTATTTTCTTTCGCCGCTCGTTAACCGTTAGTTTTGGCGTGAAAACCAGTTAAAGCTTCAAATCAAGCTAAACTGACTCATATATTTGCGAAATTAATTACCACAATTTGCCTCACAATGTGTTGAGCATTAAATTGGTAACGGCTCTTGGACGGTGTTTATACGAGTTTTTGATAGTACAGATCTATCAGCAGAGATTGCAAGCCACTAACCAAATACTCGTATAATTATTTGCATAGAAAAAGAGTCTTTCTTCGAGTTAAGCGAAGACCTTGAGTCTCAGATTTCCTATAGGAAGAGCTCATGTCAAACTATCCATGTATATATTGTATATGTGTACATTGTAGGCATTAAATAATATTGCACAATGCACGCGAAATCGCATGGGTTAATCTGCCGTCTTTGTCGTGGCACGCATAAACTCCGTTAGTTTATTATTATTATTCTAATAAATGCATAATTCCCACATAAATAAACACCACGAAAACAAACCCCAAATGCGACGTCAGTTTGCAGACTATCTTTCTTTATAACTATATTATTCACACCAACGAATCGCGTCAATGAGCACGAGACCAACACGCTGAAGAGTCTCAGTCGAAGACTGACTGGCTTGCTGACTGACTGACTGACTAAATTACTGACTGACTAACTGACTGACTGACTGACTGACTGACTGACTGACTGACTGACTGACTGACTGACTGACAAGTCAAAGAAACCTTCAAAAGCAACACCAGTGCAGACAATGCCAACGATATCAATGAAGCTATCATATGAATACACACCACAACAACAACACAATGTATGAGCCGACCGCACCAGTGCCGCAACAACAACAACAACAACATTTGCTGTGCAGTACTCGCAACATAATCGACAGCCGCATCGCATGAGTGCACTGGGGGCGTACGACGCCCAGGAGATATAGTTGTAAATAGACTTGCAACAGGTAATTATGGGGAGAAAAGACATCAGGGCGATTGTGAGCCCACGACACGACAAGGAAAGTGTGAAGTAAAATGACTTAGATCTTTATTATCAACGCAGATAATGCCCTATAATTCGTAAGCTGGTGTGCATTGTGCATCCTTTGATGCGGCACATAACGAGCTCTTGTTAATTAAGACACGCAACGGGAATCTCAAACAAATTCCATGATTTATCTTTTGATTGAGTCACATAATGAAGTATTATTTATGAGTCCATTGACAAGACTTTATACATGTTTCTGAAGAGCATTAAAAAGGTGTTGTGTTTTCTAAGTTCGATTTCCAAATGTCGTTCGGAACTAGTTTTATTTATTTTTTCCTCTTACAAACTTACAAACTGTGCACGATTTCTGCACGCATTTTCAGTGCTGTGAAGTTCGCCTGGTTTTCGGTAGTTGTTGTTGTTGTTACTCGTTGTCTTTTGGACTTGATGGAAAAACTCGTTGCGAGGTCAACTGCCTCTCTTTTTGATTTTTCACGCTCGCGTGAGCGCTGCGTACGCTTTGGATCACTTTCGAGGAATCCTTCAACTTTGCCGCAGCTGACATGCGATTGAAACTATAGCGGAGGCCAAAATCCGAAAACAGACGGCAAATACGGGTACAATCGTGTTTCAAATGTCAAATGTTCGCCGCATAGTCGTTCTCTCGGCGTCTGTACTAAACTGTAGCAATCGCTTGAACTTCTCGAATACAGTTTTAATACAACATTTTTGGTTTTGGTTTACGTTTTGTTTCTGCTTTTTGACTTTCTGTTTTTGGCTAGGCACAAACAAATTGCAATTTGATTGCTGCATCCAAGTCTGAGGCTAAGTTGTTCACAGTCTAATTGAGGTCAAAAGCGTCTCCAAAAGAAGAAAAGTAAAAATTGTATAGCGTCTCTGTAATTGTTTTTCAAATTGTGTGAACAAATAAATAGTTAACAAATTGAGGTATTTTCGGTATGCAGCTACTCGGCAATCAATTTTGGCAATGTGCTGTCAATAAAAAATTGATTGCGCAGTTAGAAAAAATAAATAAACAAACATTTTTATGGCAAAAACAAGACGAACAATGCTTTGCAGTCTTTGCTATTCTTCACCAACTGCAGATATCACTTTCGCAGTGAACTTCTGGTTCGGAGATCAGGCGCTGCGGGGCAATTGAATCAGCAACTGGCATAATTATTACCCAATGTTTGTGGGCTGCTCCGAGTATTATTCAACAATTGGATTGCTTCTGTTTTAGGCACTGGCATCCGCGCAAGCAGCGCCATGAACTCGACGTGCAGTTTTGAAATTTTCTGAGATAACAACAACAACAACGACGATAGCAACGAGAAGAAGAAATAAGAAAAAAGGCAGCATTTTAGTCACTTCGGGCTAAGGTCATGTGAAACTATGCAAACTGAATAAGGCCCACAAATCAGCCAAACGACGGGCCGAGCGCTCTTCGACCGCTGATGATGAGCTATGACTTCTGTCTCTCTCTCTCTCTCTCTCTCTCTCTCTCTCTCTCTCTCTCTCTCTCTCTCTCTCTCTCTCGTCTCTCTCTGCTGCCGCTTCTGCCTATGGTGGCCTTTTGCTACTGCCGATGCCAACGGTAATTTAGCCATAGGTACTGAAATTGCCTGGTTTCTGTTTCGTTTTATGGATTATTCGCGTGCATTGATTGCCTTCGCCTACGCCTCTTTAGCGGCGGCCATCGAGGCATTGTTTTCGGAGTACTTAAATAGATTGCGGCAGATATCAGTTTATTTCTTTGCTTTTGGGCTGCAGTTGCAAGGCCAAATTGAAATGAAAATGTATATTTAATTGTCAATTATAATTTACATTAATTCGCCAAAGCGATATTTAGTCATAGCCTGTCAAGTTCGTTGCCTGAGTCATTTGTTTTTGTTTTGCTTTAATCCACAGCCAGCAGCAAGCAACAATGTCCACCAGCACATCTGCCTGTGATTGTTTGGTGGGCGTGCCCACCGGCCCAACACTCGCCTCCACATGCGGCGGCAGCGCATTCATGCTGTTCATGGGTCTGCTCGAGGTTTTCATTCGATCCCAATGTGATCTGGAGGATCCCTGCGGTCGCGCCAGTTCGCGGGTAAGTGTAGCCAACACCAAATGGAGATGTACGTAACGTAATTTTGTTTTCTCATCATACTTGCAGTTCCGTTCGGAGCCAGATTACGAATACGATTTCATTGTCATTGGCGGTGGCTCGGCGGGCTCTGTGGTTGCGTCGCGTCTCTCCGAAGTGCCGCAATGGAAAGTGCTGCTCATTGAAGCCGGTAAGTGGAGTGGTAAAAAATCGATTTTGACAAAGGCTCAACAGCAACTGCGAGTAAACAGCTCGTGTTGCGCTGCGGCTGTGCAACATGTCGCTTGCAGTGAACACAAGTTGCCAACCGAGGCGCCGAGGAGCAATTAGGCGCACGTTATGTGGCATTTGTTTAGAAGTAATTGAAGCTTAACCGCAACAGGCATACTGAGCCCAAAAACAATAACAATAACAGCAACAAAATAAAAAGCAGCAGGGCAACAACAGCAACACTAATGAAACTTGAGCAACACTTAACAATAGCAACAACTTGCAACAATAACAACAATGTGGCAAAGAAGCAACCGCAACTGCCTTGAGCATTATGTAAAGTAAACGAGCTAACCTCAGCCACCCGCTTCACCTTCCCCCCCTCCCCGCCCACTTCAATGAGTGCTGCCCCTTCTCAAACCTTGTTGCCATCACCGCCTTTGCTGATTTGCGCCTATGCAAATAAGTGTATTGTACATTGTTTATAGGGTTATATGCCTTTTGCTCTCTGCGCCCAGCGCCAAAGTTATTTATTTTACGCCCGACTGCTCTTTATACCCCCGCCCCATTGATGATGTGCTAAGCGAGTAAGCTTACTTTGTATTTAACTAACAGAATGAGATGCACACTCTGCAATTAAAACAACCAGCTCGATTTCTATAAAGATTGCAAAACATAAATTAAATATTTTCTTGTTTGCCAGTGAAAAAATAAGAAGAAGGTGTAACACATTGCTTACAGTCCCCTTGCTTGTCTGTTTTTAGTAGAGTATCTAACAGTTGAGTGCGCATGCGTGTTGCTTCTTTGATTGTTTGCATTGACAATTTCCAATTTAATGTATCATTTTACTCGTTTTTTATGAATGAATTAAAATGCACGTACGTTTTTAATGTATGTACTTAAAACATTGTTTACTTATCGACGCAGGCCATTCACATTGCCACTGCTTGAGGAATATACAAATTATAAATTCACGTGTATACAATTATTTATGTATATATTTAGTATTCCTTACGCCTATGTCCAATTAGCCAAAGAATATGCCAATAAGTAAATGGCAATCACAAACATTAATTCATTTTTAATTAATATAAAAGCGAAAAAGCTTCCCAATACATCGCAAAACGATCCGTTGAGAGCTGAGAATTGAATATTTATTTAATTCCTGCACGCCTAATTGACATATTTTGGCACATACTATATATGTATATATGTAATTATACGTTAACTCGTTCAACTCATTTGTCGAACAGCTTTAACTGGTACCCGTATGTCCAGTTATGTCCAAACATGCCAAGCAGGTGAATTAACATATATATTTTTTGGGGAATGGTTTTCTGAACCGCAGAGTAGGTCATACGTTAAGGATGTAGATATAGTACAAAGTCTGCCCTCTTGGGAATCCACTTATCGCAATCTCTTAGCCTTGGCTATGTCTATTAGCTGAGCGTTATCAGTGTGGTGCTTGGCACCGCTTGGCTTCCTTTCGGGGTTAGTGTCACCCGGTAACCCTCTCAATTAATTGTTACTTTGCAACAATTATTATGCCTTGTCACGAATTATAATAATTGCCAAGTGAAACATACGAAAATACATAGATAAATGTAGTTGTCAATGCGTTGGTGTTAATGATCAAACAATGCCTAAAGTGCAATTAACAGCGGTTATTATTACCGTGATTACTCGGCTATCATATATTACCATGAGTGCTTGTTAAGTACTCGTTGTTAAGTGGCTCTTTGCGGCTTTCGTTGGTTCAACTTGGTTCAACTTGGATGCACATGATTTGTATGGTCATTTGGTTGACACTTTTCGGAATCCCAATTCTGACGTGATGACGACGGCAACGCAACGATTCGTCTTGCGACTCATTATTCATTCTCAATGTCAACTGTCTGCAAAAGTTGTGCAGCGGCAAGCGGATATGTTTTGCAAAGGTTAAAAGAGTTTATTAGAGTTTATTGCTGAGTGTATTCAGGTATTATAATAATATATACATAATATATATTTGATTAAAATACTTTAATGCCACTTATATTATTCAAATAATGTTGAATGTGAGCTATAGAAGTGTCTTCTATTGCAATCGCTTCTGCATTCGTTGCGGGTTTGTGTTCTAAGTCTTTTTTATATGACAAAAGACATACATATTATATTTGATTCACCTTTTTAAAATCTTTGAAAATTCCTTAAAAAAGGTAAATATACCTATAAATGGTGCAAAGTTTGGTTACAGGGTATCAAACCATCCAATGCTGCTTACTTGTTATATCTTTTCTGGCTTCGACAGATTTATGAAATTTTAAATTCTTTTCAATTATTTATGCTAACCCGTTTCATTAGCTAAAACCAAAGCCAAAAATATAAAATATTTGTGAATGAGTTTTTATTTTTTAAACATCGATTAAGTCTGTCGATAGTCGCGGTTGCATCAGCCATATACGAGTATTAAAAGCGGGAATTGCGTGCTAATTGCGTATTTTCTGCGCCAGACGTAAACACTCAGCAACATGTTTTCTGTTCAATTGAACGAATCTTGTTCTTCTTCTTGTCATTTTATTTTCGTCTCCTAAACATGCTAAATAGGATTATTTCAGTTTTGTAGAACAAGTTATTAACCGACGTAACCGATCGGTTAAATTAATCGCAATTTGTTGCAATTGATTTCTGTTTGTTTTTGGTCGCAGCTATCACCACAACTGACAAGCTAACTTATTATTTGGTCAACTTGCGGTACATTTTCAGCTCCCACGGTTCAATTGGCAATCAGTTCCTTTTATTTCAATTGATTTAATTAATTGATGAGCATCGCAGCTGCTCAAATGTCGTGGGCCCAAGAAATCGGAAATTCTAGAACGCTGATTCAAAATTCGATTATTTTCAATTACGTTTCGATAATGTCAGCTCAGCCCGAATTGGCATTATAATGTTAAGTTTCTTTGTGGGCTTCTCTATATGTTCCTAATGTCTTATTTTGGTATTGTGCATCAAATGAAAAAATAATAATAAAATATCATAGTAGAGTTGCTGTCATTATACAGTAATTTATCGGATTATCCAAGCTGCATTATAAATAATAATTATATTTTTCTCTGCTAATTTTAAACTATATTCCGGTTCTTTCAGGTGGCGATGAACCGGTGGGCGCTCAAATTCCCTCCATGTTTCTGAATTTCATTGGCAGCGACATTGACTATCGCTTTAACACTGAACCAGAGCCCATGGCTTGTCTCTCGTCCATGGAACAGCGCTGCTATTGGCCGCGTGGCAAGGTTCTCGGCGGCACCTCGGTCATGAATGGAATGATGTACATACGTGGAAATCGCGAGGACTACGATGACTGGGCAGCCCAGGGCAATCCCGGTTGGTCGTACAACGATGTGCTGCCGTTCTTTAAGAAATCCGAGGACAACCTTGAGCTGGATGCCGTGGGCTCAGAATACCATGCCAAGGGTGGTCTACTGCCTGTGGGCAAGTTCCCCTACAATCCCCCGCTGTCCTATGCCATCCTCAAGGCCGGTGAAGAGATGGGCTACTCTGTGCAGGACCTCAATGGGCAAAATGCGACAGGATTCATGATTGCCCAAATGACAGCACGCAATGGCATACGGTACAGTTCGGCCAGGGCCTTCCTAAGACCTGCACGCATGCGCAATAACCTGCATATCTTGCTTAATACGACGGTCACAAAAGTTCTCATCCACCCGCATACCAAAAACGTACTGGGCGTAGAGGTCAGCGATCAGTTTGGCAGCACTCGCAAGATAATGGTCAAGAAGGAGGTTGTGCTCAGTGCCGGCGCTGTTAATTCACCACAGATTCTACTGCTCAGCGGCGTGGGTCCCAAGGAGGATCTGAAACAGGTGAACGTGCGACCTATCCATAATTTGCCCGGCGTGGGAAAGAATCTGCAGAATCACGTGGCCTTCTTCACAAATTTCTTCATCGACGATGCGGACACAGCGCCACTTAACTGGGCCACAGCCATGGAGTACTTGCTCTTCCGTGATGGCCTCATGTCAGGCACAGGCATTTCCGATGTCACCGCCAAGGTGTCTTCGCGCTGGGCCCAACGACCTGATCTGCCCGATCTGCAGCTTTACTTTGGCGGTTATTTGGCCAGTTGTGCGCGTACTGGACAAGTGGGCGAGTTGTTGTCAAACAATTCACGCTCCATACAAATCTTCCCGGCTGTGCTGAATCCCAGATCCCGTGGTTATATCACGCTACGCTCGTCCGATCCCCTCGATCCACCGCGTATATTTGCCAACTATCTGACCGACGAGCATGACGTAAAGACGCTGGTGGATGGCATCAAGTTCGCCATAAGGCTCTCACAGAGCTCTCCGCTCAAGCAGTACGGCATGAGGCTGGATAAGACGGTTGTCAAGGGATGCGAATCGCAAACCTTTGGCAGCGATGCTTACTGGGAATGTGCAGTGCGTCAGAATACTGGCCCAGAGAATCATCAAGCTGGCTCCTGCAAAATGGGTCCGGCGCAGGATCCTTTGGCCGTGGTCAATCATGAACTAAGGGTGCACGGCATTCGGGGATTGAGAGTGATGGACACCAGCATCATGCCCAAGGTCACGTCGGGCAACACGCACGCCCCGGCCGTGATGATTGCTGAGAAGGGTGCATATCTGCTGAAACGGGCCTGGGGAGCCAAGGTCTGACGAGTGGATGCAACGTGGACGCTGCATAGAGTAATTTAATGAAATTCGATCGGGAATTACTAAAATCGCTTTTGCAATAAAAGCGTACAAATTTAAGCGAAATTACCAATTAGGTTCCACCAACGCAATCTGCTCCACCTACAATTTATTCTTTTGGCTGTATCCCTCCATCTGTACAAGTATTCTGCTAAACTATCATCCTCACTCTAAGCACCGACCTCGTTGCGCGATCTATCGCACTGCTCTCGACTCACATTAAGTTAACTTTACGCTATTTTAACTAATTTTCGCAAACGTTTTCAACGAATGGAACAAAACACCCATGGAATTTTTATTATTGTTAGATTTCCTAAAGCGTTCATTTAAATACTATTAATTTTGTATTATACTTATGAATGAGAATTCTGCTATTGCATGTATTTATTGTTCGATTAAAGTGCAACTATTTAGTTTAAATTATCTTTACCTGCATATTACCGATACCATCGAATAGATTCTATGATCGTTCTATATAAACACACTCTTCCCCATTGGGTCTAAACAGTTTGGTATTCAAGTTTACCACAATATGACTCGTTTTGATCGCAAGTTATCTCTCCTTTTGCTATGTGTGTACGCCTTGTTGTGTTTCGTTGGGGTAAGCGCACAGGACGAGCAACCCGAACCCGATGATCCCGAAACGCAACGTGAAAAACATGAGTTTTTCCGTACTGCAAGAACAGCCTGCGCCTTGGAGTTCCTGGTTCCTTATGGTAAGCAGGGATTTCGAGTCAAATCGTTAACAGAAATATAATTTGAATACTTCACAAGTCGCTTTAACTAGCGGACAGTAATAGAATATAATCCAATGAGGTAAAATAAACTAATTCTGACAATTTACAATTTGGAATCAGCTCGCAAAATAAACCCTTTGTGTCAGTCAAAGATTATTTACATAGCGTATTGACCAATTTACTGACACGCTACTTCCGTAAATATAATTTATTCTAACTGTGCAACTCGCGTGCGTTCTTAAGTGTTTCCGTTATTTGGTGTGCCAGAAATCTATATAAAATGCAATCACCGTTACATGAAGTCGAACAAAGTCAGTTTACCGTTATGAAAATGAACTCGAAAGTACGAAATTCTATTGCCTCACTGACCGTACTGAGCATTTGCCTCGGTTTTGTTTGGACACTTGAGAATCGAGCCAAGGATAATGGGGATATATATATTATAAACTACGACAGCTTTGATGGCGATGTGGATGACATATCGACCACTACTGAAGCACCAAGATCGGCAGACTATATTGATTTTGATGAGATTTCTCAACAGTGTAATGCGAGCTTTATAACGCCTTTGTGTGAGTCCTTGCGGAGGGGGAACGGACCTCATTAGCCGCTATATAATAATATTCTGTATCTTATTATTGACAGCAAACACTCTGCTTTTTAACACGACTGGGAAACTGTTGGATGAGAAGGACATAACAAGCAAAGTAAATCATGTGCCGAAGACAGTTTAAAAACAATGGATCTTTAACATGACTTATTTTCCATAGTGTTATTTCCGTTGCTTTTTCGAAAAGGCCGGGCTGCTTGATAACTTCAAGTTCAACGTAGATCTAGTGCGCAAATATATGTGGCCAGCAACTGGGGATTCTATTGAGTACTGCGAGGCGCAGGGCAGTAAGTATACAGTGCAGTGAAATTGTATACGACAGCTTCCTTAAACATTATGTTCGCAGTGAACGAGACTAACTCTTGCCTCAGAGCTTACGAGATTACCCAATGTGCCATGATGCGAGCCCTAACGGATGCCAGGAACAAGCCCATGGTTTAAAGGCGAGACAGCACAGAAAAATTGCTACTATATTGTGTAAAAGTTACTACAATTAGTTTATAGTATGTACACTAAACATATACATTTGTATATCGTATATAAATAGCCCCGGCCGGGCAGCATACACTTAACGCTTATGGCTTTGGAATCAAGACTCATTGACAACCGACTGTTTCTCCAGGGGACTGGTACTGCCGCAGACCGTGTTGCTGTAGTTTAATAGACGACTCAGTCGTTTTCCAATTGGCTTGGGATATTGATTTGTTTTCATGAGGAATTCCTTTGATTGATGCTCCACGGCGCCATTGTCCAGTTGGTATTTGCACAGCGCATGCAGTGGACGTACCAGAACCTGACGCAATTCTGGCTCCGATTCCAATACAGCCAGACACTGTGCCGCCGTCTCGAGAGTGCTTAGGCAGCCCTCTGTGGGCTGTGTCCTGATAATGTAATCACTTATACCCACAGCAATAAGCTTTACCTGCCGAAGGCGATGCAGAGCCGGACTGCTGGCATAGATCGCTTTCGCTTGGGGCCACGTACCATCAATGAGCACTAACGTATAGGGCCCGGCACTGCGATCAATTTCCTCCAGTGGCACTGAATCTTTGCTCGGATACAGGAGTAAAGTCTGTGGTGAGTCGAGCACTTTTTCGAGCTCCGCACTGTGACGGGCGTTGGGAAAACGTTTTCCTTTGTAGACAACACATTTTCCGGGCTGTAGGCCGAGCTGGAGCATAAGTGCAGTTCGCAGTGAACGCTTCTCCTCGGCGGGATGTTGCAGTATTACAATTTGTGAGGCCACCGCAAGAGGGGGCTGAGGTAGGGCGGAGCACCAGCAAACAACTACAGGCCGTCTATGAGAATATGTTAATACGAATCTTTAGTTAGTTTACAATGCACACTTGTCCGGCTGTATGAACTTACTTGCATCGCTCGCACTTATCTCGCCTATCGGGAGGATCGGCACTGATGCCAACAAGATCTTGCCATGCGTCATCTGATGTAATTGTCATTTAATAAATTGAAAAAACGTTTAAAAACTGCGTTTACAAAACTAAAGTTGAACTTAGTTGGTAGTTTATAGCAAGGTGGCAACGCCATGTCAACGCATGTGTTTGATGTAACAGCCCTGTCTTTGACATCAGCTGTGCAGCGCGATATTAATTTGTTGTTGTTGTTTTATTAGTTTTTTAAGCTTGAAGTTGCGATTTGTAAATTATAAATAAGAGAAAGTAAAATGCACAGCATAGGATGGACGCTAATTATGAAACGTGGCTGCTTTTGCACCAGAGAAACGCTCAACATCAATGGATCCCGCTATAAGATACGCGAGCGTCTTGCCCAGGGGTAAAATTAAACAAATATCTTATTTACAACAAAAGTGTACTGGAGATTGTCACTGTACAGAGTAATGGAACTATTAAAAATAAAGACAATGTTTTTATTATAGTATGACATTTTTAAAAATATGAATGGATGCAAATCTGATAGCTCATATAAGTAGAATTGTCGAAATTTCCATTGCACAAGTTGTGGCCTCATAATCTAATCACTTAAATATTCGTACACTATCTGCAGGGGCTTCAGTCTAATTGACCTTGCGGAAAATGTGGCTACGCGACGCTGCTATGCGATAAAGCGCATCACTTGCCACAGCATCGAGGACCAGAATATTGCCCTGCGTGAAATCGAAAACTGTCGCAAAATAGATTCGGAGAATGTCATTCGCGTAGTTGATTATGAGTTGAATGGTCAGGCGGATATTGTGATAAACACAACGAGCTCACTGTTCATTGTGTTACCCTACTACAAGCATGGCTCACTTGCGGATCATCTGCAGATGCGTGCAAGAAAGCAGGACCATATGCCCGAGGCTCAGATCCTACAAATTTTCTTGGGAGTTTGTGAGGGTCTCCGAGCCATACATGAAGCGAAACCAGTGCCGCTTGCGCATAGAGACCTAAAAACCGCCAACATATGCCTATCCGACTCTTTTGAGCCAATTATTGTTGATCTGGGTTCAATGACGGAGGCACGTCTGCAAATCTGCGGCCAGTCAGATGCGCAGCGGCTTCAAGATGAGGCAGAAGAACGTAGCTCAATTGTTTATCGCGCGCCTGAACTATTCACTGTAAAAACCTATTGCACCATAGATGAGCGAACGGACATATGGGCAAGTAGCATGTAGTTTTGTTTTAAAAGAGCGGTTCTAACAATATTGTTCTCTTTCAGAGTCTTGGCTGTGTGCTATACGCTATGTGTTACTTCAACAGTCCATTCGACCCCATCTATGAGCGAGGCGACAGCGTTGCTCTAGCCGTCCTCAGTGGCAATGTAAACATTCCCGAAGATTCAATTTATACAGAGGTAACTTAATCATTAAAGCAATCTTTACGTAATCATTGCTGTAATCAAAACCTCTTCAACCCGCAGGACATGCACGAACTGATTAAATATATGTTGCGCATAGATCCCATGGAACGACCATTCATCTACAGCGTTATTGAGCAAACGCACGACCTCATACAGAAGCTCGAGGGTCGCGTGTAGCTGACTGCATGCCAATTTGACGCCTCAATTCCGACGTAATCCTTGTACACCGCTCTACATAATTGTTTTTGGACTACATTTTATTGTAATATATAAGCATGCACGTATTTTGTGACACTAACACTAAAGCAATGAAAATGAAACCTATACTAATGTTCATCCCGTGTCAAACCGGGACAATTCGTGTCCAGATCTTCGGAACTTTCATAGTGTGTGCCACACCAGTAACAAAACTTATATGCGGTGCGTAAATAGCTTGTCAGTAGCTCCAATTGTTCGCTTGCACTGTACAGGTCCGCCTCATTCTCTTCCGTCTTCACTTCTTCAGTTACAGTTTCTGATTCTTCTTCTTCTGTTTGCTCTATAGGCTTCGGTGGCCAAAAGAACTCCAACTCTGGCTCACTTATCCCTGCTGCCAAATCCAGCGATTCACACGTTTGTTGACAGCGCTTTAAATCGTTGTTCAGCTTTCGTTCCTCCGCTTTCTGCGTTGCACGTCGTCTATATGCCTCTGTACTAACCTCAGCACTCGACTCGATACCTGCCTTAAGCAGCAAATGTGCACGACGCAGCTCTTGCCGCTTGGCTGCCAACTCGGCTATTGCCGCCTCTCGCCCTAGCCCGCCACGATCACTTTTGATGCTTATCCCGATAGGTTCGATACGTGCGTCCGCCTGCTTGCCAAGCCCAGTGCCCGACTTGTAGCCCATTTTAGCCATTAGCTGAAATCCTTTGTTGTCCGTTGAGAGTGGCTGACTAAGGGTTTGTTGAAGACGCGCATTGTCGACGGTGGTAGCTTTGGCGGCGTCTCGATGTCGCTTGTTGTGTTCATCTTGCTTTTTCTTCACTTCGAGTTGACGTTTCTTAGCGCGGTTGTTAACTAAGCTGGGACGTACTTCCTGAAGACTTTTTCAATGTTATAAATAAAAATGGAAAGCCATAAGAGAGTTTCATACCCAGCCAAAAATTTGTCAGACATATAATCATCCTCCTCGTCAGACATTTTAAACGCCAATTTTTAGGGCCAGCTTCAAACAATCATAGAAACAAAATAATCAACTTTTCAAAACGTAAACAAATTTCTAAACAGCTGTTTTACATTTCACGATAGAAGAACCGTCAGTATATCGATACAAGACATATCGATGTGCAATATGGCTGAACATGTAATTTGTTTCATTCCATACATTTAAAATAAAGTTAAATATGAATAATTTTAATCATATTACATTCACATTTGTTAACACTTTTTTAATGGAGTATTTAAGGATGAAATTATATTAATATATCAATAAAATATTAACTCACGATGGTTAAGGCAATCATCGGCTTTACGGTACCATCAATAATCCAAAGGTGCAAACAAATGTTTAAACTATGTGGCAACTCTCGCGGTCCCATGTGCTCGCGTGCATCTGAGTTGTTGGAGAATATTTTAATTTAATTTTAAAGCGTATTCTGTATAAATATACATTATGGGCACGGTAAGTTCCAATCTAAATAACAAGTTAGCGACACAATTAAATTAATTTTGATTACCCTTCTAGAAAAAGGTAAAAATTAGTGCCGTGAAGCGAGCCGCACATTTGAAGTCAAAGAAAACGCCGCTGACCAAGCAACAACAGCAGAAACAAAAACAAAAACGCGAGCAATTGAGCGCAAAACGTGAACATGGCCAAAATATCTTTTCCCAAAAAGCGCACAAGCGTGATAATTTGGCGCAACGTAAGAAGCACAATAAACTAGCATCCCTTGGTATGGTTAGACCTCTGGATGCAGATGATGATGACGATGGCGACGGTGAAGGCGGTGATCAGCTTCTGGATAACATTGCGGATATGTTAGACGGCGATGATCTAGCACTTTTGCAGGCAAACAAACGCAAGCGTAAGGCAAAAGCGGTGTCAGTTGAGGATGAACATCGATCAGTGGGTCTCGAAAGGGCCTACTCAACCGCCAGCCAAAAGGAGCAGACGGCGCAAAAGATCAAACTAGACCTTCTGCCCATTAAATCGCGTGATGGTGAGATTATAACGCGTACCACAGAAGTAGACTATATTCCAAAACCAAAGCGCAAGGCCATCGAAGAAGAGGAAGAGGATAAGGAAGAGGACGCCGAAAATGAAGAGGATGAGGATGAGGACAATGTATATGAGGACAGCGATGATGACGTAGTCAACGATGACGCTCCGGTACCCAAACAGAAACTAATATCAACGACAGATCTCCTTATAGCTCGCCAGCAGGAAATCGAACGACAGAAATATCGCATCGGCATCATCTGCTCGGGTATTTTAGAGAAGCCCGAGGACAAGATGCGAAACTTTAATGCCCTTTACGAACTCATGGACGATGTTAATCGTGCTACAGGTGTTCCCAATTTGCTGGCAGTCCGTAAACTGGCCATCATATCTGTCACGGAGATATTCAAAGATATTTTGCCCGAATATCGTGTGGGTCAAATTGACACAAAAATGCAAACGGTGCGCAAAGCTACCTTGGAACGTGTGAACTATGAGAACGCTCTTCTGCAGCAGTTCAAAAAGTTTCTACAAAAGCTGGAACAATTGACGGCACAGGTGAATAAGCGAGGTGGTCAGAAGACGCCACAATCCATCAAAATGGCCACAGTAGCAGTGCAGTGTATGTGCGATCTGCTTATTGCCCATCCTTACTTCAACTACGTCCAGAATATTGCCCAGCTGCTCGTCTACATGCTGAACTGCAACTATGGAGCAATGCGAGTTGCGGTCAATCAATGTTTCCGTTCTCTCTTTAGCAATGATAAGAAGCTGGACATGACGTTATTTGTGGTACGTCGTATTAACCATCTTATTAAAACCAAGCAGAATAACGTACATGTGGAGTGCATCACGTGTCTGATGGGACTAAAGATCAAGCATGTAAATCTGGATGCCGAAAAAGAGAATGAGCTGAAGCAAAAGAAACTGGAATCACATCGTCAACGACTGCTCAGCTTGTCCAAAAAAGAACGCAAGCGACGCAAGAAACTAACAGAGGTTAATAAAGAGCTGGAGGAGACACGCGCAGAGGAGAATAAACAGACCAAGCATCATAAGCTGACTGAAATAATCAAGATGGTGTTCACTATATATTTCCGTGTGCTTAAAAACGATCCAACATCGCGTGTGCTAAGCGCCATACTTGAAGGCCTGGCGGAGTAAGTGTAATACGAAGAACTTACTAGGGCATTATGTTAATATTATTTTTTGTTCAC